>JAVXUO010001548.1:0-742595 GCA_033065855.1 Escallonia rubra
TTCCTAAACCAACAAAATAGATTAAAAATCACACTTTTAGACAATGTTAATTCCATACCCACTAAATGAAGTCCCAAAAAAAATCCCCAAGTAAGTTAGGGTTATAAAAATCAAACTATACGTTAAAACTCGCTAAACTTTAGCAGCAGGTGGAGGCTTTGATGGTCAAATCAACATGCTTCTATTAAACATATCATGCGAGTCAAAATTGGTGTGAAGAAACCATAATGCCAAAACAAAAGGCCTCATTTTAAGTGCAAGGTACAATTACTAATTCTCTAGGTACAACACTAAGGAGAAGTATTGTTTTGGTCCCCGTTACAAAATTCAAGATCCGCCCCTGAGCACACATCATATGCAAGTGCGTGATCATCAAGGTTGGATATGAATACTAGGCATGAAACCCAGCTAGTGTTCACCGCATTCACAACTCAAAAGAGACACAATCTACCTTTGTTAAAGAGTTCCAAGTCTCAGACCACAAGGGAACCTAGATATTTAGCTCCCACAGGTGCCAATAACAACAAAAATAGTGAGTGTGAGAGCACCCACTGTAATGCCAGCTATAGATCCACAAAAATAGATCCGCATGCCATCTCATAAGAGGTGGCATAGACGGGAACGGGACACTGTCTTTGCATGTGAAGCAAGAATACGAATTATAGGAGAAAGCTCAAACATTTTTGATCATATTGAGAAGTCTAAAATCAATGATCTCGATCATGTAAAACCGTTAAACATATTAACTTTCTCTCTTTTTATCCGTTCTTATATTTTTATCGACTCTTTCAATCTGGCGATATGAAATATTCAGAACCATTCAATACAGACTACACAATGGTAGCGTCACTTCCAGTTTTGATTTTCTGCTTAACAAAAAATAAAATAAAAAACCAGTTTAGTTTTTATTTTTCACAAAAAACAAATGAGTATTTGATTACCCAGTTTTTATTTTGAGTTTTTTCTTTGATGGTGGTTTGCGGTGGTGGGGAGTGGCGGTGGTTGCCCGGCGACATTGGCCCACTGTGGCCCGCCGGCGGTGGTTGCCGGCAGAGGTTGCCAACGGCAGGCGTGGCGGTGGGCGGGTGGTGGTGGTCTCAAAATAAAAACTAAAACTGAAAACTCCACTTTTCAAAGGCAACCCCGTTTTAAAAACTGATTTAAAAAAAAAACGAAAATTGTATGTCAAATGCGTTTTTTTCTCCAATTTATAAAATTAGAGAAAAAACTGAAAAAAAGGAAATGGAACAAAGCCTTTAATATTTATGCATGCTCCACTCCCCAGATGCAAAAAACTGAAAAGGAAAAGGAAATAGAACAGAGCCATTAATATTTATGCCGACTCGATGCTCCACAGCTTGCTTAGTAAGGTGCGTCGTCACAGTTTTGCGTGGATTGATAAGGTTTCATTTTGTCTTTTTGGTAAAGGAAAAAGACAGAGATGCCGTGGTCAATTAAAGTCCAAGGAATTATAGGGTCAAGAAAGGCTCCCCAAAATAAAGAGCGTCGCTAATGTTTACTTTTCGTGCCAAAAAGGGTATCATATGCAAACGGAATTATTCGGGCATCTCCCCTACCTGGCTCTCTCTGCAAATGCCTGTACATGTCCCAATAAATCAATAATACAGTCCATCGTTGACATCGAAAGCTTTTCTAACCAAGAATTTGATTTGGCAGTTTAGATTTCGACGTTACCCTTTTCCCGATTATTGTCTTGTATTCATTTTGCCCTCTCTTCCCATTCTCGTGACCTCCGTACGCGAGAGATTATGTTTCATTCAAGTATATAAAAACATAAAATCTCAAAATTCACCATCTGGGTCTTCTTCTCAAGTGCTCCTTCCTCCATTTCAGGTACGATACATAGTTTGTATGCATCCATCAACTGCTCTTCTGATGCTCACAATTGGGCTTCAAGAAATGTGTGTGTGTGTGTGCCTGCGCGCAACTTACTGCCTAATTGAGTTGTATTTTATCGTGTGTGAAAGAGAACAGGAATGAATCTCCAAACATATTTGTGTATTTTTATCTGCGTGTAGTTTGTTGTTTTTCTAGCTGTATTGCGTTACGGGCTTAACAGAGATGGTTAAATATTAACAAGATTTGCGCGTGTATGTGTGCCCGTGCGGGTGCAATTTGTCATCTAAACAGAGATGGGTAAAATGAACAAGAGTGTGTGTAATTAATTTTCCACTGAGTTGTAGTATTAGTTAGTTGGTTGAAAGGAGACGTGTAAAAATCAACAAAGTTGTGTGTTGTGTGTGTGTGTGCTTATAGGCGTGCTGTTTAATGTCCAACTGATTCTATACATTGGGATAATGTTTGAACAGATATGGGTAAGAATAAACAAGATTGTGTAGAAACGGAGGTTTATTTTGAATCAAGTCAGAATCAACCCGTGTCTGATTCAAAGGAAGGAAAGGGGAAGAGATTGTGGAAGAAGGTAAAGTATCAGCTGGTGGAGTATCATTCATTGCCTGGTTATCTGAAGGACAATGAGTACATTATAGGTCATTATCGGTCCGAATGGCCGATGAAGCAGATTTTAATGAGTGCGTTCTCCATTCATAACGAGACCCTCAATGTCTGGACGTAAGAATTCTATCCATCCAGCCAATTTATTAATCATCAAGTTCTTCGCTTCTATTATGTTTCATAGGATACTTCTATCGCCATCTCTGTTTTTGCAGGTTCACATTGCTTTCTAACAAGAACTGTTATGTTTCTTGGCCTTAGTTATTAAATTTTCTTTTGTTTTGTGGGTTGGCTGGCCTTCTAACAAGGATCACTTTGGTGTAACGGTCAATCCTGAAACTTTAGATGTTGCTTATGCTTAAGAACACTTCTGAAAACTGCCTTTCTCGAAAATTTGATAGGAAAGCATTGAGTGAAGTGGGCATAATTATGATCTTGGAAAGTACTTCCTAATAGGCTTATATGAGAGCTGCATTTCTTAGCTAAGTCTGTGTACGCATTAAGTTGACAAGGTACTATTGTTTCATTGATTGTCTTACATTCTTCGATGTCTTGGAACTTTGGTTAGATTAGTAGGAAGTGGATCTTGAAGGTATAAGAGGCACTCTTGGCACCAAAATCCTCGCAGGACCTAAGACACTCGCGGTACCAGGGGCTTCAGGAAGTAACGAATTAGGGAAAAATTCTATAAAGACAATACATGAAGTTCATTTAATACGGTTGTGTAAGATTATTTTGTTCGCTTTCTATGTTAGCTTTATCTTTATTGAAACCTATGTATTTGTGCTTTCTGGTCTGAGTTTTTGTCGCAATATTAAAGAGGTAGACCTTTAGGGTTTCATGTGCCTTCCCAGTTTTTTTTCCTTGATATTTCTCAAAAGACCATAAGACTTCATATGGTATCAAAGTGAACGCCTAAAAGCATTTCGATCTGTGAACTCTCGAATGGTCCTTTTTCCACCATTGTTTTTCTATCTTCTGAAATGCTTTAGTAAAAATAAAATTGTATTCAACTCTGGCTATGCAAATGATTATCCTTGGGTTTCTTCTCCACTTCTACTCTGTGGATTTAACTGATAAGATTTCTCTGACCTCTTGCTCTTGATTTTCCTATTATTGTAGCACCATCTCTCTAATTATGAATGTGCTAAGGCAGAGTCTTTGATGACATGTTTATGGCACCAAGAAAAACTGACAAAGCAAAACAAAACCAAAAGTTGTAACTATTACATCTCAATTTTTACTTATCAAATTAAAAAAACCATCAAACTTTTTGCGAGATCTGTTTGCTTATTCCTGTAACTTATGTTTCTTCTCCAATTGATCTGTTCTTGCTGGTTTTTCTTTTCTTCGTTAACTAAAACAACTCATTTGTTTCGTGCCTAATTTCTCTTTTTCTCTAGTCTTGAGTTATCTTCATATGTTCACAAGCGGTGAGGTTTCATGCTTATTCTACCAATCAACGAAACATAAATCTGCTCCCTGTTTGGCTGCGCACTGAAATTTTACTTTCTACTTCTTTCTCTTTATGCTGGTTGATGCACTGGTAGAAGTGATGTTATGGCAATGTGGGGTTTGAAGATCATTTTGATACGAAAACGTTTTTTATAAATTTATCCTTCCATGCTCCAACTTAATGGGTGGTACTGGAGCAATAGATGAAGAGATTTTAAATTTATCAACATGATTATCCAAGACCAGGTTGTTACTCCTTTGTCACTCTTATGAAGCATTAATAAGGATGTAGTCCTTTATGGATTTATGTGCTTTCTCTGTTATCTTCTTTCTTGACATTGAGACAAGAAAAATGTGGAATCACATGTTTTAAGAAAAATATCAAGAGAGAAGATAGTTGAGGAGGCATATTAAACATTAAGGTATTACTTATTGATGATTTCATATATTCAACCTTTTCTTCTGCTGTATTAATCCTCCTCAAGTTGGAGCATTGAAGGCACAATGAAGTGTCCAACTTCAACTTGACTTGAAAATTAATCAAACATGAGACTTTCGATGAATAGCAAAATCCACGAAAGTTGTTTGTCACGGACCCTGGAGTACTCTCACATAAATATGGCCGACTACACCTGAATGAGGCCCAGAGGCCTTTTCCAAATAAATCCCCCCAGTGTATAGGCGATGTTAGAGTCGGTGCTAAGGCCAGTGCATTAGGCTGTGGCGTTACATGCCAAGCCCGCTGCATGGTTCAATGCGCACCCATGCTGTAGGCGATTACATAATGATTTTTGTGACAGCTACCACGCCTAATCCCTTTCGCCCTTGGAAGTGGACTGAAACAACTCCCTAGAGACCTGTTTTATGCTAGCATCCCGTGTGGTATAACGCCTCTTTGTGACTACCTCATGTACTCCCTGGCCCTTGCCATCAAAGAGGTTTCAACTGCACTGGCTATTGCCCTCGATGATCTAACATTCCAGTACAAAACTGAGTGTGACTTTGATACCACTTGTCATGGACCTTGGGACATTCGGGCACAGATATGGCTGGCTTTACCTAAATGAGGCCCCATGCCCCTTCTCCAATATATTCCCCCAGTGTCTGGGCGATGTTAGGGTTGGTGCAAAGCCATGTGCATTAGGTTGTAGCATCATAAGTCAGACCCGTTGTTTGGTCCAATGCCTACATACCCCATGCTCAGCCTTGCACAGGTGCTCACCTAATGAGTCCGTGACACGTTGCTGCCTCTAGAATTTCCCTTTTTGGGTTAAGACAATCTTCAAATCTAAGGTTATGGTAATGCCGATACACCAGTAGTTACAGTTCTTAGACAAGCATATCCGATACCAATCCCTTTCACTTTTGTACTTTAGAACGAACATAAAGATAAAACGGAATAGAATTAAATGAAGTTTTCTCGAGATAGGGAACCTATTGACCAAACTATTCTCTGCAATTAATTTCAATGCTAGGCATGCGAAACTGGATACTTTCTTAGTGGCTCCTACAGTTGTTCTGAAGAAGAATTGATAAAGTAAGTGATAGAGATAGTGATAAGAAAGAAGCAAGGTGTGGTATAATTGTTTCTTATCACAACTCTGTTAAGAAGAGAACTGTAAAATTCCCAATGGGTGGCAATTGAAAGCCTACTATAAGACGGGGGAGGCACGTTAGACCCTAAGGGATAGCGGATAGTGACATCCTAGACAAATCACCTACATGAATAGGTGTACAAGATAAAAATACGATAGAAATCCTACAATCCAATCTTGAACCATAATACTTCAACTTATCTGTAACCCTAGTATGTTAAAGCATCCAGCTAAAAACCAATTGGCAATGGGCCGAGAGGCTTACAAAGCTGATCTATTGAAGTATTGGTTATTATTTCCCAACTGGGAATTACATTGTCAACATTCCCCCTGACTTATGGTTGACTTTTTTTGAGTAGCCCAGACACGTGGATGAAATCTACGTTGTCTCCTTCGATTGGCCCACTTTTGTATCATGTTTAAATGCCTTATTGATGAAGGGCTCCTCCTACTGCTGTCATGTCAAAGATGCCCATGTGGTAGTCGGAGTACCTGAATCTGCAGATACACTGTTAACAGAAGAATTCTGTACACATGCAGGATGAAAGATTCGTTATTTAGCTAGTGGTAATACATCGACTTTGTATCACCTGCTGTAACGCATGGATGGCGTTCTTCTTGTAAGCCATAATTTGTATTAAATCGGGCAACCAAAAATTACTGCATTTTGTTGGCTTGGGTTTACTGACTGACAAATGCTGCATCACGTAGAATCCCCATATAGGTCTTGTAAAGCTTAAGTGTGGAAGGAGTAGTATTCTCTATCTGCCCATAGTGATTGACTGAGCTCTCAAGTTAGCTGCAGGCAGAGGGAAGATCCTTTTCTTGTTCTGACCATTTAGATTTATCAACGCCGTTGAACTAATCTTGTAGTTTGTGACCTTGTTTATTCACTTTTTCTCTCACGTGTGCATATATTTTATGTTAAACTTCCGTAGATCAACCCTTCCCAAAACCCATAGTGGTGGGAGCCTTGTGCACTGCACCGCCTACTTTTCTTATGTGGAGGAAAATGGTGGGCAGGTTGTTAAAATGTACTATATCATTTTAGAATATATTCTTTCAAGAGTGAGATATATATCATCGTTCTTGTTTCATAGCTGTTGTTCGGAGGTTTTCAGTTACAGATTGGAAAGGCATGTAGAAAGGATGCTTGCGTTCTACATTAGTTTGACTGATTGATTGCTAAAAATTTTCCAATCAAGTCCCATTTTGGCACTGAGGCCATTAAAGGACTAAAATAAACTGTCAGGGGGTTCCAATATTTTTTCTTTCTTTCTAGAAAAACCTTAGTGAGCCATTTCATCAATTCTCTTTCCTTTTCCTTAGCTTGTACCAAGTGCTTATTGACAAAGTACTTTAGGCTTTTGCTGAAGCAAATGTAGCTTCGAGAGCCTATAGCATGAGCGTCAGAGGTGCAAGTCAAAGCAGCTTTTTGTCTTCAAATGACATGTACGTATGTATGTACAGATAAAAGGGCGCCCTAGTGCATAAGGTTCCCCACCATATATACACACACGCGCGCACAACGGTGGGAACCTTATGCACTAGGGCGCCCTATAGAGAGCGTGTGTGTGTGTGTTTACAGATATATATGTGTTGCATATATCCATCTTGCATTTTTGCAACTTTCCTATTACAATGTTTAGATGTTATGGTGTCATCTGGAAGCTTTAACATATTCTTGTTGCAGCCATTTGATAGGGTTCTTCCTCTTCCTTTCCCTAACAATTTACACGGCAATGAAGGTTCCAACAGTTGTGGACTTCCCAAGCCTACAGCATCTCCCTGATGTACTGAAAAATGCCGACCTGCACAAACTTCATGCAGATCTTATGACTTGTCTTCCTTCTTTACCCAATATGCCTGATTTGCATAGGTTAAGGGAGGAGTTAAAGACTTCATTGCCTTCAACAGACTTATTACCATCTCTATCAAGTTGGCATATTGTTGAACTCCTCACTAACTGTTTGCCCGAGCGGTTCTCACATAGCAACCATACTGATGTTTGCGTTCTGGTAATGCCCTTGTGCGAAAATGTCTCCTTGGCAGTATTCTAATTGTATTTCCTTGGTTAATATTCTCTAAGTTGCCACTGTTTTTGAATTTGTATGAATCCATCTCATTTTGTCCCAACATATGGCAGAGTTAGCTGAAACTTAGGACTGGCTTGTTTCATCAGTAGTTTTCACCTCAAGCTTGTTTGTGTATGTCATATTTTGGGGTCATGTCACCATTCTCATTCTCTTGTGGAGCACTTATACTTCACTACCGCTCTCTTGTTTCTATTGTGTCCCATTTATCTTCCTTTTCGTCGACCAATATCTCTGTATATCTTTTTTTTTTGGTTGACATCGAAGATCACTTGAAATTTGTGAAACTAATCGAAATATGGGAATTTGGTTTGGTTTAAACGTCAGTGCATGAAAAACAGAACCAACTTCCCACCTCAGCTTTTAATTGTTTTGGTTATAGTTCGTTCTTTTTGTCTTAGTTGAGAACATAAGATCAATATTCTTTATGTTTTTTCTTCGTTAATGTTGTTAAGGATGAGTGTAGAACACGACTCCAACTTGAGATAGGCATTTATACGGGATTGGGCAATGAACTATTTACAAATGACAAGAAGTTTAGATGGTTTAAGTTTTTGTACCATACATTTACGGTGGTTTGGAGAAGTTATACAAGCAGGAATATACATGTACTATTTATATGACGGAATGTCTATTTTCACGCGCTTTTCCAGACCCTTAGTTGTCACTAAGAGTGTAATATCACTAGAGAGGTGCATGCATAAATTCATTCAATCAAGTGCAAGCTATTCGGATGTTTATGAATTCTTATCATGTTTATTGCTTATGATGTGATCCATCTGCATGCATGCACGTGCCTCTAAGAGACATTGGCTCCTTTGTGAACTCTTTGATATTAGGAAATTTGAGTTTGCCTTGTTATGCAGTCATCGTGAGAGACAAGAGGCATGTTTAGGATTAACCTTCATGATTAGTGTTTATTAGCATATCGTAATCGGAGCCTTGAATTTTGACATACTGGTGAGCTTCTCTTTGAGCAGCACCTGCTATGCTATCTTGCTGTTCAATAATGCAAGGATGCGTCTTGCAAACCTTGGTGTTTTAAAATAATAATTCTTCCTTGATAAATGGTATTTAATGGGAGGAAATCCTACATTCATGCATTCACGTAACTGAGTTCCTTTAATGGAGAAGGCGGGCAATCTTTAGGGCTACTTGCATGGCACTGTAGCGGAAAATGATAACACGCGCACAACTGCACAAGGGCGTGTGGATAGAACTCTTAAAGCAGACTGTATGGCAAAAATTTATCCTCTGATGTTTGGCATTTGTTGCACGATTGTTACATTGATGAAGACTTCAGCCATGAAAAACTACTTTTCGTACTTGTGATGAAATGTGCAGGGTTCGTAGTTTTCTTTTGAACGTTAATCATAGTTTTCTAGATTTCTTTGATTGTATGCAGCGGAGCATGAAGGAGGATGTGGCAAATATAATAGCACCTTTGCTGATGAGGCCAATCACACGGTGGCCATTCTTTGCCTTCTTGGGTGGGGCCATTTTTTGTATGCTAGCAAGCAGTGCATGCCACTTGCTTTCATGCCATTCTCAGCGTGTATCATACATCATGCTCAGGGTTGACTATGCCGGTATTGCTGCCCTGATCTCGACCTCGTTCTATCCTCCTGTTTACTATTCCTTCATGTGCTATCCATTCTTCTGCAATATGTATATGGGGTTCATCACTCTCTTGGGGATCGCCACAGTTCTGGTGTCACTTATCCCCGTGTTTGAAAAACCAGAATTTCGAACTGTTCGTGCATCACTATTTTTTGGGATGGGCTTATCTGGGGTAGCCCCCATTCTTCACAAGCAAATTTTATTCTGGCACCAGCCCGAGGCACTCCATACTACTGGATATGAAGTTTTGATGGGCGCATTTTATGGAATTGGAGCGCTGGTCTATGCTATGAGGGTTCCAGAGCGATGGATGCCTGGGAAGTTCGATATTGCT
Organism: Escallonia rubra; assembly: GCA_033065855.1. NCBI lineage: Eukaryota > Viridiplantae > Streptophyta > Magnoliopsida > Escalloniales > Escalloniaceae > Escallonia > Escallonia rubra. Next base: position 9,573 of record JAVXUO010001548.1, read on the forward strand.
GGACACAGTCACCAACTTTTCCATGTACTAGTTGTTGCAGGGGCTTACACTCATTACCATGCAGGGCTTGTTTATCTTAAGTGGCGCGATCTGGAAGGGTGCTGAAAATGATTAATCAAGAGAAGATAGCCCAGCTCGGGAAGAGGTGTTTCAATAAATAATTGGCCGGGTAATTAGCTGATCGGCCTTTGTAATTAGATATAAGCACATGAAGGGGATGCTTGTAATGATTGTTTTTATTCAGCAGGAAGAATGTAATGCAACATTAGGTGTAGCAACCTATTGTGTATCGAATCGTTCTAGATGGTTCATCAACAAGTTTTTTCTGTAGCTCTGTGGTGTAAATTCAGTTCTGTGCGACTGTGCTTCCCCCAAACTCCTTGTATGGGGTGCAAATACGCGTAAGAGCTCGTGCTCAAGGTTGGCAGCTTCAGATGTCCCTTGAAATGTTTCTTTCGACACCATGAAGCCGTAAATGGCAAACTGCGGTTGCATCCATATCTTGCACCACCACTACTAATTGGCGTTTTGACAAATCGGTTGTAAGATCTACTAGCTTTATTATTGTGATTGAGGGACTAAGATTATGATAAAAAGATTTGGACCAAATTCAGCAATGCATATCGTAATTCATGTGCTTTCATTGAGAGTTGAACTCAAGACCTCCCGCTTACTAAACGGGTGCTCTAACCAACTGAGCTATGAAAGCTTCTTGAACAGTGAAATGAAAAAAATCGAAGTTCCAGCAGAATGGGATGGCAGAGCCAGGGCCCCGGTGGATGCTGTCATAATGATCAGCGACAGAGGTGGTCAGTTGTTTCACATGACTTGTTTGGACCATGAAATTTCTGAGTGAACCATCACTGTTGAGGCCTTGGCTTGGCCTGGCCTGGCCTGACCTTAATTAAAGCTCAGATTAAGTTTGGCACATCTCGTGAAAGCGTAGGACTACCTTTGGCCCTACCAGAACCATCTTTGATAGTAGATAAATCTGCACTCCCCCATTTGCGGTCGAGCTACTACTTTTGAGGTGATTTGTATGGGTATGTGTGGCTCCATTTCCCTATTTTCACTTTACTTTTTTTTTTTTGGTTAGACCACCCGGTTTCCGGACACCAAATGGGAGCCGACTAATCCGGTTCGAGCCGGGCACCACATGGGCGGAAGCTCTACCAAGTTTTAACGCAGCTGCATTCCCAGGACTCGAACACGAGACCTCTGGTTAAGCTAGGACAACCCCTTACCAGCTGACTGACCATCTTTACTTGATTTACTGAGTTTTCCATTAGAAGATACTGTGAGATATGGTAATGTAAGTAAAGGCTACATTAGCTCAACACAACCATGATTGGTTCTTGTTCTTTCTGTCCCAAACAATAGAAAGATGGTAATTATAATAATGAGTAAGTAAAAGGGTAAGGAAACTAGTACATTAATTTCACACATCTAATACGCTCTTTTTCTTTCCTTCTTTCATATTTTGTCGAAATTATCGTAAAAGATGACAATGGAGCTGACAATCTCGGAAAGTCCTGTTACTCTATTATGATAATCTTATTGCGAAAATCATACTCTTGTAGACAAAAGTCTAGTGTTATAGGGAATAAGTATAACGTGCTTAAAATAGAACTAAAATGGCGGTGTTCCCGATATTATTAGAAAAGTGAGTTCAAACTTAAAAAGTGAAGTATCTTAATTGCCAGTCCAAAAACCTCAGTCTATTATATACTTGTAGCCAGAGACAAACTCGAAATCTTGGAGGGAGTTGATGGAGTCTTTTGGGTTACTCACAGAGTCAAGCCAGCTTCCCCAAACAGGTTGTTTCTTAGGCAACAACATGGTTTACTAAAATAATATAACTACATTACAACAAATAATGAAATCTCAGATACTGTAACCTGGTGTTTCCTGGTAACACTTTACAGGGTACTCTTTTATAGATTAATCTCGGATTTCCTATAAACTACTAGTAGATACTGTGCCCATACTGTGACTTCACCAAACATGTTGGCTATGTATTTTATTATAATTCCAGTGAATTCAGATTATTACACTAGTTTAATTCTAGATTTTGAATTTATATTTCTTTTATAAGGATTAAATTTTCTTGCTATTCAGATCCTCATACGACGACGACAATCAATATTTGATAAATATAAGCAATGGCACTTCTACTTTCACTTTCACTTTCACTTTTTGCGATAATTTTAAACAGCACTTTTTAACGTTATTAAATAAAAACTGTTAAAAATATATAACGATCATTAATCGTCGGTATACAAAGATCGTTATCTTCTTATAACCCAAAAGCAACGAAGTCTTGCCCTTCTACAATAATTCACTCCCTTATCCCTGTGTTGCCACATTCGGTACCGTTGGTCCAAAAATCTCGAGTCATATGTTCCCCCTCTTCCTTTTAGGTTTGGCACTTCTTTTCGTTATCTCCATTGAGAGGACAGATGGAGAGGATTGGAGTCAGTTTTGCCCATCTTTAAGTATACAATCTTTGTATGTTAATTTTAAAGTGATTACCAACACCCGAAAATCTCTTGCTATGTCTATCTTTCTTCTCTACGCATTGCATATCGCAGTTGCAAACAAAACTCATATAAGTTATAATGATGCCTTTAGAGTAAATGAAAATATTTTGAACCGTCTTGTCCTTATATTAAAATTTAGGGAAAATTGCGTAAAATACCCATGTGGTTTGGGGTTTTTGCAAAAAGACCCCTCCAATTACAAAAATTGCAATAAGACACCTAAGGTTTAAAAAGTGTTACATCCGTTAGAGAAATCGTCTAAATTGACAGCGCGTGATATTCACTTTCTTAATAAATGCGTTTGATAAATTTTAATATGTTAAAAAGACAAAATTACCCTTTTTTTTTTCCTCGCCCACCCAAGTCCTTCTTCTTCTTCATGCTAATCAAACCCTATCCCTAGCCACCACCTCACCAACCAAAACCCAGCCGCCACCCCCACCCAGCCCTGTCTACCACAGTTGCCGCCCATTTCGGCCGCCACCCATCCAGATATACCTCCATCGCCGTCCATTTCGTCCACTACCCACCCAATCTACCACCATTCTAGTCAATTTCGCCTACTACCCAGCCCCATCTACCACCATCGCTGCCCATTTCGGCCACCACCCAGCCTGCCGCCGCTCGCGCCTTCATAACTGGAGCCAACGGCGAACTCTATGTCGCGTCGCATCCCTGTTATCTCCCTCACCTCTTACATCGTCGCTCGCCCCGCAATCAACCCCAGCGACTTGCGCCGTCGCCAAGCCTGCCATCAACCATATCCAATTGCTCCGCCGATTGGCCAATTGCTCCGCTGCCACCAACCTGATTCAACAACCAAACCTTAGCCTATCCAAAACCAAGCCCATTCGGGGGGGGGGGGGGGAAAATCTGCAATTAGGGTTTCGATCAAGCCCCATGACCAGCGTCGTCGCCCGCCAGCCCTGCCATCAACCCATACTTACAGTTCTGCAATTTAGATCCACCGCCACGAGCTGCCCTTTCCACCAACATCTTGATCCACCGCCACGAGCTGCCCCTGTGCCCCTGCCTAATACAGTTCTGCAATTTTGACAATTTATATGGAGGGACAATTTAGACCTTTTATTCATTCCGTTACAGAAGTTGACGGGTGTAACACTTTTTAAACCTCAGATGTCTTATCGCAATTTTTGTAACGGGAGGGGTCTTTTTGCAAAAACCCTAAACCACAGGGGTATTTTACGCAATTATCCCTAAAATTTATTCTTCATGTGCTTTTGATTGCAAGTTTGGAACACTGTTGCTTGTAAATTATTGAAATTAATTCTTAGACTCTTCTTGTAAGTATTAAGACGAGTTTATATGCGTTGGGGCAACGTCTTTAACAACAGTCCGTTGAAATTTATTATTTTCATACTTTTGATCATAAATTTGACGTGCTGTTATTTTTGAATTATTAAGATTAACTGTAGGACGTTGCTGATCGGTGTCAGAACGGGTGTTGCATACGATTTTTTAATGTCATCAAAGGTTAGTCTTTCTGCGTCGGGCGTCGTCTTTAACAACAACAGCCCATAACGTTCATGGCGATTGTGGTCAACCTCGGAGTAAACTTACTCCACGGCTGAAACGGACATTGAAATCGGGAAGTACAAACGGGTGAAAATTGACAGACATTCGGACAAAAGAGCATCGGTAATCAAAATGGGTGTTTACGTTACATGCTCACATTGTCCAAAATCATGGTGTCAATCACCTAATCACCACACGTAGACTCTGAAGAAGAAACCAGAGGGCCCCACTCCCTGCCTCCCTCCTCTATGTCCATCCCCATTAAAGCTCACCATTTAAGGATTCACCCAATGCATCATATCAACCCCATAAAGGTTCTTCAATCTCCCTGCACCGACGCTCTACCCAATCCCATTAATACCCCCGAAATCCCTTTCGTCCCTTCACTGTGCGCTGTGTGCATCTCTCTCTCTCACACACACACCGTCAAGACTTCTTTGGGTACCGTTACGTTACATGTTTGAAAATCTGAAGAAAGATACAAACGGGGTTTTAAACAAGAGTCCAGGCGCCATCAACTCTCCGCTACTCGACGGGAATTCACCGACGCAAGCCAAAACCAGCGACGTCACATGTCGCTCCTTAAAATGGTTGCGCCCGACCTGTCTCACTTCCAACCGTCGTCATCATTCATGGCCAAGCACTCGGGCCGGAGCAAATCGTTTCTGTCCGATGGGTTTCTCTTTGTCGGTGGAGCCATGGCCGCTCTCTTGCTCGTTTGGGCTTTTGGATCATTCGTGAACCCTACTCCCGCCACCGCCCCCAGTTATACCACCACCATTCCGCGGCCCGAGCCCAAATCCGCCGCCGCCGATGAGCTCTCTGCAGGCGCCGGCGGGCAGGGCTTTAACATGCTCTACGACCCACCCGACCCGACTTACTTCGACGACCCGAGCCTCAGCTACTCCATCGACCAGCCGTTGAAGAACTGGGACGAGAAGAGAAAGGAGTGGCTCAACAAGCACCCGTCATTCGCCGCCGGGGTATCGGATCGGGTTCTCGTGGTGTCCGGGTCACAATCCACACCCTGCAAGAACCCGATCGGGGACCATTTGCTGTTACGGTTCTTCAAGAACAAGGTTGATTACTGCCGCATCCACGGCTACGATATCTTCTACAACAACGTGCTGTTCCAGCCCAAAATGCACACTTACTGGGCCAAAATGCCGACGGTTCGGGCCGCCATGTTGGCACACCCGGAAGCCGAGTGGATCTGGTGGGTCGACTCCGACGCCGCCTTCACCGACATGGACTTCAAGCTGCCACTGAACCGGTACAAGGACCACAATTTGGTGGTTCACGGCTGGAACCGCCTGATTTACGAGCTCAAGAGCTGGACGAGCTTAAACGCCGGCGTTTTCCTCATCCGGAACTGCCAGTGGGCACTGGACTTCATGGAGGTTTGGGCCAGCATGGGCCCCCAAACTCCGAACTACGAGAAATGGGGCGAGACATTGAAGACCACTTTCAAGGACAAGCTCTTCCCGGAGTCCGACGACCAGTCGGGCCTGGTGTATCTGCTGTTGAACGAGAAGGACAAATGGGGAAATAAAATATACGTGGAGGGCGAGTATTACTTCGAAGGGTACTGGCTGGAGATCGTGGAAACACTGGATAACACCACCGACAAGTACTTGGAGATGGAGAAGGGGGTGCGCAGGTTAAGGAGGCGGCATGCGGAAAAGGTGGCGGAGAGCTACGCGGCGGCGCGGGAGGAGCACCTGAAGGGCGCCGGGTACGGCCTGGGGAGCTGGCGGAGGCCGTTCATCACGCACTTCACGGGGTGCCAGCCGTGCAGCGGCGCCCACAACCAGTTGTACTCCGGGCAGAACTGCTGGGACGCCATGCAGAGGGCTCTGAATTTCGCCGACAATCAGGTGCTTCGCAACTTTGGGTTCGTGCACCCGGATTTACTGGATTCCTCCTCCGTGACGCCTCTGCCGTTTGATCACCCGGCCTGAGAGATCATACAGTATGATTAAAGAGGTACAACCTTGTATTGGCTCTAGCCTGTTTCTACAAGCTTGTTTTAGTCAAAGATATCTGGGTCTTGGTTTCTTGACCAATTGTAATTGTGTAATTATGAGTTCAGTTTGCTTCTCAAAATTGCCCCGCTGTATCATAGTGACGTGAATAAGTGCTGAAATTACCAGAATAACTTTGATTCATAAAACAGTCAAAACGTTAAATTTAAGCCGGATTTGGGTGATATGCAAGTCATAAATTTAAGCCCATTTTGTCATTCCTCAAAGTAATGTTTGGTTTGGATTAACTGTATCATATGCTTCGTCTTCATGGCGAAATTGATATAAACCTTGACGTTGGAGCTAGAGTTTGCAGATAACCTTCTTGGTGAATCGTTGAATCTTCTTTGTTAAAGAGAGTGATATGTTAGTTCACCTAATGCAAGTGACAAAGACGGTTTGCGTAATATTTTCCGCATCTTCGTGAATAGTACATGATGTAAAGAGGAGCTTGACTAATGTGAATATTTGCTCATCTATTCACCAACTTACCATGAAATGGCATTATTACCACAAAAGCTCTCCTTCTTAATATCGTTTGAGACTCGACTTTAATGATGCTATTTGAAAGTTCGCTTTCAGCAGTAAATGTTGTGCATAAATAGAAAAAAAGCGGGGGAAGTTCAAAATAAAAGATAGACCCATCTAGAAAAGGAGAGTAATTATTTCGTGGTCCCGGACCATTAATCCAAACCATCGAGGATCATTCGACGGGGAGGACCAATGTGATATATAGCAGAAGCGTTAAGAGAAGCATGTAGTTACTTTACGGTATATTTAACGGCTTCAGACGGTCCTGACCACCAAAAAATTTCTTTAAGAGAAGGAGGTATTAGGCATGTGTAGCCTGACATGAAATGAGAGTATGAGTATGTGAACTCACACGGTAGACACAACTCCTCCTCACAGGGCAAAGCAACTCAAGTAGTCTCTACATATTAACAGTGGACTATTTCATCTTCTCCAGCCTTGCCTGTTATCTGTGCCGGTCTTTCTCACACACTGGATCCTACCATTACTGTGATGGTAGGGCACGATGTGAACCGTTTGACCGCACTGAAATGTTCTTTCCTACCCAAAATTACCTTTTACAGGAATTTAGGACGGCGAGATGATAATGTCTCATAGACCCAAGCACGTACTCGGCCTCACGCCTTTGCAAGTCATGCAAAACTTGCGATGTATCTAAGAGTTTAGCCTCCTCGGCTTGACTCTCCCCCTTGACTTGTCGGCACACATGACAAGTCTTGACACACGTTTGCACCTCCTTCTTCATTTGAGGCCAAAAGTATATCTTGTAATTATGGCAATTTGGTCTTCTTGCTTCTCTGCGCTGCTTATCCTCTTTGCCTTTTGCTTTTCTCCCTTTCCACTTTAAATGCTAAAGCACCTTAGTTAGTGCCTTTGCTTTTCTGGGGCTTGAATAACAATGGCATGATTCTTGGATGATCTATCCGCTTGGTAATAAGGTCTCGTGTGGGAGGGATGCATTACACTGTTGACTGTTGAGTGGGGGGTGCCTTTTGCGTGTTTCATCTTTTTATGTATGTGCATGGTAGACAAGTTATCTTTTGCACCAATTACGGTTTTGTTTGCCTTTTCTCAATCACCACTTTAGTTTGATGCCCTTTTATTTTAAAATTTTTCTATCTATGGTAATTCTTTCAATGCCCACTCACTCTAGAATGAGGCACCCTGGAAGTTTCAGTTTATTGTAAAACATGTCACCCTCATATTCTTTATGCTTTAGATTGATTTCCAGTTTGTCAGAATAGAGAGGAAACAGTTTGAGATGAGAGACTTGTTGCAATTGAGAGGAGGTTTACGAGTCATTGTCTATGAATATCGTATATGATCACGGAAACTATTACTCTAGACGCCTATCAGTTTAGTGTCTTCCAAGTAACAACAATGTCACATCTTTTGCTCCGAAAGAACTAAGAAAACACTTTAGATGGCTTCGGGCCAAATGCTCATATTATTAAAGAATAAAAGATTTGTCACAGAATCACGAATCCCAGTGAGCTTGAGGGTATAATCGTGCTAGTGTCGGCTGGTACATTTCCCTTTTTTTTCTTTTTTGGGTTTAATCAGAACCCAAGACCACATGACTGTCCCATAAGTTGTTGGAAGAATCAGAAATTAAGTGCCAGTTTTGATATTTTTTTTCTTTTCTTTCATAAAGAATGGGGGCATCCATACATTTCAAGCAGAGTGCTATTGTCTATTGGTTACTGCATCAAATATTGGCTGGTTTGTTGATAGTTTCTAGGAGGTACGTACATCTGAAAGGTGATACAACTCTCTCAACGTCAAGATAACCTAAGATGAAATACAAGAAGGCAGTCGTAGAATCTGGATTTAAGAAACTACGGTCCTCAAGAAATGCAGTTTCGTTCCACCTGAAGGAATGCATCAAAAGAGTGCAACATCTCAAAGAAATGCCCCACAAAGATCAAGCTTCTCAGTATAAAAAGTCTCTTTTGATACGAATCCAGAAATCTACAATGTGTGAAACCTAAAAAGCTAGGAAGCACGTACACTTCGTATATGTCGAGGTATGGTGTCCGACACGTACTGACGCCTTGACGTCTCACCGACACCTCCGGATACGTGTCCGACACTTCTCAGCGGTGTCTGAATTTATTTATTTTTTTAATTACTGGAAACTGTGTCAGACACCTCTTGAGAAAGTGTCGAAAACATCTTGAAGAAGTGTTCGCGCATTTGAGGCCAAAATACACTATTACAAACTTATTTTCAGGGTCAATGGTAACCCAACAATAGGTTCCTTTCTTCTTTCTCTCTCGTCTCTCTCTTTTCATTCTTTTTCTTACCAAAAGCATCCAAGCTTACCGGTCCAGATGAAGATAGGTCGACATCTTTGACTTTATTTACATACATATCTGGCTATATAAAACATCTCCTTCATGTCTTTGGTCACATGTCTTTATTCCTTCTTTCTTTTTACTGTTGAGATTCTAATCTTGATACTGTTGAGACATTCAACTGTTTTCTTTTACCGACATTCTTTCTTGTTATTGTTGAGACTATTTTATGTTAGTGCCTTTCTTTCTCATCCACTTTCAACGAAATTTAGTTGCTCCAATTGATGTTTATTTTTATCATACATACATAAATATATAAATAAAAATATATTAAAAAATTCAGTGGTGTCCGATGTCCTGGTCGGTGTCTGTGTTGGACGTGGTGCCATGTCCGTGCTACTAAGCCTAGAAGAAAGAAGCGACATGGTCCACCGCAAGGGACTTTGCTGGTACTTGGTTGTTACCTTATGGTTGTTACCTTAAATTTATCATCCGATGTGTTTGGATGGGCCTTATCTTCTGTTATGGTCTTTATACTGGCACTTGTATCTATCTGCCTTAGCATGGAGTCGATGTATCTATCTGCCTTAGCATGGAGTCGAAGATTTCTCTGCATTGCGTCATTGTAGTAGGGATGGCAATTTAAATCCGATCCGGTGGATATCCGCCCCGCCCCGCCCCGTTAGGAGCGGGTTATTTTGACCTTGACCGGGTTACGGGGCGGGTATGGTAATTGTTTTAAAAATCCGCAGCGGGTTAGGGTCGGGTATGGTTTTCTGTCTAACCCGCCCCGGTATCCGACCCGTACCCGCCCCGGTATACAAACCCTAAACCATAACTAATCAGCCAATCTCGGCCGTCCATCTAACATATATATATAGCTGCCCATAAATGAAAAGCAGCCGTTCTTCTCTTCTTCTTCTTTGCGCCGCTGCTGCTGCTTCCCACCCACAGTCAAGATCGGCCTCCTCACGGCCACAAACTACTCCACCTCGCCACCACCAAACCGTCCACCCACTTCCCCAACCAAACGGCGCACCAACACCTCCACCGTCTGTCCACATCCAATCTGCCAGTCTGCCATCAACAAATCGAGTAAGATGCCGGCGACGGTGCAGCATCAGAGTCGTGGTGGTCCAGTTTGCCAAGGCGAGTGTTGCGGCTACGTCGTGTCCATGAGATCTACATGGGGAGCTTAACCCTACGGCCTCTGCGGCGAGGAGGTGAAGGACATCGTGGTGCGATCGGAGTGGCGAATCGTCTGTCGGATCTGCATACGGGCTTTTTTTAGTTCTTTCTTTTTTTACTTTTTGTCTTGAATTCTCTCTTTGCATTTGTTGGTGATGGGTGATAATTGTGTGTCGGTTGTGCCGTGGATAGGGGATGCCGGCGGTGCTCAGTAATTTTTATGTGTTCTTCTTCTGTGGCTCAAGCTGTGTGGCCGTGAGTAGGGAAAGAACGGGGCGGATCGGGGCGGGGTTGGGTTTCCTAAACTACCTTAGGATCGGGGATGATAATTCATTTTTCTAACCCGGTGCAGGGGCGGGGCGGAGTGCGGTTTCTGAATGAGCGGGGCGGGTTCGGATTTAATGAAATCCGCATCCGACCCGCCCCATTGCCATGCCTACATTGTAGGCAATGCCAAACATTGACACAACGGTATGTAGTATTGAACACTATTCAACAGTACGTAGTCGATCACGATCACTATTCACATGAATAACGATCGTGATCAGTCACCTTATCTTAGGCTGGCTGCTTTGGTGCCAAAACAATTTACAGCTCTTTTGGGTTGTTCCCAAGAACCTCCCCCCCTTGAACACCATTGCGCTTAGGGATGACAATGGGACGGGTCGGATGAGGATCTTGTAAACTCCATACCCGCCCCGCTAGTCTTGAAATCATACCCTGCCCCGCCCCGCCACCGGGTCGAATGAAAAGAATACCATATCCGATCCTAAACTAGTTTAAAAAACCCGACCCGCCCCGATCTTTTTGTAGCAAATCCAACAGTGTCACCAATTTTCACCAATCAACACAGATTTGCACTCTGCATACGACGCCTACCGCATAGTGTATACAAAATTCATCTCCGTCTTTGGGATTGAAAATAATGGTCTTCACTTATTTTTACATCTCCCTGGCCTTATTACAGGCATTTTATGTTCTCGGCACCAATGAAGTCAATGTTCACATGATGTCTCAGGGTGCATCCAAGGTATACAAGCAACCATTTGCTATATCTTAATAACACAAAAGCATGGAATACTACAATCTAAACGCCAAGCATATACAACTCTTGATCGAAGAGATTCCTTTACCGAAACCATTATGGAAGATGAAATGATAGAATCTACAAAAAGAGACTGATTGCACTAAATTACCCACATTTGAGATAGTCAACAGTTTATTATGGTACTTTACCATTACCATGTATAAGAAAGGTTGTGTCGAAATTTTCAATAGTGACTAAGCTTCAAGTAAAACTGAGAAATATTATCCAATGAAATGAGCAATTCAGCTAACCCAAAAAAAAAGAGGAAAGGAAATAGCTAATTTCGAATCCAGATCTAGTGCCTCTCATCGCGAATCCAGATCCAGTGCATCTCATCGCGAATCACGAATCACAGTGGAACTGTGGACGTGGTTTGTGGCCATGGGGGCGGGAATAATGTTTGGTGTTTGGTGGTTTGTGGCTGTGGGGGGCGACAGTGAGGACGGTGTTTGGTGGTGAGGTGGAGGTGACGGTGTGCGGAAGAGAAGAGGGGCCGCGGCTGAAGGGAGTGGAGGAGAGGAGAGGGGTAGCGGCTGAAGAAATTCTGAGGGAAGAGAGGGAAGAAGAGAGAAAAGGAAAATGTGTAGGGTTTCCGCTTTATGAGCATATATATACTCCTAGATGGACGGCTGTGATTACACATAATTTAGGGTTAGTATTATATTAAACCGGGGCCGGTACGGTCAGATACCGGGGCGGGTCAGAGAGTATACCAAATCCGACCTGTACCCGCTGCGGGTTTTTAATTTTAATACCATACCCGCCCCATGACCCGGTCAAAGTATAAAAAACCCGCTCCTAACGGGGCGGGGCGGAAATCCGCCGGATCGGATTTAAATTGCCATCCCTAATTGCGTTGCAACACTAAGATTGCCTCGTATATAATCTGCTGCATTGTATGTAGGGGTGAGCACGGTTCGATTGGTTCGGTTTGGAGTCTGAAAGCAAACCGATTCGACTAACCTCGGTTTGGAAAAAAAAAAACGAACCGTAGTTGAACGGTTCGGTTTAGAAGGTTTAATTGGTTTGGGCCAAACTCAATTTTGGGTAAGTTTAGGCTCAAAAATTAATAACTTATACATAATAATAAGCTAAAAAAAACTAATTTTTTTTATCATAATTAATATCACTTAGTAAGATGTAGGCGACGAGTGAAAAATATGTGTTACGTTAAGGGATTTAGGATTTATCCTATTTTATATGAGTGGTTAGATAACTAGGCTTAGTAAAAAATAATTAAGATTATGTAAAAATATAGATATGTTATATTATATACGGTTGATTCAGTTTATGCGCTTTTAAAAAAATTCGAACCGAACCGAATGTACGATTTGAAAAAAAATAAATCAAAACCGATTAATTTTTAAATCGGTTTGAAAATAAACGGATTGGTTGGTTCGGTTGGATCGATTTCAGCGGTTTAAATGCTCCCCCCTAATTGCATGTCAAAGCAGACTGCAGCAGTTCCTTCTAAACCATCTGAACGCCATTTTACACGGAGAGATCTCAAGCTTTGCCCTACGCGTGCACCTTATGAAAACTGGTCAAGTCACCATTCCGGTAAAGAAGCATCACTATGCAATCATGTTATTCGCGATCTGGTGCTTTTTGAAATGAGCCAGAACTGTGCCTTTCCCCCAGACATTCCGTGATCAACTTCTGCAGCTTTCGCCTTAATTAGCCCCATATCCTTTTATTGTTTTACCAAAGAATAACAAAAGGATGCTTGCTGACTCGGAAGAGAGAGTGTCCGTAAAATTGTTCGTATTGAGAAGGTTATTTTCTCAAAGGGATGAAGAAGTACGTAATTTCATTAGATATCTAACAGCTTTTTTATGTCTGGTTTCATGAGAAAAACCTACAAATCTCTCTCTCTCTCTCTCTTTCTATATATATATATATATATATATATATGGGAGCTGATCCCTTGACAGCGCTGGCAAAATAGGACAATTTGACAGCGCAATCTGGCCGTCCATCGTGAAAGATAGACGGCCCGGTCGCGCCTTTTTCGAATACTGTCAGTCGTCCGCGACATAGTGTCGCGGACGGACTTTTTACCTTTTTGCCCTCAGCCCCGTCCGCTACACTGTATCGCGGACGGTCCAAATATTTTTTTTACGTTTTTTTTAAGTACGTCCGCTACATAATGTAGCGGACGTTTTTTGACAATAATACCCTCATGTTCCATCCGCTACATTATGTAGCGGACGAGTAGGCAGACACTATTTTTTTTCCTGTCCTTTCTCCCATTAAAATTCTGACACGTTTCTCTCTCTCTCATTTCTCTCGTCAATTTCTGACACACTCTCTCTCTCTCTCTCTCTCATCAATTTATGACACTTTCTCTCTCTTTTCTCTCACCATGATTTCTTTTACAGGAGAAGACTTCACTACAGCACTAACTACTTGGAAGGGAAGTCAGTCTTCGAGTTGCAATAGACTGATCTTCAACCTTAGACCAACCCAACGAGTAAGGGAGTGAGTCTGTCCAAAGAAGCTCTTAAGAAGCGGAGTTTCACTCGACAAAACAGAAGCAAGCAGCTTGCTTTACACACATGAATTGGGGAACGCATGTCCTTCCTGGCCAAAATGAAAAGAAAGCATTACTAGTCCCAAAGCAGAACAACCAAAATGAAAAAAAAGCCCCTGAATTGGTGGTCTTTAGTCAGACGAAATAGCTTCCAAACTGTTATACTCATATCAAGGCTCAAGCCAATCATCGTCCAAACTTCTCATTAATAAACATCCTTACATACAATTAAAGTATTCTCATACAGCCCAACAATAGCCAAAGTTCCCCACTGGCAGAGTGATGATGCCATCAAAGACCACCAATTCAGGGGCAAACAGCATTCTTGTAGATTGTGCCCACTGCCTTCCTCAAGAAGATTCAAGAGATGGCCAGTCTGTTAATGAACAGACATACGTGACTGAATTTTCAGCGCAACAACAGGTAAATTTTCAGAAGAGACGTCGAAGAGCAGCGCCGGAGCAGTCAAATCTTCGTCTTCTCCGACGAGGAAGCCGACGGATCTGGTAGAAAGATCAGATCCAGAGGTTTTCTGCGCCGAGAGGAGAGTCTCTCATTGAACCCTCCACTTCTTCTTCATCCTCTGTTGTTGTGGTTGAGGAAGAACAGGAAAATGAGGACAGTGAGAGAAACGAAAGAGAGAGAGAGAGAGAAAGAGAGAGAGAGAGGGGGGAGAGAAAGAGAAAGGACAGTGAGAAAAAAGAGAGAGATGTCATAAGGACAATGAGAGAAAGGACAAAGAAAGAGAAAAAAAAGGAGTGTCTGTCTACTCGTCCGCTACATAATGTAGCGGATGGAACATGAGGATATTATTGTCAAAAAAACGTCCGCTACATTATGTAGCGGACGTACTTAAAAAAAAAGTAAAAAAAAGATTTGGACCGTCCGCGATACAATGTAGCGGACGGGCGAAAAAGGTAAAAAAGTCCGTCCGCGACACTATATCGCGGACGACTGACAGTATTCGAAAAAGGCGCGATCTGGCCGTCTATCTTTCACGATGGACGGCCAGATTGCGCTGGCAAAATGTCCTATTTTGCCAGCGCTGTCAAGGATCAGCTCCCTATATATATATATATGAAAACTGAAGTTGAGAGAATGTGTCCACGTCACCGCCTACGTGGACACTTTCTTTTTTTGCCATGTGGATTAAAAAAATTATTCTAATATATTTACTTCTAAATTTATATCCCTAAAATTTAGTCATTTCAAATGAGTGATTGAAGACATTCATTTATACACATTAACCTTAACTGATTTTTTCTTTTAAATTTGAAAATCTTACCATCATCATCTTTTCTATTAATTTCCCAAAATCTCTTTCTGAATCTCTCAAAATTAACTAATTGTAATATTATAAATATATGTTATAATTTATTTAACATTATGAACCCACTGTCTACCTCAAGCGTTTTTGGCTTGGAAATTGAAAGTTTAGGAATTGGACGCCAACATCGATTCAAGAAAAGAAAAGTTTCAGTGCATTTCTTAGTTGTTATAGAATTTGATAATCTTATGTTATCCACAATATCTTTATATAGAAAGAATGGGCCAAGATAGACATAAATTTGTATTTTTTATTTCTATATTACGTCTTTAAGCTTCTCATTTGTTACCAAATTTGTTTATTTTATTTTTCGGTGTGTTCAAGTGTTATATGTTTTCTTTATCCCATGTGGAATATTTCACGACTTTCTTTCTAGTAAAAGGGTACTAAATTTCACTTTTTTATTACTATTATATCACAACATATGTACACTTTAAAAGTATCGCTTATGATCATCTAACGTTTTATTGCACGCAAAATACTTTTTAGATCTGGTTTATAATTTTGACATACGAAGAAATTCATGTTCCTTTTTCGTATATTTTTTATATATGATTATTCATAACACAGTTGTATTACCAAATTCATTCAAGTAGTCAAATAATGTTTTTATAATTTTTACACAGTGCTTCGTGTGCAACGCACAGGATCAAAGCTAGTGATCAACTAAAGAAAAGAACATAACTGTTTTGGACTAGAACATGTAAAAAGAAATGATATTTAGTATGAATTATTGGTGGGAGTTGATCTATCGTTAAGGCAACAACAATCAACCATGAATTATTGGTGGGAGTTGATGAACACACTCTTACCATTGATATTTAAGCTTCTCATTTGTTACCAAATTTGTTTATTTTATTTTTCGGTGTGTTCAAGTGTTATCTGTTTTCTTTATCCCATGTGCAATATTTCACGACTTTCTTTCTAATAAAAGGGTACTAAATTTCACTTTTTTTATTACTATTATATCACAATATAGGTACACTTCAAAAGTATCGCTTATGATCATCTAACGTCTTATTACACGAAAAATATTTTTTAGATCTTGCTTATAATTTTGACATACGAAGAAATTCACGTTCCTTTTTCGTATATTTTTTATATTCATAATACAGTTGTATTACCAAATCCATTCAAGTAGTCAAATAATTTTTACACAGTGTTCTGTGTGCAACGCACGGGATCAAAGCTAGTGATCAACTAAAGAAAAGAACATAACTGTTTTGGACTAGAACATGTAAAAAGAAATGATATTTAGCATGAATTATTGGTGGGAGTTGATCTCTCGTTAAGGCAACAACAATCAACCATGAATTATTGGTGGGAGTTGATGAACACACTCTTACCGTTGATATTTAAGCTTCTCATTTGTTACCAAATTTGTTTATTTTATTTTTTGGTGTGTTCAAGTGTTATCTGTTTTCTTTATCCCATGTGCAATATTTCACGACTTTCTTTCTAATAAAAGGGTACTAAATTTCACTTTTTTTATTACTATTATATCACAACATATGTACACTTCAAAAGTATCGCTTATGATCATCTAACGTCTTATTACACGAAAAATATTTTTTAGATCTTGCTTATAATTTTGACATACGAAGAAATTCACGTTCCTTTTTTGTATATTTTTTATATTCATAACACAGTTGTATTACCAAATCCATTCAAGTAGTCAAATAATTTTTTTATAATTTTTACACAGTGTTCCGTGTGCAACGCACGGGATCAAAGCTAGTGATCAACTAAAGAAAAGAACATAACTGTTTTGGACTAGAACATGTAAAAAGAAATGATATTTAGCATGAATTATTGGTGGGAGTTGATCTCTCGTTAAGGCAACAACAATCAACCATGAATTATTGGTAGGAGTTGATGAACACACTCTTACCATTGCTGTCAATTTAAAACGTTTACTTTTGTCAAGATTTGAGCCTTAATTATTCGATAAATCATTTCGAATTGCTATTTTTAAGGCATGATAGCTGCCTGTGAAGTTTTTTTTTTTGAAAGGAAAGCCATTTTCATTAATACAGACAAAAAGGAAAATTAGGAAACAGCTTCCAACACAAAGGGGAGGCCGACATCTCTGAGACATCCAGCAACAATAACGATAGAGAGCAGTCCGTTCGTTCAGCAATAGGCAGCCTCAATCTTTCTGCAACACTGACGGCATTCCGGCAATCTACAGAGCTCCATTCTGTCGAAGGAAACACATAAAACAAGAGAAACGCCTGTGAAGTTTAAAAATGTCATTACAGTATACGAATGCTGCTTCTTACAAGGAAATGCTTTGTCAAAGTTTTGTCTCCAGGAAATGCTTTCCTTGACCGTTCCTGCTATCGATCGTCTCAAGCTCTCTTCAGCCAACGATTCTAAATGTCGGGGACCATATAATATTTTCTAAAGTTCCAGTCCTTGAGTCTTGGGTGCAACTTATACTCCACTCACCATTGCGAATCACGTTTGTGAGAACTGTTAGTGATTATTGTCATAGTTCAGTGGTGAGCGCCCATTTCTCTCATGTGATAATTTGAACCCATTAAGGTGAAAAAGAAAAAAAAAGAAAAGAAAAGTTTAGACACCATTGTAAGCCTAATGTCAAGATGCTCAACACAATCACTGTCGTCGTTAATGGACACTCAAAAGCTTTTTAGATATTCCGTTCCATTCTCAGTTAAAGCCAATCCAGTCCAGCTATCTCCTACGAACAGAAGTTTTTGCGCTTGCGCATTCACAATTTTCATATCTAGAGGCAGCAGTTTACTACCTCATCCCCAAATTAAGGCATATTAGATAAGAGACAGCCAATGGTCAGGTCGTGCTTAGCATACCTTTTAGGTGTCTTAGAAAAGAAACTCATTTCCTTTTGGACCTCCGATTTCGAGGATCTGAAACTCAATCTGTTTGCCCTCGAGGATCCCTAATGCAAAAAGAATGAAAAGACCACATGTATTTTGTGACGTGTCCAAATTTCCTTAAAACACTCTCTATATATGTAGGAGGAAATGCATGTAATTAATAAAGAAGTAAACCGTCCACATGCAAAAGTCACTTAAATAATGCGCATCCATAATCTAAGGGATTCTCTAGCTGTAGGTCAACTATAATAGTAATGTAATGGTCGCTCTGAATTAGATCGAAACAAGTCAAATGTTGCACATATAAGCAAGCTTTTCCTTACCTTGATCGATCAAGGCCAGCAAGAGTACTTCTATCATTTCGTAATCTGCTTGATATTGGTATTCTCCTAGGCAGAAGAACGGCAGAACCAGTTACCATCGGCACGGCCAGGTCCATGCATTTCGATCAGGTATTTCAAGCCCTCTGTTTTCTATTCCTAGGACAATGCCAATCACAAAGTTATCACAATGATCAATTCATCAAATGAGTTTATGCGTATGCTAAGATTCATACCACTTCATTAGACAATATCCACTTCCTGATCATGCAAAATCAAGTTCTGCACGTAGTGCTTCCACTTGTCAACTCGACATATTTAAGGAATTGCTTCGTTAAACTCTCTCTTTCTCCCTCTACATGTACACACATACGTAGGTGTTAATACATATCAATATTCTGTTGTAATAGATGAAAAAATCAAGTTCCACAATATAACACCATAAAGACTCATGCTTCGACCAGGCTGGCTCAATTAAGAGACATTTCGCATGGCAAAATCTAAAGCACCGAGCAAGGTGGTGTCCTTTCTGAAAGCGAGGTTACCTTTTGTTGGTGGAGCACTAGCGGTGTCTCTCTTTTTGGCCTGGGCTCTTTGGTCCTCCGCCAACCTTGGGTTCAGCATGTCCACTCCCATGCGGTCGGAAGCAAAAAATGTTTCTGCTACGTATTGCACCATTGATGCTAAGCAGCAATACGATCCACCTGAAGAAACATTCTACGATGACCCAAGACTCAGCTATTCCATAGAGGAGCGTGTGAAAAACTGGGACGAGAAGCGACGGGAGTGGCTGAAGCATCATCCTTCGTTTAATGCCGGAGTGAGTGACCGGATCTTCGTTTTGACAGGATCGCAGCCGTCTCCATGTTACAACCCAACTGGCGATTACCTACACTTGAAGCTTTTCAAAAACAAAGTTGATTACTGCAGAATCCACGGCTATGGAATCTTCTACAACAATGCCATCCTGCACCCCAAAATGCCCTCTTACTGGGCCAAAACACCATTGCTTCGAGCTGCAATGACAGCCCATCCAGAAGCAGAGTGGATCTTGTGGGTCGACTCTGACGCCGTTTTCACAGACATGGAGTTCAAGCTGCCTCTGGATAGGTACAAGAATCACAACCTTGTGGTGGATGGCTGGCCCGATTTGATCTACGAGAAACGCAGCTGGATAGGCCTTAATGCTGGGGTGTTGCTATTCCGAAACTGCCAGTGGTCTATGGACTTCATGGATGATTGGGCCAGCATGGGTCCACAAAGCCCAGACTACGAAAAGTGGGGCCAAGTTCTAAAGTCAACCCTCAAGGACAAGACCTACCCGATATCAGATGATCAGTCTGCTCTGGTCTATTTGTTACTGAAACAAGAATATATATCGGGGAAGAAGATCTACTTAGAGAACGAGTACTGCTTCCAGTGTTACTGGGCAAGAGTAGTGAATCAGTTGGACGATGTCACTGAGAAGTACGTGGAGATAGAGAAAAGGGAGAGCAGGTTGAGGAGGAGACATGCAGAGGTGGTAAGCGAGAGCTACGGTGCGCTGAGGGAGCAGTATCTCCAAGAGGCCTGGTACGGGAAGGAAACTGGGAGGAAGCCCTTCATTACACACTTCACAGGCTGTCAGCCATGTAGCGGCGACCACAACCCCAAGTATGCTGGTGATTCTTGCCATGACGGAATGGCGAGGGCTCTGAATTTTGCCGATAATCAAGTCCTTCGCAACTACGGTTTTGTACACTCCTACTTAAATTCTTCCTCCGTAACTGCTGTACCGTTTGATTCCCCTGGCATGTAAGGTCATTTGTAGATATGCTTACAAACATAAAGCATACGGTTTTCAAAAAAATTCAGTCGTGCTATAGTATAAGTTTACCAATGATTTGTTTTTTGGTGGAAAGATGTAAAAGTGATTTGAATCAATGTACTGTGCATTTCATATAAACGCAATAATAAAGCCTGTCTCTGCCCACCCCCATTCTCTCTCTCCAACTCCCACCCCATCGGTGTCCCCAGCCCCTTTGCCGCGCCCCCACCTCGTCTGCCTCCCCCTTTCCCCGTCGCCGCACCCATTCCTTCCCCTTCCCCGTCGCCGCACCCATTTCTCCCCCTTCCTCGTTGCCAAGACGGAATGCCAACGGACGGGGACCATCGTTCAACTCATACGGCACCGAGGCCCTCGACGCCAACGGGGTCGAGTGAGGCAGGGGGCTGCGGCGGGGGTGAGGGGGAGGGAGGGGGATGGCGGCGGCGACGGGGTATGGTGGGTGTGTGTGTGTGATAGTGTTTATAAATTAGGGTTTTCAAACCCTAATTTTCAAATTAGAGTTTGAAATCCTAATTTGAAAATAAGGTGTAATTATTTAGTATATACAGTGTAAGTGTAGTATTGCCATTTAAAAAGTACGTAATGATAACATTATTAAAAAAAATACATTTTTTGGACGAAATCCTAACGAATATATACAGCTGATATATTTTCAAAGTTTTTAGTTACGATATTTTACATTTTGAAACGTAGTATCGTTACTGTAATTTCACCCAAACTTTGAGGACTTTGCTGCGATTAGCCCTATATAATAACTAGGGATGGCAATAAGGTCTGCATCCGGCGGATCTTCGATTCGTTAGGAACGAGTTATTTTGACTTTGACTGATCATGGGGCGGGTATGGTAATTTTAAAAAAATTCCGTGGCGGGTTAGGGTCTGTATGGTATTTTGTCCAGCCCACCTCGGTATCTGACCCGCACCTACCCCGATTTACTAAACATATACATCACTCAATCCTAGCCGTTCATCTTGGGCCATATATATGATTCTCTCAAACCCTAAATTTCTTATCTCCTCTCACTCAGTCACCTCTACCCTTTGCCGACTAACGAAGCAAGACCCCAGGCCCAGTTGCCACGTTGCCAGGCCGTTGCTCCAGCTTCTCCTTCCCTCTCTTCGACTCGCCATCTCTGCCAACTTACCTCGTTGGCGCCGCCGCCTCAGCCTCTTTCTCTCCCTTTCCCCCGCACGGTCGGTGGTCAACCCCCACGGCCACGACTCCACCTCCGCAGTTCCAGCTAACCGGCCACCCACTACCGTCACAATCACCTACCAGGTGACTAAAGCACCATTCCTGTCCACCTCTTCCTTTAGCGATATTCTCCTATCACTGATTCTAATTTTAGATCCCGAATCCGTATGAAGTGCTCTGCTCATAGCGGTGAAATGTCGGAATTCAATTGAGAGGTTGAGTTTATTTTCACGGTTCAATCTCTGTGAACGAACATAGAAGTTCACGAAACTGGTTTTCCAATTCCATCTTGAATGTGTGGTTTTTCGAAGTGCATGATATAATTTGGTTTCTCGGTTTGCAATTCATACCGGCCGGCGCGGGGACATGTTTTTTAAACCAGCTTAGGGTCGGTTATGGTATTACAATTACATGACCCGGTGGCGGGGCGGGGCGGGGTGCGGTTTCAGGACTACCGGGGCCGGTGCAGATTTTATAAAACCCGCACCATTACCATCCCTAATAATAACTGTTAATTGTCACTATACATTTCTACAACCCGAGCAGTAAGTGAAATTTTCTTTTCTTTAGTTTATATGTTTTTCTCCGCTTCTTTTGCTTTTTCACTACCACACACCACCTCGGTCACCACCATATATCCTTACAAAATGAAGTGACAATCTTGGGCCATGACCATCCCTTTGCCTAAGATGCGGATGAGAACAAATGGTGCATCCTACCTATTTAGGAAGCTGGCTCCCTCGCCTTAGTTCGTACTTCGTAGGCATCCTCCCAGTGAGGATATCGCCGCTTTATTACTCAGTTTAGACTATTTATGGTGGCCCTGGGAACAAAGTTGTTGCCCGGTTCTGTTAGCTTTGGGTAGACTTTCGGCAGATCTTGTTCGAAACATAGCCGCCTCTGTTGCACGACAGCTGAGGTTACCTGAGGCTGCAATCCGACCTTGAGTGCTGTGGTTCGGTCGTCCAAATCTTGTCTTGCTCGTGAGCTTTACATGTTTGATCATGCCCTGCTGCTTTAAGTACTCATTCCAGCACATTTAGTAGATACTTTGCCGCAAGATCGTGTTTGCATTTAGTTCTGAACCTCGCTCTCTTGCGAATCTCATCAACTATCTTTGACAGGGAAGTTTCTACAATCCTTTTGTTAACCCTACGGTTATTTAACCTAGGATTATATTTGATTTTGATGATAACTAACATTGATGATTATGCTGTCTAACATGCATTGAGTTGATGAAGCAATAGGAACAATCTCATACTCATGCAAACGGATTATTAGACGAGCAACACGATCAAAGACTCTCAACGGAACGCATCAAAGAGGAAATTCGACGATTGAAGTTTTCATGCTTTTATTTCCGTCTTTGTAAACTAGACATAGAGAGATGATCATTACAATGACTGTATACCTAGAACTTGCCCATAGGTTTCCCTTGCATGCATAAAAAGATTTTCATGCTTTAAAAACAGGAAACAGCATTTTCAGGGATGCAGTCGACTGCATTGGGATGCAGTCGACTGCATGTTGGGCAGTAGGGTATTACAGTCGACTGCATTGAATGCAGTCGACTGCAATACTTCCAGTAGCCCATTACAGTCGACTGCAATGGGCATTGCAGTCGACTGCATTTACCGTTTGGCGCATTTAATGCCCTACCTAACCCCAAACGGTCATATTTATTTCCAGCTCTATAAATACTCATCTTGGGCATTGTTTTCATTCATCAATTGCATTCAAAGCTCTCCTATCTTTCATATTCTCAAAGATCAAAGCAATTGTTCAAATCTCTCTTGTTTTCATTGATTTCTCATCCTTTTCAAGAAAGCATTTATTGTGAGCTTACATTAGAGAGAGATACACTTTCATAAGTCATCATACACTCATCTCTCTTGTTCTAGTACTTCAACTTGTACTCATCTACTTCTTAAGAGTGAAATCTTGTACTCATTTCATCATTGAAAGGTTCTTGTATCAAAGCTTGGGGTTGTCAAGCTTTGGAGCTTGGGGTTGTCAAGCTTTGGAGCTTTGGGTTTGTCAAAGCTTGTTCTTGATGTGGGCATAGCATCAAGGGATTGTAAGAGGTTCGATCTTGACCCGTAAGGAAGATCATACTAGTGGATTCTAGGGCCTTTCAAGGAACTTTCTTGAAGGGGTGGACGTAGGCTTGTGGGTATATCAAGCCGAACCATTTAATTCTCATTGTCAAGTATCTCTAAACCCTTCTCTCTTTACATTATTGTTTTACATATTGTGTTGAGATTGGTTGTTTGTTTACTTAAGTTTTTGAGATTAAGGTTTGTTGGTTGTTATATTTTAAATTAGTCTTAAAACCCTATTCACCCCCCCTCTAGGGTTATTTTATTGGTTTCACCTCTCTTACCTCTCCTTTTCAGGGTGGTAATAAAATGCGGTCCAAAAATTGTGAAGTGCACAAACCATAAGAAGAAAAGGACAATATGGCAATGAAATGCGATCAGAAATCCATTCTGATGCCAGGCCTGTTGCATCATTTAACGCCAAAATTTTCACGAAGGTACCAACAAAATGCCTACATGACCGTGACAACTGATCAAAATTACTAAACACAATTAACGTGCTTAATACTGCTTGATGATTGATAAAATATCTTTCATTGTAAGAAGTTACAGAACCTGAAAAACATCCAAATACTTTGTACCAAACACTGCTTCCCCCCATCTCCCCTCTCAAAGCAACAGAAGGAAAATGAGAAGCTCCATAACCAACTTCCACTTACAGCATGGTTCTTTACGTGAAGACATCAACGAGTTGGTGCCTGCTCTTTCTTGGCCTAGAGGCTGCTTCAACTAATTCAAAATCTGCTGAAATAAGCCGTATCTTTAAGAACTTCGACCTCAGTGGGTCAAGCTTTCATTATCTCCCGAAGGGCGAGAACCTTGATTGCAACTTTTCACAGTAGAGGACTTCGATCTCTCATTGGCTAGTGCTTTAGCCACCCTTCTGTGCTTTAGCTTTTTCCGACTCATGCAAGAGACTAGTTTTTCTGCATAAGCACATAATAAACTGACTAAGTTCATATTGCTCTTGCTTCCTGACAATCAGTTCATTCCATTAATAAATTAAAACGAATGGTCCTTTGGTTTCTTGACGTCTTAAAACAGATTAGGCCCAGTAAAAACCTGCCTTCATTTTTTCGCAATGATTTAGAAATAAATGGAAAGAAAAGGCGATTTGACGCTTTCTTTAAGTAGTGCTAAAAGATGCGTACAAGTAACTCGGTTTTCCTTTTCTTATAGGTGACTTACGAGGAAAATGTCATTTCCCTTCCTTTTCTTCGAAGGCCCAAAGCAAACGATGCGAATTATCAACAAGAGTGGAGAGTAATTTGTCTGCTCGTCTTTTAGTAAGAAGGATCACTGCTCGCTTCTCGTTTTGCTAAAAAAGGCGAGACTAACTAAGTACAAGACTCTCTAGTAACAAATATCAAAACACAGCCACTCAAAACAAACCTCAACTGAAACATATTTCTTACCTGGCTCGTCAGTTCCAACATCCAATTCCTTATCGGCATTTCGTCGAACATCTTGAGGGCAACTGCTGTCAACCTGAGCACCTTCACCATCGCCATCATCGTTTGCAGTAGGCAACACCGGCCCAATGATTCTCCTGCGCTGCGAAGCTGCTTCCTTCAGCTTCTTCTTGCGAAGCCTCTTCCTCTGAGCCCTTGTAAGCTTTTCCGACCCACATTCACCCTCCTCATCACTGCTCGAGGACGAGGAATCTCTCTCTTCCAATCCGTCTGCATAACAACAATACTCTGAGGGTCATCAAAACAAAAAGACCATCGATTTTGGTAATATGTACGGATTCTGACCTGGGATGTACTCCAGGTCAAGATTGTCCGGCAATGTCGTCAAGGGCTTGTTGTCAGTTCGTTCCTGCACGTTTTTAAACGGTGAGATTGCAGTAATAACGGAGAGAGGAAATCGGTGAGAGAGAGTAGTAGTAGTACATGATGATGATGATGAGGAGGAGGAGGGTAGAGCATGTTAAGGAGGGAGTCATGGAACTTTGCTCGTCTCTCTTCCCTCTGCATTTCTGATGCTAACACTAGACTGGCAGCATAGGCCCTTCGTGACTGTATTACGATATAGCTTCGTTTATTTGTCAAGAATGTTAAAAGACAAAAGTTATTATTCTAAAAAATTCTAGATAAATTTTCTCTGACGTGTTTATTTGATCATAAAGGTTGCAAGAAAATGAAAATGTGACTAACCTTATCTTTCAAGAAATCAGTTATACGGGCACATGTTAAGCTCATTGGGTCAATTGTTGATATCATATCTTAAAAATAAATAAATAAAAAACACAACGGTAGAACATAAGCTAAAGTTTGCAAGGCGATTATTGTTTTTGTTATGCATAAAGCAATAACTTGTAAAAGATATCCTTCTTTGCCAAAGAGAAATAGAGAGCATATAATATATGTAGTTATTTTAGAAGAGACAAATATCCACATTTTATTTTTTTTGCAAAATTCTACGCATTTGTAGGATATGAAGCTGGCAACTTTTTAGCTAATTGAACGCTTAAAAAGTGCATGAAACTACTCTTTTACTTCTTTTCTCTCTTTTTTCATCAACGGGACCTTAAAGAGTGACAAAAAAAGTGAGTGGATTGAGTTTCGATATTGATCAAAAGAGTTGAGTATAAATGGATAACCGACACATTCTGACTTATTTAGGTATGGGTTAAAAGCAGTTGGGGGGGGGGGGGGGGGGGTGTTAAGGCACGTACCCACCTGCTGCCCTTTTCTCCCTTGTTTAGAGTACACCATCAATGGTGCCGGGACTTGCCGCTGACATGGATGGATCCACCGTCCACTGCATCTACCTTTATTTTCAGTTTTTGCGGTAATAGAGTTTGGGAAGGAACCACTTTAGGCAGGTGGAAGGAAGAAGAGAAGGTAGATTAGATGTGAATATGGTGGTAGATGGTGATGTCCCCCCCTGGAGGGGGTGTGTGGGGTGGGGGGGGGGGGGGGGGGAGGGAGGGAGAGAGAGAGGGGAAAAACAAGTGCAGCCGATTGTTTTTAAGGTGGTAGTTTAGGGTTGGAAGGGTGAGTTTTAGGAATGAAATTAAATGTTGGAATAAATTTGAACCACCTATTAAAATTAACGGTATGCCGTGGTTTTTGGAAAGAGCTCCATGTATTTTACTAATGGCGCTAAAAATGGTAAATGAACATAAAAAAATTGACATTTTACTGGAAAATTGCTCCTAATGTTTGCTAAAATGCCTAGAAAAATAAAACACTTATATAAATTACACTTACATTAGGGAGAAATAGTAAAAGATGCATAAAAAAGAACGACACTCAAATAAACGTCCTAAATAAACGACATTTATACTATATTTTGTTGTAATGAACGCAACTCTAATATTTGTTTCTGCAGTCGTCTCAATCTTCGTTCTCTTAATACAACTGTCTTGTTAGGTGTTAACTTTTGTTTATGATAAATTTGAATAACTTATTGCAGAATATAAGATAGTCCCTTCATGTCTTTATTGTTTCATACTTGCAGTGCAGACGAATCATGCGTTCGATAAAAGGGGAGAAGATTAGGAAGTACATGTGCAATTTTGTGTAATGTGGAATTAAATTGGCACACAAATTTTTGGATTACCTTGGATCTACCAAGGGTCGGAACTGAGTGTATGAATTAACTACTCATAAAAATATGAGTGATTCACTCGTGCCTTTTCCATCTATACTCGTTCAAGTTGTCTGTTTGTTGGGTTAATACATTGTCACAATAGTTGGGTTAATTTTTTTTTTCTCTCATTTGTCAATTAGGTGTACACTACATGTACAATTTCTAGATCCGCCGCTGATTAAAATAGTTATTTCTTGATAAGAACTATTTTCTTTACTGTTGATGGTCAGAAGGTTGAGCAAATAATAGCCGACAGTGTCCCGTCATCTTTTAAAAAACGTGTCTCGTGATAATAATAATCATAATCAACTAAAAGTAGAACCATTTTTTTTTTGGGTTAACTTTTCTACCAATATTGCCATTTTCCTGCGAAGTTTAATGGCCTGCTACGGTCATTCATGCTCTCCATAAGGAACCTAGCCTAAAGCCCACTCGAAATTGGATCCTCAGCTGTTGGGGGAATCTACAGCAGGGTGCTGTAGCCATAGTAACAATATTCGCGATAAATTGGTGATATTCGCGAATTTATCGCGATAATTTGATAGAAAGTATTAATCACGGATATATCGCGATTATTTACAGGATTCGCGAATACATTTTAAATATCGCGATATTAGCGAATTTATCGCGATACGTACGAATTTATCGCGAGTAGTTCCTCCTTCTTTCTCTTGAAAAAATGAAGATAACAAAGCTTTTGGTGGGACTCGAACACGGGTATCACCGTGTGCGAGCACTGTTTTGGGCCATCACACCAACCATGGTTCCTGGTTAAGTTGAGCAAAAGAATGTATATATTTTATTAAGCCACACATAATTATATGCCAATACCCACACACATTCTCATTTTTTTGTACCCATCACTTAAAGAATAAAAGAGTTCTTGTATTTTTCTCATTTTAGTTGTATAGTTTACAAAATTTCATACACTTAAAATTATTGTAACCTTAACGATTAATTACCGAATTATTTCCGATTTACGATACGAATTTTGTTATTTCACCGAATTATTACCGATTCAATGATGAAATTCTCCGAATAATTCTCGAATTCCGGATTATTGTCCATGCCGAATAAATTCCGAATACCGAATTTGTTACTATGGCTGTAGCACTAATCTAATCCGTTCATTTCATATCCAAAGGACAGGATGATGCCACATCAGCTCATCTTTAGAAAACGAACCAAATGTCTGCGTCAGCAAACGGGTGAAAGACAATGCCGTCAACTCTCACGGGCTGCATCTCCTTCTCCTCTCATTTGGCTCAACTATTCCAGATTATCCAGTGAATTGCAAAAACAATACGAGAAACAATCACGTAAACAACATCCTTGGGAACCTAAATTGGAAAGAACTTCAGAACACCCACCACCCAAGTCTACCGTAATACTTATTACTGAAAAGATGATTTACACGGTTGATGTCATATTACAATTGTAGATCTGAGATTTGGGGTTTCCCGTTGAAAGGAGAAACTATCTACTTAATTTTTCGTTTTTTGATCCGGGTTTTGGAAGCATTTGCATGATCTTGGCTGTTACCTAGAATGAGTAAGAAGAACCCATTTCATAAGTTGAAGACAAATCTGATTGTCTTGATTCATGGGTGATTTGTTCAAAACATCCTCAAATTTTGCTCTTACGAGTTTGTGGTAAGGAAGAGTGACTGTGATCCTGGTGGAAGAGTGAGAAAGTTGACTAATTTTGTTCCATCTCTCTCATGCTCCATCTCTCTTAGTCGAGTCGAGTGCATTTTGCTTCCTGCTTTTGGGGTAGATGGATGGTGATTGGTGTTGTAAGCAAGATAGGAGATGAAGGAAGAACCCATAAGCCATTTGCTATTTCTCACTCCGTTGCATTGAAAACATCATTTTTTAGCTTCTTTAGTTTGGTCTTGTGACGTGGCATCTCTCTGGCCTTTGGATCTATTTCTACGGCTGAGATGAACCACAGCACCCCTGCTGTAGATTCCCTCTACCGCAGGGGATCTGGATCCAGCCCACTCTCGTTTACTAAAAACAAAGCCATTTAGTCTACTTGGTATGAAGCAAAAGTAGGGCGACTGTCTTGGTATGAAGTAAAAGAAGGCCAATTTCATCCGATGTATAAGAGACTGCAATGTTTTTCTTTAACTTGCATACTATCCTCATTTCAGTCACTTAGGGTTTGTTTGGTATGGCTGTCAGTTTTTAGTTTTTTTTCTAAAAAAAAATAGAAGACTTCTGGGTTTTTTTTTCACCAATTTAAAAAACTGGTGGCTGTTTGACAGAGTTTATTTTTTCAAAAAACAGAAAAGAGCAAGCGTTTGACAGGACAACTCTTTGGGTTTATTTTTTTTTAATATACATTTTTACATAATTAAACATTATTAAAGGTAATTAAGCAACTATATTACAATATCTTACAAATAATTAAACATAATTATTTAATTATGTTTAATTAAATAATTAAGTTTGACCACCGACGCCAAGACCACCGGCACATCGCCGGCTTACACCTTGACAAAAAATCATTTGTCACCTTTTCTATCGAAGGTGTACAATATAACTACGATAAAATTATATGACTGTTTAATCGTTAAAATTTTGACTTTTATACTTGCAAAATTTGTAACTCATACAATTAAATAAAATACCATAAGTCCCACCTACTTCACCTAATTCAGCTCTACCCCATCACCACACCTAATTCAAACCCTAGCTCTACCCTCACCTAATTCAAACACCACAAGTCCCAGCACCACACAGTGGCGGCGGCAACGGCCACACAATGGTCCTCAGCCTCATCAACAAGCGCCTCTGCGCCCTGCAGAAGAAGCAGAACTGCATCACCCAGATGGAAGAGGCCGTGTCCCAGGGCAAGCCCATCAACAAGGAGCAAGAGGAAACCTTAAAGTCCAAGCCCTCCGTCCTCGCCGCCATCGACGAGCTCGAGAAGCTCCGTCAGCCCATCTCCGTTGCCGTCGCCGACGAAACCCAGCTCGCCCTCGAACGCCACACCCCCACCCAAAACCCACCAACCCCAGAAACCCTAGAGAAACAAGTCGATGATGACGTGATTAGGGATCTGTTGAACCTGCTCTATTTTGGGACCATGTTTGATGTCAAGCCGATGGTAGGGCTTTCGGACGGAG
Source organism: Escallonia rubra (assembly GCA_033065855.1). Taxonomy (NCBI): domain Eukaryota; kingdom Viridiplantae; phylum Streptophyta; class Magnoliopsida; order Escalloniales; family Escalloniaceae; genus Escallonia; species Escallonia rubra. Next base: position 39,672 of record JAVXUO010001548.1, read on the forward strand.
GGGGAGAGAGAGAGAGATGAAAGAATCGTTAAAAAGTGGGTTTTATACCCAGCTCGAAAAATGGCATTTTTGTTGCTAGTGAGGCTCGAATGGGCGACCTCATTAATGTGCCTGAAGGCTCCGCGTGAAAAGAGAAGAAGAAAAGAGCTTTGAGCTCTTTTTAAAAATGGCCACCAATTTTTAATCTCTTGGGCTTTTTTTAAAAAGAGAAGTCAACCAAACATCAAGCTTTTATGGGCTTTTGCAAAAAAAAGAGAAAAGGGTAAAAAAAGAGCAAAAAAAAGGTCCGTCAAACGGGCCCTTAGTAGTTAGGATTTATGAGCCTGGAGTGCTTCTTATGTCAGATTAGTCTTTTCACTCTGCTGGGAAGTAAATGAACGAAGAAACAAGTATGAAAACACGACCCCAGTTAATATTTGTAATTTGTACGTACCCGAGTAAATAATACACGATCATGGATCATTAGTCTCGACCATTAGAAAATTTGAGTTTCACATCTATAAAGTTCCAACAAATATTGTGACAGAAATGAAATGAAATTTCTCAGGGAAATTACTAAAAGACTTTTGGTCTTTTAAAAGTTCACGCACTTGATGTTTTCATGGTTAATTTGTTCAAATTATTTTGACTAGATTCACTTTTAATGGTTAAATGAGTTTAGTAAGAGTGGTGGTTCAAGAATTATTCCTTATCCCTTTTCAAGATTCAATGTTGTGGACTAGATTCATACGGAGTATTTTCTAATTCAAGTTAATTATTTGATTCTAGCTTTCCGTATTGTTTATGGAACAAATGTGTTTTTATAGAAATGAAGGGTAAGAGACATATATCTACATGATATTAATGATGAAGAATGTGATTTCCTTGAAAGCACACTTTACCTAACCTATTCTTGAGCATATATAGTTTTCCTAAATATATTTGATCGGACGGGAATAGATACATGATTCACTGTAGAGAAATGCAGGGGAGGACCAAAGGAAGGGGCCGGGGTGATGGGGGGGGGGGGGGGGGGGAGGACCACTGTCACCCCCCAAATTTTCAAATTTTTTTTTAGCTATTTTTCTATAATGGGCACTCGTATAAAAATGTCACTATAGTGTAATATTAATATATTATGGTATCTTTTGTTGAGTATTTACATTATATGTCACTAATCATCACAGCCTTTGTCTTTATCTTTTCCGTACTTCATCTTCATTCTTCCAAGTTCGAAATCTCTAAATTACAAAGAAAAATAATAGATTAAGGTTAAATTTTTTGGTATTTAATTTTTATTGTATATTAATAAAAATATGCACTATTGTCATTATATAATTTACTAACCACATTATTAATACATATATAAATTTACTAGTTAAGCTTCTTTCATGCAAAGATTACTGATTTCTTGTTGACTAATCATACCACGTTAAATAAATTATTGTAATTAGTAAAATTATATGATTAATACTCAAAGTGATTGATACTGCAAATACTCAATGAGCATTTTCAACTGTGAAGATGGTTAAAGCTCAACCCTGAAACAAGTTGGATGATGATTTTGTCACGAATTTTTTTGATTGTGCACATTGATCACTAATGTCTTTCGTGGCTATGAAGGACGTTGGTTTTGCTTTGCCAATTAATTGATACATATCATAATAGTTACTTTCTAAAGGTTTATGTTATCCCGAAGCGTTAATGAACAATTTATGTATTTAATGTTTCTGATTCTGTATGTGTTTATGAAATTGAACCTTCCAGACTCTCTTATGTTAGCCGTCAATTTTTTTATGTTTTATTGCGTAACACCACTCCCCCGATTACACTTTTTGGTTTTGCCTCTTGAGAAATGCAACTCTCTTGGAGAACAGAGAATCTGGACTTGGTTGGATCCTGAAGATAGAGTTGCCAATAGTTTTCTTCTATTTGCAGTCGAGAAAGGTTTCAACTATTTTGAAGAAGCGTTTACGAGCTTCTAATCATTACATATGATTTATTTATTTTTTGATGCTCTAGGCTTCAACACCGACCATCTAGAACTGTTCGATCAAGCAAAACCGATATGATGGGAGGAGGGGTTAGGGGAAGCAGGGAGTTAGTTCTAACTATGTGTGGTTCTAATTGATTCCGGACCGTCCAACAGTTTCTTCCGCTTAAGGCTTAAGTTTGGACTCTTCCGATCCATTTTTTCAGGTTGCAATTGGGCAGGAATCGAGTTGCGCTCCAGTGGACCGACGGGTTTGATTAGGTAAGTAAAGAAGATACTGTTAGGCTATGGAAACTTGTTGTAAATGCATGTATCAAGTTGGTAGGAAGTAGGCATTCTACTTTACAAATCGATAACATGAGAGCAGAAAAAAGTATTCTATATCTTTGAGAAGTTGAAACAGGCTTAATCACTCCTGCATGTATAGTGCCTGCATCAGTTGGAAGCTTTGTCAAACTTTCCCCTGTCATGTTTGCTCACCTACAAAGTCAGAAGACCATTTTCAAATATTAATTCCCAGCGGAAAATTAACTACCCAGCTTAAGTATCTCCTTCTCAGAAGTCAAACATCAGATTCAGGTCCCTGTTTCTACAACCATTTAAAAGTTAATTTTTACTGAATTTGAGTAGGGTGATTGATAATCATACTCTATTGTTGTGCTAATGATCTATTCATGGCACTTTATCATGTCTGCTACCCGCGCTGCTGTGGACTTTTTAGTTGCAAAGTGGCTTCTGCAAGTGGTTGGAAATTGAGGAGATAATATCGTCTTCGAGTATCGTGATCCTTATTTATTTTAGTTTAACTTATCAAGTAATTAAAATAAGTAAGTTGCCGATTAAATGATTTATTTCAGGTTAACTTGTGAAGTAATATATACGTAAGTTGCCAATTAGTTAATGATTTCTGTAATCAAATTTAACTTAAAGAAGTAGCTAAGAAATCAAACAAAGTCGTACACTTCAGCGCAATGGTTTAATGAGCTTATAAAGACGTTGTTGAAAATGACGGGTGAAGGTATTAATAAAAATGTGACTAATGATATTTACCGATTATTAATATTATTATATAGAGATCATATTTTAAAGTCTGGATTCCGAAAGTAGCCAAAATTTGAATAGAATATTATCCAAACAAAGTGGCAGAGTGATCGGACTAGTTGGTCCCAACTTCCACAACCAAATTAGGTTATATCTTACTAGTTTCTCTCAGAGTCAGTGGCCATAGCACCATCATTGTTGTTTACTTTCGGCTTCGCTTTAATGGTGCGTATCAATCGATCAGTGGAGTATTTCTTTTTATGGAAAGGCCTAGTCGCCTAAGTTGCACACACGTTGAGTTCATGGTTCCATAATCAAACGTCTCAATTCTAATACAAAAGTTGCACACGCGTTGAGTTCATGATTCGATAATCAAACGTTTCTGGCCTTATGTATGTAATGGAAAGTGAGGTGTTCTTATTCCATGAAATGGATCAAGTTTTCAATATTGGAAGGTGAGTCAGTAGCAGGGGTGAGGTGACAGTCATCTTTCATGGTGTCGGGCAAGAATTTGTGAACCACCGAACTCTGCAATTCATCACACATCAAGCTAACTCTTTCTCAGGTACCATTAACATGTTCCCTTGTCCTTGATTACCGTAAGTGGATGGAGGAGTTACATTCATTGACTTTAGCCGACCAATTCTTCCTACACTCGGTGTTATCATAGTATTTATATTCCTTGACTTTAGTCGGCCGAAATCATTCTCGTCCCACTCCGCACACTTGGTCTCTCCCCGATAGTCCAATTTATCCTCACATTGCCTCCATAATTCACGTTTCGTATGAAGAGGGGTGTTGAAAGATCAGAAATTAGCTAAAATTAGGCCAGTTCGCTTTCACATCCAATGAATTTATAGGCTGTTAGAGTATTTTAACCAAAAAAAAAAAATCTTTTTTCATATCAAGAATGGTTTTGAAAAAAAAAAATAGAGTAGAGAGAAAAACTATAGATGCTTTACATTGCTTGTAAAGCATCTATAGTTTTGGAGATAGCTCTGCAATTCATCACACATCAAGCTAACTCTTTCTCATGTACCATTAACATGTTCCCTTGTCCTTGATTACCGTAAGTGAGATTGAATCTGAACTCGGACCTCGGATGGATCCAGTGGCCGGAGCCAAACTTGTACCGGGGGGGGGGGGGGGGGCTAATGTACCCCCTGAGATTTTGGAGAAAAAAAAAATAAAAAAAAAAATATATATATATATATATATATAGTTTATTCAGAATTTCAGACTCTCTCTCTCCCCTCTTTCAATTTTCACGACTTTCTCTCTCTCCTTTCAATTTTCACGACACGATCTCTCACTCTCTCAATTCTCTCCGTCTCACGGCCACGGTGCCTCACTCCGGCAAATCGCAGATGGACGACGGCGGTTGAACACTTTATTACAACTAAAGCGCTGAATATTGAACTGAATTGTAAGTGGAGCTATATTCAATTGTCAAGTAACCCCTGATGTTCTCATCATCTATAACTATAGAAATCACCAAAAATTACAGCAGAAAGTGAAACACTAAATGGGATAGCAAAAACAAATTCCAAAAACATATATTTAAAAGGGGAAAAATACAATACTAGGGCATTCAAAGTTCAAACATGAAGGTTAGAAGTAATAGAAAACATAAAGAATTACAGCAAAAGTGAAACATCATTGTCGGATATGTCCATTGATGCCAAGGAAAGTGGGTTCTTACTTACGTGGAGGTGCCACAAAGGCTGCAGTCCGTGTCAGCTTCCAAGTATGCAAAGTGGGAGACAGCAAAGACGGAGAAAGGGCTGAGAGCAAGGCTTCCCAGACGGGCCGTGAGGAATGGCAGTGCTGCGAAGGCAAAGCTAAGACGAACAGGGCCGGCAGTCGATAGTACAAGTCAGGGTCCGAGTCGAGGTCCAAGTCAGGGTCCGATGTTACGATCTTAAGTTATGTCCAATTTTATGTTTCTTTATCTAAAATCCAAGAGCTCTCCAATTCTAGAGTGAGAAAGTAATTTTTTTTTAGAATGAAGAAGAAGTCATTTTTTTGAGTTGTAAAGTTCACTATTTATAGGAAACAATGTGCTTATGGCATAACGTGCCACATGTCGTCCCCTGGGAGTGACACGTCACCAGGGGGTCCCAAAATTCCAGTTCTTCGTTGGACTGCCGGATCCCAAATTCGCGTTGCCTACCTCGCACAGCGTCGCTCTACCTATCTGAGAAGACTGACCACACCATGACAGCATGATCAGAGTAAGCCCGTTGCCCCAGCCACCGATCCAAGCCCTTATTGAATCCCACGAGGTACGTCAAGAGACGCGCGGAGAACCTGACAGCGGTGAGGGTTACCCCTGTAGCCAACTGCCAGGCGGACTAGGCCTGATGCCCTCCGAGGACCTGCTCCCGTCCCGGAGTGACCCCTGGGTCATTGTCCTGGTGGTGTCGATGATCGACAGTAACATGAGTGGACATAGTCGCAGCTCAGTGCTTGTAGTCCGCTGCGAGGGGTCCTCGTGCTGGAGCCCTCCGTGATTGAGACGGCGATGGCTATAAGGTTATGAGCCCATCCCGGTACGAGGGCCGAAGCCCCCTGGTGATTGAGACGGCGATGGCTATAAGGTTGTGAGCCCATCCCGGTACAAGGGCCGAAGCCCTCATGTGATTGAGACGGCGATGTCTATAAGGTTGTGAGCCCATCTCGGTACGAGGGCCGAAGCCCCCCCTGTGATTGAGACGGCGATGGCTATAAGGTTGTGAGCCCATCCCGGTACGAGGGTCGAAGCCCCCCCTTGTGATTGAGACGACGATGGCTATAAGGTTGTAAGCCCATCCCGCTACGAGAGCCGAAGCCCCCCATGTGATTGAGACGGCGATGGCTATAAGGTTGTGAGCCCATCCTGGAAGCATGTAATATGATTGTGGCGCATGGGCACGGTGCCTACAGCACGAGACAATACCTGGTGTCGGGGCACATGTTATGAAAGTGGCGCATGGGCGCGGCGACGAACGTCGCAGAGACAATACCTGGTGCCATGGGCACATATCATGGAAGTGGCGCACGAGCGCAGCGACGAGCGTCGCGCAAACAACACTTGGTGCCGGAGCACGTGTTATGAAAGTGGTGTGACGATGAATGTCACAGAGCAATACTTGGTGCCGGGGCATGTATCATGGAAATGGCGCATGAGCGCGGCGACGAAAGTCGCAGAGACAATACTTGGTGCCAGAGCACGTGTTATGAAAGTGGTGCGACGACGAACGTCGCGAAGCAATACTTGGTACCGAAGGCACGTATCATGGAAATGGCGCACGAGCGCGGCGACGAACGTCGTGGAGCAATACTTGGTGCCGGGGCACGTATCATGAGGATGGCGCCCGGGCGCGGCGACGAACGTCGCGGAGCAATACTTGATGACGGGGCACGTATCATGAGGATGGCGCCCGGGCGCGGCGACGAACGTCGCGGAGCAATACTTGGTGCCGGGGCACGTATCATGAGGATGGCGCCCGGGCGCGGCGACGAACGTCGCGGAGCAATACTTGGTGCCGGGGCACGTATCATGAGGATGGCGCGCCGGCGCGGCGACCAATGTCGCGGAGCAATACTTGGTGTTGGGGCATGTATCATGAGGATGGCGCGCAGGCGCGGCGACGAACGTCGCGGAGCAATACTTGGTGCCAGGGCACGTATCATGAGGATGGCGCGCAGGTGCGGCGACGAACGTCGCGAAGCAATACTTGGTGACGGGGCAAGTATCATGAGGATGGCGCCCGGGCGCGACGACGAACGTCGCAGAGCAATACTTGGTGCCGGGGCACGTATCATGAGGATGGCGCCCGGGCGTGGCGACGAACGTCGCAGAGACAATACTTGGTGTCGTGGGCATATATCATGGAAGTGGCACACGAGGGCGGCGACGAACGTCGCGGAGACAATAACTGGTGCCGTGGGCACATATGATGAAAGTGGCGCACGAGCGCGGCAACGAACGTCGTGGAGACGGCGCACGGGCGCGCGTCGGGTGTCCCAAAGACGGGATGTGAGCTGAGTGTACCTGTCATAACAAGATAATGAATGCAACATGTAGTAATGACAAAGTTGGGAGTGATGGTATGCGGTCGTCGGCGACGGGTCATTCAGCGGTAGCGCGACTTCGGGCGATGGGAATCGCGGGAGCGGTGTGCGGTCACGGATGATGGACGTCACGAGGTTGATGCACGACGGACGTCGTGAGGTTGATAGACGACGGACGTCGCGAGGTTGATGGACGACGGACGTCGCGATGTTGATGCACAACGAACGTCGCGACGTCGCGAGGTTGATGTACGAATGGACGTCGGGAGGTTGATGTACGAACGGACGTTGCAAGGTTGATGCACGATAGATGTCGCGAGGTTGATGTACGAACGGACGTAAACATCGCGGAGGTACAAAGACTCGAGAAAACAAGTGCGCGCAGGAGGGGAGGCCATAGGCCAAACATTGGGGGGAAGGCCAAGGCCACCACCCCTGGGGAGGCCGAGGCCGAGGCCAACCCCTTGGGGAGGCCGAGGCTGATCCTAAGGGGTGGCTAAGGCAAAAGGCCAACTCCCATGAAGGGAGGCCAAGGCCACTCCCCCCTTCGATGAACTTCGGTCGCGCCGACGGTAGGTGTTTCGATGAGCAATGGCAAATCTGGAAGTTGCGTTACGATGAGCGTGCTACCAAGAATCGTACCCACATGATGAACAACGTGCCAGAGTCACGTCCAAAACGTACGAAGCGAAAAAAGTGCGAAAAAGACTTTGCGCGAAAAATGAAGAACCGGGGAGGGGGGAAGGCCAAGGCCAAACCCCCATGGGAGGCCGAGGCCGACCCCATGGCCTTGGGGGAGGCCGAGGCCGACCCCATGGCCTTGGGGGAGGCCGAGGCCGACCCCATGGCCTTGGCCAAGGCCTTTGTCCCTTGACCCCGTTGCTCCGGTTGCACCGTCGGTCGACATTTTTGGTGAAAAGGTGTTTGGGTGGTCTCGGCATGACGATCGCGCTAGCGTGAGTGACGTCAACATGAAATAAATCGTGCCTAAGTCGCGCGGAGCGAAAAACGCACGTGACTTGAGTGTGCGCGCTGACCGGTTCGATGCGTTGGAAAAATGCACGTTGTATCTGTCGACGTGTTTGCGTGAAGCGGGACCCCTAGTGGGCCCTTGGGTACGACCAGAATAGGTTGGGAACATCCATTTTGAACAAATTTTTTTCATTTGAGCATTGGTTATTTGTTTGATAATTTTAGGATGTTAATTGTGCATTTGAGAATTAAAATTATTAATTAATAACTTTTGGTTGTTAATTGTGCATTAAGCATTTGAGATATTGAGATTGTTGATGGAGGATGCGACCCAATTGAATTGAGATATCGAATGTGTGATTTACCAATCTTCGGCACCTCATCGAGTAGTTATTTAGTGCTCTCGTTTGTAAATTTTGAAATGTCTATTTTGTATTCGCTTCTTTTGTACTGTAAAGAGTCTTTGTGACTCTCATGAAACTTAATAAGACCTTTTGGATACTTTTTTGTGTTTTATCAAAAAAAAATACACTATGTTTTTTTTGTTGTTGTTATTTTACTTATAAAAAAATTTATTGATTTCGATATATTTTTAGTACTCCCTGAGATGAAATCCTAGCTCCGCCACTGGATGGATCAATGTCACTCAGACAATCAAGCATAAATGGACATGTCAAGCTCATGAATAAACCAGATATAAGACATTTACTGGGCACAAGAACGAGGAAATTAATAAGTAGATATTTGTCACCAAAGTAAGGCTAAGCACTCCCATTTCGGTCCTCTTTCTTGTCCGAAATCAATCACACAAATACACATCTACCTTCGACTGAAGGATATGAAATTGAAACCACCCTAATCTGTATATTTTGACACTTCGCCTGACCCAAACAGAACCTAGTGTGAGTGCAAGAAGAAGAAAACATAGACAAAGTCAAAGCAGAAAAGTTTGTGTGTGTATCTGAGAGAAAGAGAGAGCCAGAGAGAGAGGATATTCAGTCCCTTGCCTTTCCCATAGTTTTTTGCATATCGATCACAACACCATGCCATTTCGGGTTGAAACGGCATAGCTTCTGCTTCTTGGATACATGTCAGCCGTCATGACCTTGAAATCCTCCCCAAACTCACACGGCTTGTCCTCATCGATCCTTCCGACCGCAACGCTCCGACTTCGCGGCACGACGTTCACTCCGGCAGCCGGAGACTGTCGCCGGCGAAGCTCCAAGTCAACCTTGCCACCCAAACTCCTGGTGGAAGCAGCCCTCACGAGCTCCCTAAAGTCTTGGTCGTAGCTGGAACTCGACGAGCCAGCGCTGAAGCTCCTGGGCAAACTGGAGATGTAGGGTGCAGGGCACCCCATGGAAGCGCCGAAGCCGACTTGGCCGGCACACTCCGACATGCTTCTAACGTAAAAGTCCCTGGCCTTGCTCAGGACTCTCATGGGTGCCTTGAAGCACCTGCTTATCTTGCTTTCTTTGCTTGCTTTGGCACTCATATTCAGCTTTGCTTGTGACCAACACACGGAAACAATTAATATGCACCTTTATATATACGGAAAGTCACTGAAGGGGTGGGTTGAAAGAAAGAAATATAGTAAGATGGTTAGTGCAAGAATTAGCTAAGCTAATCTAAGCAATGACTGGAAACAGCTATCAATACATATATACAGGGTTGGTTATGGTAGATCAAAAAGGTAGGCTTTGGATGGATGTATAATTTGTTCCGTTTTGATGGATTGAAAGTGATTAGCAGTGATGGCGACTTCCATGCGTAAATCTAGCCGGTGGTCCCAGCCATTACAAGTTGAACAACGTTATCCTAAGACACTTTTGATATTGAAAGCATTTTTAGCGGTACGTTTAACCGTAGAACAAACTTTGACTCCTACTCGAGTCGTAGGAATCTTATTCCAACTTCGTGTATAGTGATAATTAATATTCGTTAAATATTTGTAGTGTCTTTTCTTCTGACACTTTCAGCGACAATTATTAGCTAGCAGCATTTTTTAGCGTCACTAAATAAAAGTCACTAGAAACATTTAGAGACAATTGATTATCTCTATATAGAGGGTAAGAGGAAGATTTCTCCAACCGGAATAACAGCCAAATTTTTTCCTTAACTGTATAACCACGTCGAAAATTTTGTAATTATTCAAATAATTTTTACTTTAAAAACTTCATAGGTGAAAAGGGATTTTGAGCAAACACATTTTGCTACGAAATTGTGAAATATAGCTATCATTTTGAACACAAAAAAGAAGAAGAAGTTTGCCTAGTCGCAACATTTTGCTCGAATCTTATTTCGCGCTTTTTGAAGGCGATTTACCATATAAAAAATTCTTAGCACTGTAAATGAACACATTATTAGACGATGCTTTTTCGTATAAGTTCCATAGAGATATGGTCAAACGACCATTCATGGTCAGGTCTGAACTCTGAAGCAAGGACCAAATTCTTGGATGAAATGTGGACTTTGTCAAAGTAAAGCCGGATTGGAATATAAAAAGGCAGAGAAAAGAATCAGAGGAAAAACCCATATGCTTTGTGCATAAAGAAATGTCGGATGATCGAGTTATAGTAGAAATATATGGCGTCTTTGGATAAACAAAAAATTAGAGATTTAGATGGCACTTGGCAGGTTGGGGTTGGGTTTCCACATATAATATTCACCAAGTCGGTTGGAAGTGTTTTTAGATAATACAAGGATAATCTTCCAGTTTAATATTGTTGACGTGGTCAAAGTATATATTAGCTGGCCACTTTACCTCTTTCCCTAACACTATTAATTTGGTGACAAAGGAATCACTAGGTGTGTCTACTAGTATTTTGCATGGATAGCACAATGTAAAAAAAATGGAAGAACAACCCCAAGATAAAGTAAAAATGAGGCGTGGTTGATGTGAGGACTATGTTGCTCTCTTAAGACGATTTGTACCCCTTCAAATATGACTGATTCAATAAATGATTCCTAACATGTCGTATTCAGGATACAACATCCAAGTTCTAACTGTTGCTTCACTCGTATTTCTGCACAAAAGAATGAAACAGAAGTTTCACCCAATACCTCACCAAAATGCCCAAGTCTTAAGTATATAGAAACCTAGAAAGTGAAAGAGAAAAAACTTGAGTTGGTTTATGGAGAAAGTGTAAGAAATGACTCCTTCTATAGGTGAGGTAGAGATCTAATGTTTAACGCAAAAAATAGTTGTAAAGAATCTGTTATGGAATTTCAGAATAAAATGCAGTAATAAAAAGTATAAGTATTCGTAATAACTCCTCAATTAATAGGAATAATGGTAATAAAATAAGAGGTCAAGTGTTGTTCTCTTATATACTCTTTACAGTTTCTTTAAAAAAGCAACTTGAGAAAAGTGTTTTTCAAATGTTTAAGTATGTTAAAAAAAACTCATCTTTTCATTCACAAGTAATGTGAAAGTAAAGCATGTAATAAATTTTCTCAAATTTTTAATGATTTTTCAACACTATTCTTGTTTAAAAAGAAATATTTTTTTTGCTATTAAAATACCGCGACGATTTACGGCCATCAATCCTTTCCATACATCATATGTGTTCGTTTTAATACATGAGAAGACTGTGCGTGTTGTTGATGCAAATAAGTAGAGATAGAAGTGTTGTGAGAAACTAACGCTTATGTTAGAAGTGTTGTAATAAACAAGTAACAACAACTGAAGTAAAATCAGCTGGTTGAGGCGCGAATTAGATTACTCTCTTAAGACGACTCACGCCCTTTAGGGTCACAACCGGTGCAGTAAGTTATCCACGCGTTGCCTCTGGGATACAACAACCAAGCTCTCACTGTTGCTTCACTTGTATTTCTGCACAAATGGATGAAGCAGAAGCTTCACTTCATGCCTTACCAAATGTCCACAAGTCTAAGTGTATAAAAAACCGAAGAGGAGAGTAAGAGAGAAAGCTTGAGTTGTGTGCAAGTAAAAATAGCTGTTGGAAATCTGTTATAAAAGATTAATTATGAAATTCATTTCAAGATAAAATGTTGTATTATAACATAGGTAGCCTAACAGCTTTATTTCGTAGTATAAATAGCATGCCCTCTACTTGTCCTTCCGTCTTACACTTGCGAGTCTTAGACTCAAGCACATCTTACTAGAATACCAATGAGTGTCCTCTTGTATATTCCTTAAAATTCTTTACAATACCGATATGTGAGAAGTATATTTCAAATGCTTAAGTACGTAAGAAAATCTCTAATTTTTACTTACAAGCAATGTAAGACTAAAGCATATACTCTATTTTTTTTTTTCAAAACCATTCTTGATATGAAAAAAGATTTTTTTTTTGGTTAAATACTCTAACAGCCTATAAGTTCATTGGATGTGAAAGCGAACTTGCCTAATTTTAACTAATTTCTGATCTTTCAACACCCCTCTTCATACGAAACGTGAATTATGGAGGTAATGTGAGGATAAATTGGGCTATCAGGGAGAGACCAAGTGTGCGGAGTGGGACGAGAATGATTTCGCCAGACTAAAGTCAAGGAATATAAATACTATGATAACACCGAGTGTAGGAAGAATTGGTCGGCTAAAGTCAATGAATGTAAACAGGGGCGGATTCAGAAAATTTAATCGGGGGGTGCCAAAAAAAAAAAACCCATAGCCAACATCAAAGAATTCAAAAGCTTTAAGTTCATATAAAATATGACTAATCAAAAACACATTATAATAGCGTCACTATTGAATACATTAAATGCAAAAAAAATTACTCAATTTGACTACTAATAATATATTTAAGTTATGCATAATGATTTATTTTATGGATAATCAACAATAAATTACTAATTTCGCATGAAAAAAAACTTAACTTATTCTATAGATATATTACTAATGTGATTATCAATTGTATGAGTACGTTAATCACATATAAGTTAACAAATTATAAGAATTTAAAATAATAAAAATAACTAACCTTATTTTATTCTTGTCCTTTTGTAATGCAGAGATTTAAAATTTATGATAGAGTAAGAAAGTGACTTATAAAGATAAAGACAAAGACTATGACAAGGTACAAAGAATAAATAACACAACAAAACGAAATCTTAACAAATTAATGCTACAATATAGTAGCTTTTTCATAAATATTTTATATATTTTACATATATTTATTCATTACTCAAAAAACTAAAAGGGATTACCAAAAAATGAGGGGTGCCCCCATAACAACGAGTGTAGGAAGAAATTTTTTTCCTAATTAATTAATGCGATGTTCAAACAGTACCAGGGAAAGAAAAAAAGAAGAAGAAGAAGAACACTCTTTAATCATGGCCTACCTGTCCTGCTTATGCCTACAACTACAGTTTACCAACTAAGAAAGTGACCAATTGTTTGATGCAAACTAAGAAAGTGAGCAATGATCCATTATTGCAAATTTCATGGTCGTCAGTCTTTGGTTACATCAGTTGATGGTCACATAATTTTGCCGCAAAAAATGGCAACTTGTTCAATAGTTATCTGGAGATAGCTTTCTCTACGTAACTTTCGCTGAAATTGAGTCATGTACTTTTTTGATGAATGTAGTTAAATTGAGATTCATTATGGCTTATACTAACCAGCACTGATAACCACTATGTCACAGCTTTGTTTTGAAAACTAAATGTCAAGTCAAAGGTAGCGTTTGAAATCACTTTTAGTTTTGATTTTTTATTTTCAAAAAAATAAAAACAAAAACTAGTTTAGTTTTCTTTTTTTAAAAAAACAAATGGGTGTTTGATTACCTAATTTTTATTTTGAGTTTTTTTCTTTTGGGTGTTTGATTATTGAGTTTTTTTTTTGTGGTGGTTTACGGCGGCGGTGGCTGCCGACCGACTGGCGGTGGTTGCCAACGGTGGATGTTGGTCGGCCAACGGTGACTGTCGGACGGTAGGCATTGGTCGCCGGCAGCGGCTGTGGTGGTCTCCAAATAAAACCAAAACTGAAAACCCAAAACTCCTAAATTAGAGTTTTAAAAAACAATCCTATTTTAAAAACTGGTTTTCAAAACTGAAGGGGAAAAAAAATGAAAACTATGTGTCAAACGCGTTTATTTTCTCCAGTTTTGTAAACTGGAGAAAAAACTGAAAACGCAAAGGTTATCAAATATACCCTTTTTTGTAGTGAATTTTTAAGGGTTAATAAAAAATTGTCCCCTGTTACACAAATTTGCACGCTTTTCTTTGTATTTTTTAACTTCGACCAAAACTATTCCGTGTAGCATACGTGATCGTCACAAACAGCTCCAAAACCAACGTTTGTACAAAAATAACTCTCAAAGTGGTTATGTACGTGTCAGTGCCATTTTTATGACTAAAGTATTGGGTAAATATATAAATTAGCATTAATAACCCCAAAAAACAGGTGCAGTACAAAAATACCCCTGATATAAAAAAGATACTAGTACAACTACAAGGCAAACATGCCATTTTCCTCCCATATTTTCGCCGATCCACCTTCACATACCATTGTCGAACCACCACCACATATCTAGACGTCGCTGCCCTCGCGCATCACGAACCACTACTACCACCACGCACGATGCACCCCGATCTATACTCCGGCGGATGAGTGATGACAATATATTACTCAAGTAATTAATGTGGTGTCGAGTTCGGCGTTCGTGGTGGTGAGTAATTGGTGCGATGGAATGTGTCACGGCCAAATTAACAGCGATGGTTGTTTTTGGTTACCGTAATGAAGGTTGGTCACGGTGGAGGCTAGTTGTGGATGATCAATATTTGTGGTGGTTGAGGATGATCGGCATTGGTGGTGGTCGCGGAATGACGGAAATTAAAAGGCAAGATAACCCGAAGAGGGAGAGAGATGGGTTGGGGGGGGGGGGGAATGGTTCTTGTGGTATTGGTGGGTGGGTAGTAATGGCGTTAGTGGCTGGTGGAGGTTGGATGTGGTGGTGGCTGTTAGAGTATGGGATGTAGTGGCGGTTGGAGTACGGATTTGTGGCTGTTGAGTGTGGATCTAGTCGAGAAGGGATATGAACTGATGGTGATGGAAGCAACAATGGCAGATCTCGTGGTTGGCGGCAATAGTGGTGGTCAGTAAGGTGGTTGTAACTGGCAATGGTCGGAAGTGGTTGTGTGATAGCGATGGTGGTGTTTGTATCAACTTGCCCATGGGAAAAACGCAAGTGTGGTGCCCATTGTACATTTTTAATCATATCTCCATAAATATAAGCATTTGGAAAAGATTAACCAGGAAACATAAAATGATGATGTTGTTCCAAATCCTCATTATGTCGCTTAAAGGTGCATTAGCGACAAATAATAAAGCCTTTTTTTTCTATTACGAATGAGGATGAAAAAAGCATAACATGATGTAGAAATAGACATTACAAGCGGCTAAATAGGAATGGATATTTGACCCTAAACCTCTCAAATGGTTGCATATGTAGTATATCGTGTTGAATAGCTGGATCAAAAAATTTATCAAAATTAAACTAATATATAATGTTATGGGCAACCCATTGAAATGTACAAATGATTTTCAAAGGATACTCAAAAAATAATAAAAATATCTTATGCAATAGTAAATTGATCTCAATATGTTCTTCGCATATTTTTATCAGTGTTATATACTTTTCTTCTTTGTACTAAATAAACTTCTAATTTTTGTTCATCTATGCAATCACCAAATCAGAATTAGCAAATATGCACAAGAACATTACTTATTAATATTTCACCACAAGCGTTAGTTTATTTTATTTAAAAAATAAAAGCTCACTCCAAAAATAAAAGTGACTATATCTTTGATGAAATAACCATGAAATTATAAAATCTTGCAATAGATTTCATTATGCAATTCGAAACTACTAAAATAGATGACTATTAATAAAATCATCTCATGCTTGGCATGGGTTTCTGAGCTGGTGTAGTACAAGGAGGGAATCAATTTGCCCTCTTTTTTGCGATTTTAATAGTAGTAGTTGAATGAGTATTTAACTTAAACATGAGGAGTATAACATTTTAAAAACGTAACGCGTAAGACATCGTACAAAGTAAACTAACAACTAAGCAAAGTTGAATTCTTCAAGGTTATCTACGCCAAAGCATTTGTTATTCCATAACAATTTTTTATGCTGCCAAAAGAATTTAAAAAGGGAGCAAGGGCCATATGGTTGAAAAGCTTCATTGTTTTTTGTCTTAGGTATGAAATTAGCTGAGAAGAAGTTAAAAGCCGTAACACTAAAACTATGTGATTAGCCAAATTATGGTTGAAGAATGAATTCATAGACATCATAGCGAACAAATTTTGGCTGCTACTCGGGTCGTAAGAATCTTTCTTCAACCCCGTATGTAGTGACAATTAATAGTCGCTGAAAGTTTCTAGTGACTTTTCTATTAACACTTTCAGCGACAATCCTTAACAGTATTTTTTTTGTGCCATTAAATAAAAGTCACTAGAAACATTTAGCTACCATTAATTGTTGCTAAATGGGGAATAGAAAGAAGATTCCTTCAATCCGGGTAGCAGCAAATTTTTTTACATAACTATATACAATCACGGCATATATAGCAGTATTTGGGGCATCAAAACCGTCATTTACTGTTTGGATTACAAGAACCAACCCTACAAACAGCTTAAGATAGCACATATATAACACCTGCTGTTCTGAATAAAAGGCCTAGCAGGGAATCCACCAGGACGACGACAAGAGAGTTCAAAGGTCCAGCAGGGAGGCCGCCTGCGAAAATGGCGCTCAAACAAGTGAAGCCAACAACCATCGTATCACCATTTTTCCTTACAAGTACAAACAAATGGACTGGGCCACTGCGTGCTTTATAAGAAGCGGCAGCTACATCTTTTTTTTTGTTTGGGTGCAACAATAATTAGATTAAAATAAAACATTTACAACTTAGACCCTAACATTGACAACACCTTCTATATCAGCTGTTAACATAGGGATGACCACCTCCGGTGGTTGCATGAGATACAGAAAAGAGTCCGCTTGTTACACACCAATGTTTGATAAATGATGTGCACATTGGTCCCTCTCTATATACATGCGATAGTGTCGAATTAGTGGCTCTAATAATATAGCTACAATCTTTGATGATATTGGTCAAGGGATGGAATCTGTTATTGTTTCCCAAAATGAGATCTATTGCGCACCGAAAACAAACCATGCCCTCGGGAGAAATTAGGGTCATCCAAAAATGCTGCCCTAAAAGAGATTGGGCAAACTTTGTAACGAGTAGTAGGTTGACACCCATACATACAATTGTGCGGCATAACAGGTAAGCGACCGAGTTTTGCTTTAATGCGCAGAAAATTATGACCTGCTCGAGGAGGGATTAAATCGGACTCGAGTTTTCATATATGTTGTTGGAAATTTGATGGACTCAAAATCACAAATAAAGAGGTGCGTAATCGCTGTCTTTGAGTCTTTATTTGTCCTCACTTTAAAATAAGTTTGCTAATGGGTTAATGACAAATAATTCTCAAGGATACAACAAATCTTTTGGGAATCTGTAAACATCAAATTCGAAAATTCATGTTCGAATTCTCTTTGAAACAGTGTACGATTTGGTTATAGTAATTTTACAGAAAGAAAAGAGTTTAAGACTGCAAGTAAGTGTTATGAAAAAACAGAAAATCTTGTATTCATAAAACCTGAAAAGATAAGTATTTGGAGAGACAACTGTTAAGAAAAACAGTTGTAACAGTGAAAGTAAATAACTGCCAGAAATGAATATGAAATCAAATAAGTCACACATTTTCAGTAAAATTATTTTTAATCCAAAAATACAAAATATTTTCTAAAAAGTCCTGGCAAGCATGCAAAATGCGCCTAATAACGTGCACTTGCACGCATGTAGCATGAGGACTACCACACTCTCGTCTTACTAAAATGTATATTGTAAAAGCACATTTTTACTTATAAACCCTTTTCAAAATCCATTTTTAAGTGACGTGAGATAAAGGAGTTTTTTTTTTTTTTTCAAAAAAACTTAAAAACCCAACGTGTGTTGTATACAAGCGACAGATACTATGTCAAAGAGGCACTCGATCAGACACTAACCAAGTTTTTAGACAGGAAGAATAGTACCATGGGCATCTCGTCAAAAATAAGAACGAGTTCAACATGGAAACATGCTTTTACAAAGTAGGTCAAGAGTGCAATCTGTTCTCAAGGTTTGAATCTCGACTTTTTCTTACTTGAAGGATATTCAAATTGTTTGTCATTTACAAGGCTCCAATCTCTGGTGTTTAGGTGTTGAACTACAGCAAAAGCATGCTCTATCAAGTTCAAGGAGCCTTTGCTTTGTCTGACGTTAGAGGAGTACGCTTACCTTAGGCTCCATATTTGGGTTGTCCTTCAGGACAGTCCTGTATTTTATCTTGTTCAACATGTGCCATAAAAACTATGCCAACTGAAACAAAAAGGAACAGGAAAGAAAGCTTGACTTGCTCAAGCATATCTACTCCACAAAACAACATCAACATGAACCCTAGATAAACAAAACCACTGTAATGAACACTAGGTGAACAAACCCACGGTAACGTCCCTGCTTATTGCTTAGCCTTCTGGATCTCTATAGGTACAGTTCCATACCTCCATATAACTTTCCAAGCCATTCTTCTTGGATGTACTTGTATAAGTTAATAATGGTTAGCGGCAAATTCCTTCTTTAATTAGTAATTCTGCGTCTTGCTTCAGCTCCTCCAAAAGATCATCCTCCTGCATGCGGAGAATTCTGACAGCTATGAGGGCATTTTAAATCGCTCTATCTCATTTTTGGACCTCTTCCTGCTCCAACATTAACCTTATTTTCTTGGTGTCCTCCCTAGGACATCTCCAAACAGTCAAACCAAGCCCTGATATCCCATACAAAGAGGCTGCACTATATATAAGTCCCATCATCACCTTCTTCTTAAAGATCGACTTGTAATCTCATCATCTCGTGCTGAAGTAATTATTGGAGAGGAATCCTTCATAATGTTGACCTTTCTTGCAAAACCAAGCTGCTTATTCGAAGTGTCTCTTCCATATTTGTGATATTCTCATCTAACTCGCTGGTGAATACTTGGCTCCTGGCTTGGTGGCTACCACTTGAAGGGATTCCTTGCTTCCTCCCTAATGGCAGCCACTCTAGAGTTATCGCTGATTGAACAGTGCGACAGTTTTTAAAGCCGTGGCCTTGACATCTTCAGCAATAATAAGGGAGCTTCCAGTGGAGCGGCCTTCTATAGCAAGCCAAGTACATCCTTTCTCCTCTATATATGTGATCTTCTAATCCGTAATGAACGTTTTATATAAAAACTCAACATTCAGTTCCTTAGGTTTGTCAAATTAATTAATAAAAGATTATATATCCACAATTAATCCGCAGAGTATCATATTTATCAACAGATTTATCATCAGTGCCAGCTTTGGTATCATCAAGAAGTTTGGCGGGTGTGCTTCTTTACCTCTATAAGAAACCTTCTTCTGCTGGATTAATCTTCACCACAATGTAAACAAAGAAGACGGTCCTCTGCATCAATTGAAGCAACTCAGCACCTCCACCACGTAACATTCCGACAGATCTCACGAAAACCTAAGAAGATGATGAAGTTTTGGGTGATAAACTCAAGTGACCAATGCGGGTGCATATGCTAGATAATTACCTATTCTTTAAAGAGAGAGAGGGAAATGCTAAATTTGTCCTCTAATTTTCATCTACATAGAATAACTATTTCCCTAGGAAATAGAGTTCGTAGAGAACATCATGAAATTAATGAAGAGAAAAGGAGAGAGCATTGTTCCAAGATGCCTACGTTCGTGACGAATATGGCCAAACTCTGCTTTGGTCCACCACGGGGAGAGCCATCTTGGGCACAAACGGAAGGTAAAAGCTGCTATTTTTGTGTAGTATGAATCGCAACATAAATGAGAAACATAGACGCTGAAGTAGCTGCTCGATCTCTAGCTATGAGTCTTAGCTTTTAAGACTGAGTTTAAGGCTACTTAACTGATAGATTGGCCAGCTTCTCGGGAGCAAGGTTTCGCAAGGTTTCGAGAGCGAAATCCTGCTTGGTATGCTTGCAGTTTCATTGCCTGATCGATGGATGTGTTCTCAAGGAGTAAACCCCATATCAGCATCTAGATACTCAGCTCCTGCTCTGGTGGCAATCCTTTGAAGGAGAGCCTTTCTGTGGTCACCTGAAAAGATGCATGCACGTATGGCAGCAATTACAGAATAGGCGCCACCTTGCTGCCGCCGCCGGCTGGAATTGATAAGATTTCCAGTACGTGCCTGTGAGAAGTCATCTTCGGCAATAATAAGCAAAGGGGCACCCACAGTCTCTAGCAAATGTATCAACTTCTCTTCTTTCGCAAAGGCTGATCTTAGCTAAAACCGTAGCATTCGAATATTCCACAGCCAGTTTCTCACCCCGTTGACTCGCCGTTCTCATCAATCATTCCGGCTGGATCCATCTCACGTCAATAACCCGACCCCTACCACCTATAGGTAATTTTAGACAAGTTCATTATAAGAAAAAAGCTAGGGTTTGCCCTCTAGCTCTCCTCCCTCATATGTCGCTAACCCTGATTATCTTTCTGGTTACAAAAGCTAGGAGTATCGTCACCAAAACATTATAGTGTCTTTAGCGGCCTTTGTATATGTCATTTCATTTCAAATAACACTTGCATAGATGTTACTAAGAATAAGCTTACTATCCTCTAAAGTGTTTTCGTGATATTAGCCTTATGGTTAAGATGAATTTTGATGCAACCTTGGTCCAAAATGACGTATACTTCCTACATAACTTTTACGGAAAAATTGTCATTGCTAGTTTTACTATTGCTACAAATTATTACTCCGTATCATATATTTTACTGAGAAAGTTGAGCGAAAAAATCTTCTTGCAAAAAGGGTTACGCCAAAAGATTCAAATCAAAATTTCATGCTGAAAGTTTATAAAAGACTATATTGTTACATAACTTCTCAGATATGCCGGCCTTTGTCACATCCTTATTTTTTAAAAGAAGTTTAGCTACTGTAGATAAGTGGCAGTAGCCATAAAGAGTCTCTTACTGTTCTTACTATATGACATAACTAGTCTAACAAATGTAAAGTGGACTTAAGATAACAATATATGTTGCACGTTTAATCATATATCAATCGATAAGCTCCGAAGTTGCATTGTTACGGTCTTTGAATCAACTCTTTTGTGATTCCAACCTCTTCAAAGCACCCGACTCCAAATATTGTTCACCCTTTTAGAGAAGTTTTATGCATATTAATCCGACGGGACGTTATGAATCTTTGACTGAAATGGATTAAGGATTTAAACAGAAAGGTCGCACTCCTTATTAGTGGCGGAGCCCGGAGTATTATTCAAGATGGACATCAATATATAAGAAAAAAATTATCACAAAAATTAATTATGAAATATTAAACCATGCATGAACTATGACATTCTACAATCGACCACGACAAAGTGGCATTGAAAGCGGTTAATAATTATATCATATTAAATACTGTCAAATAAATTGTCTTCGACATACGTGACCATATAATCTATCATTCATAAACTCATCTCAAATTGAATTGTACAATCAAGTCTTGACAACGCTCATAGCGGAAAATGCCCTTTCCGCAGTTGCTATAGTGGCAGGCAAAAGTTGAGCGGTTGAGCCGTTGAGGCCGTGGCCCGGAGGAGACTAAGGCGGTTCTCGGTTTGTCCTTTGAAGTGTCGCTATGTCTGCGGTCTATCGCTTTGAAGGAGTGAAAGACTATACTTTTTAGTCGCTTTGGAAAATGAAAACACAAACAGAGAGATCCAAGAAGACTTTTTTATCTCCTTTTTTTTTGTTGTTGTTGACTATATATATTTGGTGTTTGGCCTTCGCATTTTTGTGTGTAAGTTTAGCATTTAAAATGACTACAAAAATATTGTTTTATACTATTTTTAAATATATAAATAAATAAATAAATAAATAAATATATATATATTAATTTTTTTAAATTTGTACTATTTTTATACTATTTTTAAATTTATATATATAGAGAGAAACTATTTTTAAATTTTTTTTTAACCCCATAGCCGATTCGTCTGATAAATGGACACAAGTGATAGTATGGCAAAACAAATTCTCATTTAGTCAATAAACACAAGTAATATTATGTTAAAACAAGTCCTCAGCTTTAAGAGTTTAGTGATCAATTATGAGGAATGTAAATGCAAATTAAGTTAAGGGACTTCTAAAATCAAGTGGCATTCTTGCACATTAGCTAGCTTCTAGTTTATGGCCACTGTGGTTCACCTACGACCTACGGCCTAGGGTATACATAGTATAGCTTTCCCCGTGACTTTAGTTAGTTTTAGCTTGTGGTACATGGGTTTGATGCTTGTTATAGTCATACCATATTATTACAAAAAGTTCTCTTGTTCGAATAATCAAGAGCCTTAATTATAAGAAAGACGAATTTAACTCTTACCCAATTCCAACCCTCCTTTAGCAACAAAGTATAGTCGATGAGCTTTATAGGGAGTACTACATTCATATTCTTAGCGACAAAACGTTATCAGCCGATGCAATAATTAGTAGTAAGCCATCTAGAGCAAGAGCAGCCATAGGTGACTAATGTTACAATTCAACTAAACTAGATCGAGCAAGAGGTATGAGATCCATGTGAGCTCCATGTGAAAGTATGATAAGTCACAATCGTTACGAGAACGCAGCCAAGATGACAGAATATACAGGGATGGTTGAAAATGGTGGCCTACTGATAACCATGCCTTGAAATGCAATCGCTTTGTTGATTTTCCAGAGATTAGTGCGCTAACTTCATAAAGAGAACGTAGTTTCTAGTCATGGCCCCCATACAATTAAGCCTCGAGAGCAGTGTAGATTTTCTAGAAAGAAAATTAAGGTCCAGATACGTTCACTCTATTTTATTCTTGTGAATATGGTCTTGTGTGATTGATTGACCATCACTTTTCCTTCTTATAAAGATTATGTCAGGGATGATTTTTAGACTAGAGATTGTCCCTCCAAGCAAAATTATCGGTTCGACCATTCATGCTATACGAAATTCGCTACAACTTTTCTCTTCAAAATTAAATAACCAGAAAATTCAAGAACACTAGAGGGCGATGTCAGTTATTCGATCACTTGATCTTTCTCTCCAAACAAAATAAACGGCTCGATTACGTTTTCATTTCGATATTGATGCTCGTCGTTGTACGTGGTCTAAGCAATTGGACACAGTGAAAGCTATATTCATAAAATGCATGAACTAGACCAAAGAAAGTCACTTGTTCAAAGGTTAATAAAGGAAATCAACTTTACTTCATTTGATAAATAAAAAATCATTCAAATCTTAAAGTTTCGTGCAAGAAAGTAAAAGGTAGTTTCATATTTCACCCTCTTGTGGTTATGATGGACAACAGCTAAGTCAAATCAATCCAACGTAAACCATGGCAAGATGAATAGATGATGCTTGGGGTATCATATGATTTGGCTAATTAAGTTGTACTAGAAATTATATTTCTATCTTTATCTTTGGTTCCAACTTTACCGGATTGATGAGAATTGATCGAAGTACGAGCATAACTGGAATTTTTTGAGAAAAACAACTGTTAGCATTAATCAACTTTGTCGCTATTTCTACTAGTTTGGCTAGTTTACCCTCAAAATTGAGCTAAGCCATGCTCTCAAGATTTGTATATAGCGAGCGTTTCGCCATAATGCAAACTTTAGGGTTAGTATCAATCACTGATACAAATATAGTTAATGCTTCACCAGAAGTAGTTGAGGTACTATCTCAGTCATGAATAATGTTGATATTTGTTTGTCAACTCTATGCAAAAGATACTAAAAGTCATCATCGCTGGCGAAGAGACTGCAGCTTAATACAATGATTAATGTGAATGGCGCAACAATATATACATTAGTGGCACCTATTTGCAATTGAGGAGGGAGATTAAGGCACCAAATAGTTGAGACTCAGACAAAAACTGAAAATGTTAAACGACCAAATCATCGACCAAGGGCAAAGCAAATTATTATTAATCAATATAGAGCCCGTTTGAGATTGATTAAAAAAAGCAAATTCAGCTTAAATCTTAATCAGTTTTCAAAATCTGATTAAATTAGAATCAGTTTGCTGTTTGGCAAAAGTAATTGTAAACTAGATTAAATCTATAAAAAGTGTTTGGATAAAAAGTACTTAAATCAGTTTCACTATAACAAAATGAACATAGAGGACACCCAATAAACAATTTCTTAATATCCAAGCAATGTTAACATAACTCTTATTTGTAAGTAACTGTAATGCTCAAATAAATTATTAAAATAATATTGTCACGTACCTACAGAAGTTGTTACTTTTTATATTTTAAATTAAAAACACAAACAATCTCATGTTATTACTTATGGTACGATAACATCTCCAAATTAAAAATAAAGTTTAGGGCTAATTACATCTATGTCCCTGAAGTTAGGGGGTAATTGCAGTCAAGGACACAAAGTTTCAAAATGTAACATTCCGTGACCAAAAGTGTTTCAAATGTATCACCCGTGTCCATCCGTCAGGGTTCCGTCCAAAAAGTCTACTTTTTTTATGATGTCATCAATACGTATTTTAAAATTGACGATACTGCCCCTTGTACTGTATATACTGAATATTTTTTAAAAAAATTAAATTAAGATTCAATCTGCAAATTAGGGTTTTGAAACCCTAATTTACAAATTAGGATTTCGTTGAAACCCTAATTTGCAAATTAAGGGTTTCAAAGCCCTAATGTTTCAAATTAGGGTTTTTTAAATGCCATTACTTCACTGCCGGCAGTTCCCTTCCCCGCTGACAGCCATTTTCTCCTATCTTCTTCCCCCATCCCACTTCCCCTTCTCCACCTCAATCGGTGACCCAACAAATCCAACTCGCCGCCTTAATCAATGGCTAACGACGATGACCGAGCGATTGCAGTGGTTGTCTTGACGGTGATGGGTCGCCTGAGCTTGAAGTCGTAGTGGAACGGCTTCCCTTTTTTTTTCTTCTCTTTGGGCAGATCTTGGCGACATAAGGGCTGGAGATGCTAAAGAGTTAAGCCGTCTTGACCAAACCACGTCGACTACAGCGACGGCGGCGGAGTGAAGGACCGGCGGTGCGGCGGTGGCGATTGGACTGAAGCCCGCCACGGCGTTGAGGGAAGGCAGTGACTATTGTGTAGAGCGAGCGAATGCGACCCACGGCTGCTCCGGCGGCACGACGGCAGATTCGGTGATCGGAGAAGGCTTGGTGGCCACCTCGACGTCATCCTCAATTAGTTTGCAGCCTTGCCGTCACCGGTGATTACTTAAACCTAATTTGAAAATTAGGGTTTTGATAGGGATGGATGGTATTTTATTTTAAAGTTAGGGGCAATCAAGTCTTTTTGTCAAAACCGTTAAGTATTTTTGTATTCCGTTTGGTCAATGGACATAAGTGTAATTATTGCAAACTATTGTTCTCGTGTGTAATTACCCCCAAACCTCAGGGACGTAGGTGTAATTAGCCCTAAAGTTTATTTTAAGCAAAAAAAAAAAAGATTATCTAGCTATAGGAGAAGAGTTTAGCAATAAGAGAAGAGATAAACTCCAGAAACTATCTAAGATAATTAATTAAGGGGTATGAGAGGTCTTATTGTGAAAAATATGGGGACAGGATGGTCAATTAGAAGGTCAAACCTGATTATGAAAAAAGTGATTATTTCATAATCCTCACTTTTGAAAATTATGGATTAAATCTATTTTTAGCTTCTGAAGATGGATTAAATCTCTTAATCTCTTTTATCAAACACCCACATACCTGATTTAATCTAGATTAAATCTGATTTGACCATCCCATAATCAATCGTAAACACCCTCATAGTGTTGTTGATGGCCGCTTATCTTAGCACACATGTGCAAACTTATGCCAAGAAGAAGTCTGCCCTTTCTTTCATATAGCAATCGAACTTATGCAAACCTATGCCAAGAAGTTTTCCATTTTTCTTGTTTTAGGGTATATTCCACTTTTCACCATCGTACTTTGGTCATTTTTAAATCGGCCCTTGAGCTCCTAAATTGTTAAATATAGTCATTGTACTATGTCTCATCACCATTTAGGCCTTTTGTTAGCATATTTGTTATTTACTTGAGGCTATTTTGATCTATTAAAAGTGTGACCTACGTCCCCTTCTTTTTCTTCAACTCCGGTCAACACAGCGGCACACATCAATACAACGCCGAGCAATTCTCAACCGACATGTGATTGTAAATGACTATAATGCCCAGAATCTTATCTAAGCATATTTGGAAGCTATAGGCGAAGGCTTCTTCCCACACACACCACCACTCACAGCCGCATACATCATTGCTGAAAGTCGCACCCACTCGATCACAGTGATGGGTGTGAGTGGTTGGATGTGGCAACAAGGGGTGTGATAAGTGTCACAAATATCGGTGGAGATAGGTGGTTTCAGAGGAAAACGGTGGAGATAGGCGGTTTTGGAGGAGATTGGTGAAAATCGATGAAGATTGACAATTTTAGTTTCGGTGATGGGTGGTTGCTAGTGGTTGCAGATGTGGTAATCTGTTAAGGATGATGGCCATGCTGGTCTTTATGGTAATGGGGTTTCCGAGCGGGGTCGTGATTGGTGGTGTGGTGTTCATCGTGATAGTTGAGAGGGGGAGGGGGATCAATGGGTATAAAGGCAATGGTGGTGCTAATGGTGATGGGTGGGAGGGGGATGGGGTGATATAACTGTGGAGGCAATGGTGGTGTGATGGGTTTGTTGGAAGAAGTGTGCGGGCAGTGCTGGACAGGGGCATAAGAAGCGGTGGACATGCCCAAAGGATGATGGTGTCGGCAGAGGCAATGGAGGGTTGGATTAGAAACTAACTTGCGGAGTGTCACGAGCATGATAATGCCATTTTTGCCTCAAATCGTGAAATGCCAAATATAACCTTCAATTTAACAGGAAAAACGAAAAAAAAGAGTAAAATGGTGACAGAACGTGGTACAATGACTAACTTCAATAATATAAGAGAGTTCATTCACTAATTTGGCAAAGTACAAGAGAGGAGAGCAGAATACACCCCTCTTTTTCTCCATTTCCTTGTATGTCATGAGATGTTCTTCCCTTCCGCACGCTTGCTTTAATGTCATGAGATAAGTGGTTGTGACCAAGGTTGGAATTCCTGGCCAAAGATCATTGCTATATTTCTTCTATGGCGGAGGCCAGGCCCCATATGTGGCGGCTGCTCCCTCGGGTCCCCAACCGACCGTTGATAAGTTAACACCTCTCTCTCTCTCTCTCCGTCTCACACACACATACACACACACATGTATATGTAAACAAAGTATAAATGACTCTTTCAAAGTATAAAAATCATGTCAAGAACCCCTATGACAGGACTGGCTCAAAAATTCAACGGAATCAAGAAAGCCACAGTAATGGATGGTTGGCATTTTTTAAGACGAATACACTATGGTCAAACATTTGCACTTGACCATATTTGCGACGTTAGCAGCAACTCGGCCGCCGACGCTCAGGACAAAACCAGCAGGTTTGAAACCCTGTACCCTAACTAACCGGCTTCGTCTCTCATGCGTTCCATTCCTCTTCACATTTCTTGCACACAATCTCTCTATATATACGCACATGCATTCCCCTGGTTTTGTCCATATACCGCAGATTCGATCTGTATATCATAAGCACATAGATATATAAATAGCTGACAGCCTGCCATGGATTCATACACTTACTCCTCTTCTTCTTCCTCCTACCGGCCACGAGAAGAGAGAAAACCATTTGTTTCCTCACTGCATTCGGTTCGCAGGTCGACGCCGGCGAAGATTATGAAGAAACCCATCGCGCCACTGCCGCCAACGCCTCCTAAAATCTACAAAGTGGATTCTATCAACTTCAAAGCCGTAGTTCAGAAGCTTACCAGCGTGCCCGAGTTCCAGACTCGTCGTCTCCAAGAAGTGGCACCTCCCCCTCTTAATATCTCGACACCCTTTTCATCAGATTATCGTGGTACGAACAGTGAACCGCGTCAGTTCCTACCTTCCCCGCCATTATCCGCCACCTTCCGCGACCTGATGAATGAAACACTGGATACACAGACCTCGTCCAAGTTGTCGGAGAGTTTGGGAGTGCCTAGTTCACTTGGGTTTACCTTGTCGCCGAAGCGGTCGGAGAGTTGGGGAGCGCTGAGTCCACTGGGGTTTACCTTGTCTCCGGCATCACTTTCTTGGTGTTCATTCGCTTTTCTGAGTCCAGGGACCGTCTCGTCTATGGGGCAAAGCACAGTTCTTTAGGTTTTTTATGAGGCCATATTATTTATCTTCTAAGAGTAGCTAAGACAAATAATGTGACCATAGAATTTTTACAGTTCCGCAGACCTTTCCCATTAGTGTTTTGCGATTGATATGCAGGTTGTACGTATGAGACGATGTATTGGGATTATTATGAGATCCCATAATAAATCGAAATTACCATCTCATACATAACCTGACCTCAATCGTAAAACCCAATAGGTGAAAGATCCGCATTTAAAGCAAACATCAAGCAGAAACCATGTCAATAATGCAAGCTAGGTGCCCAAAAAATGTTGGCTATACATCAATATTGTTTCACAAATTGTCATATATTCTTCGTTGTACTAGTTTTAGTCTTTGTGCTGTCATTTGTATCTCTTGACCTTCGTGTATTAAAGGAATGATATATTTAGCATTTCAAATCTGGGATCGTATGCAGGAATGAAGGTGTACTATATTACGTTATGCATGTCCCAAGAGTCACACGAGTGATTAGCAGGGAACTATGTCTCATGCTCGGAGGAATGATGTTTAGAATTTCAGATTTGGGACGAGAATGCACGGATGAAGGTGTACTGTATGTCTACAGAAATGATCCTCGAACTGTAGGAAATATAGTTGCCATGTCCGACATGCGCTCTCTTTCTTATGCTGAGAAGTTCTCAGTGAGAACTACTATGTGCCTAAGAAAGGTAATGAAATCGAAAATTGAGCTTGCCACAGACTACAAACATTAGTTGTTAAATGCGTTACAATTATATAATCCCTCCGTCCCACATAAATTGATTATTTTGTCTTTTTTGGTTGTCTTATAAAAATTGTTCACTTTTCAAAATAAGAAAGATTCTATAGGTGTTTTTTCATATTTACCCTTCTTACATTTTTTTTATTATACTAGTATGGAACACGTGCTTTGCACGAGGATGTGGTCGAGAGTAATTTTTAGGTGATATCATTAGTTTTTTCGGGATCAAAATAATATAATTCAATTATGTTCTTATATCTTTTGTAACTCGTTTCAGAATAAATGTATATTTGATGTTTGCAATTGTAATCAATTCAGTATTTGAAAATGCTCTTTGTAGACTTCTGGATTGAAGACATGTTTGATGGTACTTCCGAAAAGAAAACCAATGGAGAAATAAAAAGAATGAATATACATCTCTTGTTTTTGTAATCCATTAAATTGGTTTGTGGTATATACTTAAGATTTGTAATTTTCAAGACCAATTGGTGCTTTTAATTTCAAAATACGAATGTTGTGCATCATGCAAAGTATGTGGTCTTCAACTGCAATAACATAACAGATTTTTAGTTCAAATTGACACCACATTTAGGCCTTGTTTTTTTTTATGCATATTTTACCCTGTTTTTCATTTTCTTTTTTTTTAACAGTTTTTTGTTTCTTAAGTCATTTTTCAAGTATTTCATTTTCTTTTTTTTTCAGTTTTTCAATTGGTTAATTATTTGCTAACTTAAAAATGCAAGGAAAACAAATTCACAATTATAATTGCCCAATTCATTATTCAATGTTTATTTCATTTCAACCAAATTAAAAAGGGAGTAATAAAGGAATTTCTATATTTCTTTCTCATCACACTTTCCATTTCCCAATGTTTAGAATAGATTCATATCCAATGTTCATTTAATTTGAACAAAATTTAAAAGAGAGTCATAAATGGAAGGTAAGAGTGTTATTAACGTGATTAACGGAGGAGAAAATCGTCCAGAAATTATTTACAACATTCGTACTTTTATAGGTAGTATAGATATAGATTTCTATGTCAACATTTAACTCTCGACCAACTCATTTTCTCTCTCCTGACCCATTTTTTAATATTTTTTTATTGTATTTCTCTCTCCATATTTAATACTCCACTAACCAATTTTATCTCTCCTGACCCACTTTCTTCCCCTCCTCTCTTTAAAAGGTAAGATGGGAAACACACAATATATGACTTGAATCCTTAATGTGTGTGCAAGTCAAAGTTGATCGAATTATGTGAGATGGAGGAAGTACCAAACTATGCCTTCTTTTTCCCTTGAGAAATATAATTTTCGTTTCATCACTTTAATATTACTTGGCTACGAAAAAATTAAATGTTTAGAAGGGTAAGCAATTACCAATACGCCGATGAAGTTCTAGCACAAGCAGTTGTGTCGAGTCCAAACTTCGTCTCTAATCTAAGACTGGAAACCAAATTGGCCACCCCAATAGAGATATGAACAACATTTTTGTCAAACAATAGTTAACATAGGCCTCGTTCACGCATTTACTTTATTACTAGTATGGAGCACGTGCGTTGCACGTGGATGTAGTCGAGAGTAATTTTTGAGGTGATATTATTAGCTTTTTTGGATCAAATAATATAATTCAATTATGTTCTTATTTCTTTTGTGACTTGTTCTAGAAGAAATGTATATTTGATATTTGCAATTGTGATCAATATTTGAAAATCTTCTTTGCAGGCATTTGAATTGAAGAAATGTTTGATGTTACTGTTGAAAAGAAAAGTAGATTGAGAAACTAAAAGAATCAGTCTTTGTTTTTATAATATGTTACATTGGTTTATGATATACAGTAAAGATTTATAGTTTTCATCATTTTATTGTAGTTTAGTTTGGTTCTGTGAGCTTTCTAGATATATTTTTTTCCTATTCATCACGAGAAGACAAAAATAAAGATTTTTTTTATTTATTAAAAAAAATCCATTGAATAATAAACAAGAAAGGAGAACTCAAAGTCTTTAGAAAGACAATTTTTTTTCTTTTTTCTGGTTTAAACAAAGAAGTTTACAAAGAGAGAACCATTGTTTGTTCATTGCGGCATTGAGAAAGGAGGTCAGATCTTTTTCTCTTTAAACACCAAAATGGGGTCTTTAGCAAACAATCAATGAGAAACTATTTGAAACATTATATATGTCCAAACCACAAACCAACACTTACAATATAGACAATTACTATGCATGTGTATATAAATCAATTATACATAAAACAATATATAGAAATGTTATGATTAATGTACGTTTATGATTTCAATAATAAGATGCAGTTAATGTGCATAAAATCAATAATCTTGTGTTATGAGAGTCACTCATGATGCAGGCAGTAGGGTTTCAGTTTTTAGCATGTAGAATGAGAAGATGTAGTTTTACTTTATTATATAATATCATCTTAGCCTTCATTAAAGTGATCTTCTTTTTTGTGCACCGGATCTTCAGCTGTCATTGAATGGTTTCCATCATTTTCTTGTGCTGGATACTATTCTTGAACTTCATGTGCTATCAGCCTTGCTCGAATTCTGTCATTTTCAGCCTTTTTGTCCATCCTAATAATGAAGTTGAATTTTTTCCCTTCCATTTTCTCAAGGTTCCATTATGTGTGTAATTTTAGTGTTAGACGTCGTTTTTACCAAAAATTTTACAAGGCACATAGTTATGAATTTGAGTACCTTCTTTGATTGTATTAATTTTGAGACGGGACATCCAATTAAAATTTTACTTGCGTCCAACAATGTTATGAATGCCTGTTAAATGTCTCCAATTACAAGCAGCTTCAGCATGTACCTGCTTTTATCAATATCATTGAATCAGCAATATTTCTGTTAAAATAAACAAATATTCTTAATTTTCCTAGTTTAGCTTAATTCATAAGATATTGAAAGTTCACATTTCTCGTCCTTACAAGTCCGTCCTTTTTATGTGATTGTAACTTTCTTGCAGCATTTTTGCATGCTTAGTACTATGATTCTTCTTTGTTCTCAATAGTCAGTAATCTTGCTTTAAAGAGCAGTACAATTTTTGTATAAAAATGTTATTAATTTGGGCCGTATTTAAGCCTAGTTTTTTTCTTTCCATTTTTTATGCATATTAACCTTGTTATTCGTTTTTTCAGTTTTTGTTTTTTCAACAATTTTTTGTTTCTGAACTGATTTTTCACGTATTTCAATTTCTTTGTTTTTTTTTCAGTTTTACAATTATTTAATTGTTTACTATTCCAAAAATACAAATATAAATATATAAATATAATATATATATATATATATATATATATATATATATATATATATATCAGTTCTCATTACCCAATATTTAGAGAACATTCATTATCCGATGTTTATTTCATTTCAACCAAATTAGCAAGGGAGTAATAAACTGATTTCTTTGTTTTTGTTTTTCTTTGTGATGAGACTTTTCATTTCCCAATGTTTAGAATGTGTTCATTATCCAATGCTCATTTGATTTTAACCAAATTTAAAAAGGAGTCATAAATAGAGGGTGTAATTGTTATTGGCGTAATTAACGGAGGACATAATCATCCAGAAATGATTTAGAACATTCGTACTTTTATAGGTAGTACTAGTATGGAGCACGTGCGTTGCACGTGGATGTGGTCGAGAGTAACTTTTGAGGTGACATCATTAGCTTTTTTGGCATCAAATAATATAATTCAATTATGTTCTTATTTCTTATGTGACTTGTTTTAAAAGAAATGTATATTTGATGTTCGTAATTGTGATCTGTTTAATGTTTGGAAGCTTCTGGATTGAAGAAATGTTTGATGCTACTGCAGAAAAGAAAATCAAATGGAGAAATTAAAAGAATAAATCTACATCATTCTTTTTCTAACCTGTTAAATTAATTTATGGTATACCCTTAAAGTTTGTACTTTTCATCATTTTATTGTATTTTGGTTTCTTTGTTTATTTTAAAATAAATTCCACTGAATAATTAGCAAGAAAGAAGAACTCAAAGCCTTAAAAAGACAATTGATTCATTATGTTTTTCTTTTTTGGTTTAAACAAATAAGTTTACAAAGAGAAAACCATTGTTTGTTGATTGCAGGACTGAGGGAGGAGAGTTGTTCCTTTTTTCTTTAAACACAAGGACAGAGAAAATGGGTTTTCAACGAACAATCAATGAGAAGCTAGTTGAAACATTATATATGCCCAAACCATAAACTAACACTCACAATATAGACAATTACTATGCATGTGTATATAAATCAATTGTAAATAAAATAGTATATAGGAATGTTATTATTAATGTACGTTTCTGATTTGAAGAATAAGATGCAGTGAATGTTTATAAAATAATTAATCTTGTGTTAGAAGAGTCAATCACGATGCATGCAGCAAGGTTTCAGTTTTTAGCATGTAGAATGAGAAGATGTAGTTTAGATAATTTAATTACTACTATTATATAATATTATTTCAGTCTTCATAAAATTTGATCTTCTTTTTTGCATGAATTGAGTGCACAGAATCTTTTGATGTGATTGGATGATTTCTTTCATCTTGTTATGCTGGATAGTATTCTTGAACTTCTTATGCTATCAGCCTTGCTCGGATTCTGTCATCTTCAGTCTCTTTGTCCATCCTAATGATGTCTTCCCCTCCTATTATTACAAGGTTCCTTCCATTCGTACCCCATGAATATCTATGGAGGTTGAACCCATAAAAGATGGAGCAAAACCTTGAAGAGAATACGATCAGTCATTGAAGAAGAACCATCAATAGAAAATGCAAAAAAACACTTGGTCTTCAACTCCAATAACTGAATAGATTTTCAATTCAAATTGGCACCATATATTTAATTCTTCTTTTTTCCCCCATTTTTTGATGCACATTTAATTTTGTTTTCTGTTTTTGTTTTTCTAACTGTTTTTTTGTTTCAGAATTGATTTTTCACTTATTTCAGTTTCTTTTTTTCCTTTTTTGTTTTTCAACCGGTTAATTACTTTCTAAAACAAAAATGCAAGGAAAAAAAATTCATAATTCTCATTACCCAATGTTTAGAATACATTCATTATCTAATGTTTATTTCAATAGAACCAAATTGAAAATGGAGTAATAGATTGAATTTCTTTGTTTTTTTTTCCTCGTCTAACTTTTCATTTCCCAATATTTTGAATAGATTCATTACCCAATATTTATTTAATTTTAACCAAATTTAAAAGGGAGTCATAAAGGGAGGGTATGAGTGTTATTGGCGTAATTAATGGAGGACATAATCGTCCAGAAATGATTTATAACATTCATACTTTTATAGGAAGTATAGATAAATATAGATATAGATTATTATGATGATTTTTTCTCGGGGTTTTGGGGCCTGAAATATTCCTCAAGGAAGTGAACCAAACACATCTGGCTTAGTTACCTTTTCTCTTATTTCCAAAGAAGTTTATATAATTTTTCATGGGCTATACTTTAGAATTCCAGAGCTAACTTCGAGTCTGTTTGAAATTACTTACAGTTTTGGTTTCAGTTTCTGAAAAAATAAAAATCAAAACTAGTTTTGTTTTGTTTTTTACAATAACAAATGAGTGTTTGTTTAGTCAGTTTTTATTTAGAATTTTTTCTTTATCATTTTTTTTCTTAATTTTTTCACCAACCATTTTTCTCCAATAGATTCCTAGAACTCCCCGAAACACCACCATCCTATTCGCAGCACCACCACCATAATCAAATGCGATAGTGGTGGGGTGGTGACGGTAGGGCAAATTATGGGTTGTGCGACGGTGCTGAGGTGGCGGCATTGCTTGAGGTCCCATTGATTGTCCATGGCAGTGAGGTGGAGATGGTGGGTTGAGGTCTGATTCATTGTTGAAGGCGTGGGTTGGCGACAGGGGCCCAGATCAGTGGGTGGCGATGCTGGGGCAGATCTGTGAGTGACAGTGGCGAAAGTGTGGTGGTGGTGTGGCAGACCAGTGATTGTCGAAGGCGTGGGTTGGTGATGGGGGGCCAGATCCGTGGGTAGTGATGATGGTAGGGTGGTGGTGCTAGGGCAGATCTGTGGGTGGCAGTGGCAAGAGTGTGGCGGTGGTGTGGCAAACCCATGGTGTTGTAGACAGCGTGGGTTGAGGACGGGGAGCCAGATCTATGGGTGACGATGATAGTAGGGTGGCGATGTTGGGGCAAATCTGTGGGTCGTACTGGCGAGAGTGTGGCGGTGGTGTGGCAAACCCATGATTGTCAACGGCGATAGGGGCAGATTCGTAGGTCACGACATCGATAGGATGGCGACGAGACAAATTTGGTCGATGGAAGGAAGTGTCTGGTGGTGGTGGTGATGCTGTGTGTGTGAGGGAGTTTTCTTAAAATGATACTTATTTTTTTTGCTTCTAATAAAGTTTGAAGGTTGATCTCAAAACAAAACACAAAAATTGTTTTAAAAAACAGTCTTGTTTTAAAAAAACTGATTTTCAAAACTTACGGGAAAAAAAATTAAAAATTGCCTGTCAAACGGATATATATATATATATATATATATTTTCCAGTTTACAAAACTGGGAAAAAAAGAAAGTAGCCAAACGTTACTTTCAATTTTCTTTTACGAAAAGCTGCACCAATTAGACCCTATCCTTCCGAGCCAACACAATATTTCGACCACAAAAATTTCCATCTTGCATGTTCTTCGACTGGGCCTTTTCCTAGGAGAAATAAGAGAGGAGACATGAACTCCCACTGGGAACATCTATACTACTTATAAAAGTATAAATCTTGTAAATCATTTTATTACGTTTTTGCCTTTCGTTAATCACATCAATAACAATCCTACCATTTCATAAATACTATTATTAATTACTAATTTTGTCATAATTTTCGATTTTGCCCTCCGTTAGTTATTCCAATGACAACTCTATCATTCTCTAATTAGTTTTTTTGTAATGCGTTTAATAAACATTAGATCATAAATTTAATCTAAACCTATATTTACAAATTGGGAAACAAAATGTGTGATAGCAAAAAATATATTTATGTGTGTGTGTGTGTGTGTGTGTGTGTATAATTATTTATACTACCTATAAAAGTATGAATGTTGTAAATCATTTTTGGACGATTATGTCCTCCGTTAATTACGTTAATTACATTCTTACCCTTCTTTTATTACTTCCTTTTAAATTTTTGATGAAATTAAAAGAACATTGGGTAAGAATCTATTCTATATACATTGGATATTAAAAAGTGTGATGAGAAAGAAAAACAGAACAAATAAATTCCTTTATTATTCTCTTTTTAATTTGGTTAAAATGAAATAAACATTAAATATTGAACTAGTTAATAAGAACTATGATTTTTTTCCTTACATTTTTAGGTTAGCAAATAATTAACCAATTGAAAAGCTGAAATGAAAAATAAAAACAAAATAAAGAGATTGAAATACGTGAAAAATCAATTAAGCAACAAAAAATTGTTGGAAAAACAAAAAACAAAAAAAAAAATGAAAAAGGGTTAAACATGCATAAAAAAATAAGGCTTAAATATGATGTCAATTTGAACTGAAAATATATTCGGTTATTGCAGTTGACCGAGTGTTTTGCATTTCTTGTTGATGAAATGTCAAGCACCTGATCTTGAAAATTACAAATCTTAACCGTAAACCAATTTAACAGATTACAAAAATAAAGACGTAGATTCATTCTTTTTATTTTTCCATTTGCTTTTATTTTCTGCAGTAACATCAAATATTTCTTCAATCCAGAAGCCTACGAAGAATATTTCTAAACATTTAACTGATTACAATTGCGAACATCAGATGTACATTTCTTCTAAATTAAGTCACAAAAGAAATAAGAACATGATTGAATGATGTTATTTTGATCACAAAAAAGATAATAATATCACCTCAAACATTACTTTTGACTATATTTACGTACAACGCGCATGCTCTGTTTAGTTAACAAAAATTGGTAAGTTAGTCATCCTAGGGGAAATCCAAAGAAGATTTTCAGTCCGCGCTCACCACAGCCGTGATGGTCGTTCTTTTGACCTTTAAACAAGGAAGAACATTAACCATATTATTATAAGCTAAATCCAAGTGGTCAAAACAGAGCACGGTATACATGAACCGGTCTGTGCTCCATTTTGGCAACGATATTATAAATAACTCCATCCCATACTGTAGTTGTCACAGTCTAGTCAGACTTAATTCTATTATGCAATCCAGCTGTTAATATCCATGCAATCCAGCTAATAATTATAAACTATGAAACTGCTGTCATAGCCTTATTCTCAACTCCCCACTTGCTAATACTAAAGATACGGTGGGAGCATAAATCTAAAACTATATATGTTTGAAAACTTTTTTAGTTTTTTCTTCAGTTTTATAAAGTGGAAAAAAAAAACGTTTAACACACAGTTTTCGTTTTCTTTAGTTTTGAAAACTAATTTTTTTTAAACATGGCTGTTTTTTAAAACTCATTTAGTAGTTTTCAGTTTTGATTTTTTAAAACAGCAGCCCCCGCCGCTGGCCGGCTACCGCCACGCCCCACCACTGCCATCGCAAACCACCACCAAAGAAAAAATTCAAAATAAAAACAAGATAATCAAACACCCATTCGTTTTTGTAAAAAATAAAAACTAAACTGATTTTGGTTTTTATTTTTGGTTTTTTTTTAAAACAGAAAATCAAAACTAGAAGTGATTTCGCTACTTAAGAGTACCAGCTTTACTGGTTCAGCTTTCATATGTTAGCCTCTCATACTAAAAAGGAGATTGAGGAACCATCTAAGTCAAAGAAGGCATGATAAAACTTCTCACTTTCCCTCATCTTGCTACTGCTGTGTAGTCTCTCAGGACACTGCCGTTCTTTGCATGCGAAAGAGAACAGACAAATCGTCACACTGCTGTTAGCTTGTTACATACAGCTGTTTATATCATCAAAGTCACTAAGGACAGTTCGAACAGGGAAAAGACTACACACTAAGGGTGCTTGATACAAAATAGAGCACAGGAATCTGCAAATAGAGCAAACCTTTAATTTCGATTCGCTTGGAGGAAAGATTTCAGAGATGCCGTTGCCACTTTACCTGAGATAGTTGCTTTATGAAACCACAGTAACTTCCTTCTTAACAAAAGAAAAAGAAAAGGCCAAAAATATTTTGGTTCCGACAATGCTCTCATCACCACCACAAAAAAAATAACCCAAAGGATAAAATTGTCATCAATCACAATGATAGATCATGCAAATGTTGTACACACAACAACAGACGCCTACATGTATACCTATCTATATAAGCAGCTACAAGGAAAAAAAGAAAAGGAAAGAAGCGGCTCTACACAAAAGAATATATGTATCTAAATCCTAACAGCTAACAGTCATATGTGGTAAAATTAGGCTTACAAAAGTTACGAGTGCTATTCAACTAAGTGACTACATAACCGCACAGCACAGCACCGCACAAAATTTACATGTTTCAGTTGGTTACAAAATACTAGGGAATCAAAACAAATCAGAAGACCATATGGCATTAGATTCAAGATTCCCAGGATATTGTCATTAGTCTTTACCTCCTTTGGAAGAGGATGCCTCTGAAAGGTGTTCTACATAAGCCTCTAATTGTCCCAGTAGTTTCTTAGCTGTGACATATGCAAAAGAAGGTCGTCCCTGCCCAGACCTGTGACACTGCTGGTCATGATCCATGGAGGATGTTGCTTGTAGTTTTCTCTAATCAGCTCTTGGAATCTTTTGATGTTTTCATCGGGTCTTTTTCCTTTACTAGCCTTCATTTTGTCGCATTTTGTAAAAACAAAAGTAATCGGTATCTGAAAGGGGTGGAAGAAAGGCAGAAAAACCATAAGCGACGAAAGGTTTTCATATGCCAATTGAAAGAGAGTATATGAAGACACTGATAACTATGGAGGGACATACATTGTTCCGTCCAAGCCAATTCGCACAGTCAAGGTCAATCTTTTGAGGTGGTACACTTGCATCAATCAGGAGCAGGACAGCAACCAAACTGTCTCTGTTCAGAAAGTAGCCTTTGGTGAATGAGGACCAATCCATTTTAGCAGATTCTGGGGCATTAGCAAAGCTGCAAGAATACTAAATCTGATGAGATATAAAGCTCTGAAGTTGTGAAATATATTTTGATACCAGATGACGATTTTTCATAATAACAAGCGGAATGACTTAATAAGTAGCAAACAACAGCAAATTAGAGAAAAATCTGACTGATCTCACTGAGTGCAGCACATTAATATCCCTCACAAAATCAAACTACATATGCAATACATGAGATCAGAAGGAAAGGAAACTTGCGGTCTTAAGCTTCCTCATCGGCTCACGCTCTTCATATTTACCATTTTTTTTTTTGGATGAAAGTCAATTGTATTACCAACCAAAAATTTTACATCTGAGAATTATGTCCTCGTACACATCTCACATTTACAAAAGCAGCTATATACAAGTAATGCCTGTTTAATATATCAGTATTCCCTCATTTATTCCCCAATTACTGCATAACTTCCTGTTTATACTATTCCTTTTGATTTGTTTCCAGCTGCTCGTAGACCATAGCATCCACTGTTTAATTAAACACCTCCACTTTTGATTTCTGCTGCTGCTCAAAAATTCTCTTGTTCCTTTCATACCATATCATATAGACTGTAACTGCTACTCCCAGCTTTCTGAGTAGAAGCTGCTTCCAAGAAGTCCAATGAGTATGTACCATCAGCTTTTCCAATACCATTGCCCAGATTTCCTTGGTATAAGGACAGTCCCAGAAAAGGCGTTCTTCATTTTCCCTGTGATTTTCACATAAAACACATCCATCATCCACACTAAAATTCCATTTCCTCAGTTTATCTTTAGTTCTTATGCCCCCTTTACACAACATCCACAGCACTAAAGCACATTTAGAAATGTGACCAGGAAACCAAATCAATTTCCACCATGGTGCCACAGTTGCTTTTGTTCTTAGAACCTGCCATGCTGAATTCACAGAGAATGTAGCATTACTATTCCTGTTCCAGACTATTTTATCCTCTCTATCCATCTGAGGTTGATTTATACTTCTCATGTCTTCTATCCATGCTCTAAGAGCCTGAGATCCATATTTATCATTTTAGAGCTCACCAAAAGTGGCAACTGGAGACTGGCAAAATTCTAATGGGATAACAGTCCTTAGCTGCACAGAGCAAGGGCAAAAAAGGAAAAGCATAGGATCCGGAACCTCTAGAGTAACCTCAGAGGAAGCGTTGTGAAAGCAACAAATTTGTTGCCAAAAGGACAAATTCGTCATTTCTTTAGCTAGCAATAAATACTTATAGTTGCAGAGGTGCATTTTGCAGAGGATCCTCATCCAGAAACATAGCCATCTGAAGTCTTAAGGTTCAGAGGGGCTTCAATATGCTTCAATAAAAAGACAATAAACATCGAGTGTATTTCTATAATCTATATTGTTAAACTCCTCCTTTTTTTCCCGTCTTTGGCATATGCCGAAGAACCCCGAACTAAGGTTAGCTGGAATAAATTCTTTTTCTCGTAGAAGATTTTCTTTAGCCTTTTTTTGAGGAGGAACCTCAGCTTCTCATTTCTGGGTTTTAAGATTAACATTCTTGGGTTTAAGGAGAATCAGCATATATGGCGTTTGTAGATAGGTGAGAAATTGGGTTAGTGATAAATTTTGTTATCTCTTCTTTACTAGAAGCATGCTCCCAAGTAAGTCTAGCAGCAAGTCTCAGAGAGACTCTTGTTCCTCAGACAAAATTACTGCAACTAAGGATACTACTATCTCCAAGGGTATAGCATAGATGGTGGGGTAAATTATAGTTTCAGTCCTCCTGTTTTGCGATCGGTTTTCAAGAAAGGGCCTTGCCCACTGAACTTCTACAAATTCATCCTTTTTCTTCCA
Organism: Escallonia rubra; assembly: GCA_033065855.1. Taxonomy (NCBI): domain Eukaryota; kingdom Viridiplantae; phylum Streptophyta; class Magnoliopsida; order Escalloniales; family Escalloniaceae; genus Escallonia; species Escallonia rubra. Next base: position 80,656 of record JAVXUO010001548.1, read on the forward strand.
CTTTCATTCACAGTGCAGACCAAATTTAGTCAAACTAAGGGTCATAATGGCCAAATCACATGAAGTTTTTCTACGTTTTCTTTTCTTTCTTTTTTATTGTTCTAGATGCCATGACTAAGTTATGACATCACAAACGAGACAACGGGCCGAGATCAAAGATAAAGATATAGTAGAAAAACCAAAAGAGTTGAAAGATTATGGTCCATTTAGTTACTGACCCTAGTGGTGAAGGAGGAAAATTGTAATTTTACCAAATTCCAAAACCTTTATACATTATGAATGGGAAATGACTACTGATGTTCCGGATACCGCACCTACGCAAGCATCTCCTCCTATTTGCACACTGTGCTAGGTCTAAATACTCTAGACCAGCACAATAAAGAATGTGCTAGGTAAAAAGTCACTGAAAACCAACACCAGATATTAATCTGAGCTCCCTTTGGGCAATACAGGGATGCCCGTTACTCCATTTCTCCCTTGCTTTTCACCTTGCTGTAGTCTCTGTATTGAATCTGGCCATATTATCTAGTCTTACGTATTTCCGTTGTTATATACAAAACTCCTTACCACGTCATTCTCGAGACTGCTCCACTCCTGTCTACCTTATCTGTAAGTTAAATTCCAATGTCTCGGGAACGGGAACTCCTTCTACTTCTCAGTTCTAGGCTTGGGAATGACTAAAAGATCTATTTACATTCGTTACCCCGAACAGAATAAATCAGAGAAATCCGTGTCACTAAATAAAATATGTACTTCCCTGTGATAATGCAATATCAGTGTACTACTCTATTCTACCCTCTCCGATAGTTGATTATCCAGCCGGATGCACTACTCAGACCATACAAGCCTGTTACATGAAATGCACCAAAACCAAAGCAAGCCACCCCCCCCCCCCCCCCCCCCCCCCAAAAACAACCCACAAAGAAAACCTTAAAACAAACTCAATGTAAAGTGTAAATGAATCTACACAATCAACTTATTCACAAGTTTACCGACGTGTGGCATTGCCAAAAAGCCTACGATAAAGTCAATCATATGGGGTTGTTTATATAGCTAAGTGGCAAGATGATAATACCAGATAAATCGTACACGGATACCAGTCAAGTACTATTTGGACTGTAAGCAACATAGGCCAAAAAAAAAAATTATATTCAAACGAACTTCAACAACAATGATCAACGAATTGTAACTAAATCCTTCAGTTGTAACAAAAATGAACTTTTTAATGTTTCTGCAGATCCATGACATATCAATCATGTCAAGAACAACAGTTGACCTGAAAACGCGCGCCAAAGTTTAGTTTGAGAGCTTTCCTTTATGCCATTAGTATCAGACAGTTGCTTTTAGTAAGAAAAACGAGAGAATATAACATAAAGTAGGAGCATGGAGATGTACCCAGTGAAAATCAATGAAAAATATCTCAATTTGTCATATATGCTGAAAAGCTCCGTATTCTTTTTCTTTTCATGAGTAGAGATTTCACTGATAAAGAGCGTGCAACTTATGTATCCGTAAAATCTATCCGGAAAAAAAAAGGCTCCCTCAGTCTCACGCAAAAGAGTCTGCAAAAATATTTGACCTGACCCTCGCCTTTATGCCCTCAAAAGCACAGCCAAATGCACCAAATTAAGCGTGGGAATTTATTTGGGTTGGAAATTTATGCTGCCATACATAGACTTTTAGGCTACATGATAGTTAGCATATCAATGTGGTATTGAAATTTGAAAGCAAATATGACTTGAATTATATGGCGCTAAACACAATAAATCAAACACCGGAAGCAGTAAAATGGTCGAAAGTGAAATCAAAGGCTTACCCATAACCGGGTAAATCCACCAGGTACCAACTTTTATTAACCAAGAAATGATTAATTAGTTGAGTCTTGCCTGCATAAAACCCACAGAAACACAGTATCAGCATAACGCTCCAAAACCCCTCAACCAAGCATTCCAAAGAGCAGAAACCTAGACCTGGTTTCTTAGAAGTGAGCGCGACTTCCTTCTTCCGGACCAGGTAATTAATCAGCGACGACTTCCCGACATTGGACCGGCCGAGCATGGCGAACTCAGGCCGGTCGTCCCTGGGGCAATCCTTGGGCCGGCCGCTGCTCTTGACGAACTCAATCTCCTTGATCTTCGCGTCGCCGGCGTAGGGCCCGAGCACGATGTTGGACCCGGGCAGGACCATGTCGTCGGTGACTTCGTCCGGGTCGAGGCCGGGAGGCACGAAGAGGACGGTTCGGACGAACTTTGCGGCGTCGGAGAGTGCGTGGCTTGGGGTCTTTGCGGCGGAGACATGGTGGCTAGGGTTAGGGCCAGGGCGAGGAGAGTGGGAGAGAGAATTGCGGAAGGAGAGAGTGAACGGAGGGGATTTTTGGAGGGGTGAAGGGGGGTGTAGAGTGAAGAGGCGAGTCCTAGCTGCTGCTGCTACTAGCATCGTCGTGTGTCTCTGTTTCTGGTTTTCACTTGTATTTTTGCTGAGCGACCCTCATAGCGGCACATTGAAGGATACGGCGACGTGTAACTTGTTTTGTATTCCCTTCGTCCCGACCACTATTTTTCACATATATTAAGGATCATATATATTTCACATATATTAAGGTTTTAGATCATATACAAAGAGAGTGAACATGAGTTAGTAGAGTATTAAATATGGAAAGAAAAATAAATTAAAAAAGTGTAAGAAGGTGAGCCAGAAAATGAGTTAGGAGATAGTTAAATGTGGAGCCTGGCATCTTCCTTAATCTGCTGGACAATTTAGGAGTTCAGCTCCTTAGATGCACCTATGAACGCATATTCATGGCCTGTTACAGATGTGGGAGAATTGGGCATGAAAATATCCACTGCACTGCCTCCCTGCATGAGGTAGCTGAATCTCTTCAACGCCGAACGGAACACATTCCTGGCCCGGACCTGTACCCTACTCTCATCCTCGATGGATACCCCATGTTTAATCACACTCTCAGGGCCTTACCCAATTCGGACTGGAATAGAAACTCCCGAATCCTCATCACTCACCACGCCAATGGACCCAAATTACAGCATTTATATGATACCTTTACACCACTTCCATCCCCGGCTAACAGTGACAACACTAGCTATAACACTGCACCCGCATCCCCAGCACCACACCAAGAGGACCTCAATGTTGAAGTAGATCAAATACCGGTGCAACCCATTGACCAACTCATGGAACAGCTGCCGGCAGTCATGGCTGCTATTGATGGCCTCTTGGAGGAAGGAAATCTCAACCCCCAGATAGTAAACCCGCCACTCGCCAATCACCCATTACCTGCACTGGCAATTTTTCAACCCATTGATCCCCCTCCCGAAGAACCTAACAACTTTCTTCCTCCAGAAATCCAACCAGAAATTCCACCGGAAAACCAAATGGATGATATGGAAATTGATCCCCAAAGTGAATCGGAAGACACCTCCAATGGAACTGTGCAGGACATAATTGATATCACAGGTGAATCGGAAACGGAACTTTCATCGACCGGAGATTCGACGGAGCTACAGGAGTCTTTCTATGCCCCCGGTTCAACCACGTCAGCGCAACAACCAGACCTTCCAGTCGCATCACACGTTCTAGATTTGGAAATCAAATCAAATCCTACCGTACTAGATTTTTCCATCATTGGAGATCCGCAGATATCAACCTTACCATATCAACAGAACTCAACCTTACCTGCTATGGCCGAGAGTACTCTCCCTATCTCTTCGCCTCATCCAGCTCATCTCCAGCCAATTGACGAAATATCTACACCAACTTCGGATTTCGGGTCTTCATCACAGCTGACCCAAACTCCCCAGACTCCCCCCTTAACTCCCTGGACACGGGCCACATCTCTTATTCCAAATATTAGGCCCGCAGTCTCTCTCACAACTTTTTTAATGGGCCTATCAAGTTATGGTCTATCTCTTTTGGCCCATCCCGTAAATCAGGCCTTCCTCCAAGATCTTTGGGCTCAACACACTACTAAGCCACTAACTATTGCTGAGCCACTTCCCTCCCAAGCCCACACGACTTCCTCTCCGCTCTCTGAAACAAATACTCCCTTGTCTGTTGCACACGGCCTTGGCCCCTCCTCTTTTGCTGCACTGCCCACTGTTACGATGACTGCTGCACCGCCCATCACTGTGATGGATTTCTCTCCCTCAGCTTTAGCTCAGCATATGGCTATCCTCCAAAATGACTTAACTCTAAACATCCCAAGGTTGACAACTACCCCCCTGCTGCAGAATACTCTTCCGTCCACGCTAATGGAGCTGGTCCCCTTCGGGATTAGCGCGGCAACCAAGCTTTCTTCTACTCCCTCAGCATCCAACCCTAGTCCTGGAAAAATCTTCACGGCACCAGACTTTGACAACTCCAGTACTGAAACAGACTCAGTTACGGACGATGGAATGAAGGACTCCCACGACTTTCATGACCTGCACGGAGGAAGAAACCTACGCTGCCATAAAAGATCAAGGGCTACCACCTCAGGTGATGCTGGTCCTGAAGCCAGCAAGAAGCTCAAAGTGTTGCCCCTGGACCTCTCCACTACTCCGCCAGGTGCTCTTTATTTCCTTTTAGCCAATATTTTTCAGCATATGCCTCTGCCTATTGATGTTAGACATGATATTCCTTTCTCTGCTGCGTGTTATTTGAAGGTTACTGCCCTTTGTAACCTTATGGTTTACTTTAGAACCTTTCCTTGTTTGGTTAGCTCTATCATAACACACCATTGTAGGAATTTTTATTCAAGATTGCGACGTAGCCCTCATCATCGAGGCCAAATCAAACAACCTGCAGTAAACTCTCAACCCAACCCACCCAGGCCTCCCTGGTGCTCCTCTTCCCACAAGCTTACAGCCTATATTTCTACCATTAAAAAACGAAAAAAGTGCTTTGAAAGGGGTTCTGCAAGTGTCGTACCTGACTTTTTTGATAGAGTAAGCCTCGACTTTTTCTGGCGAGCTAATTCTCCTGTAGTTTCCTTCAACAAAAAGCGGGATGTAGGGCTTCGCGATAACCCCTTCATTCCACGTCTTTCATCCCCTGCGGATCAGTCTTCTGACTGGGTTTTGGGTGTTGCCCCATGCAACCCTTTCTCCGTAAATGAATTTCCTCAGCTGGAACTGTCGTGGGTTAGGCCAGGCCCGCACAGTACGGACAGCTTCCAAACTGGCTCGCACTCTCTCCCCGGAGTGTGTTTTCTTTCAAGAAACTAAACAAAGCACGGATCAAGTTAACTATATCTTCAGGAATCTTGGTTATACCTTCACTTCTGGTGTTAACCCTACCGGAGTTTTGGGTACCAAAGGTGGGCTCTGGATTGGCTGGACGGATGAAGCCGATGCTACCTTACTATTTCAGGATAAAAATCTTATCCTTGTTAAATTCCATAGCTCTCAAGCCTCGCCTTGGCTGACCGGGTTTGTGTATGGTCACCCAAACCTAACCAAGAGGAAGGATACTTGGGCTCGGATCTCAGAAATTCTCTCTTCTTATGCTTTACCTCTTCTACTCATGGGTGACTTTAACCAAGTTTTAAACTATTCGGACAAGTCTGGACCCCACCAGCAATGTATCCCGGGACATAATCTTTTGGAGGATTTTCTGAATCTCCATCATTTAATGGATCTGCACTGGGTGGGCCCTCCCTTCACGTGGACCAACAATCGTGAGGGGCCCGACTGTACGTATGAAAGACTGGATCGAGGTTTGGCAAACTCCAGCTGGATGTCTTTATTCCCGAATGCTCACCTAAAAAATTTAGGAATCCAAACCTCAGATCATGCACCTCTCTTTCTACAAACAAACCCCCCCTCTGAGTTCTTACCAAGGCCTCGTCGTTTCGAAGCTATGTGGCTAAAACACCCACAATGTGTGAGCATCATCCAAGCTGCCTGGGCCACTGAGTGTGATGGTTCTCCGTTATTCAAGGTCGTAACTAAAGGCAAGCTCATGCTCAAATCTTTGAAAGATTGGAACAAAACGACTTTTGGAAATCTGGGTTTTCAAATTGAGGAGATCAAACAACAATTAGCTCACTTCCAACAACAACTTCCAAATCCCGATGCACAGCTCATGGAACAACGGTCCAGGCAAAAACTGAACTGGCTCCTTGACTGTGAAGAAGCACTCTGGGCACAGAAATCTTCTATCAAGTGGTTACAGCTGGGAGATCGGAATACTCACTTTTTTCATATATCTACCATTAACAGACGACAACGTAACCGTATTTCTTACCTGGAGGATGCTAGGGGTAACCAGGTTCAATCTCACTCAGATATCTCTAACAGTCTTCGGCACCACTTCAAAGGAATCTTTTGCCCCCCATCTCACCCCTCCCCTACTACTTGGATGTCGAGAGCTACCGAAGGTATGACTAAACCTCTCACATTGGACCACATGGAATGGCTCTCCAAACCTTTTACTGCACAAGAGGTCAAGCAAGCCCTTTTTGATATTAAACCTCTTAAAGCCCCAGGCCCCGATGGTATCCCAGCCATCGTTTATCAACAGTGTTGGGGATTCTTGGAAACACCGATCACCGCGGCGGTCCTCTCTTTTCTCCGTTCAGGCCATATTCTGAAAGAAATAAACAAATCTTTCCTGGTCCTTCTTCCAAAGAAACCCAATCCTAGAGTAGCGGCAGATTTTAGGCCGATATCTCTGTGCAATACTATTTACAAAATCATCGCCAAAACATTAGCCAACAGGATTAAACCGTTATTACCACACCTCATTTCGGATTATCAGAATGCTTTCATTAGTGGCCGTTACATTACAGACAACATCTTTATTGCTCAAGAGCTAGTCAACAAGATCCGAACAACTCGCTACGGCAAATCAGTGTACGGTGCCATTAAGATGGATATGAGTAAAGCCTACGACAGAGTCAACTGGACTTTTTTGGAAACAATCCTCACACAATCCAAGTTTCCAGGATTTTTTATCAAATTGATCATGGCCTGTGTAACTAGTGTATCCTATGAAATCCTTCTCAATGGCTCCCCCACCGAAAGATTCCAACCTACTTGTGGCCTTCGTCAGGGAGACCCCCTTTCCCCCTATCTGTTCCTCCTTTGCGTCGACATGCTCTCCTCATCCCTTCAAAAGGCACATGCTAATGGCCACGTTCCCGGAATCAAGTTGGGACGACATTGTACACCGATCAATCACTTACTTTTTGCGGATGACATTATGATTTTCACCAAATTGAACCAAGTCTCATGCAGTCGATTGACGCAACTTCTCCAGCAATATTGTGCAGTCTCGGGACAACAAATAAATCTTCAGAAATCCTCTCTCACCATTAGCCCAAATGCTACCATAGATGAAGGCAACAATCTCAAAGGCTGGTTGGGGTTTCAAAAAATGGATTCTTTTGGACAGTACCTTGGTACAACACTGGATATTATCACTCACAAAAAACTATACTTTCATACCATCATTGACAAAGTTAAAGCTAGATGTGCAGGATGGAAAGGGTGTCTTCTAAACAAAGCGGGACGTGCAACTCTCATATCTTCGGTGCTAACCTCCCTACTCCTATATCACATGCAGATCTGTCTTTTTCCTCGGTACGTTACCAAAAAGATAAACCAAATCCTTGGCAGATTCTTTTGGTCTGGTACGGAACTTAAACATGGTATTCACTGGATCAACTGGCCGGCCCTTTGCGCTCCAAAAAATTCCGGAGGTCTCGGTTTCAAGGATACAAATCTTTTTAACAGAACCCTTCTAGCTAAAACTAGTTGGCGGTTGTGGACGGATCCTCAGTCGCTCATGGCTAGACAATTATTGGGGAAATATTGCCATAACTCTAACTTCCTTCTTAGTCCAGATCAGGGCAATTTCTCTTCAGGATGGCGTAGTATCATAGCCGGTAGAAAATTAATCAAAGAAGGTCTCAGATGGCAAGTCGGAACAGGGACTCAAATCCAGATATGGGAAGATGACTGGATCCCTCACCTTGACGGTAAACCAAGTATTCCGATTAGAGGAGAGTCTACGCCTCCGTGCACTGTCAGTGATCTTATTATTAACGGTTCTTGGGATAAACGAACACTCAATCAATGGTTCACTCCTTCCCTAATTTCGAAAATACTGGCTATACATCTCTCACCGAACCAAATATCTGACCAGTTAGTTTGGAAACATACATCAACGGGTATCTTCTCAGTCGCCTCTGCATATGAAAAAGCCTACCCGGCCCATACCACTGACAATCGTAGCGAAGGTTTGAGGCAAATCATTGGGGAAAATTCAAAAATCTGGTCGATCCTGTGGAATCTTGCAATACCTCAAAATTTTAAAATTCTCCTATGGCAGACCCTCTGGGACAGACTTCCCCTTCACAGCAAACTTCACCGCTTCCAGATATCAGCCACGCCACTGTGCCCATTATGCCACGAGGAACCAGAGACACTTGATCACCTACTCCTCTCCTGCCCGGTGGTTCGCCCAGTCTGGTTTGGTGGCCCTGCCGGACTCAGATCTGCTAACATCTCTCGACCTTTCAGAGAATGGCTCATAGCTTGGCTCCTAAAATCAAAAAATAAAAGCAAGCTTAGAACACAAACTTTCTCTATACTAACTACTATCTGGTGCATCTGGATCCATAGGAATCACTGCATTTTTCGGCTCACGGTCTTCAATCCAATCCTCGTAATTTCTGACATCAAAACCTTATTGAACAAAATTCTTAACTTTCACATTCGCAGCCCTAACCAACCTCCCTCAAACCCGTGCCCATCCACGCTGTCTCGATCTCACTTTTTTCACCTAAACCTCGCAGCCTGTACTTGTACACACTTATCCCCTATTTTCGTTTTTATGTCTGTAACCTTTGATACCATTCGTCAGAAGATTGGTATAGGTCTCACATGCACAACACAGCAGTATTTTCGATATGACTCTGCAGCTTTTTCTTCTCGCGCTTCGGACTGGCTTACGGCTCAAGCCAAAAGCCTACTACTGATGACAACCTGGGCACTCTCGAAACACATTACTCACTTACAACTGATGACTGACTCCAACTTTCTTTTGTCACAGCTAACCAACATTGAAGATGTTCCTGATACGGTGGCACCTATTATGTATGATTTCTGTCAAATAGTTTCTTCTTTGCACCGTTTCAGTATCGCCAGGACAGGGAAGAGGCATCTTAAGGAGGCCAGATCACTAGCAGCTTTTGCTTGTCATGCCCGCATTCCCGTTTACCAGGACTGGGTCACTGATTTATGCTGTAACTGATCTGCATTTCCTTTCTTTTGTATTTTGTACGTCTGCCTTTGTATCTGTACGTTATGGCCTTTATTTACATGACAAGCATAGTCATGATCTATTATGTATAGCCAATCTGGCTAGTCTGTACTTCTAAACTTTATTTCAATGCAATTCTCTTCTACCAAAAAAAAAAAAAGAATAAGAATGTATAAAAGGGTAAATATTTAAAAACACCTACAGAGTGTGATCAATTTTTGTAGGACGACCCAAAAAGAAAATATGATCAATTTATGTGGGACGGAAGGAGTATTCCACATTATTTTTTAAAGTACAGATTTGTATAAATATATAGCACTTAAAGTGACTTAGGCTAGGTTTGGCGTGTCGGAAAAAAACTCCAAATATAATAAAATAATTATTGAAATCAACTTGGATTGTACCAAGTCTGAAACCAAATGAAATTCGATACATAAATCAGCATACGGCACTGCTGCAGTTGGTGGTGAACTCGATTTGGTATTTAGTATCTAAAAAATTGTCAAATGGCACTTGGCTACACATTTAAGAGACGGATGACATATTTGATTTGCATTGCTTTTATCATGCTGGAGTGAGATAATTCTATACCAAGAGGATCTTTTCACTTAGGATAAGAAGAGCACCGCAGCAACCAGTGTCAGCACAACATCCACCTTCGTAGAATCCATCACCGTTGCCAACCTTCTTCACTAACCATCGTCGACCATCTCTCTTCTCCATCAAGATGAGGGTGGAAGCCATTGGTGATGTTGTGGTGGTGCCCGTTAGTTTCTGTGTGTGTGTGTGGGGGGGGATTGGATTGGTGTTGGTGGATGTGACAATATGCGGGGAAGGTAATGGGCTATTCAGTGGTGGTTGAGGCAATTGATCGTGGGTACAATTGTGGGTGACGAAGGCTGGTGATGATTGGTGGTGGTTGTGTGTTTGGATGGTAGTTGCAATTGTGGTGGTAGTGGTGGGCTTGCTAATATGCTAGTGTGTTGATGGCGTTGGTGTTCTGGTGGTGGATTTAGGATGGTGGTTGATGTCGATGATGAGGACGACGAGATAATCCAACTTAGTCCAAACGTAGGATGAGACTTATAGCTTATATATCCTTATCGAACAAGATATATTATTGTGACTTATGCAACTTTATTGTGTCTTATCCAATTGAGTAATCTTACTCGCCAAAAATAGTCTTATGGTTAAGGTTAGTATTTATGCACAACACACTGTCATTGTTTTGGTTACTAAGTACAGTTATTCATACTAATTTATAAAAGCATAAAATTCAATTAATTCGTGTTGAACTTGAAATTGAAAATTTCTCAACCCAAAAACCTAAACAGAAAACTGAAACGTCCAATTTCCAAAACTGATTAACTTGTAAATTTTTTTTTTTTTTTTTTGTGTGGCTATTTCGTATATTTTGTTATGACCCAAAAAATAAGGACCTCTAGCCTTATTGGCACCTATGCGAATAGCACATTCATAAACTAGTACTCTGTACTTAATAATTGTCTAGCAAAGTCATGCAAAGCAGTATAAGGAGTGTCATATGTCATTTAAAGAGTGTGAAGAAGGCCACAAATATATACCAGTCAATTAGGGTTAGAGTAAGGGGTTGTGTAATAAAATTGAAATTTTAAGTATTGAAAATTTGAGCGCTGAATTTGCAAAATTAAAAACTTTAAAAGGCTGAATTTTTATAAATTATTTGGTAAATCGCCAACGTCTGAAGGTTGTTCCGTTTTATAAATTTATCACTTTACATGTTTATGTATGTAATTTTTTATTGTCAAAACCGTGTTGGTTGTGGTGATGACAGTGGCGATGGAGTAACAATGGTGATGGTGGTGGCGAAAAGGTGATGATGATGGTGGTGCATGAAGACGTGGTATTGGTATGTGTGGTGGTGGCAGTGGCGACGAAGTAACAGTGGTGGTGGTGATGGTAATGCATGAAGACGTGGTGTTGGTATGTGTGGTGGTGGCAGTGGCGATGGAGTAACAATGGTGGTGGTGGCGAAAAGGTGCTGATGGTGGTGGTGGTGGTGCATGAAAATGTAATGTTGGTAGGTGTGGTGGTGGCAACAGGAGGCGATATGACGGTGATTGTGGTGGTTGTATTGTGGTGGATATATTGATACTTTTGGCGGACGTGGACGCGGAGGTGGCCACGACTAGGTCATGTTATTTATGTGACTGTAGACATCAAAATCCCTTATTTTCAAAGTAGAAATATTGGCCTCGTGTAGTGGAGGTCATGCTATCAGCACATTGATTATAGCGGCATCACGGTAGTAATTATTTTTGCAAAATTTTGTTCAATAACTTTTGACCATCGTTCTTAGAATTAAGTGATTAGCATTTAAGTAAGTCCAAAACTTACTTAAATACATTTAAGTATGCATCTATTTTCTCTCTCTATCTCCCCACCGTCTTTGTTTCTTTCACCACCGCCACCCATTGTTTTCTCCTTACCCTTCATCTTACCCCTTGTTTCTCTCACCGCCATAATCACATCAAAATTGTCCCTCAACAATACCGCCAGCCATCGCCCTGAACAACCACCATCAACTACCGCCTATTCCACCTTAATCCCCTAAAGTATCATCGGTGCCCTCAACAACCACTGCCTTTCTCCACCAGTGGCGCCTAACTCATAGTGGTGTCGTTTGTGACCTACTAAGGCATGTCCAGTGGAAGAGAACATGTGGCAGATGTAGCACTCGTGGGTTTTACCCTTGGGTGTAGATTCGTGTGCATGTGTGCGTGCGTGGGCTAGATTGATGATGTGGTGATTTGTGTATGGTGGTTGACGGTTAGACTTGGAAAAAATTGACCCAGACCCGCGGGTCTACTCGTACCCATGCAAAAAAACCCGAGTATGGGTACATAATTAGGAGACCCGCTGAAATTAGACCCGTACCCAAACCGACCCGTAAAATTCGGGTAAATTCGGGTCGGTTACCGGCTACCCGGGTTTACCCGTTTATATTCCTATATATAAGACTTTTAGGATTTCAACATCTTATTCTCAGATTCTCTCCTCTTCACTGGTTTCAGCCGCCCCTCCTCTCAAGTCTTCCTCACACATCCCTTCTCTTAAGTCTCTCTCTCTCTCTCACAGGTCTACCAAAGCCACGACCACCCTACTCCACCCACGGCCCCACATCGGTCAGTCGGTCTCGATTCACTATATCTCCGCTGCCATCGGTCCGTCGGTCAGTCACTCTGTCACCTCGTCGCCACAGTTCAGTCGCCACCTGGCCCCGTCGCCATCGATCGGCCACCACCATGGCCCCGTCACCAACGATTGATCACCACCGTGGCCAAGTCACCAATAATCGGTCACCATCGTGGCCCCGTCACGACTGATCAGTCGCCGACATCACTCCGCGCCTTGTGGTTATTAGGTAGATCTTGATGGTTGTCGTGTGTTCTTGATGTGCCGATTGTGTCTTTTTTTTTCCAGATTGTTTAGGTTTTTTTTTCCCGATGGAAAGATGTTCAGATCAAATTGTTCGGATTGTTTTTTCTTCCGATGGGAAGATGTTCAGATCAAATCGTTCAGATTGTTTTTTTTTTCTCATCGGAAAGATGTTCAGATTGTTTTTTCATCGATCGAAAGATGTTTAGATATTTGTGTAATGAATGTTGATGGAGAAACAATGACTTATTTGATTGTTGGAGGTTAAAATGTCTAATTAGTAGGTGATTAAAATCTATTTATTAAAAAAATTAATGAGAAATTAATGATCTACCCGCGGGTAATACCCTACCCGTAAGGGTAGGGTACAGGTTCTCATAATTCCTACTCGAGAAAAACCGGGTAAAATATACCCAATCCGATTTTACCCATACCCGATCGAATTTTACCCGTACCCGACGGGTATATCCGTTTGCCAGGTCTATTGACGGTCTTAGTGAATTAAGTTGTAGGTGTTGATTAGTGGTGTTGCGGTGGTGGTTTGGCGGTGAGAGAGAAGGACTAAGAATTACATAATGAAAAGAAAGGGAACGAGGGAGAGGCAAGTATATATATTTTCACAGGAGCTTTTAACACCATCTATATTTAATTTGGTCAAATGACACTAATAAGATTAAGGTTAATGCTAAATCTGTGTCCTGAAATGTCAGCCATGTACGGCTTAAGTATTCAATGTTTTAAAAGTGACAAATCAATACCTAAGTTCTCAAAATTGAACCAAATTAATACTATCGCTAACGGACTCTCACGGCCATTGAAGTTTTTCAAGGGAAAATATATCAATAACAAAAAAATAAATCCTAAAGATACGTCGCACTATCACTATCGTTCGATTTTCTCTTTTTTTTTTAATTTAATCTATATGCAAACTCTCTCTCTCAAACACACCCCATCACCAATCACATATCACCCACACCAGAAGACTACCACTTACCACTGTTGCTTAACACCATTGCTACCACTGTGTATATGTGTTTGTGTGTGTGTGTGTGTGTATGTGTTACAGCGTAACTATGTGTGTGTGTGTGTTACAGGTGAGTCTGACAGGGTGGGTGCGCGGGCTGTGACAGTGTATGGGGCCGAGGGGGAAAGAGGTTGTGTGTGTGAGGCCGTGACAATATGTCTGTGTGTGCACACGCATTTTATGGTGAAGTTGGTTGTGTGTGTGTTATGGGTGGGCGGGTGTGAGGGGTTGTGTGAAAGTGTGCGTGCGTGTCTGTATGTGTTATATTGTGTGTGATAGGGTGGGTGTGTAGGGTTGTGACTATGTGTGTACGGTAAAGCTGTATGGGAGGGGGGGTTGTTACGGGTGTGTGTGACGGGGTGGGCTTCCGGGGCAGTGACAACACGTGTGTGTGTGTGTGTGTTTGTGCGCCCGCGCGCGCTGAATTAAAGAAGAAGAGAGAGGAGAGAGAAGAGAGAGAAATTAAGGAATAAGAGAGAGAGAGAGAGATATGAAGAGTATGACTCTTTTTTCATAAAGGCGATCTTACTCTTTGCTTAACAGATATGAGTATCCGATTGCTGTCGGACTAATTCGGTTTAATTTTGAGAACTTAGGTACTGATTTTACACTTTTGAAACGTTACGTACTTAAGTTGTGCTATTTTGATACTTTAGGGCACCGATTTGTCATTACCTCATATTAAAATGGCAAAACACAGTTCTTGGTTGTAAATAATCTATAATATTTTTCGATAGCTAATTGGCTGATGAAAGTAAAGGAGACAACAAAAATAGAGCAAGAGAGACGATACATAACATAGAATTCATAATTCTGGGCTCTCAAGTTCTATCAAGATAACAACTCATTCCATATTAGTTTACTTAGACCGTCTTGCACAACTAATTCATACTTTTATTTCTGATTTTATTCACATTAGAAAGGAAAAACTAAAACCGTCTTAAAAGTTTTTAACTTTTCGTTGGACTTCATATATATTTTCAGAATAATCGAAAATGTGACACTCTTATATCGACTATGATTGAAGCTCACATTTTACGTGCTTAAGTTTTACGGTAAATTTTTTTTTAAAATAAGGCGAATAAAATCATAAAGTGTCACATAAATTTTAGCGATAAAAGCAGATGAGCGGTGAAACGTGGAGTTTGACAATCTAACCCTTCACTTATGCTGCAATCATTTTACAACAAAACAGTTTTTTCAGGACTACCCGAAATTTATATTGTACGCCGTCGTTAGAAGCCTTCATCCAACGACTTCCACAGCTCTGCACAAACAAACTCACCATTAACTCTCAAATCTCATCGCCAGTGACAACTCCACTCTACAATGTCATGGCTCGCCCGATCCATCGCCAACTCGCTCAAAATCGACGATGACCACGATGATGGTGATCCCAACCACAATCCCACCACCGCGGATTCACCTTCTTCACCGCCATCCCCCAATCGAGGCGTCAAAGAAGACATCTCCGAACTCACCAAAACCCTAACCTCCTCCTTCTGGGGCGTCGCCTCCTTCCTCGCCCCTCCACCTACCTCGCCAAAAACCTCCGACGACCCGTCCGGAACGGGCGAGGCGCCCGATCCGGAAGGATCCGATCCGGCTGGGATCGGAGGGATTAAGAGTGATTTTGCGGAGATAGGGGGGAGGTTCAGGAGCGGGATCTCGAAGCTGTCCAGTAATCTGGCGGTGTCGGACATCACGAAGATGGCGTCGGATTTTCTCCAACTGGGGCCGGATGAGATCGGTTATGACTCGGCGAGGGGCGCCGTGGGTGTTACGGATGAGGTGGTGGCTTTCGTTAGGGATATCGCGATGCATCCGGAGACTTGGCTGGATTTTCCGTTGTTTGACGATGAGGATGATGAAGGTACACTGAGTCGTTCGATTATTTACTAGTATAGTGCTTGCCTATGATTTCCCTGAGATTGAGCTAATTTGTATGTGATAATGTACCTTTTGTAGATTTGCGACGTTGGTTTTTGAGACTAATGAAACTTCCTAAAATGTGTGCGTGCTTATGATATCTGTTGCATTGAATTTAAGATTAGTTTAGGAAACTGGACTAGAGAAGTTAATCAACGATTGGGGCCTTCGGGTTAAAAAAGAAAAACTGCCAGAGGTGGTTAACCGAGTTCATCGGAGCATATGAGAAAACTATTTACCAACCCCCGATCCCTCCCTGAAGCCCAAGGATGTGACGCGTATAGAGCTTGTCAGGAAGTTTGGCTTCACATCTAAGCGTGCAACTTGACAGGTTTTAGAAAATGATGATCGTCTTTGCCATACACATGCACCAGATATTTGTCTTGCACTATGCCAAAATTTCATAAGGCATGAAAGAATAGACCAACACTTGAGAGTGTAAGCGTAATAACAAAGAAGATTACTAATGTCTCCTTGGTGGCTAGGCATATGCTACAAACCATTAACGTTAATTTTTCTCCCCTTTTTTCAGATATTCTGGAGTCAAAAGTTTTACCAGGAAGACCAAGCAAAAATGAAAAAGAAAAGAAAAGGCCACCTTTGGAGGCGAGTGGCCCTTTAGGGTAAATTAGCAATCTGCCCCTGAGGAATGAGAGTTATTCGAAGAACAAACCTAAAGGTCTTTAGAAGATATTTCTGTGTACCAGAATTCTGTGGGGGAGCTTGAGGTTTGAACATGTTAAGATAACTAAAACTTTGAGCTACTAACTCTAGCTTCCAAGACAAAAATTATTTCCACTAAGCAAGATTCTACTTGAAGCGTCTTGCTTAAAAACTGTTGGAGCTTGATAAGTCTCTTCTTTACAGAATTTGGTATTGGGAGCAAAGATACGAGTGGAAAGACTGTAGAAAACTACGAACCAAGGTTTAGTACCAACATTTTGATTCAACCTAGCTTTGGATATTATGAAGGACCCAAAGGCTGGATTGCATGATTAAGTGGAAAGAACTTTTTGCAGCCAATTTCGCAGCAAACAATCAATCTCAGAAACCCCACCAACAGTAACAATTTCTCCGTTGTCCTGAAAAGTCATGAATGAGAAGCACACTCAATACAATAGTATCTAAGACAACAAACTTCTTTAGTTTCTGTCCAATTGGTAAAGTAGGTGCCATAAAAAACAACACCTGAGAACAAAATTCATCATGCCCTTGTAACCTGCTAGAAACCTGAACCAAGCTTAGATTAACTGCCTTGGACAAAAGTACTTGCATTTGTTTATCAGTCAATTCCTTAAGTAATTTTAATATTCTTGCAGTCTATCCATGCAGTATTCATTTCATGACATGAATGTCCTGTTGTGCAATTTATCGTAGGTAGGTCTGTTGAACATTTTTCACCACTTTAATTTCTTACGGATTTACAGTTCAGAGGCATATTATATTCCTGGACCCCAAATATAAAGGGAGTAAAAAAGATTTTACTTAAGAAACAGAATTCAATGCATACATGTTCTTCCTCTCTTGGTCTGTTTTTTGTCAACGAGACCCCAATGATCATTCATCACCGTCATTTTCAGCTGCATAGTGGGTATTTATAGTGAACAGTATGTGGGTCAATTCACATTTTGTGACAGAAGAGGTCTCCCTAAGCCTGTTGATGAGTATATGCCCTGTAAATTGAGGTCAAATGGTTATAACATTTTCCTTTTCCTCTCCAGATTTTGACATGTCTGATGCGCAGCAAGAGCATGCCTTGGCTGTTGAGCGTCTTGCGCCAAGATTAGCTGCTCTTAGGATTGAACTTTGCCCAGGTTATATGAGTGAGGATTGCTTCTGGAAGATCTATTTTGTACTTCTGCATCCTAGACTTGACAGGCAGGATGCTGAACTATTGTCAACGCCCCAGGTAATATGAATCCGTACGACATTAAGAGTTCTTTCCTTTTATTCTCTTTTGATTTTCCATGGATGTTCACTCCATGGGCGTAGGAGACATCACTTATTCACAGGTTTGGCAACAAAATTGCTACAAAAGTATGGTGCTTCATGCACAACCTTATGTAGTTGCCTCCTTGATAGGCATGCAGCCTAGTAAGAGAGGAAAACATTCCTAGTTCTTATCTTTTAGTATTGCATATGTATGTGACTTATAGCTATGAAGTGTAGTTGATTATGGTGTATTGGGTTATGACTTGTGGATATTGTCCCCAAGGGTGTTCTTTTTGTTATGCACAAAGTCTAGGGAATGCGTTTAGTACAATAATATAAGACAAGCTGTCAAACGAGAGATGGAATCTCTTTCCTACTTTTTGTTTTTAACGTTCTCCTGAAACATAAGAGATGCATCTATTTCCCACTTCCCATGTTCTTCTCGCTGTTATCACCCTCTCCCCCTTCTAGCCTCTGTCGTTTTCTTCTTATCCCAGTCTGTAAGTATGGCCCATAACAGTGTCAAGGGTGTCCAACCATCGTCTATAGTGGAAGATAAATCCTTTTTTGAGGGGCAAGAGTGAGGCCAATGTGTTCGGACATGCTGGATTCCTTTGATGCTTGACTTGGTTTCATCACCTTCCAGTTGTTGGTACTTTGGTCTTTGATGCTGGATTTCCAGTGTTCGAGTTAAGAAGCTTGGAAGATTATCAGCCACGAAGTCCATGTAAAGTTCCTGGGCATTGCTACGAAATTGCCAAGATAGAGTGTTCACGAGGGTAATACTATTTTCATATAAGTTCACAGTTGTCGAGTCCTCTTAGGATGCCAATGCTGCTGCTTCTTTGCATTTATGGAGATAAATTGTGGTTTTGAATTCGTAGGTTCTCTTGGCAAGCCGTACTCTTTGCTTGAGGCTGCTGGCTGTGGTATTTTCTTGGAGCCGGAGAGGATTAAGATCTGGGGGTTGGAGCTGGCAACACACTTTTAATGATGCAGTAGGTTTGCACAGATTAAGGTCCTTGGTAGTAGTGTTTCTACCAAAGTTCTGCTGACAGGTGAGTTTCCAAGCTGATTTGAAGGAAGGCCAGAAAGCTGAGATTCAGTTGCTCTGGTTCGAATGATGTACGTGGTATCGTGGAGAGGTCAAAGTTGAGAGCCAGCGGGAGAAGTGAAAGTGGTTGTCACCAGAGTGGCTTGTTCGCGCATGGAGGAAAGTTGTAGGCGGAACTTAGGGTGTTTTTTCTGAATGTTGTTACTTGTGGGCAGTCTGTGTATCCTTATAAGCTTTGCTCAGAAGGAGATCAGCCTGTCGATATCGTAGTGAGAGCTAAGATGGAGTTTATGAGTTTGGTTCTCTAAATAAGATGATTAGGGACTTGGAGGAGCGTGTTTGTGCAAAGTTTAGCTGATGTGATGTTCAGCCGATTAGTATACCGGATGGGAATGAGACTACAGTCTAATTTTGAAGAGGTTTGGGTTTGATGTCAAGTTGGACTCTTGGTTTCTGAATATCATATAGGGCTTTAGCCAGCATGAACATGATTTATGGGGATAAAGATGCAAAGCTTTTCATGTAGACTAGTTTGAGGAATGATGATGGCGCCTTTCAAGAGAAGTTGGGGCAATAAAAGATTTCCCCAAGGTTTAGCTTATTAACCCAAATTGTCTTCACATTATTTTCTGTTTTTTTTTGCTACGCCAGCGGGTGGTGGGGTTTCTTTTATGCCTCATTGGTTTATCGTCCTTAAATTATAATCTCTCCTTTCCCCTGGAGACTTTTCCGGAAACCCTAGGATAGACTTGTTACATGTAAACCATCGACTTTTCTCATTGTTTTTACCCTAGCTTGACTTGCCGATACTTCTTTACTCTACGATTGCTATTTGAGTTCAAGTAAACTCTTACATCATCTAAAATATATCCTAGGTTTTACAAAACCGATGAAGTGGAAAATCCAATGGAACGGAGGGATTAGAAGAAAGGATTTTGTTTCCGGTACCTATTTCTTGCTCAAAGAAGTTGTTAACTACTAATACTAAGGCTTCATATCGTGCTTGCAGATTGTCAAAGCAAGAGCCTCGTTGACGCAGGAGCTGCACACCCGTACCAAGGCAAAGCCAGAACAAGACTGGTCAAGTAGGGGCACTTCCTATCAGAAAGAGACAGCCAACTCACTAGAGGAAGAGCGTCTTTCTGTGCCATCCAGTGCTCAATTAGAATCTGTGCCGCTTGAGACATCCACCACTGCTTCAATTGCGGCAGCTGATTTTGAAACAGAGAAGCATCCGGTCCTCAGTACTGAAATCCAAATTGTTGACAAATCTGTCGTCGAGGAAGAGCCCGTGAACCGAAACCAAGATCAAAACCACTCTACTTCCTCCTCTAATGTCATTGAAGAGAAAGATGAAGACGACGGCGATGATTGGTTGAAGGAAGAGAGTTCAGAAATAGTTGGCTCAAGTGGAACTACCATCCCCATCGATAATGACGAGGACGTATCATTCAGTGATCTTGAAGAGGATGATGGAGATGTTCCTACAAGTCACAAGAAAGTAACATATGGCTCAGATTCTTCTGCAAAAGATTCACGAGAGTGGGTCCAGTTGAGTAGAAGCTCTGGTGACTCAACAAAGGATATTAACTCCGTTACTGTTGAGTGTGCTGGATCTGAGACCAAGGAAGCTAACGAATGGCTTGACGTTGATGATATTGATGTCGCGTAATCTCACTTGGAGGGCCTTTTCTCTTCCGATTTATGTACTATCTGTCTATGTTACTGCTGTGAATAGCTTGTTTACAGTTTCTTCAGTCTACATTAAGGCTGCGGAAACTGCTTCTGTACATAGATCTTTAGTTGCGGATGAAATTGCAATAAACTGTGCAATACTGATGTCAAGTGTGAAAATTTGTTGCTATCGGTTATCCTGTGTTCAGTGTCGTACTTTAGTGAAATAACTCGGAAGTCCAGTTGCAGAATTTGCTAGTGGATGTGTTGAAGCAATGCTGTGCACCCCTAACGACTAACGTGCATGTGCAGGTCTCCTCAGTCCAGTAAGAGAAAGCAAGAGTGGAGAGAGAGACATCGAAATCTGCCGGGGAAGTATTCCCCAATGGCGAAATAATCACCCTGATAATAAGTATCTGCACATCCTAGTTATGCACTGAATATTGTTCTATTTCTTCCCGTGTATCCAATTCTATGGATTGCCTGATTCTTCTTTTGTTTCTGGGGGGTTTGTGGCGGAGCCGAGATCCCGTGATGGTACACTGCACGAAGTCTTTCTGTTCTTTCAAGTTTACATGCACACGTCGTGTTGGAAAAGTATCGCAAATGGAGATGGAGAATGTCTGAGTCGAATGTTACGCACTCTTTCTTTAAAACGATATTTTCTCCCTATGCTGCGACGGGTTACTGCAAATCTGTCTTTCAAAATAAAGCACTACAAAAATCTGTCTTCCAAAATAAAACACACTTAGTAATAGTGCACCAAAAGATGCTTGTGTGTTATGTATGACTTCTTCAGAAACAGAAGATCATTTGTTTACAAGATGCCCCTATACAACAGAATTATGGCACATGGTATTTGGGAAACTGCAAGTAAATACCAGTTTGCAAACATGGACACATTTAAGCAATCTTGCAGCTCACATGTTCAGAGGGAAGAGTCTAAGAGCTCGACTGGGGAAACTAGCTATGACAACAACAGTCAGTGTATGGTATATGGCAAGAGATGAATGCTAGAATTTTTTAGCATAGAGGTGCAAATGTGCACCGGATGTATATATGTGATCAAGGAATGGATTAGATACCGTGTACAGAGCTGGAAACCAGCAATGGAAAATGAGCAGAATCGAAGGCTATGCAGGGAGTGGGGACTGGATGAAAGGCTGCTCACAAAAAGAAGGAACCAAGAACTTGGAGAATCTAATGTTCCAATGTAATTAGATGAAGTTTGATACAGTGTATGTAATATACATAAAATGAAGAAGTATGGTACATAATGGAATAAAAAGGACCTTTTACCAACAAAAAAAAAATAGTGCACCAAAAGGTTTTTTTTTTTAAGAGGTTTAATAATTTATAACTATCATTAAACTAAAAGTCACTATTAAAGGCTACAACTTTCTATTGGATCAACCGGCTGAGAGCCTGAGACAGCTTGGTACAACTCTTGTATAAATGATACGGTATGTTTTCTACTATTAATAGAGAAAAGAACAAAAAAAACTATTTCTGCCAATAGAAAGATCGTCAAAAAAAGGGCACGTGAGGGAAAGCAGTGGCGAAAGGTGATGGATATGAGAATTGAGAGCTCTAACTCTCGACTGGCCCGAACTTTTTTTTGGTTCAAACGACTGGCCCGAACTGCATTCCAAATAATACCTACGGACACAACGAATTTGAGCACATAAAACGAAAAGAACAAGGAAATAGTGGAAAACCTTCCGTTCGATCCTCATAGCCATGGAGGTAGAAGGCCGGAAAGGGAACAAAACCCAGCTTTTCGGCAAAAATGTTTGCCTCTGGTAGTTGTAGAACCTGTTTTCCCAGTGATACAACACATTCTCGTCTGCTGTACATGACTATGATGGATATCATATATGCCTTGGCAGCCAGGATTTAAATTGTGTTATCTACCATTTTTCATGTTTGTTTCTTAATCCTGGTTGAGAGCTAACGGAAAATCATTTACAAGAATGACCAGGTTCCTACACCGTCACTAGAAGACTATGCTAAACGAATTACTAGTGATTTGCATGAATGTTCATAGATCTGGAATGATGATATTCTTGCTCCCAGATACTCCGTATAAGACTAAGCCGCTCCACACCCCTTCGGGTAACCAGGAAATTACCCACAAGCCTGCCTCAGTTTCCTCTCTGATGAAAAAAGCACCAGACCACCATCACACAGCTGCATCCCACCTCACCCCCCTCCACCACCACCAAAAATCCAATACACTTACGACCCTCTCTCCCAGCTGCCACCGCTGCTTCCACTCTTTGCAGCATCACCATCACCACCACCACCAAAAGTCCAACAACATTGCCACTAGGAAACCACAAATCCTCACATTCCTCATCAATCCCTCCAAACCCCACAACATCGCAGCTCCTTGCCTCATTCCCTCTCCAGACCCACCTCCACAATCCCCACAACCCCCCATTCGGTGGCCACACCCTTCATCACCAATTTTTAATTACCAAACCCAAAAAAGTTCAGTCTCTTACCCTAACTTCAGAAATCAAACCAAAATTCAATAAAGAATTCGGCGACAATGAAGATTCACCAACCCTTTCAGCTGTTGCAGCATGTTTATCAGAATCTTTTGAGGCAATGAGTAGAACAGAGGAGATCGGAGAAGGTAGAGTCGATAGACATGATAGAGAGAGACCCAAAAATACATGACAGATTTTGAAACTGCAACAATACTAGTCCCCTATCCCATGGTTACCATATTCAGAATCCCCAAAAAGACCCAGAAGGACCTTGTCCAGCCTTCAGCATTGAATCATTGTTAAATCAACGCATGGCATGAAATGAAGGCAAAGGAAGTATGGTTTACTAAAGGCAAAGGGCGTATTGTAGCTCGATATGCATTACCAAATGCTGGAATGAAAACATAGTCACTATATATTACATAGAAACATCTATATGGTGTGCGACGCCACAAAAGTGATCGCCACATATAACTGATGCAAGCAGAACTGCTCATAATAAGTTAACCTGCTTCAATCAGCAAGAAATGAGGATTAGGTGTTCAGTCAGCCTACAAATAACACCGCAAACAAATAATAAGGTGAAGAAGTGAATCTGTGGCAACCCCAGATACTGTTACCTGGTGCAGTGCATTCCAAAGGTGTACACCTTGCATATATAGTAATGCAAAATGTACAGCATTTTACTGCACAGGCACATGTGGCAGACAGATATTCACTTCTTTGACGATATGAAACTAACAGACTGCAACTAAAACACTTGATCAGGTAACATGAATACATTCACACACCCAGCCAAAAGCTACAAATTCACTGTCTTGTCTGATGCTTAAAATCAAACTACATACCTATAACATGTTGTTGTTCGTAGATCTAACATACGTGTCCTTTCAACTAGAGTTCTGAAAGATGAAAGTATCTGAACTGTGCCAGAAAAATGTTGCTTATATTGCCATAGATGGCCACCAAATAAGACGATGAGGAAGCACTACCAAGAGCAAGATTTCCATCTTCCAACTTGTCTATTTAGAACAAGTATTCTATCAATCACTATCATTTTGCAAATGGAAAAAAGAATGGCGAACAGCTTAGGCCAAAAGTAGTATTCAATATACAATTAACTTCCTTAATTCTTCCAGCGTTTGAACATTAAAGTAACTGTACAGATGGTTGTATCCGCCAAGGTGAACCTGGGTAAAGAATTTTGAGGCTTGTGAGTCAGATGACTGGCCACCTATAATAAGTATATACGGAACAACTTATGCTGGCACCAAAATCCAAGGACCGTTTAATATGTGCAAACATAAAGAAAGACATATTGTAACAACAGTTGAAGATCTGGCAGTTATGAGATTGAAAACTTCAATTCCCATGTCAACCACTTCTTCATGAACAGAATTAAGGCTTGTTTTCAGACCCTCGGATAGCTTTTCCACCGAAAACTCGAGGAAAGATCTTACAGTTTCAAAAGTTACCCTTCCAGTCATATCCAGAACAAACCTCCTATTGCTAGGAACTGCCAAACTTGAAGACATCTTCGTCACCCACCCAGCATCCTGATTGTCATCAAATGATTTCCTTCCTTTCAATTCAGTTGATATGAATTTCCGCCTATCAGACTTCTCATTAACATTATTTGGACTTCTTCGGACACCAATAGCTAAATAAGCGGGATTGGAGTTTGAATCAACATCCGAACTTTTAGCCGTCAATACTTGGTGAGATGTTCTGACAAGAGTTTCTACTGCACCGTTACACACCGATGCCAACATATCTCTCACTTTCTTTTCGTGCTTGGGGTTAGTCAATCCCGTAAAGATTTCCTCGTAGGTATTGATCTCCATTGTCTTGTCAAGGTAGACAGAAACCGCGGTGCTTACAAACAATTGTATACAATCCCCAATGAGTTCTCTGCACTTATGGTCACATACAACATCGACCCACCGTGGAATAGAGTCTGAATCAGAATCAAAACCATCACCATTTTCCAAACCGTTAAATTCAGGCTCCCCATTAGATTGCCCACCTGAATAAAACCCCATCACCATGTTCCTTGCAAAGCTCCCAACAACAGCGGATGCAAAACCTGATCCAGCCGAAGAAAACAGCTTACCAAAAACCTGGTCAGAAAAACTCGATTTCTCACTTACTAAATCACCATTTCCTGCCTCGGACTTATACCCCCTCAAGATTCCCACAGCTAAAGCCCTCGTAATTTTGATCACAGACTCTGAAAACTCGTCTGACCGCGTAATCTTAGAAATTTGCCTCAAACTGCTGGGAATTTGGTCCGAATCAGATTCGATAAACTCCTTCACATCCTTCGAAACAATCCCTATAGCTTCCGCAGAATCACCTACTGCTTCAGCAATTGCAGTTAAAGCACCCAATAGCTTCAACAACCTCTTCCTCTTGTTAACCACAGAGGGTGAATTATAAACCTTATAAGCACCATAACCTGAAAACCCCAAAGCTGCAACTAGAAAAACCCATCTCTTTCTTTTCTGGGCATAGTCCAAACCCTTGTTTACTAATCGCAAATCCGCAAAATTCATGATTGAACGCCACAAAGGTTAAAATTATCCAAACCAAATGAGGAGCTTTAAGGGGTTCTCACCTAAAATTTTGGTTCTTGCATAGGTATGTATAAACATATCATCACATACATTCATGTGCACAAGTACTATACATAAAGATGTATACACGAACCTGATGAGAGATAAACAGAGAGAGAAGGGTGACGTAAAAACAGTTGCAGATGTTTACTTCCGTCTCGTGCAAGTATTACTGAAATCAAAGCACCGGAAATTACGACAGCTATATGGTCGTCGCCACCGCATTGGATCGGTTGATATTTGCTACAGGTAAGTGTTATATATTACTTCTGCAAACGAATATTTTAGGGAAGTTTATCTGCAAATTGTGACGAATAAATGAAGAGCGATGATGAGAATCGATGGTCCATGGACCCAGCTGAGTTACCCACCTCTTTGGATGAGAATGACGAGTCAGTCATGTCGACTAATTCGAATTAAAAATTGGACAATGCTTATACAATTTCGTTGTTTGAGCTCCACTTTATCATTTAAACTTCAATTTTTTGGCCGAGTCTTCCTACACCGCTCAAACTTTAATTGCAGCTTGAATGATATTTTTAAGAGCTTGTATTTATCAATTCTAGAAGAAAGCCAATATTTTCCTATACAAAAGCCACATAACAAAAATGTCAGTTATTAAGCACTTATTTAGTTCAATTCAATATCTCTGTCATACTTACATATATTGTAGTAATCTAGAATAATGATCATTTGTATTGATTGGTAAGTCGAGACTAAGTAAAAACGATAAGCTAAGTCAATGTTAAATGAATTATATCTATCGTTGAATTTTACAGAAGAAAAATTGGATGAAACAAAGGGAGTATTGCTTATAGTGGGGTGGAGAGCTACATAACAATATGCAATCCATTCCATCCGCTAGTTAATCTAATTAAATGATAGCCAATACTTCACTAAGGTTCTTCGTAGGTGGGCTTTGAAAATTTATTCTCCTCATGAAAGAGCTTGAAATTATTTTCGCTATATGGTCTAATATAAAGCGATTGTATCTGATCCACGTGTGACATGCAGCTTTGTCGAGAATAGGGGTGAGCACAATTCGATTGGTTCAGTTTGGAAGCTGAATACCAAATTGAATCAATCACCATCGGTTTGGAAGAGAAAAAACCAAACCATAGTTGAACGGTTTGGTTTTAGCAGTTTGATTTCAACCGTTTGGACGGATCAAACAGATTGGTTTGGACGGGTTGACTGGTTTGGTTTTGTACTAATTTTTGGACTTGTTTGGGCCTAACCATTATTTTTTTGGCATTTGTAATATACATAATCACTAGTTTTTGAAACCTACCTATTGAAATTAAGTAAGTGTGGTTAAAGCATAAGTATGATAAAAACTAAATAATGACTATAATTAGATTAAAATTATAAATTTGTAATTAGATATATATATGTCCGATTCGGTTTAGAACGGTTCAAAAAAATCAAAACGAACCTAACATCTGTTAAGAAAAAAAATCATTATTTTTAAAATTGATTTATGATTGGCCGATTGGGTGAATTTGACTTGACTAATTAGATTGTTTTAAACGGTTTAAATGCTCACACCCTTAGTGGAGAACACCCCTTTCTCACTTGAACATCCTTTAGGACCCAAATGCGAATTTCTTTTGCCAACTGAGTGAGCCCAACAAGCAAAGGGCTTTTGTTACGCCTTTCGGATTACAGTTATGACCTACGGAAACAGTCCGACTCCATTGGAGCTTTTTAGGCCCAATATCAATGTAGACTCTGTTCCGGGTCTGGTCCACGAATTAAAGCCCATGTTTGTTCTACGTCAATTAAAAGTCAAACATTTGACTTTGACCAAAAGACATTGGACAGCTTAGCACCCGAAAGACCACGTATCGTCGTAAGGAGATTACACGTTGCACCCTCTCCCCACGTGTTGCCACCAGAGAGCTCGCGCAAGCTCAACTTGCCATGTCATAGTTAATAAAAGGTTGTACTGTACACTTGACAGATTCCACACAGGAGATTCTTACCTTAGCAACCTTAAAAAGAGACAGAGAAACTAGAAACAACATTTAGCAATGCTAATTGGAGAATTTTTTATAATTATGTAATAATAATTGACTCAGAACCATAGCCTCATCACATGCCAGTGTCTCTGTTAAAATAGTTCGTCAATTATGTACTTATATGAATCTACTAAAAATAGCGTCTTTTTTAAAGACTAATCTTATACCATCGCATATCCGGTATACGATACTAATCTCTTTTTCTTTTACTTTAGTGTTTTCGCTAAGGCATAATCTCAGTTCTTGTCCGAATAGTCATCTCTAATAGTTAATGAATAACATCGTCAAGTTATCGTCCTTGCTGAGGTCCAATCTTAGTTACATCTAGCCAATAACTTTCGTTTCTAGCCATTCTTACCATCAACCCAAACAATCGACCTGATTTGAGGATGCATTTGTGTCCCAATCTCCAGTAACTCGATTGGATAGTCCGGTTTGAGCTTTCGAAAGATGACTCTAATACCATCTGTAAATAATGAATCCATTTACGGTCCTAAGGTCCTACTGCAACGCAATAACTTTTTTCACGGCAAGTTAAATAGGTAATCATGATGTCTTTCGCAAGGTATCAAAATAGAGATTACCCACATTCGACGTCAGATGTCACGATAGTAATATTTAGATTTTAAAAGACTCTACCCATGAAGTCATAAGTAGCTACTAACTAACCCTCTTTAGACATTACTCTGTCATAAAATTTGCGTGCTTTAACATTTTACTTATAAAGTTTAGAAATTTAACAAAATGTGTGACGCACATAGTGCAAATTTCTCTTTGACATTGACATCTGCACATCCGAACCTAATTATTTGCATTCCAAACTTTAATATTTGTATTTCATTTTCATCGCTAAAGATTTTAAGGTAATATTTTTTAAACACTTTAGCGACATTTTTAACAACTTACAAAGTTCTTGCTAGATGTTAGTAATAGTATTAGAAAGCAGTGGAGTTGTATTCAAATTCAAACAATGGTGGTGAAAGCACACGTGGATATAAATCATGGGGAAGAACCCATTCGTAGAGAATGACGGAGTCACAGCCCTCTGCCCCCCTGTTTCGCGAGCTTCTCAAAGCTCTCTCTCCTGCTCTGAATTAGGCTCCCTCACACCAAGCACCAAGAAAACAGCAACAAACCATTGGGACTAGTCAAACTCTGGCTGCTCTCCTGCTTTGCTATCTCTCCCTCCCCCTCCTCAGCTATGTGATTTTGGTCCCTTGGAAAACAACAAAGGGAAGCTGTATAACTCTCCGTCTCTCTTCACAGGTTCGTCTCTCTTTCCTCTTGGCCGCATAAGTCAGATTGATATAATATGTTGGCAAATATTGAATTCCAACAAAAGCCGTTGAATCACGCGTACCTTTCAAATCCTAATCCTGTTTTTAGCCGCGCCCCTGCCTGTTTTTTTATTTGTTGTTTCTGGGGTTTATCGTAAGCTTCTTTATATTTGCCCATTGATTTCTCTCTTCTAGCGGAGTTCTGCTTGTTGTTGGATGGCAACATTAATTAAGCCGCCAAGACAGTCCGTTTGTCAAATCCTGTCTAAATTCAATTGGGTTATCTTCAAATTCGAGAAATCTTGTTGTAATTGGTGAAAATTCTAAGGTTTCTAGAATGAAAGAGCTGGAAACTGCTGTTACATTTCTTGAGTAAAGCGTGAGAAGCAAGAAATACACCTCTAGCTTATCTCTTTGTATAATATAGTTGTTTGCTCACGTTGGGGAAGTCTTTAATTATATATTCTACAAAGAAGACATTGATATGGTTCTTCACATTCAATCTACACTATTAATCTGTAGAGCTTAGAAGAAGCAAAACTTGAAAGCTCGGATGGAGATCACCTACAAGCCTTATTTCGACCCCGATTTCGAATCACTCATGGAGAGGATAAACGCACCAAGGTTCTGAATCACTTCAACTCCTCTGCTCTATTAGTCGTTTTCGTAATTGATTAGCTTATCTACTGTTAAATCATTCTTAAACCATTTGATGTTTGCTTGATTGGATTTTTCGTTGTTGGTTTGCAGGGTTTGTATTGACAATGACACCTGCCATGACTGCACGCTTGTGAAGGTTAGCAACACTATTATTAACAAGGACAGGATTTTAATTTAGATTACGTGTCTTTCCTGGTGTTTTCTTTCAATAGCAATATTTTGTTGAAGTCTTGTTGGTCAATGATAACAATGGGTTCATGGATATATTCTACTTTGGAGTTTTTGGCTAGAGGTTAGGTCCCAGCCCATAGATTTGAGCACAGACGTGAAAACAAGCTAAAAATAAGTTGTTGCGTCAGATCTGCCTTCCGCGAGCTTTTATAATTTTCTTTTATTGAAGCCGATAGGGCAATATGACCGAATTTCAGAGAGTTCAACCCTTCTAGGAGAAAGTGTGCTATAATTTTATTTTTTCTTCCGGTGGGGTGGGTAGTTTGCTCATTTGGATCAATTTGCTCGTAATATGCGTCAAATTACTGAAACTTGAAATTGATAAAAGATGTGTGAGTTGCCCGCCCTTAGCCGATCTGCTTCATGGTATGTGCTGATGATAGTGACAACTTTATGCTGGCAATGCTGTTCAGATATAGATAATACCTGCACAACTAATATGTTTAAAAGGTCCGTAAGATGCAATATTCTGTCCTAGGTGGGCTGACATAAAGGTACTAAAGTTTTGTTACCAATAATCAGAGCTGGACAACCTTTTGTCTTAATTATTGGACACTTCCTATTTAAATAGAGCACTCTCATCAGATCTCTCCCTCGTAGCCATCAGATGAGCTGACCAGAACACCTGCTAGCTCATTGAACGGTGACATGGGATCAAGAGAGAGCTCAATGCCCTTCCTTTTTAGTTATAAGGGGCTTTCCCTCTATTGCTTTTCTCCTATTTATTTTCTTGTATATGAGTATTGCAGAGCTTATTAGAAAGAAACTTGATTTGGCTACTTTTAGCTTTTAGAAAGTAGAAATTAAACTAACTCTCTGGGTGCGATCCAGTCTACTTGTACAGTAGAAAACTTTTAAATCTACTTCAGAGCCCATCCTAAAAGCCACTGGCATGTGCAGCTTAGATAAAGACTAGGTTCCACCATTCTTATACAACCAAGATCCAGAAGGTATTTAAAAACTCAAAGGCAAGAAAATGATCTGCGTTGTGACAAAAGCATTCAGTTGTATCAAGCATTCGTTTTCCTTCTGTTCACTTACATACAGCACTTTTTGGTACCATAGGTTGATAGCGCGAATAAGCATGGAATTTTGCTGGATATGGTCCAAGTTCTAACAGATCTTGATCTTGTGATTTCCAAATCATACATTTGCTCAGATGGTGTTTGGTTCATGGATGGTTAGTGCACTGCTCAATTGTTCTCTTTGCCAGCATTCATTTCTTGCCAGATCTTGTTATATTATATTCCTGATCATTTTCAGCCTCTAGTAGATTAATTAGAACTGATCTGAACATACAATCAGCACTTTAAGTATCAAGTGCAACACTGCAATTTTACATTTTAATTCCATAAGCTTTGTATCATGAGCACCCACACATTTTTGCTCTAACCATGTACATGCGGGACTGTTTTAATTGCCTGGTGACCAGTGTTCCATGTGACGGACCAACTCGGGAACAAAATTATTGACGAAAGCCTCATACATTATATCCAGCAGGTCTCTCTCTCTCAATCCCTATCTTTATGTGTGTGCGCGCGTACGCGTGCGCTTGTGCGTTTATAATGTTATGTTTGGTCAATGATTTGAATATTTCTTTCAAAAGGCAATCTGTGCGAGTAGGAGGCAAAAGACACAGTTCCAAACAAATATAGGTCGAGATGTGAAGCCGCGGCACGTCTGCACCGAGCACACAGCCCTTGAGATGACGGGGACTGACCAACCAGGTCTGATGTCCGAGATATCAGCTGTTCTAGCTGAGTTGGGATGCCATGTGTCTGCTGCTGTGGCTTGGACGCACAATACCAGAGTGGCATGCATAATCTACTTGGAAGATGAGGATGGGCCCATCAAGGACCCATGCCGGGTGGCTCATGTACAGGCCCAGCTAGAGCATGTTGTGGAGGCCCACCATTGCGAAGGCGAACGGCGGAGCGTGAGTCTGACAGCCCCCACCACAGGGCGGACCCACACAGAAAGACGGCTCCACCAGCTGATGGCAGCTGATAGAGACTATGAGCAATGCTGTCCTTCTTGTAGTAGCGGTGGTGATAGCAGTGAAGAAGAGACGTATGGGCGTGGAAGGTCTCATGAAAGGAGCAGGGAAGGGTATGTAGAAACTGAAGTGACAATAGAGAAGTGCAATGAGAAAGGTTACTCTATGGTTACAGTAAGGAGCAGAGACCGCCCAAAATTATTGTTTGATACCGTGTGTACTCTGACAGACATGCAATACGTGGTGTTTCATGCTGCCATTAGCTCCAAGGGCTCCATTGCTTTTCAGGTAGCAATTTCTTACTCTAGCAGCATTTGACTACTTTTGTAGTGCAAAATGTGTTGCTGCATATATACTGCTGTCTTGTTCTCAATTTTATTTGTTACTGTATGAATATTCTAGGAGTATTACATACGGCAGAATGATGGATGCACTTTGAACTCAGAGAACGAGAGACGGAGAATTACTCGATGCTTGATTGCAGCAGTAGAACGCAGAGTGTCTCATGTATGTACGATAAACTTGATTACCAGTTCCTTAGAAAACGCGATTAATCTACTGACAAGTTAAATGGTATACACTTGAACTTGTATTACTTGTACAGGGATTGAGAATAGATCTATGCACTCGAGACCGGGTAGGACTGCTCTCAGACGTTACAAGAGCATTTCGAGAGAACGGTTTATCAATTACTAGGGCCGAAATTGGGAGACGTGGTGAAAGAGCAGTCGGATCATTCTATGTAACAGACACATCAGGGCACAACGTGAATCAAGAAATGCTGGAGGCCATGAGGAAAGAAATAGGGGGAAGCGTCCTGGTGGTTGACAAAACCTGTGGCTCACACTCTCCTCCTCAAACTTCATCAAGCATAAGCAGAAGAAACAGCACTGATTTGGAAGATAGACCAAGGTTCTCACTAGGAAGCTTGCTCTGGTCACAACTTGAGAGATTGTCGAGCAATTTCAAACACATTAAGTCCTGATTCAAGAATAATGGTTGATGTGTTTCCTGTAAATTGATTAGCATCTCTCTGTTAGCCAAGTTCTACTGTCAATTGTATAGAAGTTTCTGTATATATTACTATTACTACAAGGATTTACATGGGAAGTAGTCAGATAAAATAATACAAGGGAAATTACAAAACAAGCGCTAGCTTGGCTTACATTTCCCCACATTTTGCCTAAAATGTTCTATTTGTTGGCTAATGGTGTTGGTTTGGCTGGGGAACTAAGTCTTATATAGAAGGAAAGCCTTGAGTGTGATTCATTTGATCCTCTCTCAATTCGTTATTGCGAGTGTGTTTAAGTGAGGCATTTCAAGATAGTTTTTGAAATTCAGAGGTATAGATGAAAATAATATATGATACAAAATATTATTATTTCATTCTGTAATCCAAAACTTACCGATCTATATACTAAAAAAAGTAAAAGTCTCACATTTCTAAACAATGTGAAAATATGTGAATCCACTTATTCCGTAACGTTATTCTCAATTGTATGGTTGAAATCTGTCTATGAGATTCAAATTGACAAGAGATGATGAACTTTATACGAGTAATTATCTGTACTTTCGATTCAATTTCATCATCCTCCAAACCAGGTCACAACATATATCTTGCGACTAGACATGTATGATCTACGAGGTGGACTTACACGACGCCTGCACCTTTACCCGTGATACCACCTTATTGTCCAATAGTGAGAAGAACATTTACCGCTGGAAAATAATCACTCTAATAGAATGCCGCTATAATGTTTTTGTCACCATTTTCAAAACCACTGCATAGAGATACGGCCAGCTACTGAAATGGTTCAACAGCACAAAAAATCGGAGTGACGAGAGGATTTCGAGTCTTCGATCATGTTCAGTCGACGGAGGTTCCTATCGGTTCCCATGGTAATTGGAGCAGTTGTGTAAGTTTCTTGTCTCTGCATAGAATACATTAATAGAGACATGTACGTATTTACAAACTTCATCTGCTTGCTTTGTGCGCTCCGTCTTGATAATTGCATAACTAGGGTTCTTATGTTTTATCCATCAATTGAAAGTTCCAATGCTTGAACTGTAG
The DNA here is from genome assembly GCA_033065855.1 of Escallonia rubra. Classification (NCBI taxonomy): domain Eukaryota; kingdom Viridiplantae; phylum Streptophyta; class Magnoliopsida; order Escalloniales; family Escalloniaceae; genus Escallonia; species Escallonia rubra. Next base: position 114,313 of record JAVXUO010001548.1, read on the forward strand.
TTTTGCTGATTGAGTAGAGTAGGTGCATCAAATGTCAAGGCATAAGCTGGAATCTCAAAGCCCGCTTTACTGGTGAAGGAAATACTAAAAATGAGAAGATTTGGACAGTCTATGGCATTTGGGCGGAAAGGGGTAAAGTTCATTTACTCCAGTCAGTTCCTTGGGTTTGCCCATTTTACTTTTAGGGAATTCTTAAGATAGATGCTTCACTCGCATGAGATGTTGTGACTTAAGCAGTTAAGCCTAAGAGTAAGTACATGTAGTTTATCTTACGAGATGTTTCTGTTAAGCACAAAATGAAATATCCTTCTTTTACTTTTAAGGAGTTCTTGACTGTCTACACAACAATGGTGAGACTCCTACTTCTCGATGAGTGCGACTTTAGAAAACCCTAATTAGAGACTTTAGATGAGCCAATGGAACCGGCTGCCTTACAACTATTGCACTCTAATTAAAAGCATGGAATATTTGTACTTGCTCTCAAACCTTTACTTCTTTTAATTCAATTGCGTGCAATCCCGAATCGCTAGTTAATAGTTGTGTCTCCGCATCCAAGTTTCAGCTATGGTTTGCTTCTGCTTTTATTCTAACATTAGCGAAGACTGAAGATTCTCCAGATGTAATTGGTTTTGTGAGGTGGAGACTAGAGAGCCATAGATTAGGACAGTGCATTCAGTTTTTGGTGGGGGGTGGAGAGAGAGATTGTCAGCCACAGGAGATGGTGAATTGTGAGTAAACGAAGAGAAAATCATAGGGAAGAAGAGGGAAAACATAAGGGAGTAGAACGACATCTAGATGGAAAGGATTCTTATTAAGCTGTACGGGGGTTGAGGCTTCAGGGCCTCCTACAACTCCCTATGTCCCGTTTTCTGGTACATCACAGCCGCTGTATTCCTACGTACTATTAAAATTGGGATTTGTAAAGCGGAAATCGATTTACATAAGGTTGTCATGGAAATGGAAGCCGACGTCTTCTTTGTCACAGTATCTTCAAACTGCCTAACTTCATGATCGTAAGCAACTATCTCCCCCACCATCCCGTCCCCCCGTCTATATATGTGTAACCATCTATCCATGTGGCTCGGGTTCTCACCTTCCTGCAACTCCTATCATCCCCAACCCCCCCTCATATTGCTCACCTGTAATTTCTCCTAGTATCCGTAGGCCGTAGCCCACTAAACATTTGTTGAGTTTGTACAATCTTAACTTATTATATACTCAAATCTAATGTGGAAACATGGAGAGTTAAGAGTTCACATAAGATAAGAAAGCGGCATGTGTGCAAGAAAATGGGTAACATAGTGAGAGGTGTGATAACTTAGAAATGCTAGCCACACTTACATCAAAGTCAATACACAGAATAGAAGATTAGTTAATGGCAAACGAAAGTTTACGCTGCTTTTGGTACGGGTAAAGGTAATGCATAAGGCACCCAAAGCACAAAGGGTCTTGCGGCTTAGTCGTTGGCGCTTGCCTAGTTCAGGCCAGGTTGAAACTGTAAAATGTATACCAAACGGATTATCCTCTAAAGAGAACAGTACACTACTGTGCAAAAATCAACATTCTGTAACGATTTTGACAATACATTGACAAAAAATAGCATCTATAGCATAACTCAGCATCTACAAGTTGAGCACTACTCTATTGACTTAGCTGTGTATGGTAACGGATTAAAAAAGCTAAGAAAATAAAATTTCTGTGTAAGCTAATTAAATGAACATAAAGATAACGCGATTTAATGAATTGAAACAGCAAAACAATCTGATTATCATGACTAATGTGCCTCTGCCCAGACAGTTTACGGACTAGGAGTGCCAGGTTCAGAGGATATGCCTCGACACATCCCCCCCCCCCCCACCATCCCCCGGGCGCGGCCCCTTCCTTTTTGGGCTTCCCATTCTCTTCTTCTTTTTCTCTGCTATAAGAGCTTTTTAACAGAGCAAACATCTGATTGCTCGAGAGATTGTTAGTGCTTCTTCCCTCACTGCCGTTTTGGTTTGTTTGGAGTATTACTTGCTCCAACAAGACCCTAACTACTGGCCATTATACAACGTGTTCTTGATTCAAGTTGTAAAAGAACACATGCCCTGCACCCATGTGAGTAGCTTGGCATTAACAACAGCTGAAGCTAGAAGGAAGAAAAATGAGGAGAGGTGGGATAAGTACTTCTGTGCGAACAAAAAGGGGGACAGCCTCTGTGCTTCAGAGAAAAATCTTTTTACCCTTACATGAAGTTGGCCCCCACTAACTTCCCCCCCCCCCCCCCCCACACAACAGGAAAAAAAAAAAAAAGTAGAGTCCCCATTTTTGCTCATTGGGCTAGATTATGTACAAGTTTCATACATCAGGTTGACCGTAACTGAAGCTACGTGACTCCCTTGACAAACCTCCAAATTACTTTTCATAAGATGACTTACCTACCTACATGCGTACAAATGCGAAAGCATCTTCAAAAAGTTCAGACATTCTGATTCTTATTTGTTTCTTTCCTACTGCCGCTCTTCCTTCCTAGTGTAAGTTCTTCCATTGAACTACTATTGCTAGATGAAGCAATGAACGTGATTGCTTGGTGCGTGGATCCAGACCTGTTGCGGTTACTGTTACGTGTTACTGATAGCAATATCCTTCTGACATTATATCTGGACTACTTAAACCAGAAGGCTTAGTTAGATTTGTTCTGAGAAGAGGCCTCTGTTTCGCGTACATCATTGTTGCTGCAGAGCTGGCAAGCATGTTATTGATTTCTTCTTCCTGTCAAATTGGTGTGATGACATCTGAACTAGTTTGCAAATAGTCCTAACGAGTTCTTTCTGCTATTAGTGAGCTACCTAGACACCTATAGTACATCTATCTGTAAGATTCATGTTCTTGTTAATGAAACCTGATGGTGGGACAAAGTATTGGGGGTAGAGTTGGTCAATGGAAATCTTCATGTGGGGTCAAAATTCTGCCTTATGTCATGCAGTTCCATAAAGGGTAACTGGATTGTCTTTGTTTGCATTAATAGGATGCTCACTTCCAATCTTGGTAAATGATGCTGATCCTTATGAGGTATTGAAGTCAGATTTGGTCAAAAGGATCTTATCACATGACTTGTGCCCTCTGTTAAACAATTCAGCAGAGAACAGGATTCTGCTAGTTTGCAGGAACATGTTTTTTGCTCAAAATTTTGCTCTTGAAGTCTTAAAATGGAACCTTCTGGCTTATGATAATCAATACTTGAACTATTTATTGTGTATTACTCTTGTCAAAATGTTTAATGGGCTTTGGGGTTTTGTAGGATTGGCGTTGTTTCTGGAAAGGCCATTTTTGGACCCCCACTTGAAGAGTATTGGAAGAAGAAGCTTCAGGAAGAGGCGGCAGCAAAGGAGAATGATGCGAGCTCTACTTAGCAAATTTTCACTAAATTTTCAAACAGGTAATGGTGACATCATAAGAAGCAAGGTTTACATACTGTTTTTTTTGCGTAGGGCTTCACCTGAATGATGTTAGTTTGTAGGATACTAGTCAAGGCTAGACGATGCAGCAAATTGATAGGTGCATTGTTGTCTCCAAGGACAATCAATTCTCTGGGAGGTGGTAAATAGATGCATGTTTTCTTCTTGTCGTAGACGTATGCAACTTCAAGAAAGGATGCTGTTTCTCCTGTATTTCATACATTCCTCCTGCTATCAGATGTGGTGAATTAGCATTTTGATCCTATAATTGCTACTTTGCAAAAAATACATTGCGCTTTCAGTAGCAAGTTTTCATGGTCTATTTGCCAGTATTCCTGTTCGCATCTATCATCCTGTCACGTCTGTCTTTGCTGTCTACTTGAGAATCCCAAGCTTTTTCTTCTTTTCTCTACTGCTGCTACTCTCTCTTTCTATCAAGGGATCATCGGAGCAACATACTCGGTAGCGAATATTGTGCATGGATTTGTCTTACCCTAGATGAAAATACGTTCGCAGCTTTTTCCTCCACGAGAGCAAAGGAGTGGAACGAAGAAGAGATACGCCAAAAGGCTACAGGTATGAACCGTCCGTTGCAGTGAGCTAGGAAGAATTGCCCTAATTGCTAATGGGAAGACAAAAAGTTACCGCCATTGACACTTGTATTTTTTGTCTTTTCGTTTCTTTTCATTGGATGAAAATTTGTTAATGCTGTGATTATCCATCGCGTTAATAAGAAGGTTCTTAGTGTTTGCGAGTATGGAAGCTTTATTGTCGAGAAGAATTTGTTTTACTGCCACTTCAATTCTCAGCTTAGCAACTTTTGTCTATTTGATGGGCAGATTTGTTTAATGATATTGTCATCTCCTTACAATTTTTTCAAAAAATGAGTAGATTTGATGTAGGACGAGTTGTGGTGGATTTTCTGTACCGTCAGGATCGTAGGAAGTAGGGCTGCAACTTGAGCTGGGTCAGAATGGGCTTTAACCAACCCAGCTCAAATACACACAACCTTTAACCCATCAAGCCCAACTACTTTACAAAATGGGTTGGTCTGAGTTGGGTCATTGTTAAAACGAATTAGATTGGGTCAAACCCAATAAGCCCATCCTAACCCATCCTAACCCAAACAAAAAAACCAACGTCAGAAGATTCTCCTTCCCCGACTATTGGCAGCGGCTGTAGCGATTCTCCCAATTCTCCCAAATCAATTTCTAGGGTTCTAACCTAACCGATTTCCCCAATTCCCCGACTAATTGGTTGGTCTTTCGTCCCCGTTTCTCCATTTCCATCGGAATTTTGATCACACGGACAGACTGACTGACGACTTCCTTCGCTTCACCACCCCCACTTCTCGCTCTACTCTTCAGGTATATATCATTGGCTTGTTCGCCCCATAATCTACACACTTTTCACTTCTATTTTGCTACGAATTGATAAACTGGATCTGCTTCTGATCCCGATCCCGATCACTTCCCTGCATTTTTCTTTTTTCTTTGCATACGTTTACTACGATTTACGATTTATGGAACGGAGGGGGTGTACTATTTGGAAATTGTTACTACGTTTTCTTTGCATTTTTCTTTTTTCTTTTTTTTGGGTTGTGCTGAGGACTCATGCCAATTTTCTAACCCATCTCTATGAGATGAGATTACACTTAGATTTGAATTGTTAAAGAGCATATATCTTGGTAATTTTATGAACAGTTGGTGTTTTCTCAAAAATGGAACCACATGCCAACTTGTGATTGGCAATTGGTCAAGACATCGAGTTAGAAACTTTTATTTTGTATCCTTCTTCTTCCTCCTTTGTTTTTGTTACGAAGCATATGTTAGTTTGGTGTCCTTCTATGGTTCAGCATGAAAGTTGTTGCAGGATGCCTTCCGGAACTCGCAGTATGTTGAGCGTTATGTGTTCATCTGGTTGGATAACATATATGACGATTGACGGGATAGTCGAAATGCTTTTCTAAAAAGAAGAATTGCTTTTCTAGCAGGCAACTATGGTTTAGTTGGAAAGTGAATAAGAGATCACAGGGCATAAATGATGAATTTTAAATGACTTTCTTGCAGTGTTCTCTAACTCGCGATCATAGTTAAACGTTTTAAAGTGGAAAATTAAAGAGTGGCTAATACCCCTCATAAACTACAAGCTCTAGGGATGGTCAGATAGCACCGCTTTACCCTCACTTTGTGCTTATCGCATTTTGAACAGGTGACTTCCAGGGTCACAATGGAACAAGCTTACCATTGCGCAAGTGGGGCGTAGACTAACTTATTCCTAATTCCTATTTTTACTTCCACTACCAGCCACTTTCAAGACATAAATTGTTTATCACCAGCTACACTGGAAAAGATCATCATGGCATATTAGGATGCAAGTTTGTGAACTGAAGTGGGGAGATGCATGTAAAGTAATTCTGTTTTGTTAACTGTTGGATCAAGAATCATTTTATGGCTACCAGTTGTATTTTGTTTTTCCTCATTTTCTTTCTTGTTTATGATGTGCAGCTTGTGATTTGTCTAGTTGAGTTTAATAATTGTGACATTAAAACATGCTGTTTCATTTTTTTTATTATTTTTTTATGCTCAGTGCAAAAAGACTGGGAACTTGCACGGCGGCTTGGAGGAAAAGGGCAACCATGGTGAGACCGCGTCCTTGGGGATTCCAGCAATTCGAAAAAAGTGATTGCAGTTTATGAACCCTTGGAATATCAAAGCACAGAGTAGTGGTAGATGTTTGCTATTGTAATTTGTTGTTGACAGATAGGAAGTAGTCAAGAACTCATACCCGCCAAGTTACCATCAGTAGTACCTATTCTTAAATTCCTTAGGCTGTTTAGAGAAGATTGAATGATCTGTTGTGCTGACATACTCGATTGTGGATAGGATGCAGATATAATCCAAGTAGAAGTGCTAGACTATTGACAGGAACGTTAGGGTCAAGTGCCATTAATGTATTTATGAGGCTTTGGGTTTTAGTTGCAAGGTTTCCAATGTTTTGTCAGTCTATTATCCATATACTTCTTTTGCTCCATTTTCTGGGCATGTTCATGACGGAATACATTCTTGAGATTCATGTTGCTTGCACCATTTTATATTCTTTCTGCCCAAAAAACCGTTTGATATTCAGATTCTTCTGGCTGATGCATCTGAGTTCAGCTTATATTGAGAAAATGCAAGCTCTGCTTGTGTAGAAGGGAGTACTTTTGCATCCATTGGTGCCATTTATTGATCCGTGGCTCCTATCCCCAGTCACCTGTGGTAAGGGCAAGGCTTGTGTGCGAGTGTTTGTGTGGTGTGTATGGCTTCTAATGCCAGTTGGAGTAAATTTGCTTCCATACTTGACATTTCCTTATATTTACTCCAGATTCCAGAATTCCTCTTCTATTCAAGTTTGTATCTTGACATCGCATTGGTCTCTAGGTATAGGCCTTGTGTTGGAGTACATTGTGGCTGGTGGATTATCTCTGAATAATGGTTACATTAGTAGATCTGTTTATGCTTTTAATGACTTCCAACACATGGCCATTACAAGCAAAAATCCCAAACTTTTAGTGCCATGAAGTCCAATTTGGCAGAAGATAGCATAAGCCTCGATGCCTAACGTGATATGTGGAACTTTGAACTAAATAACAAAAACCAAAGCGTGCTTTCTTCAAGTTTAGTCCGTTTAGATAAGGGCTTGTACTACTCCTTAATAAGCTATCCCGCCATCTCATTTGTTGCTAAATAGTTGACGATTGTCACCTTTAGCGACAAAAAAGAGTTGGCAAAACATATTGATGCGTGGAGAGAGAGTGGATGCGACAAAAAAGGTCTACTGCTGACTGCCTTATCATATTTTATCTTTTGGGGATAAATAAAACTTTTTATTTATCAAAGATTAAAGTAATATTTATAAGTCGAATGTGAGTAATGTTAGTCTTTAGATAATGAGACGCGTGAAGAAAATTTATTCACGAATGAAACAAAAAATTAATTCGATGTTAGTTGGGTTGGGTTGGGTTGAAACCCAAACCATAGCATTTTTACTCGGGTTGGGTTGGGTTGGGCTTTTTTTACAAAAAGCCCAATTTGGGTTGGGTTGAAATGAGCTTTTAAAAGGTTGGGTTTTCTTGGGTTGGGCTGAAAACCAACCCAACCCGTCCAAGTTGCACCTCTAGTAGGAAGTCGACGCTACTAAAATTGGATTCATAATTAACTGCTGGATCTACGAGAGACTAAATCTAGAAAGCTTATTGAAAGCTCTACAGGACCTGCAATGAAATAAACGTCCTTACTAGCTTATGCTATGGGCTTCTGAAGCTTCTATCGTAAATTGGTCATTAGTTTGGCTCTCTCCCGTAGAATTGACATTTATATGTTTAGTGACAACTTTGTGGCATTAACTTTCCCCATGTGCATGTCCATCTTATCTTTTTGTTGCAGATTGCCTTAAGAAGCTGCGTAACTGTTCACTCTTTCGTGGACTTTGAACCCTCGGTTTGTCTGAACATCTTATGGAGAGACGGAGAGTCCTTGTCCTTGTCCAATTTGGACACCTTTATTTGGAGATTTTTGCACATAAAGTTGGTCATTGACGAGCAGTTGACCCATATTTCAGCTCTGAAATCATGTTACCTCCATTTCATTGGAGATGTTGACAATAATATGTTTTTTTTTTTTTTGAACAAAAGGAGATATATTTTTATTTAAACAACAGTTTGAGTCACACAGGGTGGGGTGACCCTCCCACTAGTATCATTTTGCAGTAGGTTTAACAAAAAGATCGGCGCATGGTTCCACAGATGGAATGCACATCGCTGATCCATTTGGGCCGCGCAAAAGTTTGTTTTCCTATAAGCATGGGAAACATGTACTTGTCAAGCACGTCTAAGTAGTGTCCTATAATCACGAATTAATATGTTAAATAACCCCCGTGGGGGGGGGGGGGGGGGGTATATCATGTAATAGATAATGGACCGTACTCATGTTGTCGATCTCGAGGAGAATTTTTTTGATGATTATTTTCCCAGGCTAGAGTTAGCCCATCCTGGATGGCCCACTATTCAGCGATAGGGCTATGATCGGTATGTATTTTCCTAGAACATCTTATTATCCATTGACTTGAGGAGCCTTGTATGAGGGCAGCCGTGCCCGCTCTTCCATGGCGCTTGTTTACACTTCCATCCGCGGTGCAATGGGATATCGATGCCTCCAGGTTGAACTAATTGGACAACTTACACATATGAGTTTAAGTTAGAGCTATTTCTTTTCAACATTTACCATCTTGTCGCTAAATGTAGTTTAACGTTAAAAATGTCACTTATAAACTTTAACACAATAGTAATATAACTTTTGTACTGACAATTTTTGATCAGTAATGCAGCATAATAGCATCCTTGTTCAGTTTACTCAAGAGGCCTGGTTCTTCTCTGTGGGGTGCTAAAAAACCAAACAGTGGTGCCATTCGATGTAAACAGTCAGTGCTTTACTAGCCGAAAGTCATCCCAACCAAAGAAGCTTTTGACTCACTCAAGAAATAAAACACAACTGCCAGACCAAAAGCATCTACAATTGCTCTACACCCCCCGATGCCTACGGCATAGCCCAAAATATTCCTTCTTTTACATTGGAATAAGATGCCTTTCACTTCCTTTGGTCTCCGAATCTGGATTCCAGACCACTCCGTCTTGGGGTGCACGCGGCCTTCTTGATGTGCTGGCGTTTGCTGTACAAAGGTAATACCTGTGTAAATATAAATTATAATTTTACTCCATAAATAAGTACAAAAACATAAAATCTATATATATAAATAATGTTATAGACAAAAGGGTCGACTGACTCTACTCCTCCAGAAAGAGATGAAGAAAACAATTATCAGAGTTGGTTAGGAAGAAATAGATATATGTTGTTAAGAATGGATGGATAGAGCGGTGGATACTGGAGCTAGATAATAAGAGAACGTTAGGAAATTATCTTAACGATCATTGCTAATTTTTTTTTTTAATAAGAGGGGTGCTCTCCCTTAGTGTTAAAATAGATTTTTGCCCCTCTAGCAACCTGACATTATGAAATCAATTTTGTATTAAGAAACTCTTGATTTCTATATATATACTATTTTTGGTGTTGACAAATTCATCTATTTTCCATGTTTAGACTAGTTTGCACTTCTCGATGTTATCTTTGAATACGCTCTTTTAATGACCAACTTGCACTTCCTGGTGATGACAACGGCTACGTCAAATTAACTTAAAAAATTTACTGTCAAACCCGAAAGCAAAATCAAGAAAATGAAGAGTTTACCAAGTCGGAGAGTCGAACTCAATTTTCATATATTCTAAATCTCGATTCGAGCAAAGCGCATTGTCAATCGAAATAAGCGGACGGACGGGATAGTTATCTCAATATCATATGGTGTAGGGCTAAAGCTGAAAAAATAATCTTACGTGACAGACTTGAATGCCTCCCTTTGTAGTCGGTACATAATGTTTTATTTCTTGTCAGCTTCGTTTACTTTAGGATTCTCTTCTCCAAGTTGAAATTCTAAAATGATCATCAACAAGAAAACAGTAATTATCCACGTAATTATGAGCTCTGACCTTAAGCATTGATTATGTCTAACACTAAGAGAAACGTCAACAACTGAGTGGAAGCCCAACGATACATGAAATTTCAAAGGTTCCAGGTCTTTCCAGAACAGAAGGTGTTGATAATTAGGGTTTAACGCGTAAAGTATTAAGCATAACGCTCTTGCGTATAAGTCCCGTAGGTTTTTAATTTTTTTATTTCTTTTTTTGTAAAGTGGTAGGTTTTACTCGCGGGCCCACTTGTTGATGTTACTCTAATGAATAATGGCAACCGCTAAACGAGCCATTGTAACTGAATGATGCTAATTTTTAATTTCTCGTTTGACTTTAACATTGAGCTACCACAAATTTAGAACGTTGGAATTCAAGGCACACAACTTAAGCTAATTAATTAAATAAAATCCTCTAGAACTGTTGAGATAAATACAAACATTAAAAAGCAGTAAAGGTATGTCCTTATCGTTATAGCTGGCGCAAATATGCGACGAGTAAAATGAATGACATAAGCATTTGGAAACAAAAAGTCGTAAATAAAAAATAAAATTAGAGGCGAAAGGTATCCTGTGATAATCTAGAACAATCTTTGGCTTGTGACTTTTATACCAGGCCTCTTGTTTTTCTAATGGTTGTCAACACGCTCCCTTTGCCAAAGCCGAAGTCGGCGGAAGGCACTTTGATGGGTGTAATTGCGAACCACAGCTGTAGAATTCATGATGACTACGATTTTGAGGCCTATTGTTGGTGAGTTAAAGAGAAGGATTATTGCATGTGAGTGGTTTGGTCATAGATGGCAACATGTAATGGAGAAGGAGAAAGATATGTTTGGAGGTACTTACTTTGAGATAAAAAAAAAAGGGGGGGGGGGGGGGGGGGGGGTGACTCTCAGTATGTATATGAAAGTGTGTGGAGAGTGGCTAATAGTCTTTTTTACACTTTAGTTTTTAAAACGGACACATGTCTTTCTGTGTAATATTAAAAGAGTATTACACCAAAAATGAATGTTCTCGTTATAAGTAGTATAGATATAAATATAGATACAATTACATCTTTTTGATTAATTGGTGTGTAGATGATAAATAAGAAAAGATTCAAATTTATCCTATCACTTCTAGTAGTTATCCTATCACGATTCTAAAATGATTAAATGCTCTAATATTCCCTCAAACCAATAGTCTTTTGAATAAACACGTGTTTGGTTACAAAGATTAACCCACCAAAAAATATGAAACCTAAATGGCCAGCAAATCTCTTGATGATTGCTCCATAGTGCATGCAACTCTAGCATAAGAGATTTGTCCACTATAATTTATCCTCAAATGAAAAGCAAACCAGTTCTAAGAACAACGAGGTAATTAATAGAGTTTTTGAAATAGAAATTAGAGGAGAACAATACAGGAAGAAAGGACATAGAAAAAGCAAATGAGACAGAATATATCCCGAAACCCATAGATCCGAAAGCATGTTTTACAAATCGAGGATGTCGAACAATTGATTAGACAAGAAACTTAGAAACTCCAAACGATAGTTTATTGCACCTAGATGAATAAGAACTACAAAAAAGAGAGAAAATTTATGTTTGCTAGGCGTTCGGCCGCTCGCCGAAATGCAGAAGCACTTAGAGGGTGTTTGGGATTGATTAAATCTTGGTCAAACCTGATTTAATCTAGATTAAATCAGGTTTGTGAGTGTTTGGCAAAATAGATTAACAGATTTAATCCATCTCCAAAAGTTAAAAACTGATTTAATCCATAATTCTCAAAAGTGAGGATTATGAAATAATCACTTTTTTCATAATCAGGTTTGACCATGTAATTTACCATCCTATCCCTATATTTTTTACAAAAAGACCTCTCATACCCTTTAATTAATTAGATAATTGCTGGAGTTTATCTCTTCTCTGCTAACCTCTTTTCCATACTAATGTTTGTGATGCTATTTGTGATGCGGTTTCTACTAGATAAATATATATTTTTTTTGCTCAAGATAAATTTTATTTGTAATTTTGGGATGTTGTCCTACTATAAGCAATAACGTGAGATTGTTTATGTTTTTAATTTAAAATAAAAAGTAACAATTTTTGTAGGACGTGAAAATAGTTATTTTCATAATTTATTTGGACATTATAATTATTTACGAATAAAAGTTATGTTAACGTTACTTGAATATTATAAAAATTGTTTATTGAATGTCCTCTATGGTCATTTTGTCATAGTGAAACTGATTTAAGTACTTTTTATCCAAACACTTTTTATAAATTTAATCTAATTTACAACTACTTTTGTCAAACAGCAAACTGATTCTGATTAAATCAGATTTTGAAAAATGATTAAGATTTAAGCAGAATCTGTTTTTTTTAATCAATCACAAACGAGGACTTTCGAAATAGGGGCTCTTATACCAAAATTCATCGATGATGTGTGCCGTGCCGTAGATGATAAACAGTAGCGGATTAAAATCCACCCGACTTTATTTTACCTTAACTAACAAGATTTAAAGAAAAACAAATTATATCACTTCTAGTAGTTATCCTATCATGATTTCAGAATAATCAAATAGCCTAACAACCATAAATCACACATGCAAAACAAGATCAAAAAAAGATCTTCCGACGACTATTCAAATTCCTTTAATTTCTGGTTTTGGATTCTACCCAATTATTTATGTGGTGGTCTTTCTTTAACAACAACAGCAACTTTCTTCTCATTTATTCCTCCTTTTTTACTTTACCAGACTCTGTATGTAACGCCGTTATAGGAAGTCTCCCTTCCACTCCCTATGTTCACATGATACTAGCCGTGTTAGCCTTCCATTCTTCTCCTCTATATAAGTTCCCTTATCACCACGGTCCTGTATCTGTGTCTTCTTAATTTCTACAAGCTAACTAAAGCTACCCAAAAGAAGGAAAAATATGTCTAAAGCTACCACTTTCTTCATCGTTGCCCTCCTCCTCTGCTTCACGCTTTCCTCCGCCGCTCGTCCCGAGCCAACTATTCCCGAGGACATGCCAGTGAAGTCCCACTACAAGGTAAGCTTGAATATTATTGTGTTAACGTTCTTTGTTTCACCTAATCAAGTTTTCTGAGATCAGGAAGATGGTTGAAGATTAATGGGTTGCTAATCTTTTAAAAATGTTTGTGATCAGGGTGCTGAAGCTCAGGTTGATGAGAGCTGCGCAGGCGGTAGGGATGAAGAGTGCCTGATGAGAAGGACCCTTGCTGCTCACCTGGACTATATCTATACCCAGAAGCAGATTCCTTGATTATGATGTTTCATTCAAGAGAGTATATTTGGTGTGCACACACCCTGTTTCATATACAGTACTTCCATCATTAACTTGGTTGTCAAGCCCATTTCAGTTGCAGGTCATCAGACTATATAATCTTCTCTCATTGATCGAATTGCTTTACTACTTCTAGTTGGTTGTCAAATTAGGATCAACATCCTCGTTTCTTCTCGGGGAAGGTTTTTTCTTATCTTCTTGTTATCGGAATCATTGTCGCTGCAAATTAGTCAACTTTTGTGAGGACATATATACGGAGCTCAAAGACTCAAAGTTCAGCTCAAATATGATGTGACATTATTATAATCAACATTATAAGATTTAGATGAATTACAAAAGATTTAGGACTATTGTGTGACCACCTTATTCTCGTTTTTCTGGCAGAGAATTGAGAGCATGTAAGTATTAAACATAACTCGTCTTATTATTATAATATGTCTTTAACTGATTTTAAAAAAGCAGATTTCAGCTTAAATTTTAATCATTTATCAAAGTCAGATTTCTTGAAATATGCTTTTCAGCAAATCTTAAACCACTTAATTTTGACAAAAATAGTTCTAAACTAATTACAAAAAAAATGTTTAAATCAGTTTTATGTACTATGACAAAATGATTATAAAGAAAACTTAATAAATAGATTTTTAATATTCATTCAGTGAAGTATTGTTAACGTAGCTTTCATTCGTACACGAATAAAGTTTTAAAAAATATATGTTTACCCATCTATAAAAGTTTACTTCTCATTTTAAAATATAAACACCCACAATCTCACACTAGAGTTGATAGTACAATAACTTCCCAAATAGTTAAAGGGTATGAGATGTCCTTTTGTAAGAAACTTAGAGATAATACGGTCTTAGCAGTAGTACTCTTCAATTCTAATCACGCTTCCACGTCTGAACCTCTGCTCCAACCCAGTACGGTAAATTAAAAGGTCAAATCTTATAATTAAAAAAGTAATAACTTCATAATCCACACTTTTTAGGATTATGGATTAAATTAGTTTTTAACTTTTTGAGACTCTTAATCTTTTATGCCAAACACAACGTACCATCACAAATTCAATTCCAAAAACCCTCCTAAACTTTTAATTTTGCTTCAAGATTTAACCACTACCTACCAAGTATCAACGCCTTCCAATTACCCAATTACTTATTTCCCTTGTTCGGCAAAACAATCATTCGCATTTTCTACAAGAAAAACGAAGCCTTGGTCACAACTGAAACTTGCCCTCAACATCTTTGTACCTTCTCTCCCACACCGTAACTTATGTGGATTGTAATGGGTAAGGAAGCAATTTCAATGATGATACCATAAAACTGACTACTTTTAAGTGCAATTTGCTGGTGATATCCAGCACCACTCAAAATAAGAGGAAGAGAGGTTGCAGGTTATGGGCTTCCACGTACATAGGAGCAGCCAATTGCACATTTCAGTCCTTGATTTTCGAAATTCAATGACTACAACTACCAGCTGGATTTTCAGGTGGGGAAAGCAATCCAGAGTCTGTTTGACGTTGATGAGGATTGCCGACAATTGAATTTTCATTTATTACTTCAACCTTTTTGTTATGGTCCCTTTTGAATAGGAGGGATTCTATAATAAAGACACGTATTACGATTAACGTCTCGGAACTCTTATGAATCATAAAAATTTCAAGGCAAGAGAGAGTAAAGTATATATTATCTTTTAATTTCATCCATTAGTTATACGAATTCATTGTTATAAGGGATAATTGCGTAAAATATCCATGTGGTTTGGGGTAGTTGCAAAAACACCCCTCTTGTTACAAAATTGCAAAAAGACACCCGAGATTGCAAATGTGTTGCACCGTCAAATTTCCGTATCAGAATGAAAAAAATGTCCAAATTGCCCTTCTATATAAATGAAAATGGTACGCTCTTATCGCTTTTCCTTATCTGATTCTCTCCTTCTCCACGAGACTCGCGGAGAAGGATCGATGGGATTTGTCTTGTTTGGCATGCACGAAGGATCGATGGGATCTTTCCGTAACAGATCTGGACATGCACGAAGGCCAGCTGCTTTGGATCGATGGCGGGCTCGCGACGGCGCAAGCGGGGATCAATGGGATCTGTCTTGTTTGGCATAGATCTGGACATGCACAAAGGCGCAAGCGGGGATCGATTAGGGTTCAAATGTTGGTGGCCTCAACACGAAATTAAGGTTCGATCTAAGTTTCAAGGTTTGATTAGGGTTCGATTAGGGTTTGGGGTTTGATCGAATTGTTGTGGGATTGGTTTGGGGGTGATGGCTACAGCGGGACTAGGCGGTGATGGCAGCTGTGACATTTGCGGTGATGGTGGCGGCGAGATTGGGTGGGCTGTTGGCGGTGATGGGATTGTCTGCAGAAGTTGGCAGCGGAGGGATTGGATGAGAAATAGGGTGGCGCCGGTTGTGGGTGGCGTAAGTGGCAGACATGGTGGTGGAGGCTGGATTGTGAAGTGGCTTACACCGGCGGCGCACGGTGACGGGTCTAGCTGCTGCTAGGCGCACAGGGCCGGGGTGGCAGTGGCGCCAGTTGTGGGTGGCGCAGGTGGCAGACTGGGGCAGTGGTGGTGAGGGTGGCGGCTAGGGTTTGGTTTTGGTGGAATTGAGACTTGTTTGGGAGAGATATAAAGATGGAGGATACTTTAGTCTTTTATTATAAAATTTTTTACTACACGCATTTTTCAAGAGCGTGAAAACCACGCCCCGTTAATTTAGATGATTTTTCTAACAGTTGCAACACATTTGCAATCTCGGGTGTCTTTTTGCAATTTTTGTAACAAGAGGGGTGTTTTTGCAACTACTCCAAACCACATGAATATTTTACGCAATTATCCCTTGTTATAAATAATTAACACCAAAAATTTTCACGTCAAAGAGGGTATGAGTAACTGTTAAAGCCCTGTGCAGAGTAGAATGCATCTTCCTTTGCTGTGGTTGAGTGAGTAACTATTAAAGACCCTCCTCCATGCACGCACATTAAATGCATCTTCCTTTGCTGTGGGAACACAAACATGGGTTCCAACAACTGAAGTTTGTCTTCTGCAGAAATAAATGATTTGACCGAAAACACAGTGAAAATAATAATGAAACCAACACAAAAAGTCAGCAGAGAGAGAGCAATCGATGGGTCGACCACAAGAGGGGACCCTAGAGCTGCAAGGCCCACTTGGGATGCCATAAAAATGTGTGGTGAAGTCAAGATTCTGCTTGTCCTCAACCCCCACCCTGCTCCTCCTTCAGCATTAATGGGGGGTGTAAATGAGTTCACTTATGGAACTTTGGGTTGTGGGCAAAATAGACGACCAAAAACTAAAGAAAAAGATTGTAAGCAAAATGTGCTCAAACTTGGTTCATTTGGACTACAAATTGTTATTTGATGGGCTTCTAAGCGAGTAATTTGGGTCATTTGCATATACTATTCCTCCGCTTCTTGATAAATTTTCAAGAAAAATAATAGATCTTACTTATTAAGAATGAAAAAGAAAATAAAGATGGCAAATGAATTGTGAAACCAAAAGCTTAAGAGCTAGGACAGAGTGAATTGATATTTGTACTTTTCCAAAATGGAAAAGTACCACTTGAGAATTGAGATCTGAAATGAAAAGGCTTGGATCATTAGTATCCTTCAATGGGATCCAAGGACATAATTAAGCATAGGTATGCAACTTGGACGGGTTGGGTTGGTTTTCAGCCCAAAATGAGAAAACTTAACTTTTTAAAAGCCCATCTCAACCCAAACCAGATTGGACTTTTTGTAAAAAAAGCCCAATCCAATCTAATCCAACCCAAGTAAAAATGCTATGGTTTTGGGTTTCAACCCAACCCAACCCAACAACATCTAATTATTTTTTTGTTTTATTTGTGAATGAATAATTTTCTTCAACGCGTCTCATTGTCTAAAGACTACCATTACTCACATTTGACTTATAGATAATACTTTAATTTATGATAAATAAAAAGTTTCATTTATCCCCAGAAGATAAAATATGATATTATAAAATAAATTTTTTTAGATCAATCGGTAAACAAATTCATTCACTTCTAGTCTTTGATGTTATCTTCGGGCTTTCTAATTTGTTCGAGATCGAGGCGTGGTAGAATCACTTTTACTGATTTGATGGCTCCATATGCATTTAAGCCCACTGCTCTCAAGATCCAACGGAAAGAAACAGCACTCCAAGCCCAGTCGAAACCTAGCTGGCCCTGTTATTTAGACATAAGTTTATGATTGTTTCCAAAAAAATGTTTGGGTTTGATAAGTTGAATGAATTTCAAAGCTTTGTTATTTTTTCTCACGCACACGTGATAAGTTCTTGTTAGCATTAAAATCTATATGTATATACTACATACATAATAAGCAAGACGAAACACAACAAAATACAACGATAATTCTTTGCGCAACACGTCATCACATTCAGATGTCAATGCAAAATAAAATTTATAAGAACTATAACTTAAACATAAAAGTGTCGCTAAAGGTCTCCAATATTATCTTCAACGGAAGGAACTTCTAATGAGATTTTATTTTACCAAAAATGACTTCATATTTCTCGGAGCTCCAGTGATAACAACTTCAATCTTCATGGTAGACTACGAGACCAATGTTATGTCCTATATTATTTCCAAGGAAATTTTAATCAGACTATGATGCAGCAATTGGTTTTATTTATATATGCATTATTACTGATTGAATTGTATACCAGTTCTTGAAATTTTCTGAACTACGTTATTGTCTATATCAAATTTCTTAATGGTTGTAAAAACAATGCTCCCTTAATACCCTTATGGATCGCATGAAGTCAAAACTAGTATTTAATTATCAATTAGCGAGAAAACAAATTGTGCACAAGATAATAGAAGGTGAAAATAGACAATTCCTCTTACAATTCTATGTGCATAAAGCTAATATATGAAGCCCAACCTGAAAACCAGATTTATGGCAGCAATCCCACCTTAAAAATAGAAAATTGCAGCAAAAGAAAAGAAAACAAAAAGGTACAAAAATTGTCTGTAATTTGATTGAGAATGAAAAAGGTACAAACTAGGATGATCTCCAACAATCAACATCATCGTTGCAACCAGCTAGCTAGCTGGACCATCTCCTCTTACTCAAACTCTTTGATTCTTTCATTACATTTTAGGCCAAGTACAGATTCCCTAGCTAATCCCTACCGCTGGACCATACTCTCCTTGTTTAAGTATAAATTCTTTAAGTAGCTCGATCCTACAAGCGATCCTTATATGCTGCTGGTGTTTCTTTCATTTTCTGTAGTCTAATGATTATATTTTTTGTTGTTTGGTCTCCAAACGCATAAAAAGCATTACCCTCGGATTTTGTCTACCCAATTTTTATGACAAAATGCTGCTATCAGTGCCACCGATAAGCTTCAGCATTGATTTTTCTTCAAATGTACAGATACAAAAACTTGTTTCTAATAATTTATGTTGCTAACATGGTTGTAGATGCCACAGTGTGTCGAATCATGAACAAAGAGGAGCTAAGTAGGTGTTAATGTTCGCCATATAAGAAGAGCTTTCCCAGCTTGTCAAGTCTAATCAACCTCTTCTAGTTACCACCAAGCGCGTAGGTCAGCTGGTAAGGGGTCGTCCAGCTTAACCAGAGGTCTCGTGTTCGAGCCCTGGGAATGCAGCTGCGTTAAAACTTGGTAGGGAGAGCTTTTCCCCATGTGGTCCTGCCCGGCTCGAACCCGGATTAGTCGGCTCCCAATGTGGTGTCCGGAAACCGGGTGGTCTAACCAAAAAAAAAAATCAACCTCTTCTAGTCCCCATTTAAGTCCTCAATCACTGACATAACTTCAGACAACAACTTTATGCATACTTGCTAAGTTGAAACCTTGGATGCTACGCAAAGAACTTGGTAGTTTACACTTCAGGGTCGCAATGTACAACTAGAGACAGACAGTTTTGCTTTATCAGAACAGTCAATATTATCTATAGCTTCAAAGGGCACGTCGCATGCAAGTATATTTTCTCGATGAAGGGAGTATCAATATCTCTTTTAAGAAGGCAACCCCATTAAGGCAACATAAAGCCTCATCATCTAACATGGAGAAAACTACTACCTGTGCCTCTACACCCTGCACCAGCTTCAGCTGTTATAAGAATGGTGCGACGACTGAGCCGCCCAATGTCCAAACATCGCCGATGGCGTCTGTTTTTCACTGGTGTAGAAAGCCTTGTGACAATGGGGTGGCTACGCGGCTAATGAGCGGTGTAGCAACGGCACTACAGCGATGTTGCATGCGTATCGACACCGTGGGTAGTACTAGTTCTGAAGAAGGTGATAGTTTGCCGTTGAGTTTCAACCATAGTCGTCGTCCGCCGGATAATGGGGCGGAAACTAGCAGGACGGACCAGAAGAGCGGAAAAAACATCGAGTATGAGGTGGTTGTCGAGTAAATATTTATGCAAATCATTTATTTTTATCAGCTATGTGATTGTAGCAATACAATAGGACCCATCTGGTCACAACAGAGAAGATGATAAGAAAAATGCCTAGCTCATATATTGGTATAAATTAAAGTGCTGATAAGAAACTCTTGAAAAGACCGATACGTTTCTAAATTTTTGTGTACCAAAATGAAACTACGACTAATTGTTCATCTAATATTCTTCTAGGAAACAGTTGAAACCACGTCATATTCTCGAAAATTCTTCAAGAGATTTATATATCTTTGTTGATTTTGTGGGAATTTTTTTTTCAAAGATATGGTGGAAAAGTTCATCTCGACACGGTTCTGATTTTGTGCCGACCAAACTCTTGTAGAGTATTGGAATACCTCAGGCAAAGTCGAGTGCCAACTATATCTTTGCTGCAATCAATAGATATTATGCTGCTAGGAGTCACTGGACGACCTAAATAAGTGGAATTGGACCTTCATCTCAGCAATAATTGCATGGCAAACACCAGGGATCCCTAGTTACCAAAGGTTCCAGTTCTTTGCCATGGCTTTCCCCGAAAATTAACAACGTTTTCTTTTACTTGCCCCGTTTGGATCGCGTTCCAATTTTCACTTCATTTGGTATTTTCTCAACTTATTTGGTTCCCAACTTCATTTTACTTGGGGTTGATTCCAGCCAAATACTTGCTTGATAAGAATGTAAATAGGGCGAAAATGTAAGGCGACTCTTGGTTCCGCCCATTTATCTTATCTGAATCACCCAGAAGGAACTCGAATAGAATCTGAAGATTGAAAATCCCAACCAAAAAAAATAAAAAGAATAGTGAAAATAAATTCGATAGATACAAATAGAAATGAAAGTAAAATGAATTAGGTTAGGTTAACCAAATTGGTTAACTATACGCAGGGGCGGCGCCCAAGCATGACCGGGCCGCGGGGGGGGGTGGAAGTTTGAGGATTTTTTTTAGTTGTTTTAAATAATAGGTAGTTATGTTTAAAATATTTACTAAAATGCCACCATTTTAATTATTCAATGTATTAGATTTCATTTTGTAATTTTTTTACTTTTTGTGCTACCAGCCGTCATAGTCTTTATCTTTCTCATTCCTTTATCCATCTTCATTCTTTCAGATTCTAAAGCTCCAGATTTTAAAGTAAACACAATTATATCAAGTTTTTTTCTTTTTTAATTTAAATTCTTATAGTATATTAACTTATATGGGACTATTGTCATCATACAATTGATAATCACACTAATAATACATATATACAATAAGAGTAAAGCTTTATTTCATGAAAGACTAGTATTTTGTTGTTGACTAATTTTACAAGTTAAATAAATCACTATAAATAGTTAAATTATATGATTATTAGTTAAATTGAGCAATTTATTTTGCATTTAACGTATTCAATCGTGACGTAAATTCTTTATGTTAACCGTTAATTTTTTTTATGACATTTGATCTCCCGGTTGGACTTTTTGGATCCGCCCCTTACTACACGACACCACTTAAAACATGCTAAGCATAATCTTTTCACTCAGTGCAGTAATGCGAAGTATGTGGATGCTTTGAAGATACGTGGACAATTCGTCTCTTCAGTTGGTTCAAATTCAACACAGATGGAAGCACCACAAACGGCAGGAAGGGAGGAATTAATTGGAGGACTATTGAGGAATAGTCAAGGTGAATGGATGGAAGGATTCTTTGGATGCACACCTCTATCCAACGTCCTGGAAGCTGAGCTTCAAGCTATTGTCAAAGGACTGCACACCTTGTCAAAGATAGAGGTCTCTATGAAGTCGCAGTGGAAATAGATTCGAAGATTGCGGTAGACTTTATTGCTGGATTGGATAACACTCGATATATCCACTTAGCAATTTGATCAAAAATGCCAAATTCCTCCTTAAGACTACTGAGTCTTCAATTATGCACATATTTAGAGAGGACAAACCAATGTGCAGATTGACTATCCAAATTAGGTGAACAACAAGAGAATGCTTTTGTGTACCTCATGTAACTATCGGAGGTGGTCATCCTCTTTTTAGCTAATGATTTAACGGGAGTTGCCCATTATAGGGCTTAGGCTGTAATGTGAACTACTATGTTTTAATTTAATTTCAGTTGCACCTGAAAGAGAAAAAAAAAAAAGTTGGTTCAATTGACGCGTAATCACGAGAAACCACTTGATTAACTTCCCATACAATTATCAAATGTCGATGGTGAGACAGGTGCCGGCGGAGAGGGAGATAGCGACCTAGTCCAAGTTTTATCTGTTACTTTTTCGAGTGTGGCATATGTGGTCCAAAATTAAGCCCGACACTTTAGTGAAACTCATTGCTCATATTTCCCAGGAGACTTTTTTGCAGGCTTTAGCGGAGTGATGGTGCATAACCATTTTGACTTTATGTGCACCAATAACTTTTAAGGTTTAACTGAAACTGCATGTGCGGGTTCATGTGCGTATCTAAACCTGCAACTTTTTGCCTGATCGTTTTCCTCACAATTCTTACTTTGTCATAGAAGAAAAGGTTTGCCCTTGCAGTTGAATTACCTTTATTTTTTTCCCTTGCTTTCTCTACTAGAAGTGGCAGGCATGTTTGTAGTCTTGTTCTCCAAATTGCTTGCACTAAAGCACTTGATTAATGTACAAGCAATAAACCAGTCCGGAAGTTGTTAGACATGTTCTATCGAACAACAAAGATGCCATTCAAGCTTTATTTACTCTGAAGTTTGACGTGCCCTTTGTTTGCAATGAATGAAAAGCTCACGGAGGAAGAGAGCATCTTCCACATGAGCCCTACTTCCAAGTTTCTTGCAAAAATTAAGGAAGATGAGACTGACACAAAGCTCTTTTGCATCTAACTTCACTTTTTCGTAGTTTGCAGCTTTTCAAACGCAATAAGATCTAACAAAAGAATGGTAGTTATAGTTCCACCTAAAAATCTAACATGCATGGAATTCATATATACACATCTAGCTAGGGAATCTTATGTAGTCTAGGTATCTGTCCCTTGCCATCAAATCTGTTTTCGGCGAGACTAATTAAAGACTGAGACCGAGCACAGACCCTAAGCTTGATAAAAAAAGAGGATAAAGCATGGAACATCCTTTTAGAACCAAAGGTTTGTGGTGAGAGGAATGCTTTTGGATGTCGGCCTCATGCTAACCATTTGTTGTCCAATAGTTAATCAAGTTTAGTTGGGTTTGTCTTTCTTCTAATTATAACTAAGCTCCTTTGCCATAGCCCAATGATGATTCTATTAAGCTAATGATTCCCGAGATATCTACCCTGAAATCCAGAGGCTCCAATGGGAGGATGATAATTTCCTTCCTGAAATACGTACTTAAAGCGTGCATGATCAAGTATAGATCCCCAGTTCTCCACTTTGATTTGGCGTTCCAGTTGGGTTTGGATAAACTTATGCACCACAACTTGCACTATTTAAATTGAATAAAAAAAAAACTTGCACTATTTAAAGCACCCACCGACACTTTGTAGTTATTGCTTTAAGAACTTAACCCGAGGAGGGGTTGACAGGAGCCATGGCGTGCCAAAATATTGAAAGACGTGTACTTGCCTTAACTAGTTTTGTTTCTGGACCATCTTGCCGTTCTAAGAACTTGGAAATTGATGAACGGTCTGTACTATGTAGCAGATATTCCTCACGCATAAAAATGAGTAACGTGATGGAACTAATAAATGGAACTTGACCAAGGTTCAAAAGATCTTGATCAAGGGTTAAGTTGTAAATTAAACACATTGATTAAAGATAATTATTAAGGCAAAACTCTGAATCTTAATACCGGGAGCCAGCCTCCGGAGCCTAGCCATACGTAAGCAAATAAGTAATTTTTTATTGGAAATATATTGAAATATGCTCAGTGCACATGATATAAGTCACTCTCATGTGTGTCTAATCGTCATTACTCACAAACATTTTCTGCAGTCTGGGTTTCAGACGTTGAGGTTATTGGTCATGGATCACTTAAAATTTGTTCGCATGCTTTCCTGGCCTTACATGGTAAAAATTTGAACTTCACTAACTAAAATCTGTAGTCTAACTATATTTGTCCTGTTTTGCATAATTCTTTGGATGAAATAATGATCATACGGTATTTTTCCCTTCTCTATCGCACTCGAAGTCTCTAAGAGAGTTTACGTCCATCCCCTGACACTCGTTATATTGAGATGGTGCTGAGAATGATTATTGTAACGGTGATCGATAATTTGGAGAATCATGTGTGATGTTATAGCTTAATGTTGTAGAAGGAAAATGAGAACAAAAAAACTCTAAAGTCTTGGAACCACGAAGTACCACGCAACTAGCTACTACTGGACCTTTGAACTCATTGATATTGAGGTGTAATAAGGAAGAGATACATAGTTGTTATCTGTTCTAACACTATCTTCACACAAAAGCAATGTCAAGAAAAAGCAGAAAGAAAGATGCAGAAAGGCAGGACAGATGTTGTATTAATGCAAGGTAATTCTTGTGCTGCTTTTTTGCCATTAAGACAGCCATAAATTGACGGCCAATGACAAGAAATCTCCTTATCTCCTTCTCTAGTAAAAACCCTACTTTTAGCTAATATGATTTGGCCTTGTTGTTCGTCATCACCATGGTCAAAGAAGAACTCCCAAAATAGGTCTCAACAGTAGCTCAATCTCATTATATATATTAAAGCAGATGGACTCGGGTGAGGTGACCAAAGGTAGTGGCTTTAGGTCTAACTAAAGGGGCCGGCGTCACTCTTCAAGGTGCTTCCGAAGCCGTCTTTCTTTAGCGGCTCACTGCACAGCCCATATATACCCTAAGCTACAAACTTCTTCAAGTTGCGCAGTCCTAAAAGTTAAAATAATAAAAAATCAATTATTTCAAAGCAAACAATGTTTTGATAAAAGGGGAAAACCTATTTTAGGTAATGTGACTATCTATTTTTTGACACATGTTTTATATTCTTACAACTTGCTTGTAAGAATGTGTCAACTTTATCAACACGACTCTCGTTAATACACTTTACAAGATGGTGAATAGGCAAAAATTCGAAATACGAGAAAAATTGCAGTCTAACTACTACTATGATATATGTAACGTGACGTAACGAGATGGAGAAATCTTCAAACAGTGAAGAGTCAAAATTTTATCGCTCTCTTATATTATTCATATGTTATACCACGCATCGATCGACTTATTGGCGTGCCTAGCGGAGCCCTAAGGAAGAGAACCCAAACGTGCGTCCACCCCAAGTAAACTTTCAATGTATATATGCTCGGCACACGCTCGAGCCCTAGGGGGAGCGACATGTGGCGACAATGATCCCATCTGGTTTTTGTTTCTTCATGACTAAGCTTGAACACTGAAAATCTTTTTATGAAACCACAAAATCTGATGTCACCCCCCATCTTTTCTTTAAAAAGCCAAAGGCATACCCTACCACTAAGTGCCACAATGACTCAAAAGCTATGCCCTTCAACATGCCCTTATGACTAAATTGCCCTTGGTAGGCCACCACCGAGGGCTTCCATTTTTCTCCTTAAATACCGCTCCCCTCCCACTCCTTTCTTCCCTTTCCTCCTCTTACCTTCCTCCTATACCAACAAGCGGTTTTCCGGCCATGATGTCCACTTTTCCAGCCATGCCCTTCTCCGATGGCTTCTTCGGAACCCCGTTCCCGGCTTTCGAAGGCGGTTTCACCCCGTGGGACTGCCAAGATGGCCCTTTTCTCTTTGAACAAAATGAACCAATTGTTACCCTTATGCAAGCACAAGAACCGGTCTTCTCAAACTCCGGTTCGGACAACTCGAACCCTAACCCGGTCAGTCCGGACTCCGGTTCACCTAGTTCCCACGAAGTGGACCGGAAGCCTAGCGGTTCACACGGAGTGAACCGGAAGCGTAGCGGCTCAAACTCCGGTTCTGACGATTCGAACCGGCCTGCTTACGTAGTTGACGAGCGAAAGCGGAGGCGGATGATATCGAACCGGGAGTCGGCGAGGCGGTCCCGCATGCGAAAACAGAGACACCTGGAGAACATGAGGAACCAGGTGAACCGGTTCCGGGCTGGGAACCGGGAACTGACGAACCGGGTGTGTTTGGTTTCCCATCACTGCCAAGTGGTACGGAGGGAGAATGACCAGCTACGTTCGGAGGCGGTAATGCTCCGGCAGAAACTGTGGGAAATACGCCAGTTCTTGCTGGCTCGGCAGCTTCAGCAGTCTGCATGGGCATGCAGTAATGTTACGGCCATCAATGAACAAAACCAACCATCATTAATCACATAACGTACCACATAACCAAGTAAAAGGATCTTGATGGTCTTGATTAAAACTTGCACGAATCCAAAGAGAACTATCATTCTCCCTCTTCCATCCCCTCCCCCTCCTCCTCTTCCTGTATATTTAAAAGCTACATATCAAGGTTTTGATGATTTTGGGAAAAGGGTAGTTTTTGGAAAATGGCTTATGGTGGTTT
The DNA here is from genome assembly GCA_033065855.1 of Escallonia rubra. Lineage (NCBI taxonomy): Eukaryota > Viridiplantae > Streptophyta > Magnoliopsida > Escalloniales > Escalloniaceae > Escallonia > Escallonia rubra. The sequence goes on from JAVXUO010001548.1 coordinate 140,503, forward strand.
TAGGCAAAATCCAGAGTTAATATCATCATTTTGTTGTAATACTAGGTGCGGTTTTGGCTTTTGAGTAATAGTCTTATTACAGTGCTGTTTCTACTTTCGAATGGTCCCGTACCTCCGCGTGCCTTGGTTTAATTTTCTGCAAATCAAACTTTCAAGTATCAATCAACCACAAACAGTGCAGTGATCCGGTCCGTGAATCAAACACTATACTAAATCGTGCGAATGGATTGATTAGTGTTGTTGCGTGACGTACGTATAATGCGGTGCATTTCTACATTAGTCCACAATGGACATGTTCTTTTAAAAGTAGAGCCAACGAATGTTGTTCAGTGGCGTCCAACTAAAATAATGTCAGTAATGGGCATTCACAATTTAAAGTCCAAGCTACATATACCGGAAGCGAACGTGTGGTTGCCGCTAATAACAAATTAAGCGAGGCCAAAAGTTAACCAAAATGAATAACTTTTTTCTTGTTGTGACGCAAAGAGTAGCTAGTACTATTAACACTTTCTAAACTATCGGTTACAATTTTATATCGTAATCTACATGGTAATATGTCATTCATTACTAATTTAAGAGTGACAATAAATAAAGTGATCATCGAAGTAACGAAGAAGCATAATATTCTCCAAAAAGTCGCTTGCTTGTTGGCAAATGTGCACGAAAGGGTAACCTGGTAAACTCGACCAGAATTGGGATCTCACGCCCAAGAAGAATTGAGAGAATGAAAATGACCAACTGTTGGTGGACAAGAGGATCAAGCAGAGACGGCGAATATGGTTCTTTCAATTTGCACAAGCAAGCTAAGGCTAAGTCCATACTCCAGATATCGATATCAGTCCACTTTTTCTTTACTAAACTCGATTGGGATTATGGATCAAGTACAAAGAAGATGGGGGCTTTAGTGAAAAAAGAGATGGATGACTTTATTCTTGAAAATATTTTGGCCCCCACATGTTGCGATCAAAGACGTAATCCAATCAAACACCTAACAAAAGAGGATGAATACATCACTCCCCATTTTATTTACCTTTTAATAAAAGTAGTCATGATTAAGACACTGATTAAACTATCCAAATAGTCAGTTCAGTGCGCAACTAATGTGACCTACTTATATAAAATTAAATATGTATTGGATATTCCCCGCATATTAATTAATACGTAGTCATTTTTGAGTTGTATGCTTTAATAAACAAATTAAAGTGATTTGATATACAATTACGGGTTACTTCAATTACGCGTAACTTATCCATCTTTCACACTTACAAAAAGATCAAAGTGGTTTGATACAATTATGGGTTAATTCAATTACGTGTAACAAACTTATCCACCGCCTATTGCACTTGGAAAAAGAAAGTTCGACCATGAGCGAGGAGCACACACCAAGCATACGCACCATAGATTGGAAATAGTATGTCTTATATATTCATGCATGATCACCACCGTATTTCGAGTGAAATGTTGTAGAGTCCCCTCGAGACGACACTACATGCATGTGCATTTTGAATGTATTTATTGGCAAGCCTACGTACGTACGCGTTAGGAGGATTAAAGGAAACTCGGAATGTAAAAGTAACTCAATTTACGCTCTTGTTTTGACTGTTGGCCTTTCCGATACAATAACAAAAATGATCATCTTTATGCATGCGAAAACTGTGCAAGAAATGTCACGAAATTAAATGTTCAGTAAAAGCACCTCAATGTTAATTGTGAGCAAGAAAAATAATTATAATTAAAAATGTAATTTGTGTGTAGTGGGTGATGGAAATCTGCTGTCCGTTGTGGGTAGGTGTAGATCATGATCGACTCCCCCAATATATAACTTTTTATTCTTTGATTAGAGCCCCATAAATAGCTTTTCTGGTTCTTGATTAGGACCCATATCGAATCGACATGAAAGCATGCTAAAGCTAATAAGGGAATTGTGACATTATTGTCTCCTTCCTTTCTTCGGTTGTAAGTTATAAGGACCTAAGACCTACATTTTCATAGATTCAAAACTACATTATGGTCAAAGGAAAGATCACAAAGCAGATGCATGCATGGTACATTTATCATCTTTCATTCCCTAAAATGGTTCACTTACAATGATTGGTTTGGTGAGATTCTGAGAACTTTAGTTGGATTCTCTCAAAACTTTAACAAGATTTCACTGAGTACATTTTTTGTCCATCAGATCATTTTATTAGCACCTAACGGGTCAGATCTCAAAAAAAAAGGAGAGTGAATTAGTCCTTGTGGTCATCAAAATACTAATATAATTACTATCGGATCTCGTTTTAGAAAGCCAATATCTAATTTCAATGTCTTTCTGAAAGAAAGAAACAATATTGTTCCAGAAATCTCTAACTCCATTAGACAATTTTGTGCCTGAAAAAAAATATGTTTCTTTTATACCACGTTGTACCAAAAGAAAATGAACGTCGTTTCGAAAGAATTGGGCAATACTCCAAAATCAAGGAAGACATCCACATCTGGCCTTAGTTTTAATTTTTGAGTGCATCATACTTTGTAACGGTGTGCCAATAACTTGCTATTTCCTTTTGTTTCTGTCTACTATAATATGAAAGAAGAAAGTAACTTACTATTGTGCACCTGTCTACGTCCCAGCACACATTATAAAGTGAGTATATATTTGTACACATATATGTGGTGTTCACGTAAAGAAGAAATTGTTTAGACCAAGATTGAAGTTGGGGCTCCTCCTAATGTTAATTATTTCGTTCTGAGATAATAGGTTTTGTTAAATGTCCCTGTTGATAAGCTTGTATGTGGTCAGCATTTGTACTTTCAGATTGTATATATATACTCTTCAATGATATAGTGGTCCAGATTTTCCTGTCACATTACGAATTTACTATTCTGAAATTCATTTTGATGAGTGGGAGAACGACGTCACGACCTAAAGTTTGGATTTTAAACTATGTGACATTGTAATGATACATATTTATCTACAAATACAACTTTGATCTAAATGCCTGACGCAATAAAGTTTGGGTCCATAAAGTATATTAACCAAAGGTTTGGCAAACTTTTCGCCACAAACTCAAGTACATGTTATCCTACGATATTACCTTTTTTTTAGGGCTAATTACACACATGTCACTGAGATTAGGGTATAATTACAGTCAATGACATTAAGTTTTAAAATGTAACATACTGTGACCAAACACTTTAAATATGTATCAGCTGTGTCCATCCGTCAGGGTTCCGTAAAAAAAATATATTTTTTATAATATCATCAATACGTATTTTTAAAATGACAATATTACCCCTTATACTGTATATACTGAATATTTTTAAAAATTTTAATCTTTGATTTCAGTCTTAATTTAAAGATTAGGGTTTTAAAACCCTAAAATTGATTTGTTCCCTATTTAAAAATTTCTCAATTTGCAGTCTATTTCATCAAAATTATTCTGAGCCATGTTCCTTTTTCTCAATTTGATCTTTATGAAGTATTCTGAGCCATCGTCAAAACCCTAATTTAATTAGGGTTTCCACAGACACAAGCAATTAATGCCACCTGAAACTGAAGCATGAACCATCACCCCACGCCGGCAGTCCCCCTTCCTCCGCCCCTCGCCGCTAACAGCCTCCCTCGCCCCACCACGCAGGCAGCCTCTCCCCACACCACCCCACGCCGCTGGCAAGCCCGTCCCACATCCATGCCGTTGGCAGCTCTCTTTCTCTAAAACCCTATTTCACCTCCTTCACCCCACCTCGTTCGCTGGGAGCCCCTCCTATTACCTCACCCCAATGGCAGCCCCTCCGTCACCCGGACCTCGCAGCAGCCCCTCCCTTAACCCACCCCGGTGGCAGCCCCTCCGTCATCCCAATGTACTGCCACCGTCCCCACTCTCTCCCTTCCCAAGCCATCACGACCCCTTTCTGCCCCGACGCCACCATCGATCCACGGCCGCTCTAAGCCACCGCGACCCCCGTCTGTCCAAGATCCCAACAGCGGTCGTGTCGCAGGCGGTGCGACGGAGCAAATCCAACGATGATTGGGTAGCGGAGGGCGAGGCTGAGGTGCTTCTGTCCCATGAGGTGGTGGTGGCGGCGAGGCAGTCGCCAGTGCTAACTTGTTCAGATTTGGAAGGCACCTACGATGGTGGGTTCTCCAAAAGGAAAAGAAAGAAGAGAAGAGAAAAGGGCAATAATGGAGTAATGGCATTTAAAAAAAATAACCTTCAAACTCAAGGGTAATAAGGTCTTTTTATTAAAATCGTTAGGGTTTTTAAGATTCTGTTTGGTCAACGGATATAAGTGTAATTTGTTCAAACTATTGTCCTTACTTGTAATTATACCCTAACCTCAGGAACATAGCTATAATTAGCTCTTTTTATTAATCACCAATAAAAACTGAATTGCACATCTTGCAAATATATAGGCAAGGGCGGGAAGAAAATTTACTTATTAGGGGCCGAAGCATGAACATTTGCCTATAGACTCAAAGTTTATACGTTACTAGTTGTTTAGTGGTTGCACGCTAAATCTTTTTTCATGTAGATGTTAAATTGCAGTGACAGACAAACTCTTCGAAAGGTTATAACTGAACAAGTGACAGCATTCTAAAGTTTGAAAAAAGTTTGCACTAAAACTTGACCTTTCACGATAAGCTCTTAAAATCCCGAGGTTTACTTTTTGTTGCAATTGGGATAAACCTAATGGATGCTCGAGAATTCATCATAGAAGGGCAACCCAGAACTTGCCGCAGCTAAAGCATTGGTTCACACTGCCAGTGGCCAGATCCATAGGCTCTATCGCACCACCACTTCTGATGATAGTCCCACATGAGTATTTGTCATAGCTTCACATTGTCACATAAAATCGTTGTTCGATGGCCTAAGCTTAGACTTATTTGGCCCGACACTCACTGACACCACAATATTTACGGGTTTAACCTAGTTTTCCCCTTTGAATTTTGCGCTATTTTTAAATCAATTTCTGAACTCTTAATATCTTGAAACTGTTATTTGTACTATACTCCGTCATTATTATACTGCTTCTGCTAGCAAGTATGTTTTAAACTTGGGGGTATTTTGGTCAATTAACAAGTGTGTTTCTTCCCCTTTCTTCTTCGCCTATGGTAACAAAGTCGGCACACCACCACCCATAACCAACGCAAAGCCCTCCTCCAACACCGAGGAAAAAGCTCCAACCAAAAGAGCAGCTACGCCGAAGCCGACGGTCAAGAAGCAAAAGAAGGAGATCGAGGGAAAGGAGATTTTTGTGAGCGGTGGCAGTTTTGGATTTGGCAATGGGTGATGGTTGTGAGGGGGAGGGGAGGGGGTGATGGACGTGGAGGCAGTGATAGCTTAGCGGGTTTGTTGTGGGGGGGGAAGGGATGTGGCACAGTGCTAGAAGTTGGCATCGCCAGAGGCAGTGGAAACGTCCCAAAGGTGGACGATGGTGCCGTCGAAGGCGGTGGAGGTTGGACCTTCGAGGAGTGTTACGTGCATGGGATCTGCCGTTTTTGCCTTAAAAGCATGAAATGATGATTCTAACCAATTTGCAATAAAAACAAATAAAGAGACTAAATGGTGATGGGGCGGAGTACAAGGACCGCCTTTAAGAAATTAGCACTACAGGTACCAATTTAACAGTTTAACCAAAACAAAAAAAAAATGAAGGAACCAAACTAACAAATCGGACAAAGTACGAGAAAAAAACTGGATTAAGCTTTGTATGTAACGGAAATAGTTCTCAACCTTCATAATGCAAAAATACATACAAAGAAGGAGGAATTCAGCTAGACTTGCAAAAATCTCTATATGTCAAACAAGCCCCACAGTGACAAACACACGCAGGAAAAACGAAGTGAATGGTGGGACGTGGGGAGGGAGCGAAAACTTGATTAAGCTTTATGTATTACGAAGTTAATGGTTCTTGTGCCCCATCGTTTGTCTTGTGCTTCCCCATCATATTACACCCATTTTCTTTTTCTAGTCAAATAAAATTTTAAAGCGTAGCAGCATACGAAAGTGAATGGTGGTCATGGTGGGATGTAGGGAAGGAGAATAATCATTGATGACTATCTCCGATGCCAGGATGAGTTGAGGCCTTCTCTCCTTGTCAAAAAAAAAAAAGAAAGAATTTATATTTTCTTTATTTCTTCGTTAAGAAAAGGGATAAAATGTTAATAGAGGTTATAGTAATAACTTAAGCTTTTAGAGCATATTGTGATTTAATATGGTATAAGGGGCTCTGGTTCGGAAAGGTCTTGACTTCAATTCTTATCGCTTGTAGATTTGATCCCTTTTACTTTAATAATACAATTTTCACTCTGTCTATTTGTGTAGTTGGTAGTGATATACTTTAATTTGTCTCTCCACGTGTAATTGAAAACTTGCACGTATATAACACGTAATGGAAAGTGTTTAAGGATGACATAAATAACCTTTTACCCTTACTTATGGTACTTTATGACATTCTCTAGCATGGGAAGTAATTTATGCTTAGTGCAACAAAAAGTACACCTCAAGATTCTAGATACTCCCATTGTCCCACATAATTTGATCAACTTTTTTTTTTGGACCATCTTCAAAAAATTGCTCATTTTCAAATTAATATTTAAATCTCCATCAACTCATTTTCTCTCCTGACCCACATTCTTACATTTTTTAATTTATTTCTCTCTGTCTCTCTCTCTATCTCTCTCCACATTTAAGACTCCACTAACATATATTTTCTCTCTCCTGACTCACTTTCTTCCTCTCCTCTTTCTAAAAGGTAGAACGATAAACACACAATATATCACTTAAATTCTTAATCTGCGTGCCAAAAAAATTGATCAAATTATGTGGGACGGGAGGGAGTAATTATGAAAGGTTACTGCTTTAGTACAACTTGTTGCAAAACATTTAGTGTTCGAAGTGCAATTAAAAATTTTTTCTTATAGTTTTAAGTGTTGTGCTACAACCATACTTAACGTGCATTCACTCAGCAATAGTTTACATTTCCTAAAAAATCACGTGCAAAAATTGAAATATAACATAACCACTGAGATAATCTCTGACAACCAATCATTTTTGGAGGAGAGACCAAGCGTTTTGGTAAGCATTAGACATACGAGGTACAAAGTTGAGCTATTTCGCGTTCCAATCTCATTTGCTAGAAGAAGGCGAAGGAGAAAGAGAAGTTTTACATTGTTTTAGAAAAGCCTCTTAGGTTGAACCCTTTAGCCCCCAGCAGAATATATAGCTGATCAAGGACTTACTGTCTGTTTGACAAAGTTGTGATTTTTAGTTTTGGTTTTCGAATAAATAAAAATCAAAACTAGTTGTGATTTTCTTTTTCTTTTTTTGAGAAAAAGTAAGTGGATGTTTGGTAAAGCAGTTTTTGTTTTGAGTTTTCTTTCCTCATTCTTTTTTTTCCCCTTAAAATGTTCTCTTCTTCTTCAACAAAACCCTCCAGTACTCACGTCCACCACCAGTCACCACCACCACCAAACTCGCACCACCACCCTATCCCCCCTTTATCAAATCACTGAGCTGTAACGACAATGGTGTGACTGGCGAAACTTGCGTGCATGGTGGAGGTGACAAGGATGGCTGTAATGTCCGATTTGAGTGATGACGGTTGGTCGTCGCAGATCTGCAACGATGATAGTCGGGTGGAGCAGATATGCAATTGTGCAATGGCGGTAGCGGGGTAGGAATGTGAGTGGCGACGGTGGTGTGGTGGCGGCGTTGGTCTTGATGGTGGTCGTGGGTGTGTGCGGTTGGCAGTGATTATGGTTGTCAAGGACAGTGGCCGGAGGTGGTGTGTGGTGATGGTGAAAATCGCAGTGGTGGTGGGTCATGGTGATGCTCTGTGTGTGATGAGGGTTTTTGTTAAAATGTTATTAATTTTTTTGCTTCTAACAAAGTTTGAAGGTTGGATCTCAAAACAAAAATCAAAATTGAAAACTCCAAAAATAGGCTTGTTTTAAAAACTGGTTTTCAAAACTGAAGGAAAAGAAAAACAAAAATTGTCTATCAAACGGATTTTTTTTCCTCCAGTTTACGAAACTGGAAGGCAAAAAAAACCCTATCAAACATTACCTTAGTTACACGATTCTTTGTTTGTGATCCCTTTGTAAGTCAAGAGCTTTACGTAATGTCTTGACAACTTCACTTTTTAATACTCGAGAGTATCAAATCTTTGTTAGTGATGATGCTTTCTTTCTATTTTGTGTCAAAGGACAGATAGAGAATAGCGAAAAGAATCAAATATTAAAGATACCCTCTCAAAACACAAGTTATACCAAGATGGTGCCTAAAACATATTTGATTTGAGACGACATATTTTTTCGAGAAGGATGAAAAACGATGCGCACGCGCTCATAATTTTCAGTGATTTTGGTGTTGAAATTACAATTCATGCAAGTCACATGAAGAAAGACGGGCAAAGCACGTAGCCGAATGGTTCAAAGGCCATCCTCCTCGTCCAAAGAGTGAATACGATAAGATAGGTCTCAATCCGGTAGTCATGCACGAGCTAACACTTGGGTATACACCACATTTGACGACACTTGCAATGTTTGTCGGTGATGTCAAAAAAGGATGCCAAAATATGTTGCAACCACTAAACGATTTCAACACGGCACCACCTGAAGACCCCAGTTAAAAGTCACAAAATCTCCTAGCAATCTTTAAAGTAAGCATGGATGCCTTTCCCTTTTCTTTCCTTTTTATTCAATGGCCCTCAAACGTCCCCCTGCCAACCTGTTCTCTTTTTCCCTTTAACATTACATAATCTGAATTGCGTAACGCGTGTGGATCTTGCAAAGGATTAACGCTCATAAAGAATCTAAAACAAGCAAGAATGAAGATTTAAAGGCTAAACTTCTGATATAGGGTGGGTTATGGAACATGATCATCTCTTTCATTAAGCAAAAGCTTGTCCTTTAACTGGATTTACGCAGCTCTTCTTACCAGTCTTTCTTTTCTCAAACTGAGAAAGTTTATGGTACGAGTTCTCTGTCCAAATGGAAAGAACAGAGCTTCACCTGGATTATGATATTCCTGCTTCACTGGTATCTGTGTTCTTCTGTTTACTAATTTTTCTCTTTCGGTCTTTTGTTTGTGGGATTCTACTGCAACCTCAACCTCAACATCAACAACCTAATCTAATAATTCAGTACTAAAAAATCAACAGTCGGCACCTACCTCCAACATCTGGTCATACCTAATCTTTTGGTTTTAGCATTATTTGATAACGATGTCACATGTAAAAGACTTTAGTACCACCATTGCCGTGCTGAACCTGACAAGCATGACTTACTGTAAACAGTAATCACCCTTTAAGGTTTCCCTGTCCAGGACCAATCTACGCACGCACCCTCTTTTGCCCCACCAAAACCTTAAAAAGACAACATAAAGTCGCAGAGACATAGCAACAGAAAAAGAAATAGCCTTCGTGAAACATGCTCTGTAAATGCATTTGGTAGTCATATAAACCTTGTACATGCATCTGTCGGCATAATACACAATTGAAGTTAGAGTCGTAATTGATCATACAGAAGATAATAACAGATCCCTTTCTATTTCCTCTCTTTTGTGTGCGGGTGCCGGATGGGGAGGGGGGGTGGGGTGTGAGGGGGGCAGGGGGATCAAAGACATGACAAAACTGTTCCATACATTTGCTATGTCCATACAACTGAATTAGCTATATATCCTGCGCAGCAAGTAAGTTACATGAAGATACATGTTAGATAATCTTAATCTTTTTTGCCAAATCCAAGGCACTATAACCTTTTGTTAGTTTAATGTATGCTTTCTTGGTACCATCAAAGTTGATCAAAGTATTCACTTTCTTGGTCTGAATACTGAACATTTTCTCAACAGCATCCCTAATGTTCTTCTTGTTGGCATGTTTGTCCACAATGAAAGCCAAAGTGTTTTCGTTTACAATCATCTTCATGGCAAATTCAGTGACGAGCGGATACTTGAGAATCTGATAATGGTCAAGCTTATTTCTAACCTCAGTATATAGGAGAGAGTTCCTTTCCCTTGTTGTTGCCCTTGGATGATGAATTGCAACTGATGTTTGATCATATGTCTTTGGATGATGAACAGAAACTGATATTTGATCCTCCTTATTGTTGTTTGGATTGCTCGATTTCTTGTTGGATTCCTTCGAGTACCATTGGATCCTAAGATTGGCCTTCTGGTAACTGTCAACTTGGGTGCTCATTGATTGCACTAGGACACTGCTTCCCATTGATTGAGGACCTTTTGGAAGGATGCTGGGGAGCTCCTTCTGGGATTGATATTGGAAAATACGAATAAGTCCAAATATAATCTAAAATAGGAGAATGCCAAGCCAATTGACAATAACCTAAAGGTTATAGAATGTTCAACAAATTCAGAGTTTCAGCTGAGCTCTCCTATTCTTTTTCATGATGTGATTGGGGGAGGGGAGGGGAGGGGAGATGTTGTGTCGGTTGCATAATATATTAAAAAAGGACAAGGCGTTCGTCATTAGGCATAAAGATGTAGCAATCGGTATTTTAGGACATCATTGGAAGAAGCAGGTTTCCTGTAAGATAGCACAAAATAAAGACCTCTCAAATAAGTATGAGGTCGCAGGCCATTTGCACAGTAAAAACAAGTGACATAACAGCTTCAATAAAAAGAATCAAGGTTCTAGAAAAATAGAAAGGACAAATCACATGTAACCAATTAAGTGACATAAAAGATTCAATTATTAGCAAAAACAAATGCAGATCGACTTACTGTTCTGCCTGTATTCAGAATGCAGAGAGCTCTAAAGCTTAACATCATCAGTACCAAAGGTGAAGTACATGGACGATATAGTACAAGCATGTTAGCTATAAGTAATACATGTCCCAGCAGGAAATATTCATATTATTAGAACCAAAATTCTGTTGCAATAAACCAATCTCGACTCAAAGTACCCGGAGTACCCGGAAAATGTAACAAGTTTAAAAAATGACTGCCCAAGTTTTCAAATGTTTTTTATGTCAAAGATTACAATTTTCATACCACTAGTTTCATTTGCTTAATGCAAGTCTTCAGCAGTTGCCCGAGTATTTGGATATCATAAATATGGCACTTTCCCCATTCCACGATTTTCAACATCAGTTCTTTAAAGTATATATGCAAAAAACAACTAAACCAAAGGGTCTTCATGTTACCTCCCAACCAGAGGAATTCAAGGTGAACCTTAAGGTAAGAAAGTCCCTGGAGAATTAATAAAAAGATGAAGAAAAATTAATCATGTGACGTGGATTTAGCACAGCTCCAACGAGGTAGATTGTCCCAAACTACTCTTCTCTGATCATAACATCAAATGATGATCTGCCACAAAGATTGAAGATGTATCCCTGCCTGCACCAGCTGTAAGACCAGTTGCCACTTGAGCTGTTGTCCCATTCTCATCAATTTTTAATGCAAGACTTGTGAAATATAGTTGAGACACATAACTAGCTACCAAGGGGAGAACCAGTAATCCCAGCAAGCTCCCCCACACTCATGAATGGCACCACCAATCCTAGTTTCATCATGATCAGAATTACCAAGCTCCAATATTACGGAGCAAAAACGCAACTTTCTCATACTGTAGAAAAAAATACATGGAGAAATACCCACCAGCTTTTGCTCTTTCAAAACGGGATCTTGAGAAATTTGAAATCATTGCAAGATCCATAATTGTCTCTCTGAATCGGTTATAAGAGGAACAGCCACAGCTTATCCATCGAGGGTTTTAAAAACTTTGTATTGTTTCCTTTGTTAATTAAACCAACGATTCTAAGCTCCTCGGGGAAATTGCATTTGTGAAGGCAAAGCACTGTCGCTATTCAGAGATCCATTAGGGAGCTCTTTTATGAGCATTCCAGTTGCATTATCAGCACAACAGTTCACGTCACTCTTACCCGACCAGCGTATGACTAGACCCTTGCACAGCCATTAGACAACTTATTTACAACATTGCGCAGATCAGACTGCTTATCTTAACACTCAAAGCTCAGTCTTAATAGAGGAAAGAAACTTGTACATTATCTTATTTCCAATGTGGAAATTCTCAACGTCACACTTCAAAAGCTAGACTTGCAGCTTGTCTATTTAGCAGGCCCTAATCCATATTTCAGGTGTGACAACCAGGAAACCTTGGCAAATGAACAATTGGCATCCTTTACAAAGAGCCAAAACATAACTCATTGTACCCTGTTGTGGTTTTCTATGTTCATGATTTTCCAATCCATGTTTAAGGTGTACAATCAGGAAACCACAGAAAATGAATAATTGGCACCCTTTAATAAAATCCAAAACATAATTCATTGTACCATGTTCCGGTTTTCTAGGATTTATGGTTTTCTAATCTACGTTTCAGGTGTGACAACCAGGAAACCTCGGCAGGGGGTTGGCATCCTTTACTAAGAGCGAAAACATCACCCATTGTACCATGTTCTGGTTTTGTATGACTCATATTCCTCAAGACACCCAATGCAGCTCAGCTAAGCCATTGTCCCAAATGAGGCTGGTTCATGTAGAAAACCTTGTAATTCCGAAGCATCAATAGGAACGGATGATATGGATACCTTGTCAAGGAAAACTACAGCTTTGGCTTCAACCCTGTAAATACTTTATAAGAAGGTTTGAAAGGATTGTGCTGATCAATCCATGCTCCATTGATGAGAGAGATAACTGCCCCCCCCTTCCCCCCGTTGGCAAGTGTTGCTCTTAGAATGTCCGCCGTGTAAAATCAGATAGGCTATACTTCAAATAGATCTCCTCAATACTTTCAGCGCCAAGAAACCAAAGCATCTGTTCTAAATTGCTCCGCCACCCACCATATTCAGCACTCAAGCTACCAATAACAGAGAGATAAAAATGTTTTTCCCATTTTTCACTTCATCGGGCATAACCTGGCTCGCTACCTGCAGGCTGCCATTCACTTTATGCTAACGCAGAAGCATGGAGTTAGTATTTGGTATTACTCAAAAATAGCGCCACCTGCAGCTCATATTGTAACACATTGTCACTTGTTTTTTCATGAGTTTCGTAACTGTCAAAGATCTTCTCCTTATCCTCTCTTCTAGACATGGGAAAACAATGGTCAACAAAGCATGAGTGTCAGCTCATCGTTAGCACCTTTTCTTTACAAAGTTAGGTCTAATATTCCACTGATATGCACCTGGTCACTGGTAAGAGCATAAAAACATTCCACCGAGAGATTTACTCCAAAAAGTATTAACTCCCCCGGCACCATCATATGACTGGTATTCCTTTAGACTTACACTTTCTGCAGAGAACATTCTGAGTATTAATATACCCATAGACTTCTACATCTCCTTTTGTGGGGCAGAACTAGTAAGGGCTAAGCACTAGACAGAACGGATGCCTATGAAACTAGCCTACAAGCTACAAACCACAAACATAATAGGGTGCTTTAAAAATTGCTTATTCATGCAGTATATAATTTTCAAAAAATTGGTTAAAGTGTAACAACTGATAACTAAGACCTCAAGGCCCTGCAAAATTTGAGAACTAGTGCAACACAGTTTCTTCCTTCTAAGTTTCCATAATCTGATCTAATAAGTTGGATGCCTACATGCCTTCCAGCAATGCCACTAGAAGCATTTTTAAGGTTATTTCGCCATTTAGTTCAACAACACCCTCATGTGACCAAAAATCAGCAGAGCTTAAAATATTTCCCAACTTCAAAGAGGGCATATTTTGTTGTGATGTTAAAGATGTATATGTGAAAAACATATAACAATTGGTTGGTCCCGTCAGCCTCCTCTGGCAAGGTAAAGCCATCCAGAGGGAACTGTAATTTTCTTTCTTGTCTGAACCAGGAGCTAGTGATCAATGTGGAAGCATAAGCTATGTTACATGGATTCGGTATGAGTGTCCAAGTCGGATTCGTCTAATTTTCAAAACCCAAGACACAGGGACACGGCAAAATATTTCTATCTATTACTATATTTTAGTTACTCCTTAGGTAAATTGGTGTTTTCTGTGAACACGCATTGTTTTAATTGAATGTTATCTCATTTCAAAGCAATAATGAATTAAAAGAAACACTTTAAGATAGTGTTCTTGGTGGCATATCCTATGAGATGTGTCGGACACATATCACACACCCATGTCCATGTGTCGAGTGTCCGACACGGGTACTTCACGCATTTTGAAGAGTCCATGTAACATAGACCATAAGAATAACCCAAGAGGTGACTATCCATATTTGCTGAATCAGTAGCCACTTTTTCTTTTAATAATAGGGAAATCAGTAGCCACTTAAACAGCTTCTAAAACAACCATTGTCTTGTTTAACTGATTTTAGAGATGAGATATCAGAATCAATAGCAAAGATTCTCAGGTTTTGCAGGGGTTTCCAGTTCACCCTCAGCCTCAACCAATACGGGTAAGTGAGTGTCAATTTCTCCTTAGCCTTGCTTTTAAATAGTGAGCAAACTATATCGAGGACTACTTGAGATCTATGTTACATGGACTCTTCGGTTTGCGTGAAGTACCCATGTCGGACACTCGACACTTGGACATAGGTATGTGTCCGACAAATCTCATAGGGTATGCCATTATGATACTATCTTGTAGTCTTTTGTTTAATTAGTTATTGCTTTGAGACGAAACAAATTGTCAATTAAAACCAAATGCATCACATAAAACATCTTTTTGCTTTGAAATAACTAAAAAACAATAACAAATATCAACATTTTGCCGTGTCACGTGTTTTCCAAATTAGACGAATCCGACACGTGGACACGTATCCGGTCTGGAAACTCGTACCGAGTCCATGTAATGTAACATAGCTTGAGATGGCCTGGGGCTTAAAGGATATCTCGCTAGTATGAAGTTGAAAAACCTTCGCAGAATCGGCTGAAGTGTAGCATTACTGAACCTTTTTCCTTACTTTGAAATGGAGACTTACAACAATTAAACATAAGTTGAAAGACTGTTAGTACAGAAATACTTGCAAGAAGTTTTCTTTCTTGCAATTCTACCGTACTCTAATAGTAGAAGTAGAAGCAATTCCTATAATCTAAAGAATAGAACTTTTTTCCAGGTTGGATCAATGACCCCAGCTTGCAAGGAGAACTAGGATGAACGTAAACAGCTGGAATCAGCCAGAAATGACTTCGTTCCTCCCTTACCTCTTTTAGCCTTTCAGATCAGCCAATGGAAGCCTAGCAATTAAACCACAATTTGTTGAAAGCGGTACAGTTTGGTTTTAGAGCAATACTTAGATTGACAATCGAGAATAAGCTACAAAACAAGTAGCAAGTTTAAGCTAACGGCAGAAAATTTCAAAGGTTAGGATTTGTGTTAGAAAAATATTATTCTTTTCAACATGGCATTGGGCCGACAATGGAAACAACCGAGCTTGCAATTGCACCAAATATCTGTCTGGTCTACAAACTTCCCAGGGGCATAAATCTTATTAAAATTTGGTGGAAGAGTGGTAATATTAGTCTTGCCAGTAAATTGTTGGTTGAGATTCCCGCTTAGATGAATGAATCCCCTAAAAAAAGAATTTGACTGCAAAATGTATGGGGCTTTTCTTCTTACTTCTACCATTCTCCTAAGAAAATGGCTGTTTTCTCACATGTATACATTCAGCTTATCCCAAAAAAATAGCTGCAATTCATCTCACTAATCATTTCTCTAAGCTACAAAGAGTATCAGGTCTTGACATTTAAAATCAGGAAGAACAGCATAAGAACAAAAATAAGATCAACCCACAAAATTTTCCACCTTCAAAGACGGTAACATAGAAAAGAAACACAGATAATATAAAGAATAGTGGTTTCCATTCACATGGGAAGATATATAATTTGGGGGGTGTTTAAGATAAGGAGGGGAATCGAACCGTGTCAGTTTGAAAAGAATTGATGGTCAAAGAACAATGCCTCCTTATAGCGTGTAAAGCCACCTTAAGGGGAGAGCCTGAAACTCCATTCTTAAAAACCAAGGATTTCGCGATCGGTGTTGAAGTATAAGAACGATCCTTAAGTTGGCTGATGACCACGTTTTGGCACAAATCAGCCGGTGGAGACGCTATTGCTGCCGCCATATTTAGATTGAGTGATTGTGGAGGAGAGATGTGGGAATGAAGAGGGGAAATGTGGAGGAAGAAAGAAAGCTAGGGTTTTTGTAGGGGTTTTGATCGAAACAGAGCGCCTCTCTGGTTTACTCTGTCGCCCAGTGGAGTGATATGTGTATAGTCGGCATTGGGGACGCTATGGGTTGCTTTTTGGTCAAGCAATTTGACAAAAAGAAACCAATAAAATATGAGTTACAAACTTCATAAAAATGACGGAAAAAAAAAATTGGAGTAATTATGTGCCTCTTTAAGTTTGCACTTGATTTTTTTTTTTTTTCATGCTTGATAAGTTTTTTGGATAAACTTTTGTGCCATGAATAATTTTTCGTCAAAATGTCATTTAATCAAAGGGCAGGAGTAAGACTGAAAAATCATCCATAAATTATAGCCCTGCCAAAACCACCAACCAAGCCTAACCACATGTAACCATCACCCACGCCCCACCATACCCACCACCACCCAACCACGTCTACCAAAACCCTCACCACCGTGACCATTCTCCAATCGCCACTGAAATAACCATATCCCCTTCCCACCTCCGATGATTGATAACCACTCAGTCTTGCTCCCTTTGATCGCCACTATAACTACCATATCCCTCTACCTTGTCTACTTATAAACCGCTTGGCCCCTCTCCCTCCTGCCACCTACACAAACGGTGCTAATCCGCCTCTCTAATTGCCACCTCATCCTTGTGAAAGTGGTGGTGGTCAAGAAATATGGTCTCGATTATGTGGTGTTTGTGTGGGGGTGGGTGGGTCAGTGATGAATAGGGGTGGTTGGGAGTGGAGTTGTGCAGCGGTGAAGGGTGGTAAGATGGTGGGCTAAGTGTTATGGGGTGGCCATAATGTGGTGTGTGTGTGGGGGGGGGGGGGGGGGGGAAGGGGATGGGCGTGGGTGTGGGTGTGTGTGTGTGTCAGGTCTGTGCATGTGGGTGTTTGTTTATGGGTGTGTGCATGTTGGGTGGATGGGTAGGAGGTTGTAACGGTTGTGGAGGGGTAGTATGAACGGGAACGACTTGGGAGAGGGGTAAGAGGTAACGACATTGGTGTGTGTCTGTGTCTGTTCATGGGTGTGGGTATGTCGTGTATGTAAGGTTTAGGTGTCTGTTTGGGGTGTTAGGGAATGTGGGTCGTGCAGTGGTGGGAGGGTGGGAAGACTTGGTTTGGTATTGAGGGGGGGGGGGGAGGTGGCAACCTAGTCTGTGTGGGCGTTAGGACTTAAAAAGAAGTGAAGGAGGGCAGTCGGGTGGTAAAGGAAATATGGTGTTTGTTTGGGTTAGGATAGCCAGTTTGTTCAGTGGGTTATAATTGCAAACTTAAGGGACATATAGAAAATTACTCCAACATAATTTAATGGGGATTTTTGTCTTTTGAGTAAATGATGTCTTCATTTTTCAGTAATAATTAGTTTGCGTTGTCATGTCATTATCGATCATAACCATTACAAAAAAAAAAAAAAAAAATCAAAAGAAGAAAAGTAAAATTATTTTTATTGTTTTATACATCGAAGTATTTAGAGAAAGTTAAGTTCCAATAACTCCTGGTTTGTCTTTTGGCAAATAAACATTCACCTTTTATTTTAAGCAATTGGAACCATCGTCAAAATTAAGTGGACGGATGTATGTGCCATATTTTACGCGGCTTTTTCAGGGGTACAATTGTCCAACCCATGTTGTTGACATGGTGGTGGTTGGTTGTTAGGGGTGATGGGTACGCGATGGAAGGGTGATGAATCTGCCACACGTGCCATAGTGTAACCATGTTCAACCAAATGTATCGGTACCCCTTTTCCAGCCACTTGATGAATCTGCCTTAGCACTATCGACCATCAAAAGCTTAACCACTGTCGGCCGTCAAAAGCACATTTATCGCCACAACTCAACCATCACTAGCAGTCGATCCCATTATAGCTCAAACACCGCCGACCGTCAAACATATCACAACTCAATCATTGTCAGCAGTCAAACTCATCACGCTGCCGACCATTGAACACATTGCAACTCAACAACCGACAATTCATCACAAAACCTCACCACCATTATAATTAACCCCATAACGTTTCCTTGCCACTAAGTCATTACTATTCCATCTAGATTACCTTCAGACACCACTGCAATTACCTTCGACCACCACTGTGAGAGATGTGGAGGCGGGATATGTGGGTTCCTTTATAAATCAAATATGATGGTGGTTGTGGTGGGTGGCTGAATACAATTGGGGGTCGTGGTGGATCTGGTGGTCATGGTCCGTATGGTGGTGGCAGTGCATTCGACAGTTAGAGATCAGCGAGGTAGAGGGAGAAGAAAGAGACGATGGATCGATGGTTGGAATTTGGGGAAGAATGAAGAAAAGGTAAACGTAAAAAATGACTAAGACTTTAAAGGAAAACTTGATTGCTACCGGGATTGTACGATGATACCTGCAACTTTTCATATAGCGAAAATTAATCGTCATTAAATATTTTTAGTGATTTTTTATTTAGTGACACTTAAAAGGTGTTGTTAAGAATTGTCACTGGAAGTGTCAAATGAAATACCACTAAACATATTTAGAAACCATTAGTTGTCGCCATATAAGGACTTCCAGTGTGGATTCGGTGGACTACTACGTAATGACAGAGGGCATTGGCTAGGAGGATTCAATGGGAGGCTGCCTATCCGTGATATTCTAAAAGCCGAGCTTAGGGGGATTCTTCATGCACTTTGTATCCTCAAGGACCGCAACATCAGGGGAGCAAATGTAGAGACGGACTCACTCATGGCCACACAGATTCTTACTAAGAGAGATGGAGATCGTTTCCACCCACTGATCAACTTAATTAAGGATTGTCGCTTTTTGTTCATTGCGACGAAATCCAAGCTATCTCATGTGATGTGCGAATGCAACCAAAGCGCAGATCTACTAGCCAAACTGAGAGCAAACCAACAAGGGGATTTTGTTTACCTCGATCAACAACATGAGGTTTTGGTTGATTTGTTGAATGCAGATTCTGATGGGGTTGAATACTCATGTTTCTAAGTCTTTTTAATTTCCTTTGTAACCAAAAATAAAAAGGAAAAAAAACAAGGACTTCTAGGTATCTTCCTACAACCAGGGTAACATAAAAAAAAAATCCGACTTAAAAAGCCTATCAAATATTGACATGTGGTTGGGCTTTTGGCTTTTATTAGTTTTATAAAACGTATACCTAGATAACCTTTCAGTTGTTGCATGTGTATTGCATATGCTTATTTCCGTTCAGATTTTTTAACGTTATTTCAATTTTGGGTACATTTACTTTCAATTAAAAACTCGGGATTTAACTGTCCAAAATGAAAGGTGAGGATTTTTCTTACCAAAGCTTACAAACTTTAGAGGATTATTTACGACTTAACCTTCAAAAAGCAATAATATGCCTTGCCTGGATCGAACCCTTCAGTCGCTAATAAAGGTGTGCACCGAATTCAAGCCACTTAGTACCAGGCCATGAGACTCTAGCTAACATCTGAACCAGCTAAAATCTGCCGAGCATCGATTAATAAATCTCTTAACTAGCAATTTGTATTTTCATTTGGCACGTGTCAACAAACAACTAGTCCCCTCTAATTTTACATTCCTCGTGTAAAAAGGATGAATTGGATCAATAGATTTTAAATTGAATTAATCGTTCCCCTCACCGTGTCGTATTTTACTATTCCTTGTATTTACAAACATCAGAAAGGAAAATTTTGACTTGTTAGTTTAAGCTATGAACAATAGCAGTTCCTTTTTCCTTTTACCTTTTCTGATGCCACCTTAAGGATCGTTCTGTGCAAGGGTTTGTATTACTGCGTGTAAATCTGAAATTATTAAAAGATTCTCCAGAGAATCTGTCCAACATGCTCCACTCTGAAATTGCTTAATTTCGGGTAAAAATGGTCTCAATCTAAAAAAACTGAATTTGAGTTCAATTCAAATTCAGAAGCTGGCATTTAGCATACAACTGGGATTGTGATATGCAAGCGACTTCAATTTTAGGGGACAAAGGAATTATGTCGTTGAGAAAAATAAAGCAATATCAATGATAAGTTAACCATAAAGATAATTTGATATGAAACGTTAACGCTCTGGGGCCTATGAACCTCCCTACTATTTGGGATGGAAAAAACGAAAATATCTCGAGTTCTACTCGTTGAAGAGCTAAAGGTATACACTTTGCCGCTATGAACGTGTACCAATCAATCGCTAGTAGACATGCGTATTTCTCTCGTAGCCCAACCAAGAACCAATCCAGTGTTATTTAAACTATACAAACAATTGGCATAGATGACCACCAAGAGTCTAATCTATGTACTAAAAAGTTGTATCTGTAGTACAGGTTATTCCTATTATTGATAATATAATGGAGTAATTGACTAATCAAGTAGCCAAGACAAAGCATATCCCCTTCATTAATCTCTCGTCCTAATAAAAGCCCTATATCTATGCCTTGGAATAGGAGGAAGATTGCATAACCTCACCAACATCTTATCGTCATCTTCAGCAACTTCACAAGATTGCTTGCACGAGAAAATGGACTTGCTCTTCCTTTCCCTGTTCTTGACACCGCCATCTCCAACGCTCTTGGTGCACTCCTTGATGGCTGCGAGGAAAGGATCATCATCTTGCAGCCACAGGGCCTTCAGTGAAGTGCTTCTGCGTGGCGGCTGGAGCTGGCACGGCGGAGGAGGAGGAATCTTCGTTTCATGAGCCTCCGCGGACGGTGTTTGATGTGGCGGCAGGATAAGGGCATCTAGCCCTGCATCTGAAGGGCACTTTTGGTGGGTGAGTTTGGAGACACCAGGCTTGTGCTCCCATGAGAAGGGCACATTTCCATGGGAGTGAACCTTCCTGTGGCTCATGTTTGTGGTGGTTGGCTTCTAGGGTAGTTGGTATATGAAGGTACTTTTCATCCAATCGACATTCTCTAACAGAAAATTCCTCAAAGGGGAAGCAAGTGAAACGTGAAGGGGAAGGCGGTTTTTCACAAATTCAAGGCATTCGATGATGGAAGTGAAGAAAAGAGAACCAAGTTCTGTATTTGGAGTTTCTATCGATTTCGTAAATTTGACGTTTAAATTGACAAAAATTCATGTTTGTACATTTTTGGGTGAAAAGCACGAGAAGTATTAAAATTTGAAAAATAAACTTCTTTACAATGTAGTTGACTCTGGATCATAGGCTTAGTTATGAAAATATTCGTCTTATGTAATACTTTTTTTTTCCTGGTAAATTTTTTTTCAAATTTTAGTTGTTTAAGTTTTGAGTACATAATTAAGAATGGTGTGTATACTAAAAAGCAGGTTCCTCAATAAAGAATAATTCGTCAAATTATAAGTGGAGCTACCTAATTTAAGAGTGATGGCAGAGTGGCGGCAGCGACTGACGACAACATGGTAATCGTGATGGTGGTTATGGTGTGTTCGAGACGGAGGTGGTGTTGGTAGTAACTACCTTTTAGATGGTGGTGCTGGCAAAGTCATCTTGGTGGTGGTGGCAGCATCGATGGTGTATTGTAGGTGACAGTGTGATCTTGGTGGTGATAGCATTGGCAGTGGTGGTAAGCATGGAGGTGCATGTGACGGTGGCGGCGTGGTGGTGGTGTCACTGGCGACAGACAACGATACTCTGGTGGCGGTGGTGCGGTGGTAAAGGGGATGGCTTTTTGATGTGGAGACATCGTTTGTGATGGTGGTTGTGGCATCTCGACAGTAAATATTCTTTTTCAACGGTATATATTATCCTTTTTATGTGATATTTGGTTTTATAACTTTTGCCTCTCCGAACCTAAAATTAAGCAATAAGTGAGTCCCTTGTGACTTAAACTTACAATCTATTTTAGGCAGGTATCCATTTCTTAAGCGATCCACGTGCAGATGTGCATTATCAAACTTACCTAATAGAACATTATTAAATTTAAGTTTTAAATGTGTAATTGCATTTTAAGTAAAGTACCATATATTGTTATGAACTATGGAAAACCTTTAGCTTATTTTGTCACATTATAAAAAACTCTCGTTATTACGTATTGTATAAACACCATCAGCAACTCAAAGTTAATTTTATTAAAAATAGCTTAATGCTGATTTTAAAAGATAATTATGATTTCATCTAATATGTGTACGGAGAATCGATCACAAACATAATCTATAAGATTGACTAGCATATATAAAGAACTTTTGTCATGTTATATTATCAATTAAAAATTTTCTTATTTCCTTAGTATAATACCCAAATACAAAATTTTCCCCTTACTATAAATTTAAATCAGGGAGAAGACTACAAAGAAAAGAAAATATTGCAGCTTTCACCCTAAGTAGTAAACTTTATGGTGGAAAACATTAATTCCTAAATTCTTCAGCTAGTTGCCATCTATGACCTTGACGTCTTACTAGTAATTAATGTATTTTGTCAAATATTATGGGTGTCGAATTTTATTTATATTGCATAGATAAATTTTCAAATTATAACAAATCATAAAAGCAAAACTATCAAATTCAAGGCTTTCCTTCTTCTTAAGAACAACCGCACTCCGTATTAGTAATTTTTTTTTTTATCAATTTGAGTTGGCATCAATTACCCCAATCAACAATATTTGGCATTCCAAAACTTTATTCTTGGTCTTAAATTGTTCTTAAACTTAAAAAAAAAAAAACAATATTTGGCATATGGTAATGGCTAAAATGACCAAAAGCATTCTAGATTTTTTTTTCAAAGTCAATTAAGAGGTTGATTAGAGCAAAGACAAGAAGTCATGCACATTAGCAATAATCATCATTAGCTGGTAGCGTAGTTGCAATTACACGGTTTTTCTTTTGCTTTTAGCTTCTCTGTTCTCCCTGTCCTTCTCGTTCCAAGTTTTATCTTTATTTATTTTTTCTATTTATGAGTTAAAATTGTGTTTCCAGTTTTTTGCTAAATAGGGTTTTAGTTTTGATGATTATTAGTCACTAGAAAGGGTAGCATGAGACTAAGGTCAATGATTCTTCAGAACCGGGGATGTCATGATCTGCCCCATATTTGTCACTAAAACTTACTTATATTGATGATATGTCATTTTAAATAAAGAATTAAAGTAAAAAACTGAAAGAAAAAAAAATTCCACTAAAATTGGTAAGAACATTTGTCACTAAATTTCGTGAGAGCGAATTGGTAAGAATTTTTACTTAAAATTTGAACTCTCTCAATTTACTTTTGTCTCTAAAGGTTAAAGCTGTGTTATTAGAAAATGTCACTAAAAACCATTTGAAGTTTGAGAGAGTTTAAGCAAAAAATTTAATTTCAATGTAGATGTAATTTTAGTACTAATGCACATAAACATGCAATGCTTTTCTTTTTCGCATTATATAAAATTAAGATTAGAATGCTTCAAGTTTATATATAAATGTTCCTCGTTACACCCGATCTTGTTATACTAGATCAATTCTATTATACTAGCAAGTAGCAACTAAAAATTTTTCATGCAACTTTTACCCTCCTCCGCGTGACATCTTCGTTCAGCTCCGGACTAAAGTAATTTAGCTTGTAGGTAAAAGCGACCGCCTCCATTGAGCGAAATTAACATGTTTAAATCTCGTGAAAGTGAAATGCTCGAGATAAGAAAGTAATGTTATTGTGACAGAAAAATCAACGAGGCTTACAAGTAGATCAATTAGTTTATAAAGCACGTCTTGAGTATCAATATATCCCAATGATTCAGCAAAAAAACAAAAAAAAAAACTGACTGTTTAAAGTGTAAAAACGAGTTTTATGAATCTGGGGGTGCACCAAGTTGTCACTAAAAAGTAAATAAATGTTGCTAATGTACCTTTGAACAACCAGTCCGAGTTTGTGCCGGGTCTGAGCCTCTTTTCCTTTGGACTGACTCATCAATCCAAGGGTTGGCCCATAATTAGCGAGCCCAAACGAATATGAACATTCTCGTCATTTCACGTCATCGCAATTTAGGGCTAGAGTTTCGTCCTTATAAGTCGGCTCTGGTTTTCGCTTTCGTACGCGACTCCGTCAAAATGGACCTCGTTTTCTTGGCAATAGAAATTTCTGTTTGATTTTGAGTCAATTGGTATGAGGCGATGAAGAAAGAAAATCGTTTCTCGATTCTGAATTTATCTTTGCAACTTCTGCTTTGGGTAAATTTTGATGACCGAATTTGTGCGTGTCTGAGCCTCTTTTCTTAGATAGGTAGTGTGTGTGCGTGTGTGTGTTGATTGATCGATAATCGGGGGGTTGCAGTGATTAGAGTAAAATTCCTCGTTCTGATTATATGCAAGTAAAGGCATGACAGATTCTTGTTCTACACCCATAGAATCTGAGCAACCCCGGTCCTTTTGCTCCCAATTTACCCCATACTGGGGCTTATTCATGAGGATTTGTGTTTGTTGCTTCTCTGGATCTCGATTTGGACAAATCTGATAATACTTAATGGGGTTAGCAACTTTTTTTTTTAGGCATTAATTAGATTTTAATATTTATATTTAACAATAACTAGTTGTTGTTATATCAGATTTCTTAAAAACTCAGTGGTCTTAGAAGAGCGGGTATTTGCCCGGGTGGGGAAGATTAGTTCGTTAACTATTCTTGAATAAACAAAATAGGGTAAAAATAATGACCGTAGGTTCAAATGCCATTCTAAAATTTTGTAAAAAGCCAAACAGAGGGAGTAAAAGAACATTAAAGGATGGGTAGTTTCGTCTAATCACTTCTTGTGCAAATTATATATCCGTTAATTCCATGGACATGGATCGTCTGCTGTTGTAATTATGGTTACTGCGAACATGGTTACTACAAGCGTAATTAGGGTTACTGCGAACATGGACTCATGGATCAAGATAGGCTTGAGATGGCGTCTCAAATTATGTCACGTTATCAAGATATTTATTCTTCTAACAAAGTCTCTGTAAATCTTAATTCTCTCTCTCGAATTCCAACTATCAGGGGCGTCGGCACCTCTTACTCCTCCACCTACCGGTGATGGTGATCTACACTCCCCCTCTTTCCTCCAAAAAGTGAACCGGCGACGACTATAGATCGATGGCCAGCGTGTAGATAGGTGGTTATGGGTGAGGGTGAACTAGGGTGGCTTCGATATTATGTGATGACGTTAGATCTAAGGTGTTGATGGTGGGCATCGAATTGGTGGTGATGGTGGTGGTCCTGAGGTACGATGGTGGTTGGCATGATGGTTGTGACATGGGTCATAAGGAGATGGGGCCATGGTGGTTGTGACATGGGTCATAAGGATCGGGACCATGGTGGTTGAGTCATGAGCCACCGGAAGGTAATGGGCCATCGCCGGCAGATCATGGTACTCTCTCTCTTTGGACTTCACGCCAACAATTGGGAAAGAGAAGTTAGCTGACATGGCTTGATTTAGGCCTTCAAAATTGATCCGACGGCTGTAACTATGACTACTCTAGGTGCATACAATAAGTTGATTAAGTTGATAAACTTTGTACATTTTTCAAAATATGTTCAATTGTTCAAGTTGATTTTGTATATTCAGAAACCAAACCGAACGAGCATCCAAATCACTGAAACACGCGTAAGTAGCTTTGGTTCATTTTACTGTCCAAACTTTTGGTTTTTAGACTTTATATTTTGAAAAATATGTTCAATATGTTCAAGTTGATTTTGTATATTCAGAAACCAAACCGAACGAGCATCCAAATCACTGAAACACGCGTAAGTAGCTTTGGTTCATTTTACTGTCCAAACTTTTGGTTTTTAGACTTTATATTTTGAAGAAAGGTAGAGTACCAATATCTTGAAGTTGTTTTGGATGTACTATCCAGTGTAATTAAGTTCTTTGGCACATAGTTGGTGGACCAGCCACGAGTAGGCAAGAACACATGTTGCAAACGGGTTTGGCCCAAGGTTGATATTGTACTCTGATTTGCCTATCTTGTGATGGTAACCTTATTGCTGTTTATGACCACCAAATCTTCACGGGCACATCAACATTCCACATTGCAGTACAGTTTTCGACTTAAATGAGAGTTGAAAGGGTCAAATATAATGTGGCCTTATTGCCAGTTCCTGTGTAAGGGGTATCACTAGTACGATACTTAAGAAAGCACTAGGAAAGATCGACTGAAGACAATTTTCTGTTAGTTAGTTGTTACAATGTCAAAATTAAGAATATGGTAGATCTTCGTATTTTAATATACTGGTTGCATGAAAGTCTCTTAGTGCAATAACAAGAAGCGTTTCGATTGATTATTGAACAAGAAGGACATCCTTCGCTTTTTCTTGGTATTTTCTAACTTCTGGTTTTCAATTCTTTGCAATTTTCATTATTTTCTTGATCTTAATAGAGGGATCCAATTCAAGGCCTAGGTCAAATGCTCTTATTCAACATTTTTATGTGTTCGCCGTAAGATGAGCACAAATCAACAAAATGGTAGTGAGACTCGCACCCATTCGCATCAGGAAAAACTGTAAACGAGCCAAATCAAGCTCTGTTGTGGAGAGTGCTAGGCTTTAGTCCGCAAATATTATTGAATTGCAGCTTGATTTCTTTACCTCTTTATCGACTGCAGGTTTTGGCATGCTCCCTTTGGTAAATAGTTCATCAGGGTTTCACCCATCTGGGGAACCATCCATACTTTTCGGAGAAATGAGAGAAGCAAGGGTGTGGTCCAGGGGGTTTGGAAAGTGATGAAAATATTCTCCAGCTTGTCCCTTTTGTTTCCTCTCTTTCCTTTTGGCAGGGTATAGCTTCCTGGAATTCCCAACAAGCTCGTGATCTTCATTATTGCGTGTACAGTTATTTTCAAGCAGCCACATTTATCAGTACAAAATCATGAACATGACTGCAACATGCTGATCAAAGATTCATAAATCTTAAAGGGACCCAGTAATGAAGTCAAAACTTGTTTGTGAAAGCATGATCTGTTGCAGTGAAGATTGGGTTCATGCCCAAAAAAGCTTTGGAATTCTGATGCAGAATAAGGTTGCACAATTTGTGAACTACAGAATAACAACATACTTTTTTGTCCTTTAGAGGAAAATTACAAGCCATAATAGAGAGAAATAGTGCAAGAAACCTATAAGATGGAATGAGGTACTCCAAAATTCCCTCCAGTCTGCCATCTACTTTATAAGTAGACCGTGTTTCCACCATCATTTGTGACTTCGGTTACAAGCTTACAAGGAGGAGGGTACAGAAGAGGTACTAGTGAGCGCTGAACTGAGTATATTGCTGCAGAGGCTACCACCCTCAGGGACCTTCAAAGTGTTGGCTCTTGGGCTGCTTCCCGAACTGCTGTTTGATAGTGAGACAAAACTCGCCTTCTGCAAGACCCCTGTTGGGGAAGATCCCAACTGAGGGCTGCCATCCCACATTTCAGTTGTGAGATCTGGGGCTGATGAGTTCTTGCTGGCTCCCCCAGTGCTAGAGGTGTGGTTCAAGACTTCTCCCAGAGGACCTCCCATTGAATTTTCCCACGAGATCGGTATCCAATTTGTTTGCTTCTGCATTGGTTCGCTGTGTTCATTTCTCGCACCCAAACCCATTTGTATTGGGTCAAACTCACGAGATAGGCCTAGTGGCGAGAGGGTGAGTTTATCTTGCGTAGGAGAATTTGAGGATGATGAGAAATCAGAGGATGCCATGGGAATCGACATAGAGAGTTGGGTCCAATCTGATTTTAGTTCCTCAGGCCATCCAACAGTGGCGCGACCAGACTGGCCCTTGGGCCATTCGTCAATGAAATGGCGAAGTGGTTGGTCAGAGCTTTCTTTGTCATTGAAACTTAGAAAAGAATTAGTGTTCCTGAGGTTCATGTAAGAACTTTTGGGGGATGGATAGAGAAGGGAATCAGAGGAGACTACTCCAAACTCTGACTGAGAGGACTCTTCTACTGAGACGTGTTTTGGAATGGAGAATGGAGAGTCTTTGCACTTCACGTTTATGGCAGGAGATACTATGGAGAGGCCCTGGGGATCTTGCATTCTGCAATGCACATTCTCTTTATTAAGACAAAAAAAGCACAAAATGGAGCATATGAACTGTTTAAAAGCAGAAAATTCAGCGAAATAAGGAAAAGGCAAAGTTCTGAGACAAGTTTCCTCTTGATTTAAAGAAACAAAAACAATAACGAGCCTTTAGACCGAACTTTCTTGCTTACATGAAAAAAATGCAACCAAAAATGCATAAAAAGAAGGTAAAGTCGCAAGTTTTTCAAGTTTTCTACATGAAGGACATTACATATCAAAGGAAGCAGTAGTAAGGAGAAATAAAAGAGAAGTCATAAATCAGGAGGAATTTGATATGGGACTCATAACGAGGTCTTCCTAGAGAAGGAATCTCAAGTTCTGTTATTCAGACTAGTCACTTTCACCAAAGCAAAGATAAATAATGGGGTCTACTTAAAAGTAAAGAAGACATAAAGAGTTGAAATGCCTACTATCTCATGTCAATCTTTAATCATACTAGATAAAACTGAAAATGGATAATGGCAGCTAGGAAATTAAAGGAACCAATAAGTACATCTTTTACCTGTTGACAAGAGTGTTAGTGGAAGGATTGGCAGCATCAGGTGATAAGCTCTTGAACTGGTGCTGTGTAGCACCAAGGCTATTAGATGTGCCGCTGCAGGACCTCACCGATGCTGATGGGGAGGAAGCTACGGGCACCACCTTTGAAGTAGTAGATCCAGAGACAGCATGGCCATTCTGGCCTTCCACAGGCTTTCTTGAACGATGGCGGCCCCTGTTAATGTGCCTTTCACAGTATTTCTGGTCAGGAACAGCATCTTTTGAGCACCGCCATTTTTTCCCATCTGTTCGGCGACATCTCCCTGGCTCAGGATCAGTGTTGCCAGAGAAACCTAGATGAAAAGTACCCCAACCAACTTCTTGCACGATAAGAAAAAAGGAAAATGAAATCAGCTTCTTCTTCTTCTCTAAGTTTGATTTTGTTTAAAGTCATAGATTTTGCATACCAAAAGATCATCACAACTTTGATGCTTATTGCAACTAAACATAGTAATAAACATTTAACCCAACAAATAAATGAGGAATAAGGAATTCCAATGCTGAATGAACTAAACGTATGAAAGAGTTCAGTTTTCATCGCAGTTGAGCATGTACAAGGAAAAACGGGAATGTTACAATTGCAATTATGCTATCTAACCAGAAAGGAAAAGCCTTTTTCTAATTTCCAAGGAAAGAAGAATGTTGTTACAAATCTAACAAGAAAATAAGAACAGTCCTTTTCTAATTTCTGGTGCAAAAATTAGGAGGCGTAAAAGGCTTACATGAATTGGGGGCATAGGATCCAGAAGATGAACCCGAAAATGAAAACAGGTTGAGAGATTTTCTGAGAGGAACGAGCAAATGTGAAGGAATAGGCACATTTGCCACAATGTGCTTGTAGATTAAGGCCTGGTGTTCCAGCTCCATCCACTGGGATGGAGTAAATGGCCCTCCATATCTAGCAAAAGGCACAAGCATCCCTGCACCCAACCCTCCAGAACTGTACCCTGAAGCAAGAAGACCAAGAAAGCCAAGTTCAAGATCCACAAGAAAAAAAACAAAAATCAAAACTTGCAATTAAGCTAAGCGAAGCCATGTGATCAAAAATCAAGAAACAGGTTCAAAAGATGAGAAAGAGGTAGTTTTATCTGAATATACCAGATTAAAGCAGAGTTAAAGTTCATCTGGCAGCAGCATTTAAGAAGCTATACAAATCAAAATTTCCCAACTTTGGCAGAAAGATAAGATATACAACAGTGGACAGTGAGAAAGATAGGAAAGGAGTGAAAATCAATCAAAAGTCTCTTCTACCTGCTGCAGCTAGTCATTTTTTGCTGCTCATAACCTTTGCATGGCTTTCTGTTCATACATTATGGTCTAAACTTTACCAAAACCAGCACAGATTGACCAAGTCTCTCACAGCAGTACCCAAAAAGAACCAGAAAAGAATTATATCATGACAAGACTCAAAGAGTAAACATATCTGCTAGATGCCAATCAAAAGAACCTGTAGCCAGTACCAGGCATAAAAGCTGTATAGCATCATAAAAACAAGCTCATCTAAAAGTAGACTCATTCCTCTAAGACTCATTCTTCAAATCCATCTCAAAACCAAATTGTAACCAATAAAAATAGTCTCATTGAAAATACAAAAATAATTAACTTACTGAACATTCACGTACCTGCATTGTTAATGTAGGTAGGGGTTTGTTGGTGGAAAGAGATTAATGGGTTTTGAGTGGCTTTCTCAGTTAATCCAGCATCTTTACTGCGAGGTGGAGCTTCTTCATTGGTGGAGGAAAAGCTCAGCATGTTGTGGTCACCATTATCAGAGAAAAGTAAATTAGATCTTAGCAAAGAAGCTTCATTCTGCTGCTGCTGCATTGTTTTGGGGGCTCCGAAAGCATCAGTCCTATGGCTTTTAGAGCTCCTCCAGTTCTCTTCACCTGGCTCAGATCTCTCTTTCTTGATGAACCCAGATCCATGGTTCTTTGGGTTGCTGGTCTCAGGCTCCGCCATACCCTCAAGTGTCACAACCCCAAAATCCATAACCCAGAAACCCACCAGTTTACAGAATCTACATATAGCTCGAGTCCATATGAAGCAAGTAACAGACAGAGAGGGGCTGGGGGGGAGCTCAATGGGAGTGTGGAGGGGCTGATTTGGGAGTTTTGACAAGAAACTAACTGTAATAATTGGAGAGAGAGAGAGAGAGAGAGCTGAGGAGCAGGAGACAGAGATTAGTACGCCAGAGGGCAAGACCATTTCCACTTCTCGGACATGGTTAAGCCCAGATTTATCCGCTTTGTTTCCCAAGAGAGATTGAAGTCAAAGTTAACCCAACACTTTAGCTAAACACTGCATTTTTTGTTTCTATTTTTAGTTCTTTTTCCCCCCGGTAGCAGAAAAAAAAAAGTGTCAATAGGCTTCTCAAAATTAATTAGCATATATAGCTATCTTCACTGAAAATACAAACTAGGCAGTGCTGTACTATTCGTTTTATACAATCTAAAACAATCGAGGATAATGAGAAGAAGGATTCAGTCCTAAAGACTTCTTGTTAATTTGCGTACTATTTAGTTTATAGTCTTTATGTTCCTCTTCTCCTACTATTTACTCATTTCTGCCTGCTGCAATTGTCAAAGTGTCTTCTTCTGCCCTTTCTCTTTAAATGAAATTACTTTTAGTTTTTTGTAAACATATCACGCGCGGATGGTGTTTACTATTTACACCACCTAATATGTTATTACAGCTCTTATGTTCGATAAAAGGTCCATACTTGTTATTAAAGTATATATTAAGCGACAAAAAGTAACTGAAAAATAACATTGCTTTGTAATTTCATACTCCATTTAGTATGTTATTTCGACATTTGAAGGGTCAAAATCTTTAAGATCTCATCTAGTAGATTTAGGAATCTATGTGATGACATTAAGTTGTGGATCGTCTACAAAACATGCTTATAGATATTTTGTCGTGTGATTGTTGCATACACAAAAGTCTTCCCTAAATGTCCCAAAACTAAGGTTTAAGAAAATGCGGGGCCAATATACCAACCGGACCTAACAAAGACGAAGCAAGATTACTCCTTGCATCGAAATAAATATTTTGATACCTTGGTGGGAACAAACTTCTTCATTGTTCGGGATGAAGAAGCAATGACCCATTCGTCATAGCAAAATTTCGAAATAGTGATTCCATAGATGTATTACTACTATTTGTTAGAACTTCAACTTTTTCAAAATCAGCCCATCTTACTGGTACAAAAATACATTTTTTTATAACAACAACTTTTAAGTTTCATAGTTTGCCCTTGCACAAAAGGACCCCGAAAAATCACTTGTGTTAAAATTGCAAGGTTAGTTTTGGAAAAACAAAGGTGATTACATACTTTGCATTAATCAAATATTCATTGTGGAACAAAAAAAATCATATTATTTTAAGAGGGACATAATACATTGACATTTATGCATGATAATAACATATTGAACAGACAAATCCCGCCTTGCCCGCATGAGGTACTGTAACCTTAATTACAACCATATACGGGCGGAGGGGATCGAACCTTACATATTTGGTAAAAACTATGACTCGATGAACTTGAATGAAACCTTCAAGTTCAACTAACTAGCAAATATTTTGCCCTCTTATTTGTAATCTTACCTTCCCCAGGACACTAGTCAGTAAGTAAGGGCAGTATCATTTATTAAGATTGAGTTAAATACACCACGAGTAGTAAATGTACAGAGAAGGATGGGAGCTGGGAAGCAATTTGGGCGGCTCTCCTACGAGCAAAGGACGAGGGAAACCACGAGCTAGGCTTTATTATTTGCCCAAGACCCACAGAGATGTCTCTTTACATGTACTGGGTTGGTGTTGCCGTCCTCTTTTAGGTCCTTCCTTTTACTGTCCAAAGCATATTTTACCTAGGTAATGTACGTAGCATTAGTAAATGTTGGCATCACAATCTTGACTTTGAGTCTTACTAACTTTACCCCAACATAAAGAAAGTGTGTTAACTGGATAGTTTGTGTAATTTCTTTTGGTCAGTACGAGAAACTTTTCATTTATAAGAAGATTTAGCAAGTTGTCCTGACTGGTCTTTTTTTTTTTTTAATGTTACTAACATGAAAAGGAACATCAAGAACCACTTTCGTGGTTAATCAAGTGAATAGGTAGTCAAGTGCAAAAGTTCTTTGGAGTTAATACCGCTCTGTTCACATTTTTCGAAGTAGAAACAATACAAAAGGTTAGATGGCAAGTGGGGGCTGCATTTAATGGTCGTTGAGAAGCAAAAGTATAACGGTCATTTAGTTAAGAACTATAAATCTGCTCACTTGATTTGAGCGATTGCGTTACCTGTTTCAGTTTTGTTTTTGTTTTTGTTCTTCTAATAAAGCAATTTGTACGGTACTTTGACAGTATGCGCTTACCTTTTTATTGTATGAAAGTAAGTTTCGTATGAAATGTATGGCTCATTTAAACTTATAAAACAAATGAAAAGAAGCTCTAATTGCAAGAAGCCTGCAAAAAAAAAGGGCCAAACCAAACAAAGGATTTGTCCAAAGAAGTTGTTTGTTCAACTTTTCACAACAGAACATGCTTTAGTATTGGATTTTGTCAAAACCAAAGCTGGATGATGTGATGGCTAAATGATAACCCTCCTTTGTCTCCAGCATCCGCTGCATGCATGTTTCTTAGAACAGGGTCGACTGCTGTGGGGGAGTAGGGGACCTCTATCTCCATGGCTGGCCAGGGGGGGTAACTCTTTGACATTAGCGCCACCTTCTCGTGGAGATGTCAATTTTCATACGGACTGCAGGGGGGCGGTGTAACTGGGCTACGGAGATTGGATGCACCAACATGCATAATCTGTAACCAGCTGCCCCTTTTACAAATGGAGATTGGACCTTGGGGTTATCCTGACCCCCAGTCTTTCAAGAAAAATTACAACATAGCTGAAAAAAATGTCACTATGATTGTTATAACGTCACGTGTTACAAATTACGATTGACGGGCTCAACGAGGTGTGAGCGTTTGTGAACAATAGCGGATTGTGTTCAAACTAGTTTGGTGAAACGCGACGACCATGTGCAGGCGTATCAAGAGGGGAGGAGGTTGACCCCTCTTATCTTTTGTTTCGAAACATTTGTGAGACGGGGTGTGAAAGTTAGGAAAAACATGATCGTACGTAGAGTTTCTACCATTTTATTTTGACAAAGTTTGCAATTAGCAAAGATCTTTAGACTAACAGTATATAGGTTTCCCTAAAATTAAAACTGAAGCACTTATTTTTCTCAAAATCACAAACTTTAAAAACGAATTTATAAATAAAAGAATGTTCTCAATTGCATTGTCACTTACGCGCCATCTCTCCAATCATTAGTTCTACTTTTCTGATGGCCCTTACTTATGTAGGGTGAGACTGGATTCACAAACATTTTGGATAAATCTAAACATTTTTATCACCAAAAGTTTAAAAAGCGTTGCTAATACTTCTTTCACCAAGAACAATGTACGAATTTTGCCAAAAGGAAGTGGATTTCGCCTTAACTAATGATGAGTTTGAAAAATCACTCGAAATGACATATTTTTTCCTTTTTGTTTTGCAGCTGAGTGTCAAGAAATTTTTTGCCCCTTTACTTGCAAATATCGACTTTCAAGTCATTCGTTCCAAACTTGAGGGGTGGTGGAAGTGACAAAGGGCCTCGAGGTCCCGAGTTCGATTCCTCATATCGACGAGTCATATTGAATTGCAGTTCTAAACATTCAAAAAAAAAAAAGGTCATTCATTCCAAAAAGCGCAAGAACGAGCTTCATTTCAACTTAAGCCCATTTATTTAGAATAAAAAGGCATGCATTATTCCCAACTCACATAACTAGTTCGTTAATATAAATTAGGGTTAATTACACATATGTCCCTGAAGTTAGGGGGTAATTACAGTCAATGACACAAAGTTTCAAAATGTAACAGTAAATTAAATGGGTAATTTACTTTAATTTATAGGGTTGGGGGCGCGGGGGGGGGGGGGGGGGGGGGCGCGGGGGTGGGGGGGTGTTGGGTGTGGGGAGAGGAAGAATAAACAGTAAATTAATTGGGTAATTTATTTTAAAGTTAAGGGCAATCAAGTCTTTTTGTCAAAACCGTTAAGTATTTTTGTATTCCGTTTGTCAATGGACATAAGTGTTACATTTTGAAACTTTGTGTCCTCGCGTGTAATTACCCCCAAACCTCAGGGACATAGGTGTAATTAACCCTATAAATTAATGCATTTTAGAATATCGAGATTTCAAACTGTTAACTAGTTATGTCGAAATAGTCCTCCAATACTAGTTTTGTTTGAAAGACAATGCAGGGCCTTATGTGCCACTAAAATTTGAGGCAATAACAAGTCAGTGATGTCTTCAGATGTTTTGAGCTCATGAGCGCTTAGTAGTGACTAGTGAGGCTTCGTTGCACTAAAGAGGACGATTGCTCCCTTAATTTTTTGAAATTAAAGAGAAATAACATAAAATGCATAAGAACTTGAGATTGAAAAACCTTCTCTAATATTTAGGGCTACTATGGTCACTAACAAGAAAAAATTCTCACATCGTGACTGTGAACTTGCAATTTTGCCCACCTTAGATTGAAAGTTATGGTCACTAACGAGAAAATTTTTCTGATATTTTCACTGTGAAGTTGCAATTTCGCCCACCTTAGATTGAAAAATCTTCTCTAATATTTAGGGCTATTATGATCACTAATAAGAAAATTTTCTGACATCATCACCTTGAACTTGCAGTTTCGCCAACTTTAGATTGAAAAATCTTCTTTACTATTTATGGCTAATATGAATTTTTTGACATTATCATTGTGCTGTGTTAGTGTAATATTCAACAAGCCTGTATCTAACTTTATCTATATCATTACAGCTGCATTTCTAAGGTGGCGTTTGAAATCTATTCCGTTTACAGTTTTTTTTTTCAATTTTGTAAACTGAAGAAAAAAAATTGGCACACAATTTTTCGCTTTTTTTTTCTTTTTTTTCAGTTTTTAAACACATGCCTGTTTTTTAAAACTCTTATTTTAGAGTTTTGGATTTTGTTTTGAAACCCCCCCTCCCCCCACCCACTCGCCCGTCGCCACTGCCCACCGCCACCTCCACCACAAAAAAAAAAACTTAAAATAAAAACTGGATAATCATACACCTATTTATTTTTGTAAAAAATAAAAACTAAACTAATTTTAATTTTTTTTTTTTTTTTAAATAGAAAACCAAAATTGAAAGTGACTTTAAACAGTCTCTAAGTTTTTCTTTTACATTTCGTTAAAGGAACAAATAGAAATATGTTCACTCCAATCTAAATTAACTTGAACATAGCTATTAACTCTCGTACTTAAGATTATACCCGAAGATTATGTCGTCGCTGCGACAGGAATACATATCCTAAACAAAATTATCGGCAAACAAATTGTGAGACATCGACTTTGGCCACGCCAATCAATAATACCCCACCGCCAGAGGAAAAATATCCCTTTGTTCTCCCGCCTCACAGGAGACCCGAATCCCACTGGTTCAGAGACGTCGGTGGCGATGGCTACGATGATCCACACCGTCACTTACCGTCTTTCTACCCACTCTCCTTCTTCATTTACTCGACTATTCAGCTTCCCTTCGCAATCTCTCTCCCTTTCTCTTCCTTCCTGTTCCACCCCCACCCCCATCACCAAGTGCGAGTTCCGCTCCCAAAAATCAAGTAAACAAGGTCGGTATTCTATCGTCGCTAAAGCTTCTTCGGCGACGGATTTCTCTCAAAACATCGGTGATATATTGGGCGACGTCAGCATCTTCACCGCGTCCGGCGAGCCCGTCGTGTTCAAGGACCTCTGGGATCAAAACGAGGTACTTAAATTTCACTTCTCTAGGAATCTATTATTTCGCCCTGCCCTGCGGCCGGTGCCGAAATCATCGGACATAGTCTTTTTAAGCGATCGATCGGCGTGTTTCGTAGTTTTGGTTTGTTTAGACTTTTTGCAAATTTCCACGATACCATATGCAACTCGCTCATTATTGCTGATAAGCCAAACTTTGAGATGCAGTTAACTTGCTCATAATTGCAGATAATATTTCACAAGTCGAAATAATGATAAATAGTAAAGTCAATTTTTACGTGTTCAAATGCTATTCCCATGATTTGAGAAAAGTAAGAGCAGAGAAATTGTGAAAGGGAGAGAGTACATAGAGATAGCTCATTTACTTGATTTTCTAACACATATTACGCTGATATGCATGCCTGCCAGAGTCCAGGGCGTCACTTCAGATATACCGCATGAAGCCAGTTTTTGGTAAAACAAAAATAGATAGAAACTTTGATTGGTAATCTCATATCTATTTTCCTGAGGCTAGGGCTGAGAGTGAGAAATAGCATCTCGAAGTAATTATACACTCGGACGTGCTAACAATTAATAGTCTATAAGTTCATAACCTCTAATATTTTTTTCTTTAAAAGGGAACTATAACTCCGTTCCATAGGGCATACTAAATAATCTATGATATTTCACAACTATTCGAAAAAAATCAGGTATGGTTATTGATTGTAGTAGAGCAAATATATGTTTGTCTGTATTATCTTCTATGGAATAAAAATACATTCTAGAAAATCAAACTAATAAAGTCTTTACCTTCTTGTGTAAGTTAATTAAGTAAATTAAAAAAAGGAAAAGAAAGTACAAGTAAAACATGTGATTTGAAAAGAAAAAAAAAAGGGCAAACGGCAATAGGGCTCGCTTGGATGACAATTGCTTGGAGATCAATATTTTATATGACCATTGCATGCCAATCGTTGGTTGCATTGTTCCCTGAGTACACGTGTTCATAGTGCATGGCCATGGATGGAGCCTTGTCTTAAGAATTGACATTACCAAAAGGAGATGATTCAGAAGCGGATTTATAGAGGAAACTTAGGTTGGCAGCGATATATGTACTTCGCATAAGAGATTCTATGCTCGTTCACCCAACAGATGAGAAAATGTACATCAAATTATTTCAAATAAATTGCTCGCATGTGGAGATGATGGTGATGGTGAAGATGGAGAAAATAATAATGATACTTTGGTAAGTGGCATGAACATTCCTATGTTAGAGGAAGAGGATTGCACGAATCATGATTTCTTTGTTCAGTTGAGAGTTACTAGAAAAACTAGGATATAAGCAAGCAGGAATAAAAGTTCATGAGTAACCTTAATCAGTCAATACTTCTGATAGTTAGTAACTTTTGATCCCCAAAGAGTATAAGCTATAAGAGATTCGAATGCATATAGAGCATTTTTGTAATTGGCTCATTGTTATTGCCGTTATTGGTATAAGCTTTGCATCAAGTTGAAGTTTTTTATACACATGATAGTTATGAATTAATCAACCATATAGACCTTCATGTGCTGAGAATATGAAGGCAATGAAAGGCTCTAATGGCATAGTGGCAATGAGTTTCAGCAAAAAAAAGGAGCTCATTAAACTTTCTGCATTGGGACTATGATTTTAGAGGATACGTATCTAAGTATATGAACTTAGCATCGCCAACATCTGTGTATCTAAGTAGCCGTTGTCTCAACCGATTCTGCTTCCTCTGCTTGTCCTAGGATTTGTCCAAAGTGGCTCTTTTCTAGGGATAGAGGAGTAGAAAACAAGGCTCCCCTCTGAACTGATTCAGAACATGAAATCTCAAAGTACGAAGAAATGTTATAAATATGCAGTTGGAATGGTCAACAATGCACTCCGAGATTTTCTTAATATGGGGATTGAAGTAATTTTCTGAAGCTGCAAATTCATTGTATTCCACTCTTTCAGGGAATTGCTGTTGTTGCACTTTTGAGGCATTTTGGTTGCCCTTGCTGGTACATGCTCCAAGCCTTGTGTTGACCACAGAAACTCATTTTTCTTTGGGTCAAGCACTGGGAATTTTTCTGTAATGCTTTCTCCTCTGGTGTTTCCTTTCATTCTATAGCTGGGAACTTGCTTCAAAACTCAAAGAATCTAAAGCCAGATTTGACTCTGCTGGTGTCAAGCTTATTGCTATTGGTGTTGGTACACCTGACAAAGCTCGCATCCTTGCTGAAAGGGTACTTATTCCTCCTCTTCTTTGTCGCATTAAACTCTTAGAAGGAACTTTGTGTCGCCAAATTTGGCGAAAGGCGAGGTTGAACTCTTTCTATTTCTGCTTGTTGTGTGTTGGATGTTTGGTTGCTTATACTTCATATGCTTTTTTTCAGCTCCATAATAGAAAATGTACTATGCTTTACCTTTCAAGAGTGTATATATTCATTCTTTTACTCCAAGAATTGTCAGTGGACATCCGCACAATGCACGTGGCTCACTATGTGCTCTTATCCTAGAATCTCTATACTTGTATATAGAAGCTTTTGCGAGGCTATGCACCTTAGCAACACCGGTTTTGATTTTACAATCAACTGGGGAGTAAACTCATGTTTAGGTGGCATGAAAATAGAAGAAGACATTCTTATTGACTTGACATAGTCTGTTAAATCTCCAATCAGAGACTACGGAGGGTTTAATTATTTTTGATATTTGGTTAGAATTAGTTATTGAAGTATGAGGCCTCCTTAATTTTGACTTTCCTGCCTGGACCCCCTCCCTCATAGCCTAAGCCGTGCATTGGTTCGGCATTAAACCATAGAGTATGTTGAAACTTGTTGGGAATGTAACCCCACATTGGGGATAATTAATAACCTTTATAAGATACAAGTTTTGTGGGCATCTCCCCTTATTGCCTATTGGTTTTGAGTTGGATGCTTTCATATGGTATCAATGCCGACTCTCAAAAGCTCGGACTGGACTATCCATTAGGGTTGCCAAAGTTACACAAAGACATTCTTGAATTGGGCCGATCCAGTTGGGTTGTGAGCATTATCCAACAATGGCTGTAGAGGAAGATTTTGGGCTGTGTGACTGGACCTTAGTGAGGACGCCAAGTCAAAAGGAGCGCAGAATGTGATATTTCACATCATTTATGGGATAGTATACCATTTGTCTTTTATAACGCTGCTCACTCAGAAGTACCTATTTGACTAGCCCTTTTTGAGAAAGCGATGATATCAAAGCGGGTCAATTCAGGCCGAGCAGACAACTTAAAATTAAATCCACCGCTACCCAATTCATGTGATTTGCCCACTCAAAAGAAGTGTGGGTACATGTGAGGGGGCGTGTTAAGAATGTAATCCAGCATTGGGGAAATAGTGAATAACGCTAAGATATAAGCCTTGCAGGCCTCTCCCCTCGTTGCCAATTGGTTTTGAGTTGGTTTTTGTGCCTTCTATGTTTATTTGGTGGAAAGAGGGACCGACGCACGTCTTGGGCTTTAGTGGTGATGCAGAACACAACTGCCAGGAGTTAGGAATTTTACAGGGAGTTCATTGCTATTGTATATGAGATAGTTTGATCTTTTTAAGATAAGATTTTGTTAAAGTGTCTTGGCTACGCAATGCCATGTTGGTTGTTTGTCAAATTATGCTATTTGCTTGATGTTTTATCCAAGTGCTGGTTCTAATCATCAGTTTTGCTCTAATCTTTATAACTATGTTTGCGTGTAAATAGGTAGAGTTAATTATTGATTTGAGTTTAGGCTTCATGCCATTGGCCTGTGTACTGTCATGGTCCCTTGCGAGGGTGAAGTGAGCCTGTCGTCTAATCCCAATTCTTTCCTTTGGCGACCCCTGTCTATTCCTTTTCCTACCTTTTGTGCATTCTTTGCTGTAATCTTAAAGAAGGAATATAGAAGAAAGAAACTTTTTCTGAAATTGGTGTTTTGGGGTACTACTATTGCAGTTATCTGCTAACGTTGGGTCGAGGCTGCATACATATGACCCTCTCAAAGCCTGTCGTTTTAGAGCTTCTTGCGCTGGGCCTTTATCAGTCCATGGACTAAGAATTGTTTACCTCCTAAGGCTATGATTCACAAAACATGCATATGCATCTGTGGTTTTAGTATGGAAGTAGTTAGTGCTGCATGACGCTTGATGGCGCAAGGACTTCGATACGAGTCTGCCAAACAATTCCCACATGAATTCCATAGGCAACCATGCATAAAATGGCAAATTGCAAACAGGCATGAGGCATTACGATCTAAAGTATTACATCATAACAAAGGCAACATTACAACTCAAGATAAAGATATTGTATGTAATAACAACTTGCATAAAGCTTGTCCATAAGCTAAAACAAAGCAAGCAAACCTGATGAGGTGGTTCTAGCACGAAGCATCACAACACCCTATAGTCGGATTCGAAGCAAGAACCAAAGTGACTGTAGGTCTGTAGTAGACATCCCTATGTGTGAGCAGGCACAGGACTCCCCGTTTCTAATGAAATACAACCCAAAATGATGTACTTTTCAAGAAAAATATGTACAAGGAAAGGCTACCATAATTGAGCACCAAGGCACGTGTAGATCTTCTCATCTGGAAAAATGGCTCACAATGTGCACTGGCAGGCATGCTGATGGCAGCAACATGCAAACCCTTGTGCTGCAATGGGCACAATGGGTGGATCATGGGCGCATTGTGCAGGGTGCAAGGGTGCTGTCCGGAGTGCCTTGGGTTGCACAGTTGGACGCATGGGAACTTAGCTTCACACGTGGAAGTTGGGCTCTACTATGGTAGGCTTGTACTCTCCGAGCTGGGTGCATGGGCACTAAACTCTGCATACTGGGGCAGAACTAGTGATTTGAATGCTTATGTCCCATTGGGCTATGGCGGCAGCCATCTCTTGGCTATGCCAAGGGGCAGACTGTACTTTTGACTGCTCCAGAAGTTTGGCGTGTTTTGCGTCCCAATAATAAAAGAACAGGGGTTACAGGGGTATTTGAGCACCAATGCACATCCAGATCTTCTCATCTCGCAAAATGGCTCACATTGTGTGCATGCTGATGGCAGCAACATGCACACCATCATGCCGCTATGAACACAGTGGGTGCATCATGGGAGCATTGTGCAAAGTATAAGGGCCGTTGTCCGGAGTGCTTTGGGTTGCACAGTTGGACACATGGGCACTGTGCTAGGTTCATGGTCTTTGAGCAGAGTGCATGGCTCTAAACTTTGCACCTGGGGCAGTACTATTTATTTAAATGCTTATGTGCCGTTGGGCTGTCGCTGCAGCCATGTCTTGGCAATGCTGAGACGCAGCCTAATTAAGACGTCTGGCCTTGTTTTTCCACCTTTGACTGCTCCAGAAGTTCAACATGTTTTGCGTCTCAATAACAAGAAAACCAGGGATTATTGATATGGGGCAGAACTGGTCACTAGAATGCTATATGCCCCTGGGCTATGGCGGCCCCCTTGTCTTGGCACTGCCGAACAGCAACCGCCGACACTTAGCCTTGTTTTTCATACTGTTGAGTGCTTGAGAAGTTCAGCATGTCTCAGTAACAAAAGTCCAGGGAATATTGGGCTTGGGGTAGTTGAATTTATGACTAAAAGATTGTCACTTCCACATTCCATGACAACAATTTCGTCGAACTTCATTTTTTTCCTGCCACATAGTGGAGTTGGTTATGTGAAAGCTTGAACAACAATACGGCATCTGTTGACATCACAGTTAATACATTATAGGAGATTTAACTGTAACATATCATATTGGATGCGTCCAAGGAGCAAGTTGTTTAGTTTAGATGATAGTCATGATTTTTGTCCTTTTTGGCTTCTACATTAGATTGACACTTCACAATTGTTTGCAACAAATTTCATGATGAAGGGCAAAATACATGGGTAATGCATACTGGTGGACACATGCTTTAGATATTGCTCATAGGGTCTAAAGAAGGGCTATAGAACCTAAGCCCTATTTGGTTCCCCGCTCGGTTTAAGTTAATGATTGAAGCTTTATAATTATACATCATACCTGAAGTCCTCAACATAAACGAGCATGTGTAACACGTCTGCATGTTAAGCTTTAACCAATTAAAACTAGCATCTGATGCATTCTCAGTCCATGTTCTGATTACTCGCCGTTAGTGCTAATGTTCTTCTTGCTGATCGGCCAGTTACCATTCCCACCGGATTGCCTCTATGCAGACCCTGAGCGCAAGGTAAAGAGTTGCTTGTGCAAGGCATTGACTTTTTCTGTCAATTTTCATATGTTCCCACTAGAACTTCTGACATCTCCCTTCTATCTCAGGCATATGATGTGTTGGGATTATACTACGGCTTTGGCCGGACGTTTTTCAACCCAGCCAGTGTAATTACCTTTTCACAGTTCGCAGGAAATGACACATATATGTTTCTACAGTATAAAGTATTTGGTGTTTAAAGAATTCACTGCTATATTACAGGCCAAGGTGTTCTCAAGGTTCGAGGCTCTGCAGAAAGCTGTAAAGAACTATACAATCGAAGCCACACCAGACGATAGAAGCAGTGTCTTGCAACAGGTTTGATCTATATCCCAGCACTGGGGGTTGTTATAAGTAGG
The DNA here is from genome assembly GCA_033065855.1 of Escallonia rubra. NCBI lineage: Eukaryota > Viridiplantae > Streptophyta > Magnoliopsida > Escalloniales > Escalloniaceae > Escallonia > Escallonia rubra. The sequence continues at coordinate 183,517 of JAVXUO010001548.1, forward strand.
CGCATCCGTCATTGTCAATGCCCTGATTTTCCTTCTTCCCCATTTTATAGGGAGGCATGCTTGTCTTCAAAGGGAAACAGCTGCTGTACGCAAGGAAAGACGAAGGGACTGGTGATCATGCACCTTTAGACGATATCTTCAACATCTGCTGCAAAGTTCCTGTTGCGTGAGGCTTTATTTCCATCTTTTGTTGCACTGCTATATGCCTGATCCGAATTGATGCCTGAGCGGGAGGGCTGTTGTTCAAGTTCGTCAAATGCACTTAGAATGTCCAATGAGTCTCCTCTTACCAAGTATATGATTTGTATAGTGTACAGTTAGCTATCAATACCACATTCTTGCTTTCTGAGGATATTATCACACGATAAAGACAAATGTAGCTAACATATGTCTAGAAACATGCAAGTGCATCTCATCTCATAATTCTGGTCCATGTTTGCTCATTTTCGCCAATTGGTATAACAATCTGTGGTGCGTCCTTGAGCAAGTTGTTGCTGGAAAAAACTGAAGTTCTATTTTGTTTTGCTGTAGCCTGAGAGACATGTTCTCGTTTCCTCTTCTTCGTCAAGCCATTTCGAGACCTTTTCCCTGCAATTGTGAAACTAATGAATACGTAGTCCACAACTGCTAATGCTTGTAGAAATAGCTAATATTAAGGATTCGTTCCGAAAGAAAAAAAAAGTTTAGCGGGGCAGATTTTCTGAACTTTCTCATCTCGTGCTTCCTCTCTGGCTTGGATTTGCCTGGTGCTTCATGGCCCCCGTTGTCGTTATAAAGCGATAAATGCAAACGTATAGAATTTGTTATAAAGTGATAAATGGAAACGTATAGAATTTGTTATAAAACGAATTAGTTTCTTAAATTATAATCTCTTCAATGAGCTCAAAACAACTCGTTGCTCAAGCTTGTTTAGTAGTGGTCGTGTTCGAGCTAGTCTTGTGTATTTGAAGAGCTCTAATTTTTTTCAAGCACGAAACAGATTTGTTTAACCAAGTGAGTCGAGCTGTAGCGCTTGAGCCCATTCCTCTATCGAGCTCGACTTACTTAAACGTATAGATAATGTTCATTCACAATCTCACCAAATCCAACCCTTAAATGTTTGAGAAGAATAAAAGAATTTACGGTATTGGAAACGCTACCCAAAAAAAAAAGTGAAATTAGCTGAACAAAACATTAGAGGTGAATCCTTTTTGACTTATGATTTTAGCCTACTTAATATTATTTTTCTTTAATGTTTCTTCTCGCAATAATTGACAGATGGTCAAAAAGAAACTTAACACATTTACTTACCTCTCAATCCAATTCAATATTCGATGTTTTTATTCTTATTTGTTGCCACTTTATTGCTACTTACTTCAGTCCTACTTAACCTGAAACACTAATATAATCTTTAAGTGCATGACATGGCATATTACTTCGTTTACACAACAGGGCTTACAGGAGTTACCCGCCGCGTTGCTCGCGTTCAGAGATAATCCTCTCCAGAGAGATCGTTACAAGGTACTCTGTCCTGCTTCAGTTTTCTGCCCTACTCTGTTCTTTCGTTTTCTCGAGCATAAACTAAACTAGAAATTCTTGTGCATGTTAGACTCTCAAAAATCTTGCACTGAAACACTTTTGGAGTTAAAATTTCATGGTGTAATTTTTTTCTCAGTTTCTTCCCTGTTTCTGGAGTTCTATAAGCTTAGCCTGCGATGGAGTCTGAGCCAAGAAAGCTGTTTATTGGGGGACTGCCGCGGGAGACCACTGAAGAGGCCTTGAAGTTGCACTTCAATCAGTATGGAGTAGTGCAAGACTGTCAGGTTATCAAAGACCGACTCACAGGGAAAGGAAGAGGGTTTGGTTTCGTCACCTTCAAGGACCCATCTACGGCTGACAGAGTCCTTGTTGACCAACATAATATTCTTGGCAAAAGGGTTAGACTAATACCCATATCTCTTATCTTTTATTTATTTAGGGTTGTTAATGCTTTTCTGGTATAAAACTTGGTACTACTACGTTATAACTTCCTATTACGTCTTTAAACTTCTTCGGATTGTTTGTATGATGGGTGGGGATTTTTGTATATAGGTAGAGGTGAAACTAGCAATACCCAAAGGTGAGAGGCCCCAGAAACAATACTACCAGGGGCGCCTCAACTCTCTCCAGCAGCAAAAGAATGGAGTATGTATGAATACATGTAATGGAAGCAGTGAATATAATAAGAAGATTTTTGTGGGCGGTTTGCCGCCTAGCTTGAAAGAGGAAGAGTTCAAGAATTACTTTGAGAAATTCGGGACAGTTGTGGATGCGTGTTTCATTTATGATAAACAAAATAATAGACCTAGGGGATTCGGGTTTGTCACGTTTGATTCTCAGGAGGCAGTAGAGAAAGCACTGAATGGGGGTTACCATGAATTGAACGAGAAGACTGTAGAGGTGAAGAGGGCTGAGCCGAAGGATCGGAATACTAGCTATACGAGTAATCGTGGTACTTACGATGCTGGATTGAATTTTGGTGGTTTTTGGGTTTGTCCTCTATATACTAGTCTGCCACCATATGGCATTCTTCCTGGGAATAATTCTGTAATGAACCCTCATCATGTTGGGGGTCTCCCTGGCGTATTTAATGGATTTGGTTATGGGACATATTTGGGCTATGGGAGTCCTGTGCATTATCCTGCAGGTATCAGTAATGGTGCTTGTGACAATTGGGAGGCTAGCAGGTTTGCGGGTCTACAAGATGCCGCTGGCAAGTGTGTTAGGAAGATGACTGATAATGATTTGCGGTTAGAACCCAATGGCGCAGAAGATAAGGAGGCATCCGAAGCCCACTCTATGCCTTGCAACGGTGGTAATCAGGAACCTGGGACATCTATATCCTACAGTGGCTCATATACGGATGATGATGGTGATACTGAGGTTCCAACACTTGCGAGCTTGCATCTCATAGATACTCCATCGAGTGCGCAGAGCAACATTTCAGAAAATCAAATTGGAGCTGATGGCCAAGTTTATTCTTGTGACTCGAGTTGATCCTTTGTGACGTTGAATTAAGATTCAGGTCAGTAAATGTCTATACAACTTGGTAACTAATGTGCTATATTTGACACTATATGACTCTGCGTGATGTCGTTACAGCTCTACTTGATAATGAGTTAATAAGATCTTAACTGAGCAGTTTATATAAACCTGGAAAAGAAACTTCTTGTGACATTGAGTTGTGTTGGACGCTATGCAAGAAAAAGATGAGTCATGTATATGAGATATATAAAAAGATGTAATGTGAATTACAGTAAATAGGATGAACTCCTGCATTGGTCAACACCGAAAGTTAGATGTATAATAATGTAGGATGAAATTTTCCAAGTGTATAGGTCGCATATTGTCCTCCACTGTATGAAAGGCACTGTATGAAAGGAGGCCTATTTTTGAAGGTTATTCCACGCAGGTACTTACGGGACGCTTACTGGACGCTTACGAGAACGTGACTTGGCGATGACTGGACGGCGTCTCCAAAATGTTCTTGATTTCTCTTCACTTGCTTCTTGTCGGCGTCTCCAAAATGTTCTTAATTTCTCTTCACTTGCTTCTTGTCGGCGTCTCCAAAATGTTCTTAATTTCTCTACACTTGCTTCTTGTACATAAGTGGATGTTCTAGAAAGTTAAAAGGGAATTCTAGAGAGTTAAGAGAAAGCTGTAGAAAGGTACGGAACCTTATAATTATCTAAATATTGTTGGAGAGAATTCTAAACACACGGAATATAGGCTGTAGGATTGAAGGATTCCCATCGTCCATTGAGCGTGGAGTAGTAGTATAAATAGCTAAGGCCATCACTTGGCCAAAGCACCTTACCATTCTTGTACTAAAGTATTTTTCAAGTTATACAGTGAGAAGCATTCTCCAACTCTGGAGTCCTTTGTTTGATAAGTTGTCGCCCAACTCAAGAGGAAAGGTTGACTTAACATTGCTTGAATTGGCCAAGTGCCACACGGTTGGCTTAGGAAAGTCATAAGGCCGTGACAATATTTTTGTATAGATTGCAAGTAAGACTTGGTCCTGTCTCGCTTCCCATCTGTCAAATTTGTTCTTGAGTTTCTCTAGCTCCAAATTTCAAGTTCTTTTCTAAAATGAGGATTTGAAGAAAATTTCATACTCAAAATCTCAATTTCTAGAGTACAAGGTACTTTTTTTTTTTTGGTTGGAAGGAAAGAAATACAATTAACTATGCCTTTCAAAGGCTACACCACTAATGTCCGCTAACAAAAGTCTTTGAAGTTCAGTGATGGGTTCTTCCACTCGAACAAAGGGTTGTGATTGGTTTGCTCCCAAATTAGCGAGGAGATCTGCACATCTGTTGCCTTCGCGTAATGTATGGCTTATCCGATATTTGCCTCCTTGAATGATGAATTTGCAATCAGCAATGAGCCCTGTCTCAATTGATGGTGTTGGTTCTCTTCCACAGTCAATAGCTGAATCGCCACCAGTCTGTCTCCAAAATCAGTTTTTGAATATTGAGTTCCTTTGCCATCTTTAGTCCTCGGTGTATACCCAAATTTCAGCTTCTAGACTTGTTGATTTTCCAAGATTACCGCAGAAACCCCATTGCCATATCCCGCATTCATCTCTAAGGATTCCTCTGAAACCGCCTTGTCCTTGTTTACCTCTTGCACATTCATCTATATTTAGCTTGAAATGTCCTGCCAATGGAAATTTCCAAGTGATTAGGTTGTGCATTTTAAGGTTCTTTGTATTTGAAGGAGAGTGGAAAGCCTTCACTGTGTCGTCATGGTGACGTTTGATCCTTTGGATTGTACTGTTGGTATCGGTGAGATTTTGATGGACTCGCGCATCAAATAGCTAATGTCATTGGTAGAGTATTTAGGTTAGTTTGAAGAGTTTTGTACTATGCCTGTCTAGAAGCGGTTCTCCACTGTTGGAATTAGTCAGATATCATGATGATTGCTCTAAATCAATTTTTTGTTAGAGAAGTAGGCTCACTAACAAAAAAGAGATACATGTCGACGATTTTGTACCATTGTACATCGAGGCCCTCTACATTTTTTTCAACTTTAGGCGAACATATCTCCACTTAATCTACTCAATTCATCCACTCGCTTTACGCTCTTAATTCACCTACTCAATTTTTTCAACTTTAGGCGAACATATCTCCACTTAATCTACTCAATTCATCCACTCGCTTTACGCTCTTAATTCACCTACTCAATCTAAGGTGGCTTAAGCACTCAAAGTAGTATCAAAATATATTCACGCACCACCAGATACATGTACCTCGTACCATCTGTATTTTATTTATGATAATCCAGCGACCCATTCTTGTGATCAAGTTTAAACTATACATTATGGGTCATCTGGCAACTATGTTGAAGTTTCAGATCTTTTGAAGTCGATATCTTTTATGAAGCTATGTCGTCTGCACAGCTTTTGATTATGTTTTAACTAAGGCCTACTCTTTTTATCTTTTTATAAATTTATGTCTTTTTATACATTTATATCTTAGGAGTACATTTGAGTGCTTTTAGATTTTTGGAAATAATTAACAAAATGACCAAGTATTGACACATTACGAGATGGATGCAGCGTGCAGGTCTTCTCAATTATTGTTCAGATCTGAAAACATTCATGAAGTGTGAGTGAGAAACCAATAGTTTCCGCTATGGATGGCTGCCAGTTCCTGAAATAGCACCAACATGGTCGTGAACAATCACCTAGTGAATTTGTTAATACTTATGCTGCAGTACTGCATTTCTTTCATTCTTTTGGATTTTGTGAGACATTGTTTTATTTTTTATTTATTCTCTCTTCGGTGAGAATTCTTCTGCCTTGGTCCGGTTTCTCGTTAGTTTTCATACCCGTATCTCATATGTGAACAGCAATATTCTTTGTTGTCTAAATGCACCCTCATATTTGAAGAATAGCATATCTTTTGTTGTCTAATGCACCACATGTACTGCTGCCGACCTCAAGCGCATTTTCCACAGCAGCTTGACTGGCGCAAGCTTGGTGATTGCTCAGTGAACAGTGTGTGCACGGTTACAGAAAATAAAGGCGAATGTCGGTGCACTTGGTGAGGTGTATATCTGCTGTGCATGTATGAGGGTCCGGTCCTTAATTTTAGAATAGGCCGATCCAGTTGAAAAGCCATCGTGCCATCATAGCTGAATACTTTTCCCTTAGCAAACAAATTTGATGGACTCCCTTGAATATGAGATGCGTCAAGTTCTGCTATCACAATCCATGAAATTTGGTAAGTTATGGGTTATAATGCAACACGTATCACTTGCACAAAAAATGAACTGATCATACACTGTATAGTTACCAAAACATATGTCTCAGATGTTGAGCATTCATGGAATCGAAGGGGTTGGATGGCCGTCATTTTCAATACATTCTGCGTCAAGTATGTACTGATGTTTACTCCCAATAATGCCACAAACATTTAGTTCTGTCTGGTTACACTATTTCCTTGTGATGTGAAAGAGAAAGCAAAAGCAAAAAAGAAACCCATATTTACAGGGCCATTGTAGCAGACATGAAAGGCACCTCTTGTAATACAATGCGGGTAAAGAGAGAAATTTGGATTCTTCTTGAAAGGAACCCCACCAACTACTATTGCCAGATGTATTGAATGCCTTTCTTCAACAGAAATTTCCCTGTTCTCACTCTCTTCAAGACTCTAGAGGGGTCTCCTAGGACTGTGTAGGTATTTTGGTGATTCCCTTGAGTTGGCTGGACATGGTTCTTTGGGGTCGCTAGTTTTGCATGCAAACCTTCTTTTCCTTGGACTTTTTTCTCTGTTTGTGATTGAAATTCTAGTGGGATATGCAAATGTTATGATGCCTGCCTTTTATCACCTCATTGGTTCTTATACACATGCAGAGCAAGGATAAAGAGAACACCAACGTACAACGTTTTGCTTTGTGCTATTTCATTTTGGCTGTGGATGGATAGAGAGAATCTGAGGTGAGTATGACATGACACACATGCCTCAAGACTGTGACATTTCAGAGTGACGGACAGTGGGAGAGAGAGGGTTAGGAGTTGCAGAAAACTTGGCAGGAAGAAATTTTAGATGAGGGGAACTTTAATGGTTGGGATAAGTCTCTCTCCAGAAAGGGTAAGGAGTTTAAAGTCCTTTTGCTCCCGTGCATACAGCAGGATACCCTCAGCCCTCTGAAGTCGTTCTCAAGTTGGGTTGCTGTCCAAAAACTTCTTTTCTGTTGCCTGCTAGATTGCTTTTGGATCTTGTGTGCCCCCTTCCCCTTCTCTGCATTTAAGTGCATTGCTATGCCAATAAGAAACAAGATTTTAAATGCTCTTTACTTTTAGATATACCGCTGAAAGAAATTGTAACATCCAAACTACAAAATGTAGACATTTGGGTTCAAGAGAATGTTTTCCTGTTCTTCAGTAGGCTTCTGGCAGTATAGGGTGCAGCCAGATCTGAACCAAACCAAATAACAAAAGTATCTAGCTTCAATTCGATTTGCGTCTAGGTTTGGAATTTTGAACTTCGTTTGTAATTTCACCACAGAACCGAGCAAAGTTTCGGTTCATATTTATGGAACCGACCTCTTTCTGCTTCGTCGCGTCCTGTAAAGTTGAATCAAGGACTATACTCAAATTCAAATTCAGCATGCTTTAATGTGGTTTCACATGAATAAACACGTGTGTGGTGCTGCAAACATGATAGGCGAGATTGTTGTTTTGTTCATGGCTTTGTCCATATTGAATTCCATATGCAACCAAATAAACAGTTCACACAGGGAGCTAGCATATAAGCCCCGACTTGGACAGCTAAGCATATCCCCTCAAGCATATTCGAAAGCCTAGTCCTAAGCTAATTAACAATAAGAATTAGGACGGCCAAACCATAGATTCTCGAACTTGGCTCTTCCCTTATAAGTTTGATCAGGAAACGTAGTTACAATACCAAGAGACTGGAAAAACATGAGTGATCACCACAAGGTTGTTCTAGTCACAGGCTGCGCCAAAGGAGGCATTGGTTATGAGTATTGCAAGGCGTTCGCTGAGCAAAACTGCCGTGTATTTGCGTCCGACATCTCCCAACGGATGCAAGACATGGCAGACCTAGAGCCAGACAAAATCGAGACGCTTGAGCTCGATGTCTCCTCTGAAAAAAGTGTAGCGTCCGCTGTGGAGTCTATAATCTCCAAGTGTGGCCGTATCGATATCTTGGTCAATAATGCCGGTATAGGAAGTACCGGTCCTCTAGCCGAGCTTTCACTAGACGCTATCAAGAAGGCTTATGAAATTAATACATTAGGGCAACTAAGGATGGTGCAACAAGTAGTGCCTTATATGGCCTCCCAGCACGGAGGGAGCATAGTAAACATAGGGAGTGTTGTAGGCCAAGTGCCAACCCCTTGGGCTGGTTCTTACTGTGCTAGCAAGGCTGCCGTGCATGCCATGTCAAACACTTTGCGAGTTGAGTTAAGGCCGTTTGGTATAAACGTTGTACTAGTCGTTCCCGGTGCTATAAGATCGAATTTTGGAAGTAATAGCTCGGAGAGATTGGTTAATTATGACTGGAAACTCTACAAGGACTTCAAGGAGGCGATTGTTGAACGCGCTAGGGCTTCCCAAGGAGGTAAAGCAACCGATGCCACAGTGTTTGCTCGACATGTTGCACAGAAAGTTTTGAGTTCTAGACCGCCTAAGCAAATTGTATTTGGTCACATGACTGGCTTGTTTGCCATGCTTTCGTGGTCTCCCCTTTGGGTGAGAGATCTCTTCTTTTCGACTCGATTCAAACTCAACAAAAAGGTGGTCTGAGGACACTTTTTTATATGCTTTTACGTATTTTTTTACCTACCATGAGTGCTAGTAAAATTGCATTTCTCATTATGAATCTTGCAAATATTTTAGTCCCTTGCCCTTCATCCCCACTCCCCTGCCAGTTAGGCTTTAAATGCATGTACGTAGTGCATAAATCGCAGATCTGACATTTATGAGAAGGAACTTAACAGGACAAATATAACTTGGTAGTTGAGTATGTAATTAAGAGGATCCTCTTGATATTCAAGTACGAGGGTTAGTGATATAGATCCTTGGTAGTTAGGGGCCAACACTGTAAGTACACGGGTTTCATCAAGCAGTTAAAGAGGTATAATTGTTGCTGAAGAATTTCGTTTTATACACACGTGAAACAACTGTTACTGCTAAAATAATCACTAAACGCTGCTGTAATGAGCTTCAAGGCATGTATTATAGACGCTTTCCTTAAGACAATTTTGCCCCACTACTTTTGGTGTGCACTAGGGTTACTGGCGAATTTGTCGACAGGATATAGTGAAGCCCAATCAAAAGATTGTAATTTGTACAATGCACTAGTGATGACGGAACCCAAAATCTAAAGTGTTTATAAGTTTGCCAAGTTGTCTGGACATTGTTATAGCGCATAAAAGCACTGTCTAGAATCTATTTGTCATGAAACTATATGGAAAGCAGAATTCTGAGCTTTGGTGTGTCTAAAATGGCAGCAGAATCAGCCATTTTGTAGACTCATTGGTGCCTGTTCTATAAGTGTCACCCCTTCAATTGGACCATTCACCTATGGCTATTAGATCGACAAATCACCTGATCTGATGGTTTAGATCTGACAACTATTTGTGTTTGATAACATCAATTTTTGATCGACGTACTTAGACTGAAGTGAAAATATTTGACACGTCCATTTTGCGCCTTGCGATGATGTTTACGTACGCATCAAAGTGCCTCAAAACGCACTTCCACGGTCAAGCACGAGCGTGATGCGTGGTATCGTGGCTCGTATGGTGCTATGCACCACACGATTGCACATCACGGAATACCCACTTATATATACCCATTTTATTGATAACTTTCGCTCATTGGATAGTTGTTTTTATTGAGTAGTTAAACTAAAATGTACCGTGCATTTCAACCCCCGATAGAATATATTTTATGATTGTGTAGTCTTTGTGGTGTTCCCATCCCGGAGGCATAACGGGTCCTGGAATGGTAAAAGAGCCAAAGACATTTGGGCAAAAACTTATTGAGAAGGCCCTTATAAAGCAATGCACTCTTCCACCAAAAATAATGGTGAAATTGAAAGAAAGCAACTTATGCTGAGGTAGCAAAAAACCCTTTTGCTTGGCCATTCACTATTTCAGGCAAACTGCAAGTGACCCTCTTGTGGTTGGGTGAATTTATTCATCATTACTACAATCTAAAGGGGCCTCCTCCTTCCATATCCCCCCCATTTTTAGTACATGGTACATCTTTTTCCCTCCCAATTCCCAAATTCAACCCTTGTTTTCTTTGGGACCAAATCATTCCCATTGGAAGATCTGTCTCCATGAACTTTGTCATGAAAAATCTTATGCAACATAGAATTGACGTGTAGATGATGAGAGTACATTTCGAGGAAAAGCATATATTTAAGGCGCATTGGTACTAAAAATTGCTCAACTCGGCTAAGTTTAACTCTTGCTGCTTTCAAAGTTTAATCCAACACATTATCTAATGGTAACATACAGATTTTAGAGTATAGAATTTATGGGGACGAGATTAGGATGCTCTCTTTCTATCACCTATTCTCATAAGGTCAAAATGTTCTTTTTTTGAGCTTCTTCATGATGATCAACAAATCAGGTGACCCACCTCTCCCTTTTTGGTCCGGAAGGTCTAGTGTTTAAAACTTGTATTGTATCCTAATTGAACGTATGCATTTCTTGCTACAACTTATATTTCTCTTTGAACATTGTATTGCTGAAGGCAAGAAAGATGTTAGCAGTTTACTTGTTCATGATTGTGTTATATGCATTAATAATCGTTATGAAATTTGTCAGCATTATTGTCCTTACTTCCTTGTTTAAATTATAATATAGGCCTAACAATTTTAACTAAAAGGTAGATCAGATGACGTGGTTCAACGTGATTTATGTCTCAACTTAAATATTACAAACTCTTGATTCTCTATTTTGAGAAAACCATTTGAATCGTTTGACATTACTCTGATTCTTGGCTATGTTCTAGACGAAAATTCAACATAGACAATCAAAGCCTGAAAGGGGACAATGCTGGGAGTGCTGGCTATGATATCGCCCATATATTGCTTGACTATGCCAAGCAACAACTTCGACAAGAGCAGCAAAGTTAAAGCTCAAGTTTGAATCTGCTCCAGTCAAACTGAAGAGTTATTGCTTTGAGCTTAGCCTTACACCACGGACCAAACTACTAGTTGGCTTTGTCTCATAAGACAGAAACTTTATTCATAATAGCACTTCGATCATGTAGCTTTAGCTATTGCCTTTACGAAGCTATAACAACGTTTTGAGCATCAACTTCCAAAAGGTGTGGCAAAATTTTGTATCTAAAAACTGTTGTTCAGGCACAAGCCAAGTGGCCACATCGGCTGTTAGATACCTCTGGTTCCTGAGCTGCGTTAAGTAGTCGCTAAGGACAAAGCTCGGAACAGAAGGCTAGGTACTGCTTGTGAAGTGACCAGATTGCGCAGTTTGTCTTGTGCCTCGTGAGATCTATCCAAGCTCCTCTGTCTCTGATCTGAGCCAGTATTGACTGTTAAAAGCAAGGCTATGCTTGCCCATTGATTGTTATATCATGTCCTAGTTATTAGCCACCTGACAGACCCCCCCCCCCCCCCCCCAACCCTCAACACACATATAATGAGACAGAGCTTTTGACTTGGGGAGTTTATTAATAAAGTACTACTAGTAGTTGTTATTTATGTATCTCCATAATTAATTACCCCCCATACAAAAAGAAGGTGTATCTCCGGATTTTGAGCTTTAGCTTGATGGCACGGTGGTCTCTTTTTGAGACCTAAAGGCCTAAGACAGAAGAGTAAAAATCTCAAAAAACATATTTTTTTCCCCTCCAATTATGCTCAGCATACACACGCTATCATAGCTTACAATAACGAGAGTCTGGAGCATAATAACATCTACAAGAATGTTAAATTGTTTTAAACTGTGGCTGTAATACCTTTGTTCTATATTAATGGAAGTGCTTCTTTATCAGAAAAGGGAAACTAGATGTTAGTCCTCTTGGTTTGACCAGCCCAGTCTACACAAAAGGCTGAGGATTTCTTTGTTAAGGGATGATATTCAAAAACTGTCTCTCGGCCCTTACATACAGTGGTTGAATATCTGTATTTAAGGTAGGTAGGGTCTATTTGACACATTTTGCAACTTCTTTTTTTCCTTACAAAATGGTCTTAAAATTGATAAAGGATGATTGAATAATTTTTCTACCGTTTTGATTTCAGGCCCTTCTTATTACAAGGGTGTCTGGTAAATAAGATTGGTTCAAGTCAATGGTCACAAGGAGTTTAGGAATATGCATACAAGCAGAGCATGTTTATGTAAAGGAAAAGAAAAGAAAGAAAGAGGAGGGGGGAGCGGAGGGGAAAAGCAAAAGAGAAGAGGTCTTTCTCATGCACGGATCCCAATGGAATGCAGGAAGGATGCCAAGCCCCAGCATTTGCTTGCTGGAACTCATTCTTTTTGTTCAGTTTAAAGGGACTTGCTTTGTTCTCTTTAGAATTCTTTTCAGAGAGAGTGAGAAGACCAGAAGAGATTCATCAATGGGTTTGGGGGCTTTTGTTTAGATTGATAGTTAGATATTGTTCCAAAGAGTCTGCAGCTAGAAAACAAAACACCTCAGTTTTAGAATTGGAGGGAAAGCGAAGAGCGAGTGAATCAGATATGATTAGTTTATTTAGTGAGTCCCAATGATTGAGTTCCCTCTGCTTTGCACCCAGAAAAAACTTGCTATATAGAAGTCTCTCTTGCAAAGTTGGAAAGGGGTTTCATTTGCTTTGTGAGAGAAAATGAAGTCCATGAGCAATGATGGTAATAACAACAAGAACAATAACAGCAACTGGTTGGGTTTCTCTCTCTCCTCTCACTCTCGCATGAACAACATTACTATGGAGGGTCAAGGTCAGGGTGGTCATTCTTCACACACTCATCAGCCTTCCTCTGTTTCAAATGCAATGATCCCAACATCCTATTTCCATCTCCCTTCTCAGTTCAACGGCATTTATTCTGGAATTGGGAGTGAAAATGGTGACTTTTGCTCGCCCCTGTCTGTGATGCCACTAAAGTCTGATGGTTCGCTCTGCTTAATGGAAGCTATGTCGAGGTCACAACCTCAAGGTAGGATTTTTTTTTTCCCCTTTCTTTTATTGCTTAATAAATTGGAAAATGTACTTGTTTGCTTAGTTAAGTTTGTGGACGCTTGGGTCTTTTTGACTTGTTTCTTATTCTCGTGAAGGACAAGGGATGGTAAGTTCAACTCCAAAACTGGAGGATTTCTTCGGAGGTGCAACAATGGGGTCCCATGATCACTATCAAAGCAATGAAGACAGAGGACTAGCCATGGCTCTTAGCTTAGACAGCATATACTACCACCAAAATCCAGACCAGGCCCAACAGTTCCTAGATTACTCTGATCCATTTAGAGGAGGCCATGAAGCCCAAATTGCACAACACTGTAACAATCTTGAGATCCCAACAATGGTACTGGATGATGACATTTCTGGTATGAAGAACTGGGTTGTTTCAAGAAACTACCCTCCAACTGGTGAAAATGGGGGAGACTCCGGAATTGGTGCTGCAATGGGGTATGGGGGGGATTTGCAGTCTTTGAGCTTGTCCATGAGCCCTGGTTGTTCCCAATCAAGCTGTGTCACTGCTTCGCAGCAAGTCTCACCTTTGCTGAGTGATTCTTTGGTACTGGATACAAAGAAAAGGGGGTCTTTGAAGGTTGACCAGAAGCAGATTGTTCACAGGAAGTCCATTGATGCATTTGGACAGAGAACCTCTCAGTATAGAGGTGTTACAAGGTTTCTTTGACACCCTTCAGCAAAATATTAACTACCTATTAATTTGCTATATCCCACCCCTTTCTCTTTTAGTCTCTTTTTCTTAGTCCACCAACACTAAGTTGCAAAAAACATGCAGACCTCCCCCCTACCTAAACTATGCTAATGGATGCGGGGATCGATACCATGTCTCTTTAGTACAACGCCTAGAGATTTTATCAAGTGAACTAGTTCGCACCTGCTTCTGCTTCCAGCTTCACTTTGTTTCTACAAACTGTGTTTTTCTTTGTTTACTCTTATGACCATAGGTTTTCTTTGTGAATTTAATGTTAAATATCAGACATAGATGGACTGGTAGATATGAAGCCCATTTATGGGACAACAGTTGCAAGAAAGAAGGCCAGAGCAGGAAAGGAAGGCAAGGTTAGCAAATAAAAACTTGATTCATTACATTGCAATATTAAATCTTCTGGTTCTTGGCCTCACAAGCAATATTTGTTCTAACAATTTTTTCTGGTCCTTGTTGCTGGTGTCGCGGTGCCAATGGATTAAAACTGTTTCAGTCTATCTGGGTAAGACACTCGTGGTTTTTGGTTGAGCATAAAACATTCATATACTGTTATTTCAGTTTTCATCATGCCACTTATGGTGCAATCTTGATCTCTAGGGGGTTATGATATGGAAGAAAAAGCTGCAAGAAGTTATGATTTAGCAGCACTCAAGTATTGGGGACCTTCTACTCATATAAACTTTCCGGTAAGTTTAGAGTACTCAATGCACCTATTAATCTACTCGTGGTAATGTTATATGAGATTTCAAACTCTTTAAATTGCAGCTGGAAAATTATGGACAAGAAATTGAAGAAATGAAGAACATGACCAGACAGGAATATGTTGCTCACTTGAGAAGGTAAAATCATTTAGCTTACATTTTGATTATTTGGTTCCCTAAACTCCATGTGGATCTCCAGTTTCATCTCTATCCTTCACTTTTCCAGGAAAAGCAGCGGCTTCTCTAGAGGAGCTTCAATGTATAGAGGAGTAACAAGGTCTTATACTACTGTGCTTATGCATGCTTCTCTTTTCCAGTTGAGTGGAAAGTTTGACCAAATTCCCTAGAAATAATCTATGTTGTTGCTTTGATCTTTAGCAGACATCACCAACATGGCCGTTGGCAAGCCCGGATCGGCCGAGTCGCTGGAAATAAGGACCTTTATCTAGGGACATTCAGTATGTTTGTTCATTTTATCATTCTTTACTCGGCATATTCTCCTTATCTGAAAATAGCTTCACCATCCCATTCTCCTTTCAGTATGATGTGTCTTATATTTCTTTTGGAGTGACTTAGGCTTTGGCAATATGCCATTTCATAATAAAAAGGAGAACTATGCAAGGTAGTCTTAGGCTGAACTCTGTCACTTGTATTAATTCAAAGTCTACTCCGAGCCACTCTGGGAATGCCCAAGGAGTGCTGATTGTCAGAAAGACCAAGTTTTTATAGATAAGGCTAGTTCTCTAGGCATCTGTTGTCCTTGCTGCCTAATCCATGGCTCATTTTGGGGTTTCATGTCTTGCTAGTTACAGTACAAAAGTTCCCTGTTTATACTATTGCCAGAGCAGAATTGGCTACTGCCAGAGTGACTTTTGCATCAGCAGTTGTACATTTGCTCCAGTGAAAATACTAGCTGTTTTTGCATTATTGCCAGAGCACAATACTTAAGCTAATGCTTTAGAAGCTTCTACTGGCTGCCTCAGCAGTAGTCCATTTGCATTAGAAACTTGCAATTGCTGTTTCAGAGATTTTACGTCTCTCAATCTATTTCTGGTCATTGCAATTCCAGCTACCCAAGAGGAAGCTGCTGAGGCCTACGATGTGGCGGCAATCAAATTTCGTGGAACAAATGCAGTAACAAACTTCGACATCTCAAGGTACGACGTGGAACGGATCATGGAGAGCAATAACCTACTTGCGGGGGAACACGCTAGGCGAAACAAGGAGGTAGAATCAGGTAATGTCAACCTTCTCAATAATGACCACACCCTCCAAACAAATTTTCTTAAGGAGAACAAGGAAACTGTGGTATCCGACTGGAAAACGGCCAGCATGAGCTTTCCAGTAGCCTCACATGATGTAATTGGGATGGAAGCAAGAAAATCAGTTCAGCAAGCGGCAGATGAGACCGAGGAGATGGCCGCCACAGGCCACATGTCGAATGCTTCTTCCATGGTTACTAGCAGCAGCATGAGCAGCTCAAGAGAAGACAGCCCTCACAGCCTGCCAATGCTTATGGCAATGCCCCTATCAGCAAGCAAGTTCCTCGGGGCTTCCACAAGTACTGCATTGAATCCTTGGATTTCATCTCCTGTTCAGCTGAGACCTCGTGTGCCAGTTTTCGCTGCATGGACTGATGCATGACAGCATTTTCATGAAATCACTAGTTAATGGAGGGGGACAGATTGGATTCATGTGGGGGTCTTCTCTTTATCTTTTTTCCTGTTCATGAAATTGGTGGTTAATTAGTTCTGGTGTAGGTGGGACCTGCCTGGTCAAAAAGGTTCCAAATTTTCAAAGTCAAGATCCTATTAATGTTTGTTATCGAAATCTTGAAAGAATTGTTGGAGGGAAGCTTAAAGGAGAAATGATGATTCTTCAAGTTCTATGAAATGATTTCGGACAATATATGCATATGCTATGATGACCCAATATGCAATTGGCTTTATAGCTTTCATTTGCCCAATTTAAGTACAGAACCAGCTCAGACCGAGTGCTTATCAATGATGCAAAGATAGTCTTTGCTAGTAGCCTTTGACCATGACATGCATAAGTTGTCTGTTCTTCTTTAGTTAAAAGGATATTGTAACTTATTTATCTGAAAATTGCACCACCCTTTTTTCTTTTTTTTGGTAAAACAAAATGCTGGACCGTAAGGCTCTAATCCAACCGGCAGAGAGTATTGCGCCTCGGGGACCTACAAGGCCGCCACATACATCTGAGCCCCCGATTCCCGCACCTATGTCGGGGCCGAAGCGCATAAGGACTCGTGTGTGGAGCACAAGCAGGTCGATGAAGTAAGTTTGCCACTAACAAGTGTGGCGGGCAGGATTCGAACCCAGGTGAGAAACCTGGATTGGGATCCTGGAAACCGCTTGCACCACCCTTGCATCAATATACTAGTTAGTTGCCGAGGAAGCCAAAGCCCTGGCTGCGCATTAGCCATTCGCACTGCTTTGAAGCAAAGGAAGCAGTTCATGATTATACAAGGAGACGCTGCAGTAATTGACAACCTGCTTACTGAATGAAGCCAGAAGCCTGCTAAAGTTATTTTTATGCTGGGACGGTGAATATTTCTTAGTGCCAATCGTGCGGCTCATGATCTAGCTGCTCAAGCTATTTTTGTGAATATTTTGACTTTGTTCCATCCTCTTCCAATCTTCTGTTAAACTTGGAAGAAGATCGGAACAATGATGCAACCTTTTTTATCTACTAATATTAAATCCGTCCTTTCACAAAAAAGAAAAAAAAAAAGAAAAGAAAGAAAGATACTAGTTAGTGTGCAACTACAAGGACGACGCTTAGACGAGCATGCGGGGTTATTATATATCATTCAGAATAGTTTGGCTTTACCAACATACTTTTCCTTTGAACAAATCTCGACTACAAAGTCACTTCGAGGTCGCAACAAGTGTCATGTGGGCGTTTTTCTGACCATTGCGGATGTGCGTTAAAAGCAATGCCCGTTTTGGATGGTTTCACCAGCTACTTCAACCTGTTATATATTACTTATTTACTTTGATCAAAGTTATATGTGCTTCATCAACGATGGAATTAACCTATAATATACAAGTGACTTTGAAATTTTGTCTCTCTCTTTTCTTCTTTGCCCTTTTATTCTGACGTACCGAGTAGTGCTAGGTCATAAAGATTGTGGTTGATGCATCACATGATGAACGTGGTACAAGTTCTATTAAACAAGGAAGTTAGGATACAATTTTTCATAAAGATTTATTCTTATGCAAGGAAAAACAGTAGTTACTAATTAAAGTGTGGTCAAAGGAAAGATTTCCTCTGGTGAAAGTTGCAAAGTTAAGAGATGCATGGTTGTCAATTAGTATGACATAAAGGGTACTAACAACATAACAAAGATTGTCACGTAAATCAATCATAATGTTCCCTCCTCTAATACGATGCAAAGTTAAAGCTCGTGTTGTGGTTCGTATATAAACTCTTGCTCAATTAGCTGTAACAAACAAGGATGAATAGCAACACTAATCATGATTATGTCTTTGGAAAGTTTCTAAGATTGAGCAGTATTGATTCCTTACAAACATGCATGCACGTGTTCAAACAAGTATAGTGACGTAGATTTTGCTTCAAATTTGCTGATCGTCAAGAGCATAACTTTAGGATTTTGCCCACAAAACTACTAACATAAGGGTACCCTGAGTTCTATCCTTCCCATGTGTGCGCGCGCGTGCATGCAGCGGTGCTTGCTGAATTGCACCAGGTGCATGTACGAGAGAACTAGTAGATCGCATGGAGTCGACGAATGTGGTGGGTTCATTAACAATTGTGAGAGCTTACTCCGCTGTTCGTGGTGGTTCCAGGTTTCCCTATTAGAACTCGAAGTCTCAGTTGCTTCATGAGTGCGCATAAATGAAGTAGCATATGACAGGGGATGGTATATTGTGGTTAGGAAAGGTAAGGGGGTTTCATCTCCAACTTTTTATAAAGAAAAATATTGAAATAAAAGAGTATGCATCAGTAAGGCATCATGAGAATCACATGTAACTTTGTAGGACTGAATCATGATTGAAACATGGATCAACAGTCCAAGGACGAGTGAAATTGGAAGAAGATCATCAAGGTTCTTTTTAGGCAGTCTCTTCATGACACCACGTTAAGAATTACATGCACCATATGTTGTCGGCATGCACATGAAATATTTTCCACCCCCGAAGTTTTTGCTCATCAAACCTTAGAAACCTAATTTATGAAGGTCATATTATTTTTTCGAGACAAAAGGATCATATATCACGAAAGGAGAGAATGGCCTAATGGGTAGCAAGATCCATGCAAATTTATAACTTTTGCAACGTAAATGTATGATGATCAAACTGTTTTGTTGATAAAAGGTAGATCTTGTCTCGAAGCATCAACTTGGCACAACTTTAACAAGAATTGATCCAAAGGATTTGAAGCATTTGCTACGCACTTAGGCAAAGAAGGCGACTAAGAGGCTGACCCCTCTCGAACAATTTATTTTGCTCCTCATTCATGTTTGTTCACTCATTTTGACAATCTAATAAGTCTCAAGAGTCGAAGTGCAACTTTCAAGGTAAAGCCCAAGTTTTGTTCCGCAACCAACACTCTTCAAAATAAGATCAACTTTTTAGTATATCCATGAAGAAGAATCGAGTGAACATGCACGCGCGTGTGTGCCTGGTGTTCTCTTTGCCAATGATGGAGATCAATTTAGAGATCTATATTGGTTGAAAGTTGCATACCCAGATTACCATTCGAGAGTCTGGAGGGTGGATTTTTGCGCTTTCCAGCACATTACAGCAGGACTAAGATTTGACCCGAAGAGGGACATTTTGGCGACATTGGTTTTGTTTCGCCGTGCAGCTTGATTCATATGTACTACATATATAACTGCAAGGACAGTGGACGCCGAATACATGATTAGATTCTGATTTTTTGTGAATGCTAATTGCCAAAGCCTAAAGATTAAAAGCTAAAACACTGGCAGAGAGCTGCCATCCGGTCATATCAAATTAAACTCGTAAAAGTCTTACGTGTGTCTTTGGCATTGAATAGTAGGATTGTAGCGCACTAGTTCTTTTTCCCTCTCTAGGAAAAAGTTTGCAGTGGAACTTGTGTGAAATATGGACGAGAAAAAAAGTTTGGCTGCGATTAATGGCTAGAATCCCCTTTCTAGTAGATGGCATTTCATGTCGCCATGATTATGCTATCAAAGGGGCAACCAACATTGTTACTAACAATACTTAGCAATAATTTTTGTAATGGGAACCATGCATGCATGGTTGCAATCAAACTTCTTTTCTATAGACGATGCCGATGGTGAGAGGAGATAAAACCCACACGTCTTCTTTTCTTTCGAATTTTATTATTATCTTCTAGTGGCAACTAATGATCTCCGCTTACCGGAGATGACCAAAAAAAAAATTGCTAAGAACAACTGACGAAAGCTAGAGAGGATATCCACACAGGCGAAGGCAACAAGTAGCATAAGGGAGCAGGTGCCCATATGCTGTCGTTCGAATCCAACCATGCTTCACGATGGTGACCCTCCTCTCAGCACAGCCGGCACATTAATGAAGACAAATGCAGGTAATTGTTCACCACCATATGTCGTTTCAATATTACTACTACGTGTACATCTTTCCCTATAGCCTCACTAATCTTTGCGTTACAAGTGCGCTTATCATAGTTCTTCTAGTACTGTGTATACAGACCAAACTCCCAAAAATATCAAAAGAAATTTGGTTCTTGGAGTTAAGTTCACTTCTTCTCTCTTCATTAACAATAACACAGGGTATTGTAAGTTCTTATGCGTCTACTCAGTTGAAATACTTTTAGAGTTTTCCCTGTAACTTTTTCAACAATATGCCAGAAAGTCATATGGAAAATGAGAGAAAGCTAGAAAAATAAATTGACGTCAAATATTTTGGTTCAATGATTGACAGGATTAGGTTGTCTTATCCATGCCCATTTGTCAGGTCTAGATGGTAGTTACGACTTAACTTAACGATACTTAAATTTTGATAAATTTGATTTTTTTTTCTTTATAAAGTGCCCACCTCAAGCAAAGTTTCTGACTCGGCCACTGCCCATATGTAGGAGAAACTTCCCACAGTGCCCTCACGCAAGAAAAATACCCGGCTCTACCTTTTAGTTCGGCAAGTTTTCTACGGCTAAACTATTTCGCGTAGTCAAGACATTTGATTCCTTGTTGAGCATGCAGGTGATAATAAGACTACCTAAAATTTGTATGCTTGGCTGCTAACTTACCTAGGAACTTTTTAAAGTTTAATAAAATGTTTCCAAATTATTTTGTTGTTTCATTGTCATCAAGAGCAGTTCGAGTGGTTTAACCTGGCCTATGATTTTATCTCATGCGTTTCTTCTTTGTGTCCCTAATGTTTTGAAAGGATCACTTCGACGCTTTCCAATCTCTACAAGGCTATTTGGCTTTTGCCTATGCATTTAAAAAAGTTTTGGCTTGAATTGATGTTAGGGTTCTAGATTACCAAGCTGGATGTTTGTATTAGGTTGCACGTATTCACATTGGATTCTTCCTGTATGGATCTCTCTGTTGCGTGCTGCAACTGAGTGATTTCTTTCCCTTAAGACTTGTATGGAGATGTCCTCAAATTCCCCTTCCTAGCATTTGGATTGGGGAGACTTGTATGCAGATGTCCAGGCTCATCAAGAACCTGATTGAGAATTTTGGTCGTCCTTAAATCACAGTTATACTTTAGGTAAAGGAAATGTATTTGAAGAACCACAAGAGCAGAAGCTCAACAATCCATATACAACCTAACAGTTAGGAAGTGCTAACGTTACAGTACAAAGCTGCTCCTAGGTGGAAGGGCAAATAGGCTTAGGGATACCCAGTGTTTACAAACACTCAAATTCTCAGAGGCACGCGAGATACGTTGTTCAACTGCATAACTTTTGCCTCCAGCACTGCTTCAATCCTGCTTAAGATGATTGCAGTTGGAATTTGGCTGTGCTTGAAGATAGAACTGTTTCAGGCCAGCCACAGTATATGTACAGCAACAGCAAAACCAAGCTTTCTATCTTGGCTAAAAAGGAGTTAGCTTGACCCATTAGAACAAGGAATTTGACCACTTGCTCCCAAGGCATCTCATTAGTCATTACTAAGTATCTTCAGCTATCAACCCCCAACGTTCGGATCTCGGTTCTTGCAAGCCAATCAAAAGATGAAGGAACATCTGGGGATGCTTCCATTGATCCCGACGATAGAATGTCATTTCACAATTGGAGCTTTGTGCCTCACGTGATGCCGTATCGGAGATATCGGCAGGAGAAGGGAGAAGTGACATCGTATCACCAATGTAGACTAACACACTTCCTCTTAACAATTACCTAGGAATAAATTTTGGTTGCTACGTACCCTAACCGTAGAAAACTTCCTTCAACCCCGTATATCTATATTTATATCTATATCTATATCTATATATATATAAAAAGCTGAAGCCTTCGCTTAAAATTGCGACACGTAGGATTTTTGAAACTCTATCTTTGCGACATGTAGGACTTTTTAAGAGCCTTCTCCTTCTGACACGTAAGCTTCAACTTTGTATGTGATAGTCTCCTAACTCAATTGGTCTCTTTATTTAGAGTCCAACTCTTTTGAATTAGATATATAAAATTCAAGAATCCTATTTGTTTTGGTATTCTTTTCCTACTATATTTAACTCTTTACTATAATTTATTATTAAAAAATTCGTAGGTATAATTTATGCAATATTTTATAACTTTATAAAACTAAGAAACTAATTATAAACCTTCTAAAACTCTACCTAATAAATATACTTATACATTAGGCCTTAATTTTGATTATTAAAACCTCAAAAGTACTTTAAAATAACAATATAAAATCTCAAAAATGTAAAATACGAAAGTCATACCCTACTTACTAATTCTTTAGTACGATCATTGGACCAACTTTTCTATTTAACTCTTCACTATAATTTATTACTCCATATTACAAATTCGTAAGTATAATTTATGCAATATTTTTAAACTTTATAAAACTAAGAAACTAATTATACGCCTTCAATATACTTATACATTAGGCCTTAATTTTGATTATTAAAACCTCAAAAGTACTTTAAAATAACAATATAAAATCTCAAAAATGTAAAATAAGAAGTCATACCCTACTTACTAATTCTTTAGTACGATCATTGGACCGACTTTTCTATTTAACTCTTCACTATAATTTATTACTCCGTATTACAAATTCGTAAGTATAATTTATGCAATATTTTTAAACTTTATAAAACTAAGAAACTAATTATACGCCTTCTAAAACTCTACCTACTTCAACTTTTCATGTGGTAGTCCCCTAACTTAGTTAGTCTCTTTATTTAGAGTCCAAGATTCAAGAATCCTATTTGTTTTGGTATTCTTTTCTTTTTCTACTCTATTTAACATTTTACTTTAATTTATTATTAAAAAATTCGTAGGTATAATTTATGCAATATTTTTAAACTTTATGAAACTAAGAAACTAATTATACACCTTCTAAAACTCTACCTAATCAATATACTTATACATTAGGCCTTAATTTTAATAATTAAAACCTCAAAAGTACTTTAAAATAACAATATAAAATCTCAAAAATATAAAATACGAAAATCATACCCTACTTACTAATTCTTTAGTATGATCATTGGCCCGACTTTTGTAGTCTACTTCTTTTAAAGCTCTACATAATCCAAAAAGGATTTATTTTGGACTACTAACTTCTTAAAAACACTTAAACAAATAAAATAAAATCTCGCAAATGTAAACAATGAGAATCGTGTATGAAATTAATGATTAATCTTTACAAATTAAAAGGTAAGCTTTTCATAGCGTATATTTTCGTTTTTACCTCGATCTTTTAGTTATGCAAAAGATCATCCTATTTGTTTTGGTGTTTTTTTTTTTCCTTTTTGAAGAAATCTTATTTCTCCTTAAGCTTTATTGTAACTTTCGTCTTTTGCACCAATCTTCTTAAAATCTAACATGTTACGCACAATATGAACAAAATATTCAGAACCAATTACATTGGATCTCTTAGAAAAATTAAAATCGACTGAAGAATAATTTGTGACAAGCTAAGAATAAGTTTGTAGAATAAAAAAGACGAAAAGATAAATTAGTTATAACAATCCTTTACCCTTCATAAACAACTACAAAAAATGGAGAAGCCTGGGTGGGCCCAGGGTGGTAATGGTATAACCGATGTTAGTGCTAGATGTGAAAGTGTGAGGGTGGTAATATATGCAATTATGCGAGTGATCATACATGCTAATTACAATAGTGATAATTGTTGTGGTAGAATTGGAATGTTGGTAGTGAGATTTGGATTATGTAGTGACAACATGTAGTTGTAGAGGTGTTGGCATGTACCGTGTAGTTTGCTGATGCTTGTGGTGGTGATAGTCATAACTAAATGGTGGTAGTGCAAGAGCGATGGTTGTTGTTAGAGTTGTTGTAGTAGTAGCACTAAGGTGTTTCGAGATAATATTAATATACATTACATGACTAATTGATAAGTTATGATCTAAATCTGGATTGAACAAGTGATGAACCTAAAAAAGCTGACAATAAAAACATGAAAGTGCACTGACGAGCAAAAGTTATGACTACGGCGAAGGTAACTGCATTTGTAATGGCAATGATAGCGCTAATTAAGGTATTTGGAGGTAGTGTTAATGTAGTATTCATGGACGGTTTAGGCTGAGAATCTTATGTAGACAAGCAATGAACTTAAATAAAAACATAATGATTTTAGGTTAGTTCTACCAGCAACTTGAAGGTACATAAACTATGTTCAGGACTAGAAGCAGTAAATTTTTTTTTCCCCTAGAATGACTTTTATCTTTCTATTTTGATTTTGCTCCCACATTTTGATTCCTTAAAGTTTCGTTAATTAGGCAAGACGATGTTTTTGTGGTTAACCACTTTATAGCCCCTGGCTACACTTATCTAATATTCCAATGGTATTTTCATTAAGTCATGTTAGTAAAACTTTAATAAGTTATGTATAGATAGAAATACTTTTAATGCTACTTTTCTTTTTCATTATGCACGGGACAAATAACACACATAAAGAGTTTCTCATGAAGAAAGAAGATGAGTGAATTTGACATTTATGCTTATAGGAAAATTGAGGTTCATATACACCACCAGTAGATTAAACTCACAAAAAAAGGAAGTGATGGTAAAAATAACTGGCTTTTTTTAATCATATTGGTTCCGGATATATCATTGATACATACTAGCGATTATATCTACAAAGCTCCAAATATTAAACTAAACAGTTTAAATTCAGTTAAATAGTAGTACGAGATTGTTGTCATATGTCGTCGCGAAACGTTAATGAAAAGACTCCTAAGTCTATAATACGATTTTCTTTTAATTGTAACGTTCGCATCTTATTTGTGAGTAAAAACTGATCACATTAAATCATGCATTCTACCTTTGTTGCTAAGGTATGCTTTTATAATGCTAATTTTTCAAAAGTTCTATTCAAAGGCAATCTTCTATATAGTAAATTTCTTGCGTGCAGTTCAAACAATAACAGTTATAAACAATTAGGAAAATTAACAGTTATAAAATATCTATAGAAAGTTAGGAAAATTAACGGTTGTAAAATATATATAGAAATAAATATTAGACAATATTTGAGAAATTAGAGAACGCCCCGTGCATTGCACGGGTCTCTTAGCTAGTAACAACAATTAATAGTCGCATAAATGTTTGGTGACTTTTCCGCTTACACTTTCCGCAACAATTCTTAACAACATTTTTTTAGCGTCATTAAAAAAAGTCATTAGAAAAATTTAGCGAGGAGAAAAGGAAGATTCTTTTAATCCGGATAGTAGCCGAAATATTTTCATTACCTAGAGCATGTGGTTCCTTACCTTTTACTCGTATATTATTTTGGCTTGTGGGAGGGATGAATAAGGTGAAGTTGTGACAAGAAAAAAAAGATGAAAAAGATGGGATACTAGAAGTTCTAAATAAATAAGTTCTACTATCATTCTAGGAAAGGGGCCCAAATATGCTTGTGGATCGTTCTGCCCATTATATCCAAAAGAGTAGTGTTTCGGGTTAGTTTCGGGCCTGGCGAGTGTACCTGAAATGGGCCAAGTGGGCTGAATGTGTGCTCACTAAACGGGCTGCTAAGCCCATCCATGAGGTGGAGTGAGCCGGTTCGGGACCAAAGTGTCAAGTGCGAGGCTAACATTTGAGAGCTAAAACCTCCGAGTAATCAAATCCGAGATAAAAGATGTACAAGAATACTACCAGACCAAAACAAACAAGATCTACAAGACGAGTACCGTATTTGGCAATTTACAAAGGTTTTAGGCTCTCAAATCTAATTAATGCCTTTTACAAGACAAAATCTTAACAATAAAAGGTCATTCTCAGGGCAAGATTTTGACTACTATTATGGCTGAAAAAACAAACAAGAGTTAACTATTCGGTTGACCACAGTACTATAACCCAAATTCAACTTTAGTCACTGAACTTTGATTTGTATCAAAGTGACCATTAAACTCGTTACTGTCTAATTAAGTCATTCCGTTAGATTATGTTAAGCCTAAGTTCGTTAAGTCGTTTACTTTATGCGTAAATTCGTCAATCTCTATTTTTCTTTTTCTCCCTCTTCCTCCTCTTCTTCTTCTTCTTCTTCTTTCTTGTTTTTGATTCCATGTCTCTGACTTCAAACCAAGCACCACCGCACCGAGCACAACCATGTCTCCACCCCTAATCACCACGCGCAACCACAACACCAATCTAACACCACCGCCACTGAACACAGCCACGGCTCCACCCCCAATCACCATGCTCAACCGCGACACCAACCCAATACCACCACCAAGCACAGCCACTGCTGTACCTACGACCACCTTCGATCCTCCACCATTGAACTCACAATCGCCACCAATACAGTCCACCACTACCACCAAAAAACCAATATATTAACATACCTTTCTCTCTCCCCCCAGCACCACATATCTGGAACTTGACCACCACAACAAAACCAAACCGATTTAAAAAGAAAAATCAATGTCGCGACTAGATCTGAAAAAGGAAATAACCCAAACCAAAAATAGCATTTCTCTGCCACCAATCGAATGCCACAAACCACCACACCCATTCTCCATCGCCGCACCACATTCCATCTTAACCCAAAAACCAACTGACGTCGTGGAGGGCTGGTTTTTATTGTAGTGGTGGTTTGTGATGAAGGTGTGGTGGTAATGGGTAGGGTAATGGCTTGGTCGTTGTGGTGATTGGGGGCAAGCCTTAGTCGTGTTGGTGGTGAGGTTTAAGTGTGATGGCATGGAGGCTTGGATGAGGGCGCCGGCTTGGTCGGCATGGTGGTGGGTGGGTGGTGAGGTAGGTAGGGAAGTGAGGCATGGTTGTGGTAGTGGCAGTGGGCAGTGAACACGGTGATGGAGGTGGGTAGTCGGCAATCCGGGTGAAGAAGATTGGGGTTAAATTAATTGAAAACAAAAAATCAATTTGGGGTTAATTTAAGAAACAAAATCTTGTTGGGATCAATTTAAGAAAGATAAAATCTTTTGGGGTCAATTAAAGAACAAAAATTTTTGTTAGGTCAATTGAAAAAAGTCCAGACTAAAAATTCCACAGAGAGAAAGTCTTGTTGTTTTTTTTCATTTAACAATTTTGCACCTTACTTAACGCTCGTGTGTCTTGCACATGGGCAGTTAACATATCAAAATTAATAAAGTGACCTAATTGAGATCAATTGATGAATTTAGTATTCACTTTGACATAAATCAAAGTACAGTGACCAAAATTGAATTTAGGAAATAGTATGGTGGTTAACTCAACAAATAATAATGCACTTGCCACCCGATAGTTATTCTGGCATTTTAATCACTGTTCCACAGGGTCAGTTTCTAGTCTTATGCTAATCAAAGGCCCAAAAGGAAAAATTAAATGAGAAAGAAAAAAAGTGCATATTAAGATTCAATTTTTCTTTTAATTATTTTTTGTCACAATAGCACTACATGCCTACCATTATGTCGTAGATTGTAAGGTACAATGAATTAGGCACGCAACCGCAAATTAGGCCAAGTATAGATATAATTGATGTCATTATGCGTCACGTGGTTGGACGTTAGCCTATCAACCAGAATTACTTTGAGTTGTAACTAAACTAAAGGGTAAGTTACACACGGCACTCCTGAGGTTTATCCTAAATTACACACGGCTCCGCCTAACTTTTTTTATTACACTCGGCTCCCTGTGGTTTGTAATATGTTTATACAAAACTACATTCCGCCAAGCATCCGTTAATAAAAGTTAGGTCACCACATAATTTTTTGTGATATACAAAAATTACTGTCTTGAGCATTCCTATGAACAGTCACACACTTGCGCCGCACACACGAGTCATCACAGACACAAGCACACACCCACCCCCATGGCAGAATGCAGATACACAGCGCGCATGGATCTCTGTCTCTCTCTCCCCCCCCCTCCCTTCCTCTGCCCCCCTCATCTATTCTCTATTTCTCCATCTATCTTCATTTATGCCTTCACTGTCGCTGTCGTCTCCCTTTGAAAACCACCATCGCAAACTTTTGCAATTTATCTGCAAAGACGTCAACAAAGGATCGCATGCCGAATAGTTAATAATACATGTGATTCATGATTTTAGGTCGACATTATTTGGATTTGATTTTGATGGATCTCATTTCAGATCTTAGATTTGAGAGTTTCTTCTTCTGGATTCTTCATTTATGGCTTGGTGGTGGTGTATATTTGAAGGGGTGGGTCAGGAAGTGGAAGGGGGAGTGGAGTGGAGGAATTGATGTTTTTCTTACTCAAGCTTGTGCATATTTGGTCCAATTATTGGTTTACAGATAAAACGAATCTTAGAGACTAACAAAAGAGGATACATATAATTGTGGGGGGTTTTGTGTGTGTGATTTATGTGTGTGACAAGCAATACATGCGGGATTTTCAGGTGTGGTGGTGGTGAACTGGTACGAGGAATGTGTGAGTGGGTTGGGTAAATTTGTTTGTTCATGAAGGGTATTAGTGTCTTCTTATTAATTATGTTAACTCCGTCAAATGAAAAATAAAAAAATGTAATGGAGTGTAATAAAAAAAAAAGTTAGGCGGAGCCATATGTAATTTAGGGTAAACCTCAGGAGTGCCGTGTGTAATTTACCCTGTACTAAAAGTGTGAATGTATTTTAATCTGATTATATGGTACTTGTTAATTAGTGCAACTACCGGCAAAACATGCTGAAAGGACAAAACCAAACTTAATTTTACAGCATGCACACCAAATCATCTATACACGGATCAATAGCCTGTATTGCAATGACTTGCAAGAACCCAGATAACGTCATTGAGTTTGGACAAACTGAGGAAATTGATATAGGTAACCTTGAGGAAGCGAAAGCATTAGCAGCATTATTAGCCATCCATCCAAACTGCACTGAACCAAAGGAAGCAATACGTGATTATAGAAGGTGATGCAGAAGCCATTATCAACTTGATCCTGAATCAATCTCTAACCCTGAATTGGCTTATTAGCTCATCTGTTTTTTAAGCCATGAAACTTCTAAAATCCTTTTTGTGTTGGGATGCTGTGCACATCCCTAACTAGGAATGCTAATCGGGCTGCCCACAATCTTGCAGCCCAGGCTTTCTTTTGTAAGCATTTTGTCTTTGTTCCATCTTCTTCCGGTCTTTTGTTTAACCTGAAAAAAAGAAAGGAATACTGATGTACATTTTTCTTTTGAGTAATATCAATTTCATCCTCTTACCAACAACAAAAAAACGAAATCATTGGAGACTTTTGGAGAAAGTACTTTCATGTAGTCTTTTGTATTAAGGGCATGTTATCACCAGATACAATGATTTTAATGCCCAAGAATTTTTCAAGGAATAGAGGTTCAACTGTATTACGTTAGACATTGACCACCTCATTTTTCTAACACTTTCACATTTGTATTAAATAAACTTTAACCAATGTATTGATAAAATTCTAACTCCGCCACCAAAACGCAGAGTTGCAACAATGTTGTTTGTAAAGGTAGAGTTCGACCTTTTACAAGATATTGGGGTGTTTGTGTGTGTGTGTGTGAGTGTGTGAGAGAGAGAGAGAGAGAGAGTTGTGGGGGGACCTTGAACATTGTAAATGACACCACAGCAACCTACCACAAAGATGAGTTTCATGGATGGTAGCCCATTTGGGTCATTCCTGCTCTCTTCTTTATTCTGGAAAGTTTGTTATATGTGTCTGAGTTGAGTTTGCAAATCGCCATCCAGACAGACCTGGTGAAAAAGGCTTTGTCGAGCACAATCCAACCAGAGTCCAATTCAAATACACTACTGATTTTGAAAGGTTGCATCATTCTCGAAATGAATCTGTCTATACTCCTGAGTCCTGTCCATAAAAGCTTGATATTCTTGTGTTTCAGGGCCCATTTGACAAAAGTTTCCCCTATTTATTGTGTGGATTAGGAAAGAGAAACATGTTGTGGGGAAGGTGATGTAATTTATTCATGATATATGTTGTGGGTTACTGTACTTTTAAATTCTTAAGAGATATGTTCGGTTGATCAAAGGTATTAAAATGGGATGAGCCAAGCTCCAGTTGGTGACATCCTAGGCATTTGTAACAGGATTTTAGTTAGGAAGTTTTGACATGGCAGCCAAGATTATGATGCTATTAGAGGGAGAGAAAAATGGATTATGAGAGGTGGAGTGTTCGAGTTTTCGGTAACTTTTGAAATCACTTCCAGTTTTGATTTTCTGTTTCCAAAAAACAAAAATCAAAACCAGTTTAATTTTTATTTTTTACAAAAATAAATAGGTATTTGATTACCCAGTTTTTATTTTGAGTTTTTTCTTTGGTGGTGGCGTGGCGGTGGCTGGCCGGCGGTCGCCGACGGCAGGCAGTGGCTGGCCAGCAGGTTGCGGTGGCTGGCGGCAGTCACGCGGTGGGGTCCTGCAGCAGGCGGTGGGAGGGTGGTGGTCTCAAAATAAAAATCAAAACTGAAAACTCTTAAATGTGAGTTTTCAAAAACAGTCATGTTTTAAAAATTGATTTTCAAAATTGAAGAAAAGAAAAAAAAAACGAAAACTGTGTACTAAACGCGTTTTTTTTTTTTTTTTCTCCAGTTTACAAAACTGAAGAAAAAACTGAAAATGAAAAGGAAATCAAACAGAGCCGAAGATTATTGGTACCACTTGCAGTTTAGGGTCAAAGTAATGTCCTGTTTTTAGGATGAAATAAGATAAGATTCTTTTTGCTATTGTAGCACTGATCTGGTATTGAATTTTAATTGGGGCGGGTTTTGGTTTATGGCGAACATGTTTTGGCAATCTGTATAGCAAGAATTTGACATTATCGTCAACGTTATAGTCATGGCCAAAATTTACAATGTTTGCTGGACGTGGCTCACACTCCAAATCAAAGGAGACCGGTGTGTGGGGAAGCTCACTTTCGAGTAACTTCCAAGTTCTAGACTCACAGTGTTTGGTAGAGGAGCTAGCTTCTCCCTTACCAGAGAACCAAATAATTCTAATTCGATACTAAACTTGTTTCAGATTAGTAGTCCAGGCATAGTGTTAGTGTAATTAAGAGACATGCTCAAAAGCTCTTTGTTCTTTTCAATTGGGTTGTAATTGGTTTAAAGCATTGTTTCTTAGAAAGTAGCACAACTAATCTCGTAACTAGGATTCGAGGAGGTGCCACAAAGTAGATTCACTACTCTTGTTCAAAATTTACTTTGTTTGATGGACGTCTCACACTCCAAATCAAAAAAGAGCGTTGTGCTTCAAAAGTTATTATCTTGGAGGAATCCTCTGAGAAATTTATTCTAAGTGTTTATTTTAATTGGGTTTGATAATTCATGTACGAGTTCTGTAATTGCGCCTATGTTTAAGGGAGTTGGAGAGCTACTCCAAGAATTCATGCTCAAGTAGCCTTTCTTAGCCAAACACAATTAACCTAAATTTCAACATGACATCAATTTACCTCCTCCTAGTAGGTCCAACATTCTATTTTTTGCAACAACACCCCCGAACTCCATAGCTCGATAACCCTAATGGTACTTTTATTTTCACTCTTCGCTTTGGAAAAACACGGTCGAACCGCAATTCCTGTGACTTTGCAGGTGATTAAGTTCTTTTAGGCCCCTCTAAGAGACAAGAAAGTAACTCGCAAGATGCGGTTGTCCTAGCCACATTTTGAGTTCCAGCAAGTTGCTCGTAAGGGTATGTTTCTAATAATTCCCTCTTGATTCCAAGTGCCACAAAAAGTATTATTTATGTCTTTAATTCAAGAAATCCTCAGAGTTCAAGGCTCCAGATTTGAAAGAAAGTTATCACATTCCAAAGTCCAAACTATTTGGATAAACTCCTCAATTGCTACCTCCGGATTTGTATGCTGTAATAATTGCGGTGCATATTTCCGTGATCCGGAATTTGGCAGGTACTCACTCATCTTTACCTAACAGCTCTTCAAAGAAAGAAGGATAGTCCACCACTGAATTCTGGTACAGAGGAGTGTGAGAACCCTTCAGCTTACGAATCCAGGCCAGATATAAGTTGTGTGCACGTACCGAGTGTGTGGCAGTTCTTGTCTCTGCTGGTGTATGAGTGCATTATAGAGAGGTTCCTTCACCGTTCACGTCTTTATCACCGAGTGCCCCATCCATCCATGTCTTAACTTTCCAGTAGTACGCTTGATGATGGATAGACCTCACATTTAGCTGTGTAAATTGCCTGACGCCCACACGTTCTGCTCGTACCTCCATCTTCAAATATGCTTCCAGGTCTAGTCCTCCGCAACTGTTTCCTTGTCGTCTTCTTCGGCTTCGTCTTCGTCCTTCCAAGTTCCAACCCTCGATGTGTTAGATTTATCATCACTCGCATCTTTTGGTACGTGTAGCTATGTATTGGTTCAAATTCTCCTAAAATCTCAACTCCTAAAATAATAAATTGTAGAAGTACATAAAAGGACGTTAAAACATAATTATGAATACCGTACTGGAGTGCGTACCGTTTCTTCTATAAAATACTGGTACCGTCTCAAAATTTTCATCAATAATATACATTTGTAATATTCAATCATTGACTAACTAATAAAATATACATATATTTTTTTTACTAACAGCTTCTCTAGAATAAACTGTTTGTCCTATGGAACTTGAATCACATTAATTTTCAAATAAACTAAGTAGCTATTGAATTACCTCTTCTACGATTATTCATCTTTTCAACGATCTTATTCGCAAGTTCTTCTGTAAGAATAAACTGTTTGTTCAATAATAACGTTTTCGAGTTCAAGAATAAGCTATTTTTGTTTGTGTGTGTGTGTGCGCGCGCGCTCGCGCACACGTGTCTACAGTAATACACGATATAGATAAAATAATATGATCAAAGTTTACGTGAATATTATGAGCAAGAAGTTACAGAGGCTTTAATTGATATAAAAGAATTTAGAGTGTTTTTTGTTTAGTTTTTATATGGTCAATTCAGAAAATTTATATCAAAATTTGTTATTTTTACATTTTTTAAGGAATCGGTACAAAACAGAATATCTCGGTCAGTACAGAGCGGTATTTTGACCGGTACAAAATGTAATAAATACCGTACCAGTAAAAGGGAAAAACGGTACGTACCGGCCAGCCGGTACCGGTACGGTATTGACAACTATGCGTTAAAATGCAAAAGTGGCATTGATGTCAACTCTCTGCTATAATTGGTGGTCCATGTGCTAGCGATAATTCATAACAAATTACGGAGTATCTAGCTAAGGCCTGGCTCATTGCATAATAACAACAAAAAAGGCGATAGTCCGGAGCAGATCCAGAAAGTTTAATCAAGAGGTATTATGAAATCACAAAAAAGAATTGATGACTAACATAAAAGATTTAAGAAGATTCAAGTTCACATAAAACATGAATAATAAAAAATACATTATAATTAACGTCACTATTAAATACATTAAATACAAAATAAATTGTTCAATTTGACTATTAACAATATATTTTCACTATGCATACTGATTTATTTAACTTGCTAAAGTTAGTCAATAATAAATTACTAATTTTGCATGAAAGACGCTTAATTCTTGCTATATAGATATATTACTAATGTGATTATCAATTGTATTAGTACATTAGTCACATAAAAGTTAACAAACTATAAGAATTTGAACTAAAAAAAAGAACTAACCTTAATCTATTTTTTTTTATTTTTTTGTAATCTAGAGATTTAGAATTTGGGATTTGAAAGAATGAAGATAGAGCAAAAAAATGACAAAGACCATAGTAGTCGGTTAACACTAAAGAGAACAAAAAAACACAATAAAATGAAATCATAATAAATTAATATTAATATATAGTGATAATTTTATTAAAATATAGTGGCATTTTTTAAAATATTTTAAATATATTTAAATATTATCTAAGAAGCTATAAAAAAAATTCACAAATGTTGAGGGGTGCCGTGGCCTCCCCTGGTCATGGGGGTGGTCCGCCCATGGCGATAGCAAGAAAACTAATCGCTCTTTGACGATTAAAGGAACTCGCTATGCATTTTTTTCGCGGTGATTGAATCCTTTATCCTCAAAAGAAAACCTGCCGAGATATCCAATGAAGTGCCAATCGAGTATTCAATAGCAGTCACCCCAGACTAGCACTGTCTCTATTCCTACGGAAGAACCTCTCTCAAACACACACTAGCACACAACAAAACAAAACAAACACAAACCCAAATAATATCTTATTGTCTGCCATATATATATATATATATATATACCTATAATGTTTGTGCTGAATTGACAAACTCTGGATTAGAAGATGCTAGCTATTGACCAAAGCATAGATATTTGTTGTCTGAAGGACCAGCTAGTTCGTTAGCTGGGTGGTCCATTTTGATAAGTGAGAGGTGGGAGAATTGCAAGAATGGAGGGCCTCACATCTCAAGATTGAGGCCGCCATTGCTACCCACAACATTTCCAACTTGAACCAAAACGCCCAACAGTATGTTGGTTTCTAGGCACTCATGCTGGGTCTATTCCTGCATCAGCCAAGGAACCCCACCCCCACCCCTGCTCTAACCCAACGAGACAGGGAGTCACAGGACTATATATCTTAATTTGTTGTTAAGCCCAGCTCACTAGAGAGCTGCATGGACCATCTCCAAGTTTATTTTGTCATATTAAGGTTACTGCTTTAGGTTTCGTAACATTTATACTCCTTTCTCTTGCTTTCTTTTTTTTGAAAATTTACAGTTTCAATCATTTTATGAAGTACTTATCTCGAAAAGTTCCTAATTGATCATAAACTGATAATCCTGTTATATTCAGTTGCATCTATTGACAAATAATTCCAATCTCCAAATTGAACAAATTTTGGCTGCTACCATGATTGTAGGAATTTTCTTTCAACCCCTCATATAGCAACAATCAATAGTCGCTAAATAATTCAAGTGGTTTTTCTAACTAACACTTTCAGCAATAATTTTTTAGTCATTAAATAAACGTTATTAAAAATATTTAGTAACCATTAATTGTCGCTATATGAGAATAGAAAGAAGATTCCTTCAACTCGAGTAGCAGCCAAAATATTTTTTTTCCCAAATTTAACTTCTAGTTATTATGGCATATTTTAGTTATCTTAAAATTTTGGAACGTCTATTTGCACATCATGTTATGCTTGTCTGTACGACTGTATCTTCATTCGTTAATAAGAAATACGCATTATAAACAGTTTAACATATAGTTTAGTGAACGTGTACGAATTCAAATAGTCTAGTGACATTCAGCAGTGTGTGTCACACCACCCTTTTGGGAGAAGCCTAAGCTGATACGAGGAATGGTGGAAATTATTCCAAGTAGAGCGTTGTGTCAAAAGCAATGAGCTTTAGGTTTGAAGAGAAGACGCAACTTGAGAAGACAGCGAGATTAAAGCAGTCAACTTAATTGGATCAAACTCCATCAACACTATTTTGTCCTCCATGTCCACTTAGCTTTTCATAGTGGCCAATAGATTGCCAGATGTAGTCTCACGTTATGGTAGTCGGAAGAAAACAAAGATTCCAGCAAATCTACGCATGCTCAACGACATCATGGTACATGTCATGCAAACGAAAAACTTCAACGGGCTAAGGAAGTTTGGACCCGAACGTTAAAGTGGAGAGTGAAAAGGTGCAGTGACAACATAAAAGTGAGAGCGCGAATTTGTGAGTGAGAGCGTTAATAACTATGGTCTATCTTGATTATTGTGTAAAGATGTATGTTTGTAGGTTTTGCTGGAGCAACAAATTCTTCAACGAGATACTTTTGTTGCTAAATTTTCATTGTCATTCCATGACAAAATTAAGTTGTCTCTGGAACCATAGCTTTTGCCGTAGGACTAAAACGCTGTAATTATAAAGAAATTATATTCATTAGGTTGGAGGGGCTGAAGTGACGAACAATGGTTCCAACCATTGATCTGGAACCATACAATATTGTAGATGGTTGGAACCATTGATCTGGAACCATACAATATTTTCTATATAATGAAACGGGTGAATTCGAGTAATTTACAAACATAGTGTTCAAATTTGATATCGATGTCAATATCTATTTGGAAAACACACAGAAAAATGAAAACCGAAAAAAGCACTCCAATAAACCAATGGAGTAATTTGAATGAGACTGAGAAATAGGGTGACCTTCCCTAAAATAATAATGATAACAGAACATGTTACATAACGAGAGAGGGGACCAAACCGTGAAGGATGATGATGACATAGCATGCATGCCATTCTCGGAGGATTCATCAATGAGAAGAATTAAAAAAAAACACACACACGGAGTCACACTTTGACCAGGCTACTGCTTTCGGTGCGTGCGTTGAAATTTCGCCCCCGTGGCTAGTTTTGATTAGACAAACGAGAAACCTGGCCCAATACAACAATTTAGTGGTGAAAGATGCCCACCCCACCCGCCCACCCCAACATGTGAGTCTCATAGATAGATGTACACAGCTTTGGTTGCCAAATACGCAATAATTGTAATTCAAGCCACATTTTTTTTTGTTGTTTTTGAGAGATCTCGATCATCTATAACCGTAAGATATATCGCTAATATTCAAACTGATTCTCCAATATTCGAAGGAGATATCGTTAAATATTCAAACTGCTCTCTTTGCTCTTGTTTCTGTCATCTCAAACCTTCCTAATCCAACGGTGCCGAATAGTTGAAATGAGTGGTTCAGAATCATGTAATATTAACTCCATTCTGAGACACGGATAATCAATGCTTTTATAGGCTGTTATAAGCTTAGAGCATGCGAAGTAACTGCTCTAATACTATGTGTTTGGATATAGGACACACCAAAAGGGAATTTTTAAAATTTCGAAATGCTTTTATAGGCTGTTATAAGCTTAGAGCATGCGAAGTAACTGCTCTAATACTAAATGTCATCTCTTCCTAGCCTAAAAGCTTACCCATGTAATGCAAAGGTAGGAGGAACTCCCCAATAATACAATCCACTTGACCCCCCACCAAGCACCAACCATAAACATACACAAGTTTTGCAAGTAAAAGCAGAACTCCCTCCGAACAATACATTTCTGGTAAACAAGCTGAGTCACAACTCACAATTAGTGCGTGTTCTAGCGGGATTATAACCTTCCAAACTCGACAAACCTGGACTGTATGGGGGGTTGGTACTGGCCTGCCACCAGCTCAATCTGGCAAAGTAGTCAAAGCAACACCAGAATTAAAGACAAACATATTCAACATTTTTAATTTTTAATTGATAAAACGTGTCTCGACATCCATTTTGATGAGCGAGTCCAACCCCCTAGGCCCTAGCGAGTTGTATACTTGTAGGTATTTTAGCAGACAAAATTCCACGGTTCAGTGATGGATCCAACTATTTTAATTTCAGCCAATGTTTTCTACCAAATCACAGGGGATCTCCACTATGCTCTAGGCTGTAGCTTAAAGCAAAGCAGCTGGCACTGCTGGACTTTTAAGGCTATGTTAGGATATTCCCCTTCTTTGTTTTCCTTTTCACGTTTTGGAAATGATAGAGAAGCTGCAATTGGATACCATTTTCGAAAAATAAGGAAGTACGGTGGTTTTGTCAACTTTTGAAAAGAAATAGGGAAGTGCACCAGAGTTGTTCGCAGAGAAAAATATGGCAAGTTTGGTTTTTGGAGAATTTACTCCCAAAATACGATGACGAAAAACAGCAGAAAAGGCTATCCGAAGATGGTCTAGGAACTTAGGTCAAACCTTTTGATGTACAACAGTGTAAAGAGCCAAACAATGTACTATTTGAACAGAGCAAAAGAAGTTAAGTGGGTACTAGTACTATACATTAATGGAAGATCATAATTGAATTAGTTTAATGCTTTATACATTTTTAATCGTCGGAAGAAAGGGGAAAATTATAAGGAAAAAGCCACCAAAAGGAAAACCCAGAATAGGGAAAGCAGACCAAAGGGAAAAATGATCCCCGAGCTCCCACAATCAGTAGAAGAACAAACTGCTGACCAAAAGAAACCGATTGTCAAAAAAAATAATTCACACCCCTAATTGTAGCCTGTAAGTCATACATACCAGTAATCGCGAGAGAGCATTTTGCAATCAACGGAGCTTAATAATCAGGCATGAGCTGACTGATCTTGCCATCATCAGCACCACTGTTCTTGTGCTCAGTGACTCTCAGCCATATGCACACAGCAGTGAAACTGAGCACCAAACTCAAAAACCCACTTCCCAGCCCGATCCCCACAATGGCCAGAACAGACAGCCCTGTACTCTTCATGGGAGCCAAAGGGTACCCGTACAGATCCTTGTTCCCCGCATAGGAACTGGCATTGAACCGCGGCAAAGTCCCAGTCCGGTTCCCCAAAGTAGCAGGAATCGGACCCGACAACTTGTTGTTCGACACGTCAAAGACGGATAGCCTTACCAGTAGCCCCAGCTGCTGCGGAATTTGCCCAGTTAAAACATTGTCGTGAAGATCTATGACGTTGAGATACGCACACATGGCGAGCTGCAGCGGGATTTCGCCGGAGAGGCGATTAGACGAGAGGTTGAGCACGGCAAGATTGACCAAGTACTGCAGGTCTGAAGGGATTGGGCCGGTGAGATAGTTGGAGGAGAGGTCCAGGGCTTGGAGATTGGTGCAGTTCGCGAGGTACGGGGAGATGGAGCCGCGCAAGGAGAGGTTGGAGAGGGAGAGCTTGTAGATGCGGCCGTTGTTGCAGGTGGCGCCCTGGAGGTAGGAGGTGAAGCCCGTGCAGGGGTTGGCGAAGACGGCCTTGGTCCAGTTCTGGAGGTGGTTGTTGGGGTCCTGCAGGGACTCGCTGAGGTGGGTCAGGCAGTCTTCGTCTTTTGGATCTGGTTTTGAAGGCGGGAGGAAGGAACACATTAGGACGCAGAGCAGAAGAAGGGTCCAAGCACCCATCAAGATATATTGCTGGGTCAATGGTTCTTGTTCAATCACTCTGCCTCTCTCGTTTCAAATCAATTGAGTTAGCTTAGAAGCCTGGATTTAAGGCTTTCTGGCCATGGTTTGGGAGTGTTTCACTTATTTATGAACTGGGTTTTTGGCCATTTGAAGAGGACAGAGTTGGGGGGAGGTGGGGGGGTGGGGGGGATTGGGGGTGCACTAACTTGGGTTTGGTGAAAATGAAGAAAGTATTGGCACGAGTATGAGGAGGTGGGGGGCTTTGGGTGTGGGGCGCTCACCTTGCACGGCTGCACATATTTTGGGAGTAAGATGGTGACAACACGTAATCAAGGTCACCAGGGCATTCTCCGCTGTAATAAACATGAAATTTAACCAGCAAAAAGTTTGGCGGATAACTACAACTTTCAATTAATGATCATTAATCATTTTTAGCGTCTTTAATTTGACGTCATAAAAGAGTGTTGTTAAGCATTGTCACTGAAAGTATTAGCCAAAATGTCACTACTATTTTAACGATCATTAGTTGTAGTTACACGAGGAGTTGTCACTATTTTTCTACAATTTTGGATAACAGCATAAATATATCCATTTGTTAACTCTTTGCGAATTTATTATTTAATAAATATAGATGTTCTTCCATAATTTTTTCAAATGGTATTCAAC
This sequence comes from Escallonia rubra, assembly GCA_033065855.1. Classification (NCBI taxonomy): domain Eukaryota; kingdom Viridiplantae; phylum Streptophyta; class Magnoliopsida; order Escalloniales; family Escalloniaceae; genus Escallonia; species Escallonia rubra. The sequence goes on from JAVXUO010001548.1 coordinate 223,265, forward strand.
TCATTGTACTACTCTCATGATTCAAGAAATGGTAAGCAAGCAACTTAATAAATTTATTCTTGTTTTTAGAAAAAAAATAATAGCTTCCATGTCTTTAAAAGATGAAAGTGGTAAATACTAAAAGAGTGTTTATTTTGAGGATTTCGGTATTTATTCAACTCAATATACTACTCTCGTCATTCAAAAAATGGTAAGCAAGCAAATTAATACAATATTTTTTATATCATTAAAAACATGAAAGTGGAAACAAAAGAGTGTTTATTTTCAGGGTTAACAATTTATCTGTTTGATGTATTAGGCACATTTTAAGTTTAGGCAAGTTTAGGCGCGTACGTTTAGCCTTTTTTGTACTCAAATTTTGTAATTATGACAAAAAGATGTTCTTTTTTGTACTTTTATCATTTTAGGTATTCATTTTGGATACAAAATCCAAATAGTGACGAGAAAAGGGAAAACACCTCTAAGGTGTTTTCACCTTTTTCCGTTTTTTCCGACACAATCAAATTCATGTCAGAGAGAAAGTCACCCACGCCACTGTTTACCCTTTTCCTCTGTTTAATTTCTTTCTCCATAGTTACGGCGTAGGCAAACCCTTTCTCTCTCTTCTTTCTCCATTGTTATAGATCTGAAAACTCCGTCTCACCCCATCCCTTCAAGCTGCCCGTCGAGGTCTCGCCGAAGATGGGTTCCTCTGTTCAATTTCTTTCTTCATTGCTACAGAGGAAAGGCAGACTATTTCTCTCTCTTCTTTCTCCATTGTTATAGATCTGAAAACTCCGTCTCATCCCATCCCTTTAAGCTACCCGTCGAGGTTTCACCGGAGATGGAGGAAATTAAATTGTTGATGGCGGTGACCAGCAACAGATCCGCTTTTTTGCTCGTTGATCGGGCAAGTCGCCATTGCCGAAGAACATAAATTCCCTACGTCTCACTCGCGAAGCTAGTCAAAACAGGGGAACAAAGGCATGCCTGCCTCAACTTCTTCCTTTTCTGATTGTCAACTTGTACTCGTGGTTTTGGATGCATGATATTGGTTTTCGATGCATTCAAGGGAGGCTGGTTTTGCAGATGATTGCAGAAGTTAGGCATAATTACACTAAGCTACACGTTTCTATTTTTTGTTAACGGAGTTAATAAAATTAATGAAAGGACGGTCATACCCCTGATATAGACAAGTATATTTACCCCATCTCTTTATCTTTCTCTTTCCCGCACACACACACACCGGCAGCATCCCTTGGACTGCCACACCCACGGCGCAAAGCCACGGGCCACCAACCGTAGCCACCAAGAACCATCACCGCCCCATCACAACTGTCGTCCACCACCTCTCTACAAAAGACAACCAATCATGGCAGCATTTCACCAGCGAAGGGAGGAGGAAGAGGGGCGGGACAGCCGGCGCCGATCACCGGCCGAAAAATGACAGCCGGGGCGAGCAAATCTATCTGCACCACCCCCTTCCAGCCCCCCGCCGCCGCCACCATGGAATCACCCCCCAAACCCTACTGGCGCTTCACCAAGCAGGACTTCTACCCGGAACCCACCTTTCAAACCATGGCCACCAACAAGCTCACCCTGTGCCAGACCCTCCCCTGCCTCAAGGACCGCCTCGTCGGCCGCTCGATCGACTCCACCGAACTCGTCAATTTGAAGAAGCAAAGCGAGAACGAGATGAAGAAATGCCTTATCTGCCTCGGCTTCGGCTCCGTCGTGGGCTCTAGCATCTTCAGTTTTACCGGCCAAGAAGCCCGCAACGACGCTGGCCTGGCCATCACCATCTCCTACGTTGTAGAGGCCCTCATTTTCGTCTTCTGTTACACCAAATTTGCCATTGAAATCCCCGTCGCCTGAGGGTCATTTTCGTTCCTCCACATCGAATTGGGGGGGGAGGGGTGATTCCATGCATCTCACTCTGATATTGTGTAAAGATTAATACTAAAGATTAACAAGATCAAGAAATTTGCACACAAGCTAGTATTATCTGCACACAATCTATCCTACATACATGGCCCCAAGAAATTCCTTTTTTGAATTGCTCTCTAGGACTGTCGATTGTATTTCGTGAAGCTAGGGTTTTGATTTGAGTGCAGATAGATTGTGTAAAGGAACTTGAAAATGAAGAAGATGGGAAGAAGACAAAGACACAAGATCAAGAAGTTTGCCTTGCTTGTAGTGAGAAATATGTGGAAAAGATAAGGGCATTTTTGGTATATCATAATAAATTAATGTTGCCCTAATTTTTTTCTCACGGTGCCCTAACAGAAACGTGTGTTATGTAACACACTACCAAACTACAGGGGGCGGGGAGTAATTAAAAAAGTTAAGGGTAGCCGTGTGTAATTTAGGACAAACCTCATGGGTGTCGTGTGTGATTTACTCTTGCTTTTTTTAAGGGAGTTGAAATCATCCTCTGTGATTTGGGAATTCTGCCAAGAAAAAGAATGAGATGGGCCTCCAGCAAGCAAGAATGGTGGTAAGGGTAATACTGGAAAAAATGGTGGTAACAGTAATGAAAACAGATTTGAAAATAATAAACATACAAAAACAACTGAAAAAGGTAGACACAAAAAAAGTGGTGAAAATTATAAAAGTACACAACCATAATTTGTGATTGAATCCGATAATATTGAAAACGAAAACACAATACAAATACACAAAACAAAAAGTGTAAGCGTACAGGCGCTTAGTTATTCCTAGTGGAGATTTTGAGCTCTCTCCTAAAATTGCACGAGTTCCCTCTAGCAGAATTCAAACCTGTAGTGATGAAATTTTAAAATCCATTAAAAAGGTGAAACATTTGTTTTAGGCCTTGTTTGTTTTACATAAATCGTTTTCCGGACAAAGTATTCTGCATTTTTCGATGTTTGGTGCATGAATAAGATTTTTCAACGGAAAATGATTTCCAATCAAGCTTATTTTGAAGAAGAAAATGTCGAAAAATCATTTACCAATTAAAACTCAGTAAGTCATTTTCTAGACCACTGAACACACACCCCGACACACACACACACATACCCCCACGCATCCACCACCCACACACATGCGCGCGCGCACACCCTATTACCATGCCCACACACTCGCGTTGCCTCGCCCCCACACACACCCCTCACACAGACATACATCACACCCCCTCCCCCCCACACACACATACACCCTACCCACCCACACCCACCCACTACCTACACACACACAAACATACAACGACGCCCAGTCAGCGAAAACAGCAAAAAGCATAATTTTTTTTGGTATAGGTAGTTGTATCATTTTGCAACATCCGAACAGCGAAAAATGAAATTCATGAAAATATTTGCAGGAACTGCTATTTTTCGGGAAAGCATATTCCGAAAAGCATTTTCCACGAGGCATTTTTTGTGAAACAGACAGGGCCTTAATGTCTCATCTAACTATAAAAATCAATAAAAGGATTAAAGCCTCTACCTTGCCGACCTTTACCGAAAGAAACTGATATCATCCTCATCATTTTTAGCATTAATTTCTTTTTCGTGATATATAAAAAAAATGAATTGTATACTACCAACATGAAAGAATTTGGGGCTCTTATTTTGGCTTGTCAGTGGATTCAAGACATACGGAGTACATCTTAAGCATATTAAGATTTAAGCTTACTCACAGTTCACTATCTCTCAAATACTGTCATGTGATGATTACATTTTCGATAGTGTAAACTTTGATAGGATTTGACATTTGCCAAGCTTGGAACATACTTTTTTGGTCTCATGATAGATAAATCCAAATGTAGCTAAGTCATTGGCCTCGTGCGCATGTTTTCGTTGAAGAATGACTGCACTACTTATTCTAGTTCAATTTGTTGATTCACGGATTACTTGCAAGGCCATGACGTCGAATCTTTGAATTTCTTACATTTTATTATCATTGTGTATGATAGAGTGAAAACAAATGGAGCTTGTCTTACATTATCAATCCAAACCAGTATGGTTTACAAACAAACAACAGTGTATGACATAAATGCTTATATTGCAAATACCATATAGACATGATTGTCGTGTCGTACTTTATATATCATATATTATAAGGGCATTTTTAAGAAGTGTTAATATATGTCTTGTATTTATATCCCACATTGGTTACTCAAAGAAGGTTGTAACTTGGTCCTTAGTATATAAGGCATCTTGTCCCACATTGGTTGTATAGAGAAGATCACTGCTTATATCTAGTATAAGTAAGTTGTCTTGTATTGTGTTTAAGGTTAAGAGAGAAGAGTCATTCTTTGATTAGGCAAACAATTGAGAGATACACGTGATGAAGCGTTATAAATCTGACTTGTGCAAAATGAATTTGAGTTCTCTTAGATTTTTTTGTGTTCTCTTGTTTGGTTATTGTGTTCTATACATATTTATCTAGAACGATTTCGTAACAAGTGGTATCAAGAGCATTCCAGGTTTATTTTTTGGGCAAAATTGAAATCGATTTGAGAAGATAAATATGTCAAACAACACGACCATGAAGTATGCTTGTGAACAATTCGATGGGAAGACGAATTTTGGCATAAGGCAGAGCATGGTGAAGGATATCCTTGTGCAGCAAGGATTGCTCAAGTCTTTACTGGGGAATAAGCCTGAGTCGATGGATCAGGACGATTGAGATGAATTACATGCTAAGATTGTATCTACGATACGGTTGAATCTAGCCCCGAAGGTTAAGTATCAGGTTTTGATAGAGACTTCTCCAACAAATTTGTGGCATAAATTGGAGAAGATATATATGTCAAAATCTTTGTCAAATTGGTTATATTTGAAGAAAGATATGTACCAGTTGCGGATGGATGAAGGTTCAGATCTGGGTGACCATATATCAGAATTTAACCGATTGGTGTCCCACTGGTCGAGTATAGATGTTAAACTCGAGGAAGAAGAGCAGGCGATTCTGTTGTTATCTTCGCTTCCAAAATCATATGAGACCTTGAAGACTACATTGCTTATTGAAAATGAAACATTGCTTGTTGATGATGTTATGTTGGCTCTTATGGACTCGAGCAGAGTTAATGGAATGAGTTCAAGCAGTCAAGGTGAAGGTCTGGTGGTAAGGTTTGAAAATAAGAATGGTCATGAAAAAGGCAGAGGTCGGTTAAGAAGCAAAAATTCAGGACATGGAAAGGACATGTCTAAGTCTCGTGGAAAGCAGGACAAGTCCAGTATTGAATGTTGGTATTGTAAAGAGATTGATCATATTGTAAGAAAGTGTCCAAAAGGAAATGATAAGAAGAACGGAAAGAAACATGTGAACAATGCTAATGTTGCTGAAGAAAATGACAAAAGCAGCGATGGTGATCTCTACTTGGTTTCCTCGGTTGAGCAGCAAGAATGTAATCTCTTATCAGCTAGAGACAAAAAAATTTCTATGGAATGGTTTCTTGACTATGCAAGTTCATTTCATATATGCCCACATAATGAATGGTTTGATTGTCTTACTCCATGTAACGGTGGTACTGTGTTAATGGGTAATGACGCTATTTGTAAAGTCACGAGGATATGTACCATTATTAAAATTAAAATGTTTGATGGGATTGTGAGAACCCTAGGTGATGTAAGGTACATACATGACTTGAAGAAGAATTTGATTTTCTTGGGCACACTCGATTCTATAGATTGCAGTATATCTATAAAAGGTGGAGTCATGAAAGTCAGCAAAGGTGCCATGGTGATAATGAAAGGTCAGAAAACTAGAAATTTGTATAAATTGATAGGGAACATAGTTATAGGTGGAGCTTCAGTATCAACTCATGCAGGCTCTAACAATGACAACTCTGAGTTATGGCATAAACGGCTGGGACACTTGAGCGAGAAAGGTATGCTGGAACTTCACAAACGCAAGTTGCTACAGGGAGTAAAATCATGCAAGCTGGACTTTTGCAAATTTTGTGTTTTTGGGAAGCAGAAACGAGTTAGTTTTAAAGTTGCTTCTCATACTAGTAAAGGGGTTCTAGACTATGTACATTCGGATGTTTAGGGACCAATCAAGCATATTTCAAATGGGGGAGCTCGTTACTTTGTTACATTTATAGATGATTTCTCAAGAAAGGTATATGTGTACTTTATGAAGCATAAGTTTGAAATTTTCAACGTGTTTAAGCAGTGGAAGGTTAGAGTTGAAAATCAGACGAGTAAAAAGCTTATGTACTTCAGATCAGATAATGGCATTGAATACAAGGATGAGGAGTTTCTGCAGTGCAAGGATAAGGGTATCATCAGACACTTTTCAGTGAAGAGGACTCCAGAGCAGAATGGGGTTGCCGAAAGGATGAACAAAACCTTACTCGAGCGAGCTAGATGCATGAGGTTGAATGCAGATTTGCCTAAGAGGTTCTGGGCTGAAGCTGTTAACACAGCTTGTTACTCGATCAACAGTTCTCCATCATCTGCCATTAATCACCGAGTTCCCAATGAATATGGTCTGGTAAACAAGTTAATTTTTCTTCAATGAGAATTTTTGGTTGTCCTGCGTATGTTCACCTTCAGAATGAAGAACAATCCAAACTTGATCCTCAGTCAAAAGAATGTATATTCCTTGGTTATGAGGAAGGAGTAAAAGGATATAGGTTATAAGATCTAGTGGCCAAGAAAAGGATACAAGTTATTGAATACGGATGCAACTTCTAGCGAGAGGCAGGGTCACACAGTAGAGATAGAGTTGCATGAGCAGAGGACAAAATCAGCTGCTGAGTCTACAGATGGATCTACAAATGAGCAGTCTTTAGAAGATTCAGAGAAGCATCCTAGTGATTCTTGGAATCTAGTCTGAGATAGAGAGCCACATACCAAGAAACTAACTCAAAGGTATGGTTTTTGAGGACTTGGTCTCGTTTGCACTAATTATGGGAAGTAGAGATCCTACCAGTTGTAACGAGGCTGTCAAGGCAGACGATGGTAACTCGTGGTTGATAACAATGGATGAGGAGATGGAATCTCTACGGAAGAATCAAACTTGGGAATTGGTTAAACTTCCAAAGGGTGTCAAGGCTATTGGGTACAAGTGGGTTTACAGGAAAAAAGAAGATCAAAAGTACAAGGCAAAACTGGTGGTAAAAAGATATTCTCAAAAAGAGGGAATTTATTATAATGAGATTTTTTGCCAGTAATGAAGCATACTTCTATCAAATTGATATTGTCCATTGTAACAGCGCAGAATATGGAGTTGGAGCAGTTTGATGTGAATACAGCTTTCCTCCATGGTGATTTGGAGGAGATGATCTACATGCAACTACCCGAGGGGTTTATTGAGCCTGGGAAGAAGGACTATGTGTGCAAGCTGAAAAAGTCCTTATATGATTTGAAGCAGTCTTCTCGGCAGTGATACAAGCGATTCGACACATTCATGGCTATTCTCGTTGTGAGTATGATTGTTGTGTGTATTATCGAGTCCTTGATGATGGTTCACTGTTGTTGCTTACATTATATGGGGATGATATGTTGATTGCTGCGAAGAGTAAGTTTCATATTCTGAACTTGAAGAAATTGTTGAGCAAGGAGTTTGATATGAACGATATTGGTTCTGCCAAGAAGATCCTTGGTATGGAGATTCATAGAGATCAAAAAGCAGGAAAAATTATGGGTAACTCAAAAAGTTATGTTAAAAAAGTATTGGAGATGTTTAGTATGCTCAATGCTAAACCGGTTAGTACACCTTTGGGATTTTCAGTTATCCTCGCAACTTTGTCTTAGTACAGAAGAATGTGTTAAGTATATGTCTCGAGTACTGTATGCAAATGCGGTTGATTGTCTTATGTAAGCCATGGTGTGTACCAGACCCGATATCTAGTATGCAGTTAGTACGGTCAGCAGGTATATGGAAAATTCAGGAAAGAAGCATTGGGATGCAGTGAAGTGGATCTTCCGTTACCTAGCAGGTTCAACCAACTTTGGCATTATGTTTGATCGTGATAGAGCAAAAGGTGAGGTATCGGGCTTTGTGGATTCTGATTATGATGGGGACTTGGATTTCAGGATGTCCACAGCTGGATATATTTTTACATTTTATGGAGGGCCGATATGTTGGAAATCACTGTTACAGGCAACTAAGGAGGCATTATGGTTGAATGGATTGGTAGAGGAGCTTGGCTTTAAGCAACGTGGTGTTTTGTTACAGTGTGACAGTCAGAGTGCAATAGATTTGGTAAAGAATCAGGTTTTCCATGCAAGGACCAAGCATATTGATGTACGTTATCATAGGGTCCGGGAATGGATTTAATTCTAGACAGATTGTAGTACACAAGGTTCACACTAATGATAACGCAACTGATATGCTCACGAAGACAGTCACGACAGAGAAGTTCAAGCATTGCTTGAGCTTGATTCATCTTCTTTCTTGCCGAGTTCAAGGTGGTGTGCATCCCTACCTTTAAGGAGGATGCAAGGTGGAGTACCTGAAGAAGGTATTGAAGGCATATTACAGTTTCCTTATAGAGTGGTTTATTAATACAAGCCAAGGTGGAGATTGTTGATATATGTCTTGTATTTATATCTCACATCGGTTACTCAAAGAAAGTTGCAACTTGGTCCTTAGCATATAAGACATCTTGTCCCACATTGGTTGTATAGAGAAGATCATTGCTTATTTCTAGTATAAGTAAGTTCTCTTGTATTATGTTTAAGGTCAAGAGAGAAGAATCATTCTTTGAGTAGGCAAACAATTAAGGGATACACATGAGGGAGCATAATAAATCTAAGGGTCAAATACACGTAGGTACTCTGGAATTACCACGAAGTCTCACTTAAGGGTTCCAAAGTTTAATTTTTACACATAAAGGCCTGAAACTACAAATTTTCAATAAGTGAGTACATCCGTCCACTTTCTTAACGATTGAGGCTTTTCCGTCAGGGGCATTTTTGGGTTTCCATATTTGGATGTTTCAAAAACCGTGTGCAGAAATGGAGCCTTAACTGCCAAAACCTTTTCACCTAACCTAAAATCCCAACAATAATTTCGTTGAACCCTAATCTCGTACCAGAAACCCCAAATCGCGATCCAAACCCTAGTTTCGAATTGGAATCATACAATGTCTTAGGAGATAAAGATCGTTGAGGATTACGACCATGGGCAACCATTATACAGTAAGTTTCATTTGTCTCTTAACCTTAATTGATGATGGTAGCGTACGATTTTACGTATACCAGTAATGTATATGCATGTGATATGAAAAATGTGATGTATATAACGAGTAATGGATACATGTAATATTGTGTTCTATGTAAAAACGTGCTAGGAAGTGATATAGGTGTTAATGGTGGTCCCATGTGTGCAATTATTTTATGCAGGGAAAGGCTCCACCTTCTTTACTATAAAATTGATGTTTGGGGGTCATTTTTACATGAGAACTCACAAAGTGTATGACCCTTGCCATGTTAGATACATTGACTACTGTGATGAGGAGTGCATGTCAATGATTGAGTTAGGAAAAATGTGTGAAGAAATTGGGTTAGAAGGCTATACCAAATTTTATTACAAAATATATGGGAAGGACTTAGAGTCTGGGTTAGTTAGAGTTAAAACTGATAGTGAATTAGTTCAAATGTGCCCCTTTATACCTGAACACATAGAGATTGAAATGTATTTGGAAGAAGTGTCTGAGGAGGATATGTTTTATGAGTATTATGAAACTCATCTTGAAGGGTTAGAAGATGTACATGGAAGAACTTTAGTGGTCATAGAAGAGTTAGACGATGATGGTAGAGTTATTCCTAATGACATGACAGTTGGTTTTTATTTGGGTGGAGGGAATAATGAGATGCTTTCAGGCAGTGAAACAGTGGATGACAAGGCTAACTTGGGAGGGAGTGCTGACATGCCTTCATGCAGTGCAATAGTGGGTGACAGGGCTGATGAGGGAGGGAATGCTGAGAGGCCAACAGGGGGTGACAATGTTGATGTGGGAGGGAATGCTGAGAGACCTTTAGGCCTGGAAACAGGGGGTGACAATGTTGATGTGGGAGGGAATGCTGAGAGGCCTTTAGGCCTGGAAACAGAGGGTCACAATGTTGATGTGGGAGGGAATGCTGAGAGGCCTTTAGACCTGGAAACAGAGGGTGGCAATGTTGATGTGGGAGGGAATGTTGAGAGGCCTTTAGGCCTCAAAACATAGGGTGGCAATGGTGATAAGGGGGGGATGTCAACATGCCTTTAGGCTTGGAAATAAGGGGTGACAATGTTGATGGTGGATGGAATACTGAGAGGCCTTTAGGCCTGGAAACAATGGGGGGAATGGTGATGGGGGAGGAAATGCTGAGAGGCCTTTAGGCTTGGAAACAGAGGGGGATAATGGTGATGAGGAGGGATGTCAACATGCCTTTAGGCATGGAAACTAAGGGAGACAATGGTGATGAGGGGGAAAATGTAAACATGGAAACTGAGGTGGGTGTTCATGGTGGACCAATCATGGAAGCTGACAGTGACAGTCAAAGTGACAGGTCTTATGAAGAAATGGATGACAGTGAGTTTGGGTCTGAGTGTGATGACCTTTTATTTGATACAAACATAGACAGAGCTGCAGAGTTTGCTGGTACACTACTTGAGAAGGGGAATAAGAAGGGGAAAATGTTATGAGGAGGGATGCTAAATCTGATGATGATTGTTTCTCTGGTGGACAGATACAACATGCATAATGTTCATCTGATGATGAAGTAAACAATGAATTGGGTTTTGCAGAGTTTAATGCTGAAAGCTCCATTCAGCATCCAAAATTTGAGTTGGGAATGATTTTTAGTAACCATACACAGGCAAGAGATGCCATCAAGATGTATGCCATTAGGGAGGGAAGACCAATTAAATTTGTAAATAATAGTAAATGGAAACTTAGAGCATGTTGTAAACCTGAGAACCTTGAAGGTGCAACTTGTACATGGCTTATATATATATATATATCCAGGTTCAGAGGACAGGACAGTCTATAAGTAAAAACCCTAGTTGACAATCATACATGCAACAAATCATTCAAAAGTAAGCATGTGACTTCTAGATGGATGTCCAAGAGATACATTGATGTTTTTAGGACAAACCCTAAGTTGCCTGTAACTGCCTTCAAGACAACTGTGATGAAAGATGTGGTGATGAATATTTCTAGGGCTCGGGTATACAGAACAAGGAAAAAGGCTATGGAACTTGTTGATGGGACAATAGTTGAGCATTTTTCAAGGCTGTGGGACTATGCTGCAGAGTTAAAAAGATTGAACCCTGGGACCACATGTGTAGTCAAATGTGTTGAGGGTAGCATATCTGAAGGAAATCCAAAGTTTGAGAGATTTTATTATTGCCTAGGGCCACTAAAGGCTGGTTTCAAGGCTGCATGTAGGCCTCTTATTGGGCTTGATGGCTGCCACCTTAAAGGGCCCAACCATATGCAGATGTTGTGTGCTGTAGGGGTGGATCCTAACAACCAAATGTACCCTTTAGCATATGTTGTGGTTAAGTTAGAGTGCAAGGATTCATGGGAGTGGTTCTTGCAGCTATTGAAAGATGATATAGGCATGGTAAACCAGAGTGCATGGACATTTATGGGTGATAAGCAAAAAGGATTAGTGCCTGCATTAAAATCCATAGTCCCAAACTCAGACCACAGGTTCCGTGTGATGCATCTGCTTGGGAATTACAAGAGAGCTGGACATAAAGGGAAGAACTTGCATGATTTGTTGGTGAGAGCTGCTAAGGCTACTCAGATTCCTAAGTTTGAGCATTGGATGGAAGAACTTAAGAAGGTCAGTCAAGAGGCATACATGTGGTTGATTGAGAAGCCACCTCATCAGTGGTCAAGATCCCATTTCAATACATTCCCCAAGTGTTATATGGTATGCAACAACATGTGTGAGTCATTTAATAGCAGAATTCTTGAATCAAGGGATCAACCAATATTGACAATGCTAGAAGGGGTTAGGGTTTAGTTAATGAATAGGCTGCAAAAATAAAGGGAGTTGGCTAAAAAATGGACTGGAGATATATGTCCAAGGATACAGAACTTGATAGAAATGTGGAAAGTGGATAGTGGAAGTTGTATTCTATCACATCCTGGGAGTGGCAAGTTTGAGGTGAATTGTGTAGGGGGTGAAAGGTATATGGTTGATATTGTGGACCACAGTTGCACATGTAGAAAGTGGGACTTGAGTGGTATACCCTGCATCCATGCCATTTCCTGTTTATATTTCAAAGGGGAGTTGCTACATAATTATGTCAATGCTTGCTACAGGGTATCAACATTCAACAAAGCATATGAACACGTCATAAGCCTCATGGATTCTCTTGATATATGGCCAAAATGTGGCTTGCCCTCAATCTTGCCACCAGACTTCCACAAACAACCAGGCAGGCTTAGAAAACTTAGAAGAAGGAGTGCAGATGAGCCTTCACACCTAAACAAAATCCCTAGATCTAATAGACACTGTAAGTGTACACTCTGTGGGAGAGGGGGGCACAACAGAAGAAGTTGCAGCAGGAGTGTACATATATTAAGCGAAGTAGAACCAGGAAAGAGATACTGTAGCAGCAGCAGTAGGAGGAGGTTCAGTCCCAGCAGCAGCACCAAGAGCAGCACCAGAACCACCAAGAGCAGCACCAGTGACAGAAGAACCAACCACAGTATACCTAAGCCAGCCACCACCAATTAATGAAGATGGAGATACAGATGCAACACATGATAGTGACAGAGCAGCTAGGCACATGAGAAGAAAAAAGCTTCAAGTGAGACTTTGCATATCCTAATTTTTTTCAATACTTGACCATCATTAGTATGCATAATTTCCTTTTGTTCACTAATATAGGTTCAAAGAAATACCCTCAGGAGCTCCACTCAAAATCCAGCTGCATCTTCCAATGCACCTCAGGTAAACCCTACAAGTCCAACCATTGTAGTTTTTACTGGAAATACATGTTTAACCACTGAACACACCCTGTGCAGGTCCACACATTTGTAGGCTCTTATGGGCCTACAGAGTCAAGCACCCCAGGGACAATTGCTGCTGATGTACATCCAGCCTTTGTGCAGTGCCCTCAACCATTGCACATAGGCAGGGGGAAGAAATATGCCTTTTTATCACCTCTACAAGCTGTTGCCAGGGATGGAGTAACAACAAGAAGCAGAGGGAAGGCGAAGAAGTGAAGTTAGAATTAGTAGTGTAGCAATCTTTTAGGGGTTTGGGTTAGGTGTAGGACTTTTTGAAGATAAATGTACAGTTTTTGATAAGGGGAGGCAATTTGTTGTCCTGTAATGCCTGTTAAAGCTCAGACAATTGTGAAGCTTTCCGATGTGCACTTTTGCTTTAAGTCATGTGATGTTGGCATCTTCTGTAACAGATATTCTGACTTAATGCAATGTAATTTTTTATTTTGTAAATTGTACATTTTGGTTGGGAAACACAATGCTTTCTTTTCCATTTATTTGATTGTCATTGACCGGAATTAGATTGTTTGGTATTGCATTTGTGAGGCTTGTGTTTATGAGTTGGAAGGGTTGGTGATGTTTGGCAGGGTTCATTTAAGCCACTGTCAAGATGTGTATTGGATTTGTTGGATTTGGATTTGGGTTTTGGTTCAGCATTGATGTTTGGCAGAGCTGTTTTGGGTTTTGCATTTGAGTTTTGGTTCAACATTTGGCAGATCTGTTTAGGTTTTGCATGTGAGTTTAGGTTTTGCACTTGCATTTGCATTTGGCAAGCATGGTTTTGCATTTGGCATAACATTTTCATTTTGTGTTAGGAAGTGTGCATTTATAAAACAGAGGAGCAGGGGTGGTCATATGTTTTGTTCCCCTGTTTCTTAAATTGACCATACCACACATGCTTTTGTCATTTCACAACATATAGGGAAAACCTTTTTTCATTCATCTTCAAAATGCATACACAAAATTCTAATTTTTCAAGGTGCATACACAAGACCCTAATACACTACAGACCTAACTTAATCCTAACACCTACAGCTGCATCAGCTCCAAATTCCCTTTCCCTTTTCTAGTTGGACCTGAGTTTGCATACATGAACCAATATACAAACCAAGAAACCAATATCACAACTATGAAGGCCCTTATTTATGCTTTTTGCTTCTTCTCCAACGAATTGAGCTTGCACAGCAGGCCAGGTATAACCTCCTTCGATCTTGCACACATCTCTGGTTCACGCCATCCAAAAAAGCCACAATCTTTACCCTGAAACATGCATTCAAATCTGGTCTTACCTATCATCCAGTTTAAAATAAGTCAAATCATTCAAATTTTGGGATCTTACCTTCGGTTTCAAGCACACCCAAAATCTTCTTCTCGGGTTTTTGGCTATCCAGAAGGTCACAGATCTGGCCCTCCTACCACAGTAGCAATACACTTCATTACTTTCCATCTCCCTTTTTTGTAGAAAGCTCAGTATGTATATATATAGACACGTGTATGTATAGATGGGGAAATGTGAGAAAAATAGATGGAAAGAGACGGAAAGAAGAGTGTCAACGGTGAAAGGCGGGAAACACCCAAATATGGAAACCCAAAAATGCCCCGACGGAAAAGCCTCAATCGTTAAGAAAGTGGACGGATGTACTCACTTATTGAAAATTTGTAGTTTCAGGCCTTTATGTGTAAAAATTAAACTTTGGGACCCTTAAGTGAGACTTTGTGGTAGTTTCAGGGTACCTACGTGTATTTGACCCTAAATCTGACTTGTGCAAAGTAGATTTGAGTTCTCTCATATTTTTTTGTGTTCTCTTGTTTGGTTATCGTGTTCTATACATATTTATCTAGAGCAATTTTGTAACAAGAAGATTGTGGTTTTAGGGGGGTGGGGGGGATGGTTGGCAATATAGAATTATTTTAGTACTTGTTGTGAGTGGGGCTTGTATGAGGCGAGCACGAGTCATTCTGAGTAAAGCCATAAGTACCGTGGCCACCTTGGCAACAAGCAAATTTTCGTAACCCTGAAGCAACATTGGTTAATATATGTTTGTTTAAATAAATCTAAGTAGAGAATAGTGGAAATATGCTCATTCTTAATTGGCTTGATTGCACTTGTTACTAAGCCACGCATAGTGCCAGGCCTAATAAATTTCCGATGTACATCATCGTTTAAATAGACTTTTGGAAGCATAAAAATAAAAAAGGCTCTTGGACTAAACTTGCTTCATCTCTCCTTTCTCATCCTCCTAATCAAAATCTACCTCATTCATCAGTCATATGATTAATGTGTTTTAACCTATTTACAACAACACCCTCGCGCGAAACTAATTATCCAACACTGCAATTCTCATATCTAAACCTTTACCAAAATAAAAATAAAAATGATTGATACATGTGGCATTTTCACAATTAATCCTATTAGTTCAATGCCAAACCAGCAAAAAGCGTAGAAAACTTCGATAACATCTAAGTACGTCTAGTTATCCACTTGAGGCTTGGGTTCACCTTCCCTTGATTTGTGCCCTATTTGTTTTTTAGTTTGTGTTGTGGGTGTAGCTTCATGTTAAGGTTCATTCTTCACTATTCCCTCCTAGCTCGGTGCCCTCTTTCAGTAAGCATTGGGTTGGTTGTGTTAGTGTGCACGTTGATTTTTTGTGGTCATGTGTAGTGGTTCTCTCAGTTAATGGTGATAGAGTTGGAGGTAGTAGTCTTGTGTGATGGCGCATTTGAGCGAAACGACCTCAGTTTGTTGCTGATGGGAGTGGGCGGGTGTGAAATAAGGACGCAGGAAGTGAGTGGTCAGGCGGTGGTGCTACAAGTAGGTGGTGCTGGTTAAGGCAGATGCATGTGTATTGATGGTATGTGGTGGCTATGTGTTCTTTGACGCGTGTTTTAGTCGATCGTTACTGGATACAAAGTCAAATTTATGGGTTCCGTTTTGTTTTGTTTGTGATGATTTAATGTTAATTTGGATTTTAGTCACTGTGATGATTTTGGTCATTGTTTTGTTCCATGTTGTTTATGATGATTTTAGTCATTATGCTTTTATCCATACAAGCTCAACACTGTTGAGCTTTTAC
Source organism: Escallonia rubra (assembly GCA_033065855.1). Classification (NCBI taxonomy): domain Eukaryota; kingdom Viridiplantae; phylum Streptophyta; class Magnoliopsida; order Escalloniales; family Escalloniaceae; genus Escallonia; species Escallonia rubra. The sequence continues at coordinate 239,243 of JAVXUO010001548.1, forward strand.
TATTTAGTTTATTTCGTTTTAGTGGTACCTTGGTTGACATTCTCGAGAACGAGAAATTCACCTCTTAAATTATGAGAGTAAAATTGTGTGCCCTAAAGTATCACATCAGTATAATTTAAGTATCCAGAATTTTAAAAGTAAAAAAATCAGTGTCTAAGCATTTATTCTTGAACCAAATGAGTATCAAGACTAATGGAAGCTGGAAGTCGTTAAAGAGTATATGGAAATGACTTTGATTATGGAAAAATATTCACAAAATAGATCCACGTAGCCAATCTATTTCAAGTTGATTGGTCAATGTCATCCTCATACGATGAAATGGAGTGAAAATCTAACAACATAATCATACACACAACACATAGACACACAGTTACACACGCGTACCACACTGCAAAACATAGCCTACACCGTCACCTATTCCGGCTATTAGGCCCAAAACCTAGCCTCCAGCACCTTTTTTGCATGCTAGACTTGGATACCTATTCAGGATCCTTTAAGAGCAAAGCACCAAAAAGACTTAATTGGTTAGTTGGATATTCGAGAGAGAAAAACTTGTTAATTTACACCACTGTCAACCACTGTTACTAGCCCGATTTCTGGCGGCATAAGTCAAAAGTGTTGGGTGCTCAATGTCCACCTAGGCAACCCTTACTTTCGAAATCCTCAGTGAGAATATTAAATATAGCCTCGCCATGGAGCTGATGTCACTGTTGATATCAAATTCCAACGGCCCATTGACTGGGTGATGGTGGATAAGGGACAAGCCCGAGTGAGGTGATGGTGGGCTGAAATAGGGCGATTGGTTGACGGTAGTGTGGCATTGGGACTGGGGTGGTTAATGGTGGTTGTGGCTTTAGGTTTGGGTTTGCGATTGATTGACAATCACAAAGATGATGGTTGTAAATTAGTGTTCCATTCTCTGATGTTTCGCAAAAGAAAGACAGGTCGGGAGCAGTTAGTTGTTTGCTTTTGCACTATAAAGCTCATTGACAACCTCCTAGATTGCGATGCCTTGTGGTCAAATGTGATAAGGGTAGTGGTGTAGATCGTTTGTGAGGTGTGGCGGCTGTGATAGTTAATGGTGGGTAGCGGCCGCACGATAGAGGCGGCGAATGTGGGTTGTCGCCACATGTGGGAGTGGAAGAGGAGGGGGGGGGGGGGGGGCAGAAGAAGAAGGAGAAAATGACGTCTGCTTCATTGACAGTCAATACCTTCGATTTTTAATGGCTTTCTACTTCCGTTAGTTTTTGTAATTATTGAATAAATGTTGGGAAAATTGCGTAAAATACCCATGTGGTTTGGGGTAATTGTAAAAAGACCCATTATGTTATAAAAATTGCAAAAAAACACCCAAGGTTGCAAAAATGTTGCAACCGTAAAAATATCATTCAAACTAACGGCATGTAATGTTCACGCTCCTGAAGAGTGCGTTTGATAGAGATTAATTTAACAAATGACAAAAATGCCCTTCATGTCTTCCTCCTTCCCCAAATCCTAAGCCTTTACCACCGCCGCCTCAGACGATCGCCGCCGCCGCAGCCATCTGCTCTGCCAAATCGCGCAGCTGCAGCCCTATCTACCACCATCGCCGCCCATTTCGGCCACCACCCAGCCTTACCGCCGTCGCGTCGCCATCCCGGTTATCTCCCCAAACCTTGATTTTCTTTCCTAATCCAATCAACCAAACCCTAACCGCCGCCACCTGCTTCATCATAATCACCGCGTTGCCACCTGCTCCACCCGGATCTGTGTTGCCGGTTTTGGGTTCCACAATTTGTTTTTGGCCGGACGTCGTGGTGGTGAAAGGCCGGAGTGTAGAGATCTGCCCATGCCAGTCACGGTCGCGGTTAGCTTTGGCCGGCCGTAGGTTCGGCCATTTCTTCGGCCCATTTATTTCTGTCCGTAACTCGCCACCTTCACCAAGCCCTATCGACCACCATCACCACCTATTTTTGCCGCCACCCTTACAGTGCCTTATCCACCACCACCACCGCCCATTTCTGCCCCCACCATCAACTCGAACCACTTGCGCCACTGCCACTCGCCGGATCCACAAACCCCATGTTCATGATCGAAGTTCCCTCTTCCCCCCCCCCCCCCCCCCCCTCCCCCCTTTCCCCTTTCCCCTTCCATCCGGTCCCCTTTATGTTGCCTCACTTGTTGGTTTGCGCCGGCCCTAATGAAGGCTTGGGCTTGTGGTATTTGGAGAATTTATAGGGGTATTTTGGACAAATTCTTTATTTCGTAACAAAAATCGTGGATTGAAACACTTTTGCATCCTTGGGTGCTTTTTTACAATTTTTATAACAAAAGGGGTCTTTTTGCAATTACTCCAAACCACAGGGGTATTTACGCAATTTTTCCATAAATGGTTAGGCACTGATTTAATACTTTCTAAATTATTCTAACAAAAAAATGGTTGTCCACTCGACAAGTAAAAAGATTAACAAAATTGGACGACAATCATGGGAAGTACTTCGTCACTACAGCACACCACCTAAAGTCTGACTCGCCCAATGACTGGTCGCCTAATAAAAAACCATTTAGGCGGTGCCAGTGAACCGACCCCGAAAATTTACGACCCAGTTCGGTTCGAGTCATACTCCGGTTCTAAATAGGGATGGCAATGGGACGGGTCGGATGCGGATCTTCTAAAATCCGAACCCGCCCCGCTAGTCATGGAACTTCGCCCCGCCCCGCCACTGGGTTATTTATGTGAAATACCATAACCGATCCTATGAGAATGTGGAAAACCCGCACCCGCCCCGCCCCGCTCTCGTTGAATCGATTGTACCCCCCACCCCTGAAACACGAGCCTTCGGCAGAGAAGAAGGCAGCGAAGCTGGCGTAACCTTCGACAGAGAAGAAGGCAGCGGCGCCGGCGTAGCCTTCGGTGGAGCCGTCAAGCTCGACGGCAGCGGCGCCGGCGTAGCCTTCGGTGGAGCCGTCCGGCAGAGGCGCCGGCGTAGCCATCGGCAGAGAAGAAGGCAGCGGCGCAGGCGTTGCCTTCGGCAGAGCCTTCGGTGGAGCCGTCGCAAGCTCGTCGCCGTGCGGTGGAGAGTGGGCTGAGTCGGTGGCTGAGTGAGAGAGCCAGAGAGAAGGTCGTGAGAGTGAGAGAGCCAGAGAGAAGGTGAGTGAGAGAGCCAGATCGTGAGAGTGAGAGAGCCAGAGAGAAGTTGGGACAGATTTAGGGTTTGGGAGGAAAAGAACATATATATAGTACAGGATGGATGGCTAAGATCAAATGATATATTAGGGTAAGTATACCGGGGCGGGTCGCGGGGCGGTTGGGCAAAATATCATAAACCCGCTACGGGTTTTTTTTTTACCATACCCGCCCCGTAGTCCGATCAAAGTCAAAAAACCCGCTCCTAACGGTATCCGATCGGACTTAAATTGCCATCCCTAGTTCTAAACCTCCCTTTTTTTTTTTTCCCGCGGTCAAACTAAGTCAATTCAAAAACCCTAACTCCTCTGCGCTTAAAGCCCATAAAAATCTCTCTCTCTCTCCCCGTTTCTCCACCACCACCACCAACCACCACATGGAGACGCCCCAAAATCTTTCCGGCCACCAAGGTGACCCGGACGACAACCAGACGTTCGAGGACCTCGGGCTGGACCCTCGCCTAATCCGCGCCCTAGCCAAAAAAGGCATCGACAAGCCCACTCCCATCCAGCGCACCGCAATACCTCTCATTCTTGTAAGGGTCAACTTGCACTTCAATCCAGAGACTCCTTTCGGCGATACATTTTTGTGACTCCCTAATTTTCAGGAAGGCAAGGACGTGGTGGCCCGAGCGGAGACCGGCTCCGGCAAGACGTTCGCCTACCTCCTCCCTTTGCTTCAGAAGCTCTTCTCCGCGGACTCTCCGACGGAAAAGAAGTCCGGTCCAGCTGCACTTATTCTCGTCCCCTCGCTGGAACTTGCCAAACAAGTAATTTGTTACTCCCTCCATTCCATTGGATTTTTAGTCGCTTGTTTTTAGATAGATTTACTAATTGTAAAGTATGGCTTTACCTTTTATTTTACTTTATTTTGGCTTGTTAAACAATTTTTATTTATTCGTGATTTAGGTTTGACTTCAATTGAATGTCTATGTGTACCAAAATCTATCCTAGGGCATTGCAATTTCTTTACTCCTAGAGTTAGGGTTTTCGCTTTTACTCGTTCTATGGCTTAAATTTTGGGCTGGAAATTTGATTTTTGACTTCATTTTGAATTGTTAAATGTTTTCTTAGGTTTATTTGGTGGTGACGTCACTAATTGAGTCATGCAGAGTGCAATTGAAAGTGGTGCAAATCGACAAGGACATGCCCGATTCTGAATTGGTGAGTTAATTCTTATGTTCAAATGTAAATTGTGATGTATTATGTCGTGTATTTTGTGATGCAATTTATACTTTTATTTATTTATTTATTTTTTTAAATGGTGGCAGAGGACGAAATTGGCGGGGCCGCCAGATATTCTGGTATCTACGCCCGCTCCAGTGGTGAAGTGCTTGAGGACTGGTCAACTCCAGCCAAAATCTGTTTCAGATTCGCTTTCAGTCCTCGTACTTGATGAGGTGCGATGTTTTGCGCTAATTTCGTTATAGTTTTAACTGACATTTAAATTTGATTCATGCAGAATTTGGTAATTTATTAGCATACTGAAATAGCTAACATCACTATGAAACCTTGATTGGTGATTTTTTTCGGTTATCAGGCAGATCTTCTTTTGTCATATGGACACGAGGAAGATTTGAAAGCACTCCGTGCTCATGTCTCTAGAAGCTGTCAGGGACTTCTTATGTCTGCTACAATAAGGTACGTCACCACATATAAAGATGCACATAAATGGTTGAATTTGCAGATTCAAGTCTTGCCGCTAGTTGCGTCTTGGACAACTTGTAGATGTTACCTTTTAGTTTTAATTAGGATCATCTTGTCCTGCTGGCTTCTGCTGTGGTGGATCTTGGCTGTTTGAAGTAGATTTCAATGGCAAATTTCATAGTTTCTTTCAGTTCAGGTCTTATGTTTCAGATACTACAGTTTGTCTTGGAAAGTGATTAGATGCCACATGTGAAATCTTTTGTTAGAGCTTCCCTTTGTTCACATAATTATTGAATTTCTCATGACCATCCTCAGTTATTCACCTTTTTTGTGAAACTTTTGCAGCGCTGAAGTTGAAACATTAAACAAGCTTTTTCTACACAATCCATATGTCCTTACACTTTCTGAAGTGGGGGATGCCCTGGACGATATCATTCCCAAAAATGTCCAGCAGTTCTGGGTAAGAGTTCCTGCGCAACATTGGGAATGTTACCAGATTATTTGGTCTGAGAATGATAGATGTTGATGCTACTAGCTAAAGCTTTGCCATGTCTCTTTTCCTCTGGGTAGGATTAGCTTTCTTTTTGATTGTTGGATGCACACATGTATGTTGGAGATTCTTTTGCATACCTGTATTGCTGTACCCAGTAAGTGATTGCCAGCAACTTGATAGTGTATCACAAATAAATACAGGGAATCAAGCTTATTGTGAGTGCTGAAAGCAAAAGCAATGCATAACTTTGCGTGCCCACCATCTTAGCTTAGATCTGTTTGTTAGTAATGGTACCACTACCTTAGCCTAGATCATTTTTGTCCGTTTCTTCCCCTTCTCGTGATACCAGTAAGTTGCATAAGGTGAGATTTTGTCGAGTTTTCCTGTATTAAAGAGTGTAATGTTCTTTTGGACAGACCTTTTCTTTTCCTTCAACATTTTTAACCTATTGGGGTTCTTTTTTGTTTGGCTTCTCTATGATTTTCCTTCTCATTGTTACCTTTTCAGATTTCATGCGTTGCTCGTGACAAGCTTGTCCACATCCTTGCCCTGTTGAAGTTGGAGCTCGTACAGAAAAAAGTTTTGATATTTACCAATACAATTGATATGAGTTACAGATTGAGACTATTCTTTGAGCAGGTATATGAGTTCGTTTATTCCTTTTAGGTTTCTAACTTGCTCTAGGTTAAGAAATTATATTTTGGTTTTGCAATATTAGCTTTATTAACTTGTCATTGTAAAAGATTATGTCGGCCATTTCTGTATTCTTGGTTTAAACCAAAAGAGAATTAGAAGATAACCTATTTCTTTCCGTTTTTGGAGTGAGGACACAGTCTGAAACTTTATTAGGTAGATAAATCTCTCTAGCATAAGTGTAATTGCTGATAAGTTGACTATGTTGGTGTGTCTTTAAGGTATGGTTAGCTTGGGACCTCTTAGTTGTCTTCTTTAGGCAGGCCTTTGAACTCCTCATTTCTACGAGAGGTCGTTAAGGTCCAAGAGGCTTGATTGGGTGTTATGGCAGCCAGCATTTATGAGTTGTCACACATGGATGCTTAAGGTGTATTTCTTTTAAGTTAATCAAACCCCGTGCTGTAAGTTAATATTCACTAAGGCACATCTAAGTATTATGTGCTCTGTTTTACATGTATCAACCATTTTGTTTCATTGAGAGCAGTTTTCATATGTTTGTGAGCTTCTTTTGAACTCTCCGAGTAAATCTTGCATTAAGTGGACGCTTCCTCTCTGTCTCGATTCAGATATGTCGTTTGTGTGCAGTCTATGAGTCCTTATTAATTGATTATTAGTCACATTCTTTGTGTTAGTAGCTGTTCTTTGTCTTCTTCCTGTTAGCAAATTAGTCTTTGTGATATTATTGACGGTGGTTAATTACCTGCAGTTTGGTATCAAATCTGCTCTGCTAAATGCGGAGTTGCCACAGAATTCTCGTCTACATATTCTTGAGGTATGCTACTTGGGATCTCCCCCCCCCCCTCTTCCTCCACTCTCTCTCTCTCTCTCTTCCTCTGTCTTGGTCTTGAATACCTCAGTGCTGTGCTGTGGCTTGTATAACATCCGAAGGTTAATTCTTATTTTGGTCATGTTATTGATTTCATCAGGAATTCAATGCTGGGCTTTTTGACTATTTGATTGCAACTGATGATAGTCACTCAAAAGAAAAGGACCAAGCTGATGGAGAAAGTCAGGTTGAGAAGAAAAAACTGAAAAAGCATTCCAAACGAAAATTGGACTCTGAATTCGGTGTAGTAAGAGGAATAGACTTCAAGAATGTGAACACGGTAAGAATTGTCTTGCTGATACAGTTTTTCGTCGAATTTATTTTGATATCCCGTATGCGGGTTATTGTCGTGCAAGCTTAGTCAAACCTCATATCGATCAGACCTGGAGTTGTTTGCCTTTCCTGGAAAACCTAATTTGAGATATGTTGACAGGATTATTTCTGGCTGTGGATTTTGATGGTAGACGAAGTCAAGTAAATGCATAAGCGGTCCTCCTTTTATTGATACCGTACGGCGCTTAAGTCACTTAAAGCTCGGGTACACAGACGTACCTTTCTTAAACGCACAACTAACCTCTGCTTGAAAGTTGTGTGAGAGGACAAGTTAACACAGCCTAAGAAATGAAAAATGGGGCTATTCAATGCTTAATTTAGGTTTGGATGGCCTTCGTTTTCTTTTTTAATACATTCTGCCGATTGTGTAAAAAATATATTATCAACCCTTTTTGATCAAGACACATACGCCAACCAGTTTTGGAGCGAAGGCTATTAGGGCAACCTGCCCAATCTGCATATGCATATGCTTTAAGGCATGTGGTATTAATCAAAGGAAAATGTAGTCCAGTACTAGGATGACCATGTAGATGGCGGATGATGCGTAGAACATATCTGTAGAACATCAGCCATATGAAGATGCCTCGGATCAGTCATAAACTGACTAACAGTATGCATTAGAAATGATATGACGGGCTGTGTTATAGAGAGAGAAATCAAACCTAGCCACCAACCGAGATAGAAAGCTGGGTCACTGACAGGATTCCCCGGGTCTTTGGAGTCCTTGACATTGAGCTCCACGAGTGTCAACGAAACGATCGGTAGAGAGCCGAGCCAGTTTCACCAAATCTTGAATATATTCGTGTTGATTAACAGATATTCCAGAAGGAGAACGATGGATCCAACCCCAAGAAGTATGTTACAGGCCCTAAGTCTTTCATCTTGAAGTTATTTGGATCGTAAATGAAGTGTGCCAAATGATAGCTTCCGGTAATAAGCAAGTCGGCATAGACACGTAAAATAGTAATGGCATGAGCAGTGTGTCGAGTAAACATGGAGCGATCATACTCTGCTGAAAAAGCGCAGCCACAACAGTTGAAGTAAACTTCTGGAACCATGCACAAGGAGCCTGCTTGAGCCCATATAAACAGTGTCTCGAACGACAAACTAAACCTGAAGGATCATTGTCAAGGCCAGGTGAAGGGCGCATGTAAACGGTTTCGCAGAGGTTTCCACAAAGAAAAGCTTTCTTGACGTCCATTTGTAGCTATGGCCAATTCTGGGAAGCAGCCAATAAGAGGAAAAATCGAACAGTAGTCATCTTGGTCACAGTTGCAAATGTATCCTCGTAATCAATCCCGTATTCTTGTCGATTACCAAGAGCAGCAAGTCTGGTCTTGTACTGATCTTATGTACCGTCAAAGTGAAGCTTGGTTGTGAAGACCCATTTATATCCCATGTGTGATTCTCATCTAGGGCATCAAGTTCTACCTGCAGAGCCTTACTGCAACAATCATATATTGTAGCTTATTTAAAGGGGCGAGGGATGGGATCAATTGAGGGAAAAAAGAGAAATGAAAACCTGTCCGGTGGTTTCAAAATTCTAGAGGATCGACGAAGAGGCGGAGGTGGAGGTGGTGGTGGAGCCAGAGTTGGTGCAGGTTATTCATCTGGGGAAGTAGTAGGAAGCTCTAAATCTTTGGACCGACGATGATAATCATGCCCTGGTTTGAACCTAGCAAAAGAATCATCGGAAAAAGCAGGCAATATAGATGACGGAGACGATGAGGAAGACTGAAAGTGATAAACATTGTTGAGGTAGATAACATCGCGAGGGACTTGAATTTTTCTATATACACGGATCATAGCACGAGGAACCCTTTTGGTTGGTTGTGTTGCCAACGAAGACACATTTGAAGACTGAGCTGACACACAACCAAAAGGGTGAAGAGACAAATAGGAAGGTAATTTCTAGTGCAACCAAAAAATTGGATTATCGTTATCCAAATTAGGGGATGGTGGTCGATTGATGAGATAGACAGCTGTTTGAACCATCTCAAGAAAGATGTAGGTACAAACTTTCAATTAAGAGAGTACGAACAACGTCTAAGATATGATGCTTTTTTTGTTTGGCCGCCCCATTTTGTTGTGGCGTGGAACGACAAGACCTTCCCCATAATATCCGGATGATGGTAGTAGCTCTTGTAAAGGGGTAAAGGTATACTCTCCCCCTGAGGTTTTGTTTTGGATGAAAGCTGAGTATCTATCATGGGAACATATTGCTCGAAGACTGCAAATACCTCAGACTTGGCATGTAAGAAATACACCCATGTAGACTGACTAAAAACGTCAATAAAGATCACGAAGTACTTATATACAGAAAGAGAAATATTTGATGGTATTGTAAAAAACATCAGTATGAACTACATCATGACGAGAACCATAAGCTGTGTTCTGGAAATCGTAAAAATATGCTAAACGACATGGTTGACGATTGGAAGTCCTTTTCCATAGGGTAAATAGTATGCAACATTTTATTCTGCATCATGAAATTGAGTCTTTGTCGATTAGGATGACTCAACCGATGAGGCCACAAAGAGTACTGAGGGGAAGCAAAGGAAAATGCTGAAAAACTAGTCTCGGGTGGATGTTTTTGACGGGTTGGTTGTAATGATCCACTGAGCAACCCTTCCTTATGCCCATTCCTGCTCACCTGTCTTGTTCCCTGGTCCCATATAAACACAACCTTTTTAGAGAAAAGCACGTTGCAGTTTTTAGCAACAAGTTTTCCAACAGATAATTCAGACAATTGAGGAATGTGAAGAACATTAGGCAACGTGAGAGATGGCTGAGAGGTAAATGGTTGGAGATCACCAATGGCTTGGACGGGCATAAATTGTCCGTTTGCATAGGTGTATTTGGATTCAAAGATTTAAAGGGCTTAGAATCCGAAGGCATATGATGAGAAGCTCGTGAATCAAGATACTATTTAGTTGGAAAAGGGTGAGGCTTACCTGAAAGTCGCATAGATGAAAAAGCAACAACAGGTTAGCTTGAATCATATGCTGCACTGCCTCAGGAGTGAAATAAGGTTCGTAATTGTGTGCACCAGAAGCTCTAACAGATGTACTCAAAGAAATTATCGCAACACCAGAAGTATGATGAGCCCGAGGAGTTCGATTCGTTGGATTTTTTCGACAATCAGTTCTGATATGCCCATCTTTCTAGCATTAGTTGCAGAGTTTTGCTTTCTTCTTACAATGAGAGGCATGATGCCTATATTCATGGCATGAAAAACATTGTATCTTGCTCATGTCCTTCTCTTTGGGCCTAGACGTTGCTGCAAAGACAACATCAGAAGGTCTACGTCAGGAGTGAGCATCTATAGTGTGTTGTTGACAAAGGCGTTGTTCCTCCCTTAGCAACTCATTGAAGCAAATAGATGGCCAAGGTGTAGGAGACCTATTAAACAAACTACCCGCCTTAGAGGCTCAAATTACCGACGAAGCTTCATAAGGACTTGATGTTCCATCGTTTGCTCATGTATCTCTTGGATGATTGCTATGGGCTTGTTTGCATATACAAGGGAACTATACTCTTGCCATAATGTCATGAAATCAGAATAGTTGTCTTGAATAGACCGCTCTCCTTGACTACATTCTCATATCTCGTTCTTCTATTGAAAACGACGAGCCCTCATTTTCTTATTGATACTCTTTCTTTAGATACAAGCACATAGCAGCTGTAGTCTTCTAAGAGCATAGATTTATTGCAATCTAAGGATCTACCGAGTAAAGCATCCAACTTACTACAACGCTTTTTGAATATGCCACTTGCCATGCTGAGAAGGTTCAGTGTCTTTTGGTTCCAGCAGATTTCCATCCACAATACCCCGCAACCTTAGTTGCAGGAAACTCCTCATATGGTGACGCTTCTCTCTCGGAAACTTGCTTTTGCAGCTCCATGGGATCTCGTCCCAAGCTCATATGGGAACTCAATCCCGTCAGCTGGACATAGATGCATGGAACAAGTGAGAGAGTACCTGAAAATCAAGCCCTTTTCGACTCAATTCCTTGTTTCTCTCTTCCTTCAACTCCATAAAGCCTCTTTATTTGTTGTTGCTGACTACCCTCCTCGAGAGAGCAGAGCTTGTCAATCACTGCTCTCTCTCTCTCTCTCGCGTGTAAACTATATTCAGCAAATGGTAATACTCTTTTACGCATTTATTTATTCAAGCCGCTCCCAACCTTAGATTCTTTCAGGTGCTTACTCTCCCCCGCCCCCGTTCCCGCCCTCGCCCCTGCCCCCGCTTTGTGCAACTAAGCCCGCAACTCCCTTCCCGTCACATACATGCTAAAATCGAACTCCTACATACGAAATAATTTTTCCCGTTGAAGCGATCAATTGAAATCCTTTCCATATCCATAATCAGATTATAGTGGAATGAAAGCACTTAAAAACGAAGGAGGACGTAATATCCTGATTTATTGGAAAACTTGATGGCTTCTTTCTGAAGTCCAAGAAATCTACTACTGACTACTGACTAGTTTCTGTAGTAAGCAGATGTAAAAAGAAAACAATTGGTGGATAAAATTCAACCTATTGCAGGCAAGAAGGATTGCATGGAACAACTAGACTTCTATAATCTTAGGTCAGAGAACTCCTGAGTAGAAGAAAGCTCTGATACCATGACAATATGAAGAAGACACATAATTTGGCTAAAACAACCCCTTTCTTGCTGGGCTATTCCTTTATCTATATGTACTCTAATCACATGATTAGCGGGATTATACAATCTTTACTTGATTTCAGGGAATTACAATCCCCACAAATATTCGTAAAATGTTTAACCGACCAGATCTTCAGTAATCTTCTATAGAAATAATCTGATATTCTACTTACAAATCTCCTAGGATTTTATTCTGATTCTCTATGATATGTGCTTCAATAATATTCTGGTCACAAGTCTAACAAACCTGATTCCCTACATTTTTCTGACGGATGGTACCCTTCAGCATAGAAAGGTGGTTTTCACTCGGTAGTGTTTGGAAAATGCATAGTCTCATGTCACTTCTTCTGCTTTGAGCTTATCACGTTCTTTCGTTACTAGTGGCTCCTACTTACTGAGGACATGAAGGACCGCTTGCCTTATGCTTACTTTTTCTGTGGATTTGTGGGGTGTGAGAAGAGAAGGGAAAGGGGGGGGGGGGGGGGTGTTAGTGTTAACCTGTGATTTCTATGAACTTAACAATTCTGTCTGTGGTTGAAGCTACTTAGCAATTCATGCCCATTGTTTTCGTCAGGTTATAAACTTTGATATGCCTCACACCGTTGCTGGGTACATACATCGTATTGGCCGTACTGGAAGAGCGTATACTTCCGGTGCATCTGTCTCTCTTGTAAGATGCTGAAAATGAATTGGTAAATTCAGTATGGAATACTGCAGTATTTTAGAGAATTACTCCAATTGTTGCTTCTGAACAGGTTTCTCCTGAGGAGTTGAGTAATTTTGAAGAAATTAAATCATTTATAACGGAGAATGAAAGCAAAGGCTCAAGCTTTATTGCCAAGTTTCCCCTTCTCGGTCAGAATGCAGTGGAGTCTTTACGATATAGAGCTGAGGTACAGCTTTGGTGGTTATATTTATCATGCAAAATGTTTTTTAAGTCATTATTTGATTAGTGAATAGTGTCTTCGTCATCACTGTGTCAAATTTGTGTGTTTTGGGTAATAGATTGCCGTCTGAAATCTGAATTTTTAAATGTTTGTTTCCTGCTTTCAAACCCACACATAAAACTCCTTTTGTCACCTGATTTTCGTGGCTTCATTTCTTAATGTCTCATTGGATGATTTGTTGAGAACGACGACGATGTTGAAGTTGAGGTGATAGAGAAAGTAGAGAGGCAGCGATTTGGTGGTCATGATAAGTGAAGGGGACAACAATGGAGGAAGATGATGTGGTGACGATTTCAATGGTGATGGGTTGGATTGCAAAAACCAGTAATTCCATAAAGCTTTTTCTCAGCCATCAATTTTGATTGCGTCCAGTGGTTTTGGGGTGACGGAGCCAGCATATGGTGGCGAAATTTGGTGGTGGTGGCCACTGCTGGCTAGTTGCGGAAGTGGGTCTTGGTGAGGAGAGAAAATCAGACGAATTTCTCAATTTAATTATTCATTTTATTGTGACAGAAGATTTTGTCATTTTTCACTGGCTGTTGATTATGGGGAACTGTGTAAGCGGTCGCATTATAGGGTGCTTAGAAGAAGAAGGCGGTTAGGCATGTATTGGTACATATACTTACCCTCTCAATGGTAAGTGCATCACACTATCTTTTTGTGTGTGCCTCCCTGGTGACAACATGAATAGATTTGTGAACAAGAGACAAATTGATCATGTCTTTAAATTTTCAAGGGTTAAAGTGTCTACAAAGCTTGCTGCTTGGTAAATAGTGCTTTCTGATGTATGCTGGGCCTTTTCTTTTAGTCAATATTAGATTTGGGGTACACTGAGTAGTTCAGTTTTAGTGAGTGATTTTTCCTACTAGCAGTCTAGCACATTAGAAATTTGATTGCGATATAAGAACAACTGAACTCGAGAATGCCTGATATTGTTTATTGGTTGAGACAGATCATCACCTTCTTTCTAGATGGGACTGCTTTCTGCAACTTTGGTTGTTTTCCCCTCCAGACCATTCCGGTCTTAATAAAGTTTGGTACACCTTTAAAGCTGGAGAAATGAATTATGTACCATGCACTGCAAGAAGGAGGTCCAGGAATTTTTGGGTGTTTTCCTTTATCCGGTAAATGTTTTTGGTTTCCTCATAAAGAGAGACGAAAATAAAAAATGAAGTTGCTTTAAACCCAGAGCTAATCTACTGGAGAAGAGAAGAAGATAAAAGGAAGACAGGGGGGCGGGAGGGTTTCGCTGGTTAAAGGCACCTCCCACCCAAATCTGCGACTAGGGTTTGTTAAGTTTTTTGAGAGAGAAGGGAGAAAAAAACTGTGAAGTGATAGTTGTAGGCAATTGGGGATTGGTATACAGCTTTTTTCTTCACCATACTCCCTCGGTTCCATTGAGTATCTGTATTTCCCATTGAAATTTTGTGAATTCCTAGGATATATCTCGCACTTGTAAACATTGATTTCACTCATTTTTTATACCTTAGCTTGACTTGCCAAACAATACTCGTTTAAGCTGTGATTGTTACTTGATTTCAATTTATTTCAAGTCAATGTTTTTATACTTGGATTTTGCAGTAAGTCAAATGGGATAAATTAAATTTAGAGATCAAATTGGCATGGAGATAAAACAACAAAAGAATTTATATTCGTTTAAATCATGAATGCCCTGTAGATAAGAATAGGTAAAGGTTAGATAAAAGTCAATGCTTTATAAATGACTGCTCTGTCTGTCCCAAAAGGTATGACATTAAGGGAGGCCCCTTTGAAGTTTGAACCCTGTTAGCATAGGGCGCTGCAAGTGATAGAAAAAACCCTAACCTTTAGCATATTTGTGCAAAGTGGTTACCTCTAAATTCAAGTGTGGAACATCATACGTCTGAACTTGAGACTATACGATTGCACCCAGCAATGGCAGCGAGTCCATAATTCCTTTGTAGTGATTTCATTGTTTCTATGCCCTTTTGAATGCTGTGGTGAAAAGATACCTTAAAATTAGATCCTCTTCTGTTAGTAGCACATCTTTTTGACAATTGATGATCTTGTACATTTGACGTCCAGTGATTTTTTGGGATTTCATATTGAGTCCTTTTTCCTTCATTAATTTCATTTTGTGCTGCCTAACTATGATGTCATTCTACACCTCAGAATACCGAACAATGACATGATGTTTAATTATGTGCAAGTTTGTGTTTGTAAAGAAAAAAGAACACTTTACGCGTGCATTTCAGTTTTTAAACCTGGTGCATATATCTGAACAGGATGTTGCTAGGAGTGTGACAAAAGTTGCCATTAGAGAAGCACGTGCCCAAGATCTGAGGAATGAAATCCTCAACTCCGAAAAGTGAGTTATATGAAGAGACTGGGGTTTTGTTTATTGGTTTAGATAGAAAGCATAGTACAGTCGTATATTTCTGCGTGACATCCAAGTAGGTAAGTGAGGTTGGCCAACAATAAAGAAATGCTGGAAGCGCCCTTGAGAACTATTTTACTTAATATAATATTTTTCTTATCGATGTGGCTAAATCCTAGTGCTTCCCATTCATTTTGAGAGAGGTATGTTGGATCCATTAGTAGTGATACTCTGAAAGAACTTAACATTGAAGCTTTGCCTTCTGGCTTCATTTTACGCAGGATACTCTGTAGGCCATAGAGGTTACTTTCAATAAGCATCGATGACAAGAGCTAGCCATATTTATCTAGATATTATATCCCATACCATAATTCTCCGTCAAACTTTGTTAGCACCTTAAGTTGCAATACAGTTTTATGACAAGAGCCATTTGTGTTTAGCTTTGGTATTATATTCTAAACACATGCTTAGACTCAACTATTGATCACACTTCTCCCCTACCCTTTAATCACGCTTCTCCTTCCCATTTTTATGCCATAGATGTTACCTGCAATAAGCATCTCTGACAAGAGCTCGCCATATTTAGCTGCATATTATTTCCAAACCATAATTTTTGGTCAAACTTTGTTAACACCTGAACTTGCAACACATTTTGGCACTTGTTTTTAGCCTTAGTATAAGATTCTAAACACATGCTTAGACTCAACTAATCATCAGGCTTCCCCCTCCCCCCAACAGAAAAAGGAAAAAAGAAAAAAGAAATTAAAAAAGACTTCCACATATGCGGTGTTGACCTACTTACATATGATTTTTTGTTACATTTTTTATTCTATTCAGGTTGAAGTCTCATTTTCAAGATAATCCAAAGGATTTAGGTAATGGAAGTTGATCTTTGTTGGACTTTTGAGTAATTACTTGCTGTATCTTTACGGCTAAGATCAAGATTTCATGTTTGCGCAGATCTTCTGAAACATGACAAGGTTCTGAGCAAGAAGGCTCCTGCTCCTCACCTGCGTGATGTGCCTGAGTACTTACTAGACCCAACAACAAAGGAAGCTAGCAATATAGTAAGGCTTGCTAGAGCTGCAATGGGAAGAAACATGCCAGGGCGCCACAAGGGGTTCAAAGGAAAATCTAGAAAAAGTAGAGACCCTCTCAAAACGTTCTCTTCTGAGGTACGGTTCCTTTTGTTCAGCTTCTTTTTTATGCTTCTGTTTGATCATCACACACTTACTTATAGACATGTAAATACACATATGTGCGCGCACGCGCGCGTGTGTGTATTTTTGGGCATATTCTCTAACGGGTTGAACTTTTGGAGCAATTTAATAACAGTGTTAAGTATGTAAGAAGCAACACTTCTTCTTCATAGAAGTCCCTGAACTATTAATCCATGGAACCGTTTTGATCTTCCAGTTTTTTCAGTTTCCGCTCTGCGATGCACTCTACTAATATGTCAATTAATTCTGATTTTCTCCAAATGGGTCGGGGCTGGATTGTATAGGCTTTGCAGGTTTGGCTGGTTAAAGTGGTTAAACAGATCTGTCTTGGTGCACTTCATCCTATTGCACTCATTTGTATCAGAAATTGAGACATTGAACTAGTCTCTTTTCCACGATATTGACGTCCTTGCCAGCATCCTATTCTTTAAATTGACAGACCCGATCTCTTTTCCTCTTCACTGTCCTTTACATTAATGTCTTTAAACAATTTTGCTCTTAGCTGGTGGAGAACCAGATAACCTAGCTGTCTCTTTGACTTCAGTCGAATGAGAATTCTAACCAATCAACCAACTAATGTTTGATGACTTACTAATAATATGTTTTGAGTGGACTATCACACAATAATGATCCTGTCTTTGGAAAGGCTGAATGACAGCAGCGGAACAGAGAAATTAGGGTGGGAACTGAAACAATCGATTAACAGCCAATAATTTGTTAGTTTTTTGGTACCCCCTCTAGATTAGCCATATTATCCACCCGCAACCGCTTTTCAAAGTCTTTTCACCATAGTTTCTTTCAACTACACGACCTGCCGTGTTGACGATTGTGCTTGATCTTAAGACCCCAATTTTGCTGTTTGTTATTTCACTGCCCTAACAAAAATGAAACACGTAGATATGAGTGTAGAACTTGGCTTGAAATTGAGAGGGTAGAATGCAGAGATAGTTTGGCAGTCTATAAGAAGGAATGTATTACAAAACAGTGACACACTAATTGACATAGTTTTGATGAAGCAATGAAACACAAGAAAACATGATATTAGAGAACTCTAAGCCACCATGCACAAGTAAGATTTATGAGCTAGTGTCTCTCTCACCAACATATAGCTATGTCTTATCTTACTTATAAAGAAAGACACCCTGTGTTACGAGTACATACAGTATATGTATTTTCGTAGACGAACACACTTATTTCATCTGTATGGGCATTATGTAATTGTTCATTATCTGTCACACATGCTCTGACAAATGACTAGTTAGTTTCAGAACGACACTGGCAGAAGACAAAATTTTTTGCTTAGAGAGTGGTGAAATATCTAGATATCTTGAAAATGATTACGCTAGAACCCGGTTATCATATTAAAAGTAACATTTGCTTATTGTTTATATATTTGCTCTCCTATCAGGCATCAAAGCGTGCTTCTAAAGGTCGGATGAAGAGGAGAGGGGACGGCGATGGTGACCGCAAATCGAAAACCAAAAGATTTACTTGATTTATATAACTGTTTATTTGTCACCAAACCAGGCGTTATCACGCCCCTCATGATTGGAAAAGTAGTTAGCAAGCTGACTTTTTTCAGGGAGAAATTTTTACAGTCTCCAAATATATTGCTTTCTGGTGGCGCAACTGTTGATAGAATGCGTTGGAGTTCGTGGATTTCTTCCCCTATATGGTTTCTCCGCTGAAGTCAGTCATGTTCCGCTATTCTTATTCGTTTCAAATTCGCACTGGCAATAGTGTTCTCTTTTGCTTCTCTGAATGACCACTATGAATTGAATTTCTTACACATTTTCTAGGCCAGGCGTGAACCAAATAAGGATTTGAAAATGGTGCTAAGTACCGCTATATGAACAAAATTGTAAGTCTTTTGTATTGAAATTGGTATTTCTTCATGGTAATCATATGTGGCACAACATATATGCATTCTGGCTCGTATTAATCTGGGACGAGGAAAACGGAAGATTTTTTTGTTTGGAAATCATCAGAGGAGTTGCCAAAAGCAGTTGCTCACACTATGGATATTACTGAGTGACATAATTAACACTGGTTTTGTGTGGAAATGGTATTTTAGGAATGGCTCTTTAAAATTTCAATCTAGATTTTTATTGAAATTGGTATTGCTTCATGGTAATCATGTGTGGCACACATTGTATATATTGTATTTGTGGGTTATACTAATCTGGGATGAGGAACGCGATAGATTTTTTTTGTTTGGATATCATCACAAGGGTTGCTAAAAGTAGTTGATCACATTACGCCATAGGCTTTCGCTTTCGCGTCTCTCTAAACTTGTGGCAATCAATTCTGGTGGATTCTTCTCTCAGCTAACGAAGAGATCATGAAAATTACTGAATGACATAATGGACACTGGTTTTGTGTGGAGATGGTATTTTAGGAATGGCTCCTTCAAATTTCAATTTAGATTTTTGCTCCTTTTCATTTTCAATCAAATTTTGTTTTTGTACAGGCTAAAGGCGTCCTTTTCTTTTTTTCTTTCTTTCTTAGTCCCTTACAAAAAAAAAAAAAAAAAAAAAGTGAGCAAGAGCTAGAAAAAAGGAATCATTGCCATCTTGTCCGATTCTATTCCAGGTTCGCGGTGGAGGATTTCATTGTATGGAATGGACTTGTGGAGTTTAGTGTTTTGTTCTGGTCTCTCCCGAAAATTCTACAAGAGATTTCAAAAATGCTTTTGACAACCAACCCAGTGTGTATTATTATTAAGACAAGCGGCACTGAGCAATCCTGACAGGTACAAACTTCGGTAGGAATTGATGGATCGCTTTGACAGTTGAGGACTGCATTTGTGGCGCATTGAGTATCAAACCCAAGTCCCAAACAGTAGCAACCAACCAACTCTACTACGTGGTATGAGTTCCGACCAATAAAACGAGATATTTGGATCTGCCACATTGTCTACGCTTCATTACGCAACTTCATTTAAGAAATTTCTGGAGTTACGGCAACTAATACATTGATAACTTCATTCTCTATTTAATACCGTAACAAATTTTAGTGACAAATCTGATACCAAAAACAAAAAATAAAAATAAAAATATCAGGAGATGATATAACCTTAATTCACACAGGATACTCTTATCTTGAACATAGTCATTCTACTTGTTTAAGCTTAATTCACATCATTCTCCATTTATAAATAACATTATTCATTTATGGATTCTACTAGAGAGTGACCAAACCATCCGTTAACCAATTGTTGTGCTACCCACTGGTTATGTTTGCAAACTTTTGATTGCTTTACACTACTACTACTATGATCTGCTTATGAAAATTCGAACCAGGAAAGTGAGATACTTTTTGGTTTAGCCATATTCATCATCGTCTTAACAAATTGCTGTTTATTTAAGTAATTTTACCACGTGCTATGGCCCTTTTACATGGTTGATAGAACATGAAGCATCTTAAGACCAAGTACGTAATTAAGTTGAGGTTTTTCGTGATTTTAGATCTTACAAGTTTATGTTAACAATTCAAATAACGGTTTTGTATTAACGGTTAGTAGAACTTCAAGATACTATCGACCAACATACCTTAGTCAAAGTTCGATGGAATGGCCAATTTTGCATATAAAATGCATTGGCATATAGTATATGGAAATAAACTTGAAATTACTCGTTCTTTGTACGAAATTACGATCACATACGGAGACATATAATTTTTTTCATAGATAAAATTTAGTCATACATATTACATTCAGAAATTCAAAAATAAGTCGTAAGCGGCGTATTTAATGATGTTAACGATTAAGTCGTAAGCGGCGTATTTAATGATGTTAACGACCGTAACATATTGTCAAAATTTTACCGCTAGAAAAAGTAACACTTTTAGAGAGGGCCAAAGTTTAGGCACAAAAAAATAAATGTGATTTAAGACAGGAAGTTCAAGAAGATGATCAAAGACAAGCGCATCACCAGTCGGAGTCAGGTGGGGGGTGGGGGGGACACCAGATGTTGGCTATAAAATGCTCCTCGCGTCCCATTCCCACCACGCCTCTTTGCCCTTTCCAGCACCACAACACCTTTCCAATTCTCGACCGAATAACCACCAACAGAAAGAGAGGCACCTTCACCACCGTTCACGCCCAAATCAACCGCAGAGAGTCAGGGAGAGAAGAGAGCAAGCCCTTCTCGTCTTCTCTTTCTCCCTCTACTGTCACCCAGTTCTCAACGGACGTTTGCAACGCAAGGAAGAAAATGGTGATTGTTGACAAGTACATTGTGGGCACCTTCTTTGCCTCTCTTCTGGGTTTTTTCCTTCTTTACGTTTTGAGACAGAAAACGGCGGCCGAGTACAGGAAAAGGGACCAGTTTCAGTCCCGGCAGCATTACCAGATACGAAACGATCCGACCACCGGAGAATGCGGGCCCGACAGTGGCTCCGATGTGATCATCGTCGGTGCTGGCGTCGCCGGCGCCGCCCTTGCTTACACCCTCGGCAAGGTGACATAATCCCTTCGTCCTATCTGGCTTTTATTAAGAATAACGCCGTCCGTTTCACTGGATTTTCCCTCTTTTGATATTTTGCGAATTTCTAAGATTAGATTTTGCATTGAGTAAACTCGCTGTTTTAATCATTGTTTTACATGCCAAATGATATTCGTTTTTAATCTATG
This sequence comes from Escallonia rubra, assembly GCA_033065855.1. NCBI lineage: Eukaryota > Viridiplantae > Streptophyta > Magnoliopsida > Escalloniales > Escalloniaceae > Escallonia > Escallonia rubra. The sequence continues at coordinate 260,225 of JAVXUO010001548.1, forward strand.
ATCTCTGTTTGAGTTAAGTCGAAGGAAAATTTCAATAAAACATTAGGAGTATCATTTTATGAATGTTTGCAAGAGAGAAGATAGAAGGATGTTTTCAATTCTTTGCATGGGAAATGAATAAGAAGCGTAACAATTTGAGGAAAAAAGAAGCTTGTTTAATCTCTTCTTTTGTTTCTTTAATCCTTTTTGTTTTAATTTGTTGAGTCGGAAGTATTTGATGATTAAAAACGACATTTTGTATTATAGGTTTGCTGCTGTCTTTCTTTTTACCTCAAGATGTGCTATTTTTGTTTTCTTTTCTTTGCCATAACTGGCTACAGTACGTAGTTTCGATGTTGTGACCCTTTATCAATTTATCTTGAAACAGGACCACCTTGCAAACTAGTGTATGCTTGTTGGATGCCTTCTATGGAATTTTAAAAGGTTTCTAAGGGCTTCACTTATTTGGGCTATAGTATTCATTGTCTAACCTATGCGATTTAATGATCTCAGCTTGTTTGTTGGTGAAAACAACGAGTGGTTTGAATAGACTAGTTTAGGATGAGTTGAGAATCTAAACCAATCTTACGGATGAGGAATGAGCCAAGCTGACAAAATGATTCAATAGAAGAGTATATCACGGTGATCTGATGAATGAATTTTTTTAGTATCTACTTGGATTTTGGTTTTTAGTCATAGGGACCACGAATCTACGATTACAGATGTGTTTGGAGCTAGCAAGGTCATGCTCTGCATGCACAGAATATGCTTAGAAGTAACTGTCTATCACTGCCTCCGTTTCAAATTAGAGTTTTACAACTCAATGGCAAGTAATAGGTTACGATTTACCACTTTGACAAGTTTCACATCTATTCATCTCCCTACACACAGCGTTGATAAATGCAAAGGCCTTTAATGGCGATAACATGTCCTGCCACTAATTTCAGGATGGACGACGAGTTCGTGTGATTGAAAGAGACTTGACGGAGCCTGATAGAATCGTTGGTGAACTACTACAGCCAGGGGGATACCTTAAGTTAATTGAGTTGGGACTTGAAGGTTTGCATCGATGTTAGCATTCATGTTATGTCGTGTAATATATAAAAACCTCTGTGAGGTAGCAGTTGGGTACCGTGAAAAATTGTTATGTAAGAAACACTTATGAGCTTGATATGGAAAATTAAAAAAAAAAGGAGGAAAAAAAAATGAAGTAAAGAAAAGCAAAACTTAGGAATAAAGAAGTAACTACCTGGATGGGGATTGCTAAAAGCATTCCCTTTCTTTTGCCATTGTTGATTCTGGTACTTAAGTCTGAAGTACAAGCATTTGACTGCAGATTGTGTAGAGGAAATTGATGCTCAGCGGGTGCTAGGATATGCTCTTTTCAAGGATGGGAAAAACACTAGGCTATCATATCCTTTGGAAAAGTTCCATTCAGATGTCTCTGGGAGAAGCTTCCACAATGGCCGCTTCATACAGAGAATGAGAGAGAAAGCTGCAACTCTTCCCAAGTATGGTTCACTCCCATGCTATGTGTTGCAGTTACTATTGCTATTATACTTAAAGGAATCAGTTAGATCATATTATATTGAGTATTAGGTGTTCGTTAATTCTACTATTTGCTGTTTGAAACTTTGAATAATTCAGCTCGTGTCGGGTTTTTTAAAATTTCTTCACTGCTCTTTAAGTTGTGAGTTGAGATTCTAAACTGATCTTGCCTCCAAATTGCCTACATGAGGAGATCCTAGTCTGATCTTGCTTTTCCAGATTGCCTGTTTGTGGAGATCTAGTTCTGTTGTAACGAGAATTTTAACAAATTTTATGTGAATCTTAGCTTCAAATGCTATGGGAATGAATTGCCAATACACCAACAAAAATCTATGAATTTTTTATCCATGCCTAAAGTGGACTTCCTACATTTTTTTCTTTCACAAATACTTATCAACGTAGGGCTGCTATGGTTCACTTAACAGCACTCACTGAAAATGTCGAGTCATAGGTATTAATAGCTGTTTTATAGTTGGTCATTGATTTTCTTGAAATGCCTTTCTAAATCAAAAATTGAAATACAATTTCAATATATTTTTCAGTGTACATCTGGAGCAAGGAACTGTCTCCTCCCTCCTCGAAGAAAATGGAATCGTAAAGGGTGTTCAGTACAAGACTAAAGCCGGTGAAGAACTTAAAGCATATGCTCCTCTTACAATCGTATGTGATGGATGCTTCTCAAATTTGCGTCGGTCGCTCTGCAAACCTGAGGTAAACGTTTTAATAGGCTTGGAATGTTTCTCAATAATTTGGTCAACATATACCAACCACAATATATGCTGGAGCCTAACAAATTGCATGCTCCATGTACTATCATATCATGCTTCTAAAGTTAACTACTGTCTGAAATTTGTCTTTTACTGCTCAGTTCCATACGACCGCCTTTTGGTTCATACTTCATAAAAGTTATTAGCTGTTTCATTATCTCTTAAACAATTTATTCACAGGTAGAAGTGCCTTCCTGCTTCGTCGGTTTGGTCTTGGAGAACTGTGAACTTCCATATGCAAACCATGGGCATGTCATCTTGGCGGATCCTTCGCCAATCTTATTTTATCCAATCAGTAGCACAGAGGTTCGATGTTTGGTTGATGTACCTGGTCAAAAGCTTCCTTCTCTTGCTAGTGGTGAGATGGCCAACTATTTGAAGACCATGGTGGCTCCTCAGGTATACATTACCTTGTCTAGAGTTTTCAGATGCCACATAAGGCTCCTCGGACATGCTTTGAGCTTGTACCTTGAACTGTTTTCTATGTTGCATGTTTCAGATCCCACCTGAGCTGCAGGATGCCTTCATAGCTGCTATCGATAAGGGAAATATAAGAACAATGCCAAACAGAAGCATGCCTGCTGCTCCCTGTCCTACTCCTGGAGCCCTCTTAATGGGTGATGCTTTTAATATGCGCCATCCTTTAACCGGTGGTGGGATGACAGTGGCACTCTCTGACATTGTTGTCTTGCGGAATCTTCTTAAGCCCTTACATGACATGACTGATGCAGATTCACTTTGCAGATATCTAGAGTCCTTTTACACGCTGCGTAAGGTAACCTGGTTTTTGGCCTGATATGATAAGTTAAAGAGTTGTGAATTCTCATTTACTTGACATAAGTCTTTATCTGGTAAAAACAGTGATCATAGTCCTAGCAAACGAATGAAAAGTTCAGCGTACTTCTTTGCCAACATTTTCTTGATGAATTTTAGTTGCTAATGTGTCGTCCTCAATTTGACACACTTCAGTTGCTTATATACCAATATAGTGTTATGGATTTTGCCAATAAAGATGTTTCTTACCTAACATGAATCACTATCAAATTGACATTCTTTAGTTGCATATAGCGTCCAAATGAATTTGCTTGATTGCCCAAGTACTGTTAACTCTCAGTCTTTTATAACCTGGTGTTTGCAGCCAGTAGCGTCTACAATAAATACTTTGGCAGGGGCTCTATACAAGGTGTTTTGTGCTTCTCCTGATCAAGCAAGGAATGAAATGCGCCAAGCGTGTTTTGATTATTTGAGCCTTGGAGGTGCTTGTTCGACAGGACCTGTGGCTCTACTTTCTGGCCTAAACCCTCGACCACTTAGCTTAGTTCTACATTTCTTTGCTGTCGCTATATATGGTGTTGGTCGTCTCTTGGTACCATTCCCTTCACCTAAACGCTTGTGGATTGGAGCTAGATTGATCTCGGTATGTAGATACCATCCTTCTAATAGCTACTTACTTCTAATTGGTGGATAGAATTAGTAGTCGTCAATTTTTTCTCCTGTCATACAACCTGCATAACTATTCATATATATGCGCATCGACAAAAAATTCTGTGGATTGGTTTTGGGCTAAATCGGACTAATGGATATATCAATTTGTGTTTACTAACCAAGAAAAATATTACCAGCCATTTTAGAGTTAGCAATTGAAAACTTAATTGGTAGATGCATATATAGAAAGTAAAGATTGGGGGCGAGCCTGCAAAATTGATTTGTTGGTTTAGGATTGATCTAATTTTGTAGAGAACGAATGGATGATTAAAATCATTGTCGATTAGTTCATTGCGCTTATTTTTAACCCTTGAAAATAGAATACCATCGAAGTAAATAGCATGGTGGTTGAAAGCTGCTTCTGCTCTCCAAAGAGCTTAAATTTGCGTTCATCCGGGCAGGTTTGGCCTGAACCAAAAATTAAAGAATTGGCTGCACAATCCCTTCCTCGCAATCCTTGGAAAATGTGTTTTTGTATCTCCAAATCATCTCTTTCTTACTGTATTACAGGGCGCATCTGGTATCATTTTCCCCATAATAAAGGCAGAAGGAATAAGGCAAATGTTCTTTCCTGCTACTATGCCAGCATATTACAGAGCTCCTCCTGTTGAAGAAGTATCAGATTCAGCACCACAAGAATCTAAGTAGCTGTGGCCTCTGAGACAAACTAGCTTAATAACTAGTGTGCAGAACAGAGGAAAAATAGCAGAGAGAGGAGATGTTGTATAACTGTATAAGGCATTATTGGACTTCAAATATCTGAAATGTGGAGTCTCTTTGAAGTGTATAAAGTATATCTTTTGAGAGTACTGACTTTTTTGAACCTTCATTTATTGCCTGGTTGATTCAATCGAACCTGAGCATACTCCACCGAAGTCGTCTAGCTAAAACTGAAAACTTGTACATGTTCCACTACAAGGTCCCTATGTTGGTATGTGGTTCGCATTAGAGAATTTTATGGCAAGCCCATCACATACTATATACTCCCTAGGACGTATAGAGCCGGACAAAGTTCCATTTTCGAGTGGCATTGTCCGTTGAAATTTTTATCTATCTATATCTATACTACTTTTAAAAGTGTGCATGAGTGTAAATTAATTTTTAGACACAAATACCCCTCAAACTTTTTCTAATGCCATCGGTATTCTTGGTTGTTGACTTTAATGAATTAATGAAATGATCCCTAAAAGACTTCTCAGCCCCTAATGCTAGATTCATGGTCCAGGTTCATTGTCAAAATATTAGATGCATGGTTCCTTTTTTTCAAAGCATCTGTCTATATCCATATTTGGATCTCTATTTATAGAAATATTATTTATAAAAGTGAGAGTTAGTCTAAAATATTCATCGAACTTAAACACTCAAGTATTTAGAAAATGTAATCTATAGTTACTTCTTTTAACCGTTCTTATATCCCTCTAACCACAATAACATCAATACTTTTGATTTTACTGTCAAAAGATAAATATTTATTTTTAAGTCTTTTAACTTCCTCTCTCCACTAATTCATTGCCTCATTTAGTCGTCTTTATCTGACTCCCCCACGAGCTTTATTTTCTTTGAAAGAGGATGGAGAACCGAGTTACCGTATCTATAAGTATACCGTATGCCAGCATGCATACATAATACCAACGAGACATCAATGGCATAATGGTGGCAATCCTTATTTGGCCGGAACTTGCTATGACATAACTTGGCTTTGTCCTTATAATGATAATCTATGTCTTACTTCCACCCTACTCAAAAAGGTATAACCATTAAAAAACGTAAAATTATATTAATGTTCATTAATTAAAGTAAAAAGAAAAGAAAAGGACGATCTAATGTACAAGGTGAAGTTACCTAGCACTATGAAAATTTTGCTTATCTGACGACATATAATACTTGAAGTTTACTTATGAGACAGTTCTTAGACAAGGTCGCAATGGTGGTACGAATAAAAACTGATAATACAAATAATTGAGAAATACACATTTTGTTGTCTATATTGATGAATTCGCATCGGTTTCAGTTTATATAAAACTCTTATTAATTTTTAAATACCCACTTTGACTTTGTAGCATCATGCTTAGCTTGAGCCTTATTAAGTATGTATCTTTGTTTTATGTTATTCGGACATAACATGCGTTAAACAATGAGGCTTTTGAATTCTTTGCTGCATAGCATATATGGCTTAAAAAATAAGTTTGAAAAATGTAGCCTAAAGGCTAAAATTTAATGTTTTAAAAGATTCTTTAGTGACCAACATATACTATACAGAGTCAAAAGCTAATAACATATGTTTTATCGATGATGTTAATAACAAATTACAAAATTAAGGCTGTATCTAATCAGTTACGTACTATATCATTCTTACTACTTATTGAACAAAATTATAATTATAAAAATCACAAATTTGAAAAAAATTGAGGATGAACGAAGCAACACTAACATGATTTTTTTATAATAATAATAATCGAATATTGATGTTCAAACTCACGTGTATAATCTATAATGTATTACCCGTATACGGAAAGGCTGATAGATCCTCTCCACAAAAAGGCACTCCTAGCGACCTGTAATGGTTGAAATCTCTTGGAACCACCTAATTAACTGGGATATGCATGGCATAATGACGCTTCAGTAATCACTGGAATAAAGCTTACAGCGCTGAGTGAGCCAAGAAGATGAAAGAAAATTGAGCTAAAAGCTGTCGCCTTCATTCCCCAGGAAAGAAATGCAGACTCTCCAAGAAGATGAAAGGAAATTGAGCTAAAGCTGTCGCCTTTATTCCCCAAGAAAGAAATGCAGAGACTCTCCTCCAAGAAATCAGTGGCTCTGTACATCAAATACTATATCTTCTCACTGAAGTCCCCTCAAGCAAACACTCCTTTTACCCTCACTCCCATACAATCACAACCATATTTCTCAAGACCCCATCAAACAAACTCACCCAAAACCCAATCAAACGAAATCTCTCGTGGGCTTGACCTAATTCACCTTAAAAGCAATCCACAAAACCCCCCAAACGATCGCAGTCACGACGAATTCGCCGCCGACGTCGAAAGAATTTACCGGATTTTACGCAAGTTCCACTCCAGGGTTCCCAAGCTCGAACTCGCTTTGCAAGAATCCGGCGTCGCAATCCGCCCCGGTTTAACGGAGCGCGTGTTGAACCGGTGCGGCGATGCCGGCAACTTGGGTTACAGATTCTTCATCTGGGCATCGAAACAAACAGGTCACAGGCATACCCACGATGTGTACAAGGCAATGATCAAAACACTAGGCAAAATGCGGCAATTCGGTGCCGTTTGGGCGCTAATTGAAGAGATGAGGAGAGAGAACTCGCAGCTGATTACGGCTGAGGTGTTTGTTGTTTTAATGAGGCGATTTGCCTCGGCAAAAATGGTTAATAAGGCAGTTGAGGTGCTTGATGAAATGCCCAAGTACGGGTGTGAGCCTGATGAGTATGTTTTTGGGTGCTTGTTAGATGCCTTGTGTAAGAACGGGAGTGTGAAGGAAGCTGCATTGCTGTTTGAGGACATGAGGACTAGGTTTAGGCCGACAATTAGGCATTTCACGTCGCTGTTGTACGGCTGGTGCAAGGAAGGGAAGCTTATGGAGGCAAAATTCGTGCTGGTGCAGATGAGGGAGGCGGGTTTCGAGCCAGACATTTTTGTCTACAACAGTTTGCTTGGTGGGTATACGGCGGCAGGGAAGATGGCGGACGCGTTTGATCTCTTAGAGGAGATGAGGAGGAAGGGGTGTGAACCGAGTGCAACGTCATTCACGATTCTGATTCAGGCACTTTGTGGTAAGGACAGGACGGAGGAGGCAATGCGGGTTTTCTTGGATATGGAGAGGAGCGGATGCAAGGCGGATGTTGTGGCATATACTGCGTTGATAAGTGGGTTTTGTAAGTGGGGTAAGGTTGATAGGGGTTACGAGGTTTTGGATGGTATGGTACAGAAAGGACATACTCCGAATCAAACTACTTGCTTGCATATAATGTTGGCTCATGAGAAGAAGGAAGAGTTAGAGGAGTGTGTAGAACTTGTTGGAGAGATGCGAAAAATTGGTTGCATTCCTGATCTTAACATCTATAACGTATTAGTACGATTGACGTGCAAGTTAGGGGAGGTTAAAGAAGGTGTTAGAGTCTGGAATGACATGGAAGCAAACGGGCTTAGTCCTGGCGTTGATACCTTTGTTATCATGGTTCATGGGTTGATAGAGCAAGGATGTTTGGTGGAAGCTTGTGACTACTTTAAAGAAATGGTTGGGAGAGGTCTTCTGTCCGCTCCTCAGTATGGTACTCTGAAGGCACTTTTGAATTCTCTTCTAAGAGCGGATAAGCTTGAGCTGTGTAAAGATGTCTGGAGTTGCATCATGACTAAAGGATGTGAGCTTAATGTGTATGCATGGACAATTTGGATTCATGCACTTTTTTCAAATGGGCATGCAAAGGAGGCTTGTTCATACTGTTTGGACATGATGGATGCTGGTGTGATGCCTCAGCCAGATACTTTTGCCAAGCTGATGCGGGCTTTAAGGAAATTGTATAATAGACAGATTGCAGCAGAGATTACAGAGAAGGTGAGGACGATGGCCGCGGAGAGACAGATGACCTTCAAGATGTATAAAAGGCGTGGTGAAAGGGATCTGAATGAGAAATTTAAAGCAAAAAAGGAGGGAAGGAAGAGAAGGCCTCGTCGACGCCAGTGGGGCAGTAGTCATAGTACAACTGACATTCTATAATAGGGTGAGGGGTTTTACGGATTAAATGTCTTGGGAGTGCAGATTGGTTGAAGGAGACTGATACACTGTAAGTTCTTGGAGATGTACTTCTGGTTATACTGAACTGCATGGTTACTCATTGTATTCTTCTTCGATGAGGTTGGTCATAGTTTAAAAATGAAGAATGTGAATGTGGGAGAAACTGCTTTTCCTTTCATGTACTCTTTCTTCCACATATATGGGGTGGGTTCTTACTTCGATATTTGCTTGGATTTCTAATCTCTAGATGATGACCTATTAATTATTGGTCTCAAGATTTTGCTAGGCTGGAGTTATTTATATATAGAACAGGGAAGTTCTATTGTTTTTGGCTCGAGTGTCATCATTCTGGTAGTAGACTACCAACTTTTTCGATGGACCTAATCATACACGCCTGAAAAAGTCCCACAAGTATTATTGGCAATTAATCCATGCACCACCTATGCACCAACCTTTGAGAGATACTAAGGATTTCTAAGTGAAACATTTAAGTTTGTGATTAAGGATATGCTTCATATACTGAAAGGTTTAATAGCAGTTGTTTGTTGACCCCTGCCTCACGATCCATTTTGTATTCCTGCTTGGAAAAAGATACTCAAAGAACGTGGGGCCTTAGAATAGGCTGGAGGAGAAATTAAGCACATCTTCTCTTTCACATGAAACATGGCAGTTGCTTGAGTAGTAAGTAGTAACCCTAAGGTGAGAACTCAAGACTTACTATTTTGACTGATATATTAGTTGCCCATTTGATGAATTTGAACCATTGCATCTTGAGGGGGAACGTAGTTTGAACCTCGCTTTATCAGTTTGGATTGTTTAAGTTATACTATTAAACTCATCAAAAAGAGACTAACCTATCCACAATGAACTAGATGCAACTTAAAAATGTGTCCTTTTTTCTTTGATGAGGATTGTTTCATGCAATTACTTGATTGTGGAGAGTGAAACGATAAAGTATTATGTACCATTCGTCCATCTGTGCGATGTCATATTATATGCAAGTTTGATTTATATAAGACTTGCCTTTTCGTTTGGGCAGTGTGCCAATGCTATGTTTTAGAACTGGACTATGCATGACCAGATGATTTCTGCAAAGGATATTAATTGTATCTCTCCAGAATTCTCGAAGTATAGCTATGAAAGGAGAATTATGCTCCAAGTGAAGCCAATCCGGCAACTATAGAGCTTGGAGTGAGAGAGTTCTCCATTTAGTTAACATTTTCTCTGTTTCCCCTTTTCATGTTCTTGAGTTTCTTTTTGTTATTCACCAAGTCTTTCAAACATATAATTGGAATCCATCCCACTAATTTTGACCTATAAATATGTAGAAAATGGTATTCAAACAATATAGAGGAGCTCTCGTCTTTTTTATGGTGGTATGTCATTAAATTTCATGCTTTGCAATTTTTTGAAAAAGCCACCTTTTTCGGCACCTTTTTCATATTTTCAGAAGCATGAATCAAATAAAGAAAATGATAACCAAATGGAAGTGTGCAGTGCAGACTATTGAGAGGTTTGGTTAGGATGTGCTATGTGCACCTTAACTTGTGTTGTAAGTTTGTGTTCTATAGCGGGTATTGTAAAGTGCAGTTCCTGCTTGATAAGTGCTGTATCATCAACCTGAGAGGTAACAGGAGGATATAAGCGCATTGTTCGAGTTGTTTCTTTATCTATGTATCTTTTTTATCGCTTAACCTTTACTAAATGAGCTAATCCAATCAATTGTTATCTTATGGAATCTGAAACTAGTTACAATAACGTGGGATTTTTTTTTCCCAGCAGGCTGGAGATCATGCATTAGAATATTTTACTAGATTTTAAAACGATAAATCAATATTATTCCCACAAGAAAAGTGCACGGAGATTTTGATTTGATCATGTTAGCTATATGATAACAACATGGGTTTGCAGCTTTTTCTAAGTGTAATATACCGTGAAAGGTTAGTTTCAATTTTATTCTTCAGTCTTCACTCAACTGGCACTCTTTCGTATCACCTGGGATTTCATGTTAGGACCCAAATAACATAACGCAACACATTCTTTTCCTATTACTTTGGGCATGTTAACTCTACTCATCTCCAGTAGTTCGTAGAAAATACCAAAATATCCAGCAATGTTGTATCCTGAAATAACATGTATTAAGACTCAGCATTCATGCAACATGTCTATACAAACTCATAATCATGCCATACATGAAACCTTCATCTTGCTTGTATTTGATAAAGCAGTACACAGTAGTTAATGGACATTCAGGATATGCCCATCAACATATGTTACTTATCTAAGCACTTTTTTGCAATATTTGACAGTATTTATAGACATGCTCTTTTTTCTAGGTCGTGAATCACTTTCTGTATTGTGGAGTCGTTGGAGTAGAGAGGTGCTATTAGTGAACTACGAAGCTCCTCTTGCTATGTAAAAGCAGAGGCATTGATGGATGTCCCTGCGAAGGCAAATTGTTTTATTACAAGTTCCATTATGACAGGAGATGGTGTGATGTCTAAAAAAGACTGAGATGGCTCATTCTGTTAATTCGATGTCAGTAGGCAATCACCATGACTAGAGAATGTCTCTCTCAATAAGCTGGTGAGTACATCTTTAAATATATTCGTATATAGCCCGTTAATATCAATATATTATTTAGAGAGGTTTGATGGCGAAGAACGCCTTTCACCCCACAGTTTAGTGGGTCTCGATCCAGCAACCCAGTTTCCCTGAAGCCTGACTGCCAGGAGCCTTGGTTCCCTCTCTTCTTTTCGTGGCATGAAAGAAAAATGAATAAATGCCTGTGGATGTTTAGCATGGAACGAATATCATCCGAACTCTTACCTTTTTTTTTCTTGTTTCTGAACTAACATGCAATCTCATTATGCTTACTCAATTTGGAGGTTCTTTCTTGGAATTTCTGAGAAAATAGTAAAAAAGCACAGAAGCTCTTCATGAAGAAAACCTGTTCCCAATACAGACTACCAACTCGTGCTTTTTTGTGGCGGCAGTTCTCAAGATAGTACTTTTCCTGCAAACCATGTTTCTCCAAGTCCTCAATGAGGTTGCTCTGAGTTAAACATTAATGGCTCTAGCTTCTTCTAACCTTTTTGTTTTTCCTTTTTTCCTTAAAAGGAAAAACAGACCTTCATTTTCTAATGAATCAATAAAGTATTTGAACAACAAACTATGGCATCAAACCTTTCTATTTGGCGCCTTGCTTTGCATCAAATCAATCTTGTTCTTTTGTGTATGTAGGGCCTTATGTAACTGAGACGTACTCTTGTCTGGTGCCACAAAGTTTAAGCTGAAAAATTGGCTAGGAATAGTCACTGATTCATCTCGTCCTGCGTTATGATTGTGATAGGAATAAGTTAGAAACAACATAGAAGTACGTTGTACGAAAAATATAGTTTTCTTACTTTTAACAGCTCCTGTATGACATCCTTCATTGTTCTTATGCCAATGGCTTCTTCTTCTTGAATAAATGTGGAAAGTGTGCTATTATCTATATGCAGGATCTCTGGGTGATACTTTTCCGACCACCTCCTGCTCTTTGAGGTTTCTGCTCTGCAGGAAGCACTTGCGCTTCCAGGCAAAGCTTTCAACTTCCTGAGTGATCTCCTGCTCCCTGAGCCTATCTCCTGGGCATGGCTTTCGGTACGAATCTCTAGTCTTACTTCTCCTGCTTGAATGATATTATGTTTAGGGGAATGAGTCAAAAATAAAAAAAGAATATGATGTAGACAATATACTCACCATAATCAGAGAGTTTCTTGACTGAATTATCCACCATTTCTCTCCGCTGTCTTATGACAATGGCCATGTGTCTGAGTCCTTTCTGAAACTCATTCAGTATGTCATATAAAGGCATCGTCTCTGAAACTCTAGCATCAATATTAGTCCATAGGTTTCATAAGAGCTTTCTTAACGAAAGTATGAGTTCACTGATATCAATTCCGTTTTCTGGTTCTCATCTTTCAGTCAGTTTATGAAGATGGAAAACTTGTGAAGTGGGTTATAATACCTATCTAATATTAGCGTGCATGCATGAGTACAATATCCCTTTAAGAATGTATTTCTGTAAAATAAAGAAAAGTCTTCTTATATGCCAGTACAACATTTATAGAGTTTATCACCATTCTAGTCACTTAAGTGAGATGATCATTCTAGATCTTGTTTTACACTAGAATTCTACTGTTCCCAGACAAAAGCAATGCACAAAAATTCAAACGCTTACAAATAGGGTAAGATGCATGTCACGCACATGCCCTCGTGTGGGAGCACAAACATGCCAACATGAACTAAGAACTATAAATCCGATCACCTTATAAGTCGTAATGCCCAACCTGCGACTCAAAGGGGAGGAGTGCACATGATTGTTGGCATATCGAATATAAGTTTGTCAGTTCCCGTTATCAGAACTGCTGGAGATTGCATTCTAGGAAATGTGATGTTATCCTTCTAAATGTTGCAGTGTAGGTTTGATAGCTGACAAAAACTTAATACGAGCTGAATAGGGACCTTTCAGGAAGAGATCAAGTCAAGTAGAACCAATTCAAAAAGTGAAGAAGTACAGAAGGTTTTCCAGTGGGGCTAAGTATTTGGTGAAGCAAAAGCTAGGGAAGAGAGACTCAGAGAGAGAGGTCCGGTCATGGTGATATTATTTAGATTAAGTGCATAGTTTGGCTCCTGAGCATGGAATTTAAAACCAATCAGACAGTATTAAACGTCCCTTAGCTACTTCTATACCTTGGAATCCTGCGTACAGTGACGTTCTTCAGTGGTACTTTGTCACTTGCATTCAAGCTCAACAAGTTCTTCACCTGCGATTAGCAAGAGAACATCAAGCTAAGATGGTAACGGAAAGGGGATGTACCAGACTGTTATGATTGATACCTGAAGGGGGAAGGGCATAAGACATAGAAATACGCGAAACTAGTCATGATTATAGGTAGGAGACTAGGAGTACCATACCAGACTATCTATATCTATATCTATATCTATACATATATAAAAGCACGTATGGGTTTAAATGGCTAATCTTTCTTTTCCTTAAAATACCCTTCTCTAATTGATTTTTCCATAAAAGGTAAGAGTGAGTAAGGGCGTTTTTGACTTATAATGTTTCTTTCCCATTATATACCCTTTTTTGGAGTTGAGGCTTATTAAAACATAAGGGTGTTCTTGACTTATTATACAATGTCAAGCATGTTTCCTGAACTACCCTTATTGGAGCATAGTGTCTTATTAGATATAAGGGTTATTACGACTTTTACTCAAAAAAGAAAAACCAAACCCTATATAATCATACATGCTCTCCAAAACCTAGCTCACCCTGCCTCCATTCGCGTCAAATTAGAGCCCCCAAAACCTCCACATGTTATTGCCTCCATTGTTGCAAATTTCAAGGAGAAAGCTTAAGGTGAAAGGTAATATTTTATGAATAGCTTAATAGCTTCAATTCCTTTTTCTTTTTTGTCTTTTCTTTTTAAGTTTTTGACCCACTAGCCGTCATCAACGCACCACAGCGTGAAGTTAAACTGATCCTAAAAGTAAGCTGCGCTTATCATCATGGTCATCTATGATCTAACTGGAGACGTAAGACAGGAATAATGATCCTTGAAGTTGAGGTATAACCAATCATTAATCTGGGAGTTTTTGCATTGTTCTCTTGAATCTGATTTATATTCGCAACGCTGGAAAAGTGTCCTGTAGACTATATAGACCTTTGTCATATCTCTTCATATATGAGAACAACCGGACCGCCTGGATAATCCTATTTCGTCCAAACAGATCTTAAAGCTACAGGAATATGTGTAGCCAAAAGCCTGTTGAGAAGACTGAAACCCAAGAAACCCAATAAAAAATTCATCTCACTGGACCCGCCAAATCTGGTTGCTTCACAGGGACGACGATCAAGGATGGTTAATAGGCAGTAATATCTTGACTGGTGAGACGAGAGGCAGTAGGCCAGGGTCTTGCTTAGGGTAGAAAAAGTTTCTTGCAGCTGTTTGATAACGGGTTTAGGGTAAGTCAGGTGTTCTGTGTAGTAGGACTTGCTTAGAGATCAATTATCTCTGGCCGGTTTTCTCAATTAAAACCTGAAGTGTGTACTCAGTTTGTCAAATACTAATACCTGGAGGGCGAAATTCGTCATATAATAGGGATGATGCGTGTTTCTTCAAGGAGTATGCATGTGTTTTCTAAGGAGAAAGCCTCCGCATGCATGCGTGAATCTGCTTTGCAAGCAATTAATGGTGTTCATAAAACCCAAGTTGAAATAGTTGGAATAACACACTTTTTTTAGCACATCAATATCAAAATAGAAAATTTTGTAGTTGTACTAGAAAAAAATCTCTTTATTGCGTTAAAGAAACATTACTTATTGATATCGTATTGTTACAAGAAACATTTTAGTCAAGGGTTAAGTAATTACTCAACAAAGAAACTACAATCAGAGGTAAACACAAAGTTGTTTAATTTTTACCCCCTTCAGTGCGCTCTCCCCTCTCTAAAAATTCATTTTGTACTTTACTACCATGGAGTTACTAAAAAGAAGAATGGTTTGATGCAGAGTTTTTGAGTCAAGCGATTGCATATTTTTCTTAACCATTTTGCAGTTAATTCATCTACAACCAACTTCTAAAGGTATGTGTTTCACGCTTAGTTGCACAAAGCTTGGGTGGGAGCGGGAGCGGGTCCGAGTTTCCGAAGCGGGAGCGCGAGTAGTATAGTGGGTTTTTGGGTGGGAGCGGGAACGGGTGCGAGAGTCGGTTCTGGGGCGGGAGCGTCACCAGAATTGGAGAATCTACGTATCTACTTCACTTGCTAAATTAATAGTTTTTCTCTACCAAAGACAAATGAATAGATTGTTATCTGAAAGAGGTAAGATATCTTAGTAGAATAATATAAAGTAAGAAAAATAACATACCTATAGTATATTCCCATACGTATTACTAGAGTATATATCTCTGTTACATTTCAGAAATGAGGCAAGACTCTGACGGTCTTAAAAACAGAAAGAGTTGTGTTGTAAGTGATGAGCAGAAGCAACGTTATAATAGAGCAAAGGGGAGCAAGGGGATAATAGAGAGCAACTCAGTTATAAGAGGACAAAATGATACTGAATATGCACATTCAAGCAACAAAATAAGAAGAAGACGGCGCTGGTTTCATTGAGCTCTATTGGTACCATAACACTTTCAAGGTCGCACGTTTTTATCATTATCATAAGTAAAAAAATAATATACAATACACAAACCCACACGTAAGATTCATAAATACTACACTAAAATACAACAATTGTTTCTCTATAGACCAAATATAGTATACGCCTATTTGCTCTTGTGACAAATATATGCTAAATTACATGCAAAGAATACCTATTATGTACTACTAAGATAAACAAAGTCATGTTAGGTTAAAACAAATGAAACAAGATAGATAATTAATGATACCAAAAGTTCTACGTGATGTTATATTCAACTTCAATAGAGATGCTTATGGAAAAAATGACAAAAACTTTAGAAGTGAACGATGGAAATTTAGGAAGATATTTGAAAGTTATAGCTATTAAATTTGTTGCCTAAGTAGGTGAGTTTTTATATGTGGCCTGTTACAAACTTTGTTGTACATTTATTTGTCATAACTCCTTTCCGTTAGACACAGTACTTTACTTTAGAAGATTCTTTTTGGGTAAATTTTTGAATTTCGTAAATATCACGTAATATAATTCAAACTTCTTCTCAATTTCACTTTCTAGATGTATATACATGCCCTAGAATATGTTAGATGAAATTGGACAACTCCTATATATACACTTGACATTATCTGTCTCTAGGACACTTACTTCACTTTTATTACTGCAATGTCAAACTTATAGAGATTTGTGAGGAATTCATATTTGTGCAAGATGTTTAAAACTGATTACAATATCATTGTACTTTGGATAACAAGATATAATTCAAAACATGCAGACTTCTCTTTAACGGCAGCTTGATGTGGTCATAACTGACATTAAAAAGTCGGGTTTGAAAGTAAGACCATATTTTGTGTAATGAACTTTCCATACTTCGATCCTTTGATTATCCGTTAACAACTGATTTACTTATTATGATTTAATTATAATATTCTCTTAATTAATTTGAATCTTTTTTCACCACGGTTTAGAACATATTAAGGGTATTTTAACTACAGCAAATTGGCTCAGCCTCGCCGGCCTCCACGTTATCCCACCCCGTTCGACTGCCTCCACCGCCGCATACGTCCTCGGCAGTAGCCCAAATATGAAATTTTCAAATCCGCCAAATCAGTCAAAAGTCTGTAAAATTAGTTGAGTGTGTGTGTAGGCTTGTTAACTAGAGGTGTGGTGGGTCGTGGAAGGCTAATTGATGGCGATTGTGGTTTGGGGAGGGTCAACTTGAGGCGGTGGTGGGCTGTCTGGTGGCGGTGGGTGAATTGGACAGGTGGTGGGCTGATTGCACGCAGTGATAGGCTGATTAGTCGTGGTGGAAGGCTACTCTGGTGATTGTTAATGGCGGCGGTTGCCGTGGTGTTGGGTAGTACTTTGATGCAAACAAGAATTCTTATACATCTTCTTCCAGATTTTAAACCCCAAATTCAAAATTTCATTTCTGTTCATTTGGTTTGTTGAATCGTAATGGTTTTGTTGCAAGTGATTGGAGTGAAAAAGCTGTAAAAATTGATTAGGGGAAGAAGGCTAAAGAAAGGTGAGAAAGCTGAAAAACACGATGATGGTGGATGCGATTGTGGTTGTGGCCGGTGGTGGGTGGGTGTGCATGTGTGTGTGCGATGTTGGGGGGGGGGGATTGGTGTATTGTCTCTCTGTGTGTTGAAGCTGAAGAAGCATAAAGGGATGATGGTGGTGGTGGGGTGTATGGTGAGATGAAGGGATGCGGAATGACATTTGAAGAATTACATTCCTAAGTGATGGGCATTTTGGTCTTTAACCCAATAATTTTCTTAACACTCAAAACCTTATTGCATAAGTAATATTTATTTTCCTTTATATTTTGATGATACATGTCTTTATTTGATGAATGATCTGGGTTATAAACTATTCTTGATAAACTTTTGTTGAGTTTGTATTTATATTAAAACTGCAATGCATATGTATAAATATAGGGTGAAGAACGTAGGTTTGTGAACACTATAGAAGTTACTTAGTTCATTACCGTTATTTGATATCAACTTCACACATTCATTTCGTAGTATAAATGTCAAAAGGACACACACAGACACACATGTACATAGGTTTTTTAGATGAGTAGGTGTGGTATTATCATATAAGTCTGTGTTAAAAATAAGTCTTATGGCAAATCTATGCTAAATTGCATGCACAGCTTAATTAATAGCCTTATTGTACTACTAAGATGAACTAGGTTATGCTAGATAAAAATAAAAGACAATTTTAGAGTACACTATCAAGAGAAATTTAGAGTACACTATAGATTTTTTAATTGAAAAGTAGAAAAAAGAAAGTATAATTAAGATTAACCGTAGTTACAAATTGTACTCAAATATTGGAACTTAAGATAGAAAAAGTTGAAAAAAGACTTGCTTTGTATTTTAATCTTAAAATAAGAGATACATGGAAATTATACTCTTTTCGTCCCAAATTATTTGATCATATATATGTGATTGCACACTTTTTTAGGGTATGAGTCTTGTTTTATGAGCTTTCCATTCTATCCCAAGAGAGAGGGTTGGAGGAAGAAAGTGGTTCAGTAGAGAGAAGTGGGTTGGTGGAGGATTAAATGTGAAGAGAGAGAGTAGAATAAAAAAAGGTGTACAAAAGGTAAACATGTAAAAACAACGATAGAAAAACTTTGAAAAGATAATTGAAAGCTAGGGCTACTAAATTTGTTGTTATAGTAATACTATGTTTTTGTACAATGAACTTTTCATACTTGGAGTCTTTGATTAACAGTTAACAACTAATTTATTGTTATAGTTTAATTATAATAGTGGTATTGATTAATTTTAATTGTATTTTTCACCAAGGTTTGCAATATTTTTATTTCAAATCACTATGTAGCGTGCAAAGCACGTGATCCTTACTAATTATACCAAATGCATGAAACCAAAGATTTAATGACTGGTAGAAAGAGGGAAAGTATGCCGTTTGAACTTTGAAATGTTCTTTAGGTGAACACCAAGATTACCAGAACAAGTCTGACTATGTTTCTTGGATGCTCATGATACACTGGTACTCTGCTATGCCTGCTTTCTAAAATCAAGTTCAACAGCTTCCTGCCACGGCAAATTACATGTACGCTAGGCATTTCATCATTGATACAAAGGAAAAGTAATCATGTTTAGCTTTACAAAGATTACCACTTACCTTTCAAGTTTGGCATTAATGTCAATGGCAAAGGTTTCTGCTGTAGGAGTCATGGCATAGATCGCCATTTTCTCAGTAAGGTCAAGTACCCCCAAGATGATTGTTGTCTCATCACGCGACAATTCTCCTCCTTTGCCAGCCTGATTAAACGGCAAGAGGAAAAATAACCCATAATGGGCCAAATATTAATGATTAAAAGCAAAAGGAGAACATGTGACTGTAAACAATGACAAGCAGGAAAGCATGTACCTCATTCCCATGCAAATTAACTAGTGTTTTCAGCCCAGCTTGACGAAAAAGAGGTACGCGCCCTTCTCCTAGCAAGAAGTCTAATAGCTGATACCAGAAAATTCAGATGATGATCAGAATCACTAAATATTATCCACGTGGGATCAAACCTCATGGTGCCACTAATAAACCCTCAATTGTCACCTTGCTTATTGGATATGCCACAGGAAACCATATCCATAGAAGAACCTGAACAGCTGGAGCTAGAGCTGAACCAATTACCAAACTCTATCGGGAGCAAATAGAGGGGGGTGTAATCTGCGTATGAAAGTGCAGAAAGCAATTATTACAAAATGCACTAAACTTATTCTGTTCCTTCTTATGGTTGCGAATAAGAGGACCAACCGAGAACTGACTGATACATACAGAAACTTTTTAGTTAGGGTCTGACCTCACCAAACAAAAGTATCAATATAACTGAACTAAGGATAGCAATCCACTCTGGTACTAAGTTATGAAGTGAAATAGGAAGTGCCTGAAAGCATTGAAGCCCATGTTAAGTATGTACTATTGTTTAAAGCCATCCCTTCGAAAACAGTTTTCGAGTTAGAATAATTTGTAGTGTTTATCTCCACAGCAGCGACATAGCTGATTAGAAGTGTGCAAAGTAGAAGATGTTGTCTCTTCATAATTGGCAAAACCTTAGCTGCAATGGTGCCTTGACTTCAAATTCTTGACCTCGCCATTAAAAGGATTAGCATAAATCCTTGCAATTACTGTACATTATGTTACATACCCCCTGTATTTGTTCGTAGATATTACTTAAAAATTAACTATTCAGATATCGCGTCTGCCACTATAAAACTTGATTGAACTAAAGAAAGCATCATCCTTCTTTTACAGGTTCTTTAGCCTTATTGTTGTGGTAGTTAATGTCTACTTCTACCTAAAGCCGGAGTCTTAGATGGACGAAATCACTCCTTGCTAGTGTCATTATTCTGTTACTATTCCATCAGAGAAGTTGCCTTCAAAAAGGGGAAAAAAGAAATGGACGACCCCAAGACCTTGAGTTCAGTTTGACCGGCATCTTTCAGAATATGCAAATATTAGGTCCTTAAATGTTGAATGGTCCTGGATCATTTGTTTGACCATCTCGTGCTGTTGGATCAGTAAGGGTCGAAGTGACAGAAACAAGGGCAAAGGGGATATGAGATGATATTTATTATGTATTCAACGATCCTAACTGGTCAACACTCCATCTTTTAACGGTCCATCACTCTCTTACTGCTACAACTTGTAACTTCCAATTCCCCCCTTTCACAATGTTTTATTGTCTTGATTTGATTGCAGAGCATCATCATGGCATGGAAATGGGAAATGAGCAGTATAAACAGTAACTGGTCAAGTGATGGAGCAAAGGCCATAGAAAAGGAAGAGAAGTGATAATACCACAGCTAAAAAGGATGTCACAACAACATAGTAAGAGGAATGGTAAACCATGCACGATTTTACGTGACATCCCAAAAATCTATCGAGCCGTGGCAACAAGCATTTCTTGAATTAATCGCGCAGCTATTTCCTGTCAGTCGCTCATATTGGGTGGAATCAAATACTCTTGTTGCCAAAACAGCAAAATACAAGCATGTTAGAGCAGAAACGGAAATTTACACGTACAGGCACGATGGCTGTCCTTACCAGTTCCAGACTTGACAAGAACTTCAAGATCGACGATGCTCATGGACTTGAGGCCCATTGTAAGTCCAGACATATCCCCTCGAATACAGCTAGCATACTGATTGCTACGATGTTTAGCAAGAACTGAGACTCGCAGCATCCATCGTACTCTTTGTTTCTGTGATGGTACTCTGCTGCCATTAAATTTTCTCTTCTATTTTCTTCTTGTGATAATTCCTTATATCTTAATCAGCATGGGTTCCAATCGTTTTGTACTAGTCCGTGTATTGCTTTGAGTAATGAAATGCCAAAACATGGTAACAGCCAAAGGAGTGAAGTTTGTTTAAACCTCCTGGACTTGTTCTTCAGACTGATGTGGTGAGTTTTTCTTTTCCTTTTCGAGGCAACATTTGAGCGTAGCCGGAATAGTCGGCCCTTGTCCAAGTCCATTTCTGCTCCATTACGGAATGGGTTCCAATCCTTTTGTACTAGTCCATTTCTGCTCCGTTTCCTACAAAAACTGTTTCTTTATGTTAAATAAATGATCACCAGAGTTCCTTCTTTTGCAATATGTATATTTACACTTTTGTCCCTCGTACTTTGGCCATTTTTTAAATTAGGCAATGAACTCCTCTAATCTCTTGAAACTGATCCTTTACTATGTTCCGTCTTCTTTTAAGTGCTCTTAGCATTTCTGTCTAAACTTGGGGTACTTTGGTCGAGTTAAAAAGTGTCCTACTTCCTCCTCAGGCACAACCACAAACACAAGCATAGCTGCGCACATCACCACTAACTGTCGCACCCACTCACAGTCGCCGCAAAGCCCTCCACCACTACTGAGAAATCCCAAGTTCGACCCTAACCCATGATTCGTGGTGGTTGTGGTGGATACATGTTGTGGATGCGGCGGTGATGTTGTGGCATGCATTGGTGGGTTTGACAGCTAGTTAGGAGGGGCTATGGTAATGGTGGTGGTGGGCTTCGTGGAAATATGGTGCAGAGGTGGTGATGCTGCCCCAAAGCCGGTGGTGAAGAAGCATAAGAAGGAGATTAAGGAGTAAGAGGAGGAGGAGGAGGAGATCGTTGTGATTTGGCAGTTGTGGAGGAGATCAGCAGTTTTAGGCCTGGTGATTGTCTGGCGGTGGGTGGTTGCAACGTTGGTGTTTTGTTAGGGGTGGTGGCCATGTTGGGTTTTGATGGTGATGGGTTGTGAGTGGGGTTTGTGATGGGTGCTGGTGTTGTTGGTTGGTGATAGTCAGGACGGGTGTAGACACCCTATTTTTGTAGGCCTTATCTTATGTTTTTAGACTTTATTTTATATATTTGGTAGGTTTTATTGTTAAACTTTATTTAGTTAGGCTGCATAGTGTTGGGCCTTATTTTAATTAGTTGAAGTCCACTTTAGTTTACTCAGTCTAGGTGATCTGGTCCAGTGGGTTAGTCTAGGTAATTTGGACTTGTCCAGGTCAAAGTCCAGATATGATATGAGGTTTAGTACTTAGTTTGGATTAAACGTGGGTGCCTGATCCCGAGCTCATGATTTTTACATGTGGTTTCTCAGAAGAAAAAAGTGGCCTTTTTCCTCTAGAGTTGCGTTAAAAGAAAACTAGGTGGGGGAAAAGAACCGGTCGGTCTTCGAGTGAACCGACCGAAAATCTTGGAGGATTAAATGAACCGGCCGTAAGGTCATTTTGGTCTTTTTAATATATATTTCGGTATCCTTCTGTATTGCTATTACCCCCAGACTTCTATAAAAAGGCCTCTGGCTGTCCCAAAGAGACAGTCAATTGGATGGAAAATTTTCCCTGAAAGGCTACAATTTTTGTGAAAGCTAGACTAGCAAAAGAGAACAGAAAGAGTATTATACTAAAAAAGTTCAGATTTACCATGTTCGCTTGCATTGATAGTGTGGTCACTTCATCGCATTGCGGAGAATGCCGAGTCGACAGTCAAGCAATCTAAGCGAACCAAATCAAAAGGTATAAATATTCTCTTTTCTTGTTTCATCTTTTCGTAGAATATCTTAAAATAGCTTAAAATTAGATTTCTCCTTCCTCACGACCAAGTTTCAGTTTATTGTAAAAAAGAAGGAACAACTTTGTAAAACTTTCCTATAGAAGAATTTGGTTAGAACTAGAACTCTATTAGGACTAGAATTCCGTTCTGATTAGAATTTTGTTTGGATTAGACTTCTTTTAAGACATTCAATTAGAAGAAGTTGAATTGAAATAGGTCTCTAAGAAACCGTAGACCAAGATTTAGGTCGCCCTGTAAAGTTGAACTATGAGGTTATGATCCTCTCTTGTCCGGTTGGGTACGCAGGTCATTCGACTCCTATTTTCGAATTTAAACCAAACATATGTTTAGCTTAGATTTTGTTTTGCTTGATTGTATCTTTGGATAAAAAAAATATGAAAATCACAATAAAACAAGTTAGAAACCATTTAGGATATGATGAGGTGCCTAGGTGGAAACGGTCCAGAGGCTTATAAGAGGCGGTGGTGGTTGAACCTATTTGGAGAGTTTCACGTGCATGTCCTGTGCCATTTTTGCCATAAAACATAAAAAAGACAAATATAACCCTCAATTTGACAAGAAAAAAAAACTAAAAAACAAAAATGGTGGCGGCTCCTAATACAAGAATAATTTCAATAAAATTGGAGTTTAGGGAGACCTAAAAAGCGGGCAAAATATGAGGGGAAAATGTGGAATTAATGCTTTGCAATATTTACGAAGGTTTTATTCAACTTTCTCCCCTTTTACTTTGTCTGAATTTATAAATTAGTTCTTGAAGCCCTAACTTCTTAAAAGTAGTCCTTATGCCCCTATGCCATGTCACCATTTTAGTCATTCTGTTAGCATTTCTATTAAAAACTTGAGGTACTTTTCTCATTAGAAAAAATGTGCCTTCTTCCTCCTCTTTCTTCTTCATTTTTAGTTACCGCGCCACCACTTGCACTCGTATTGACTTTTACCTGCACCCACTCATAGCCATGACGATGTGTGCGATTTAGGATTGGATGGTAGCAGCAAGGAGTGGAGGGGTGTGATGAGTATGACGATAGTGATGAAGTGGGATGGTTGGCAATGGGAGGGGGATGATGGTGTCATCATAGGTGGTGGTGAGGAGGAGATCAGTTGTGGCAGTTGTGAGGAGATTGAGGAGGAAGAGATCGATGATTGTGGCGATGGCTATGGAGATTTGTGGTGGCGAGCGATATGTGGTGGGGAGCAGTGGATGTTTGTGGTAGACGAGGCAATCAGTGACTGTGGCTGGGGACGTGGCAATGGGTGGTGGGTGGATGACTTTTCGTGGTAGGTTGTCGAGGTTTGTAGTCGTAGTTGATGGAGGTTGGTGGAGACAACTTTTTTGGGTTCGGCGGTCGGTGGTGATGGTGATTGTGAGTGGTGGTATCGGTAGTGCATTCGACGGGTGATTGCTGGTGGTGGTAACGGTGGTGGTCTGTTGGGGTGGTGGCCATGCCGGGTTTTGATGGCGATGGGGCTGTAAGTGGGTTTTGTGATTGGTGGTGATGATGGTGATGGTTGGGAGATAGGGGTGATAGGTATGGAGACCATGGATGAGTGGTGGTGTTGATGGTGATGTTGGGAAGGGAAAGGGGTGATAGATATAGAGGTAATGATGAAGTGGGGGGTTTGTTAGGGGGACGGGGTGTGCCAGATGGTGGACGGTGGCGTCGTCGGAGGCGGTGGGGGGCTTTGACTATAATTTAATTGGAGAACGTGATATGCTTGGCACGTGTCATTTTAAAGTATGAAATGGCTTATCTAGGCCCCAATTTGACACGAACAACAAATAGAGGGATTAAAATGCTGATGCTCAGGGTACGCAAAAATGGAATAATCTCATTTACAAATCTCGTACCTTTGCTGGACTATGGTATCTCTTAGTGGAGGTGGTTGTAGACTTTTTAGTTTTCGTGGTGCAGAGACTCCATTATAGACCTCTAACTATTGCCATCTCCACCAGTTCTGTTGGTTTCTGTTGCGATAACATGTAGAAGTGGTCATCTTTTTTCGTGGTTGCATTCAATCAAAAACGAATTTGGTCAACGAGAATGGAGGTTTCTTGTTAGCGTGACAAGGTAGAACAATGTGCTCTCATCAATCAAAATCATGACCTTTTTTAAACAACATTTCCCTTTAAATTTCAGCGACAAAACATTTTAAAGATATTTTTTTTTGGCAAATACATGTAGTGACATTTTTTTGTTACTAGTAGACTGTTTTGTGTTATTCTTTTAAGAAATTATGGATAAGGATATTACATCCATACAATGCACTTAGATTGTTACTAAAAATATTTTATCACTATTGTTAAAAATTATTATTATATTTAATCGCTAGAGTAATTTTAGTTAGGGCTAATTACACCTATGTCCCTGAAGTTAGGGGGTAATTACACTCAAGGACACAAAGTTTCAAAATGTAACATTCCGTGACAAAAAATGTTTCAAATGTATCACCCGTGTCCATCCGTTAGGGTTCCATCCAAAAAATATACTGTTCATCATTTTGTATTTTAAAAATGACAATACTGCCCTTGTACAATATATCTTGAATAATTTTTATAAATTTTAAATTAGGATAACAAATCTTAATTCTTTAAGATTTTGAAACTCTAATTTAACAATTAAGACTTTTACATTAGAGTCTACAAACACTAATTCTCAAATTAATCCCTAATTTATGATCTTACATTCAGTTGCATGTCCATAAAATTCAACAATTTTCACCTTCCTGAGGTACTGATTGTAACATTTATAAAATCTAACAATTTACAAAAGTAAATTTTTGCTGAATCGGTCGTCGGAAACACAGGCCATTTCGTTTACAGCACAACAGGTCCAGTGAAGAAGACGGCCGGAGGACGACCATCGTCGTCGACCAGATCTAACCTGCGGCAAACCAGGCGACGGTTAAGACCAACCTCCGACGCTGTGGCGTTGCGCGGGGTTGGTTGAGGCCACGATTAAGATCTAACCCGTCGACCAGATCCACCGGTCGCCGGAGGACGACCATCGTCGCCGACCACATCGGAAAAAATGGTTCTAGAACGACACAAGCAGATCTGGAATTTTACAACCACCACGACTTCGGGTTTCATCCTGTTTGACCACCACGGTTAAGACCAACCTCCGACGCTGCGGCGTTGCGACGGGGTTGGTTAAGGGAGGGGGTTGCGACGGGGTTGGGCGAGGAAGGGGGCTGCTGGCGGCGTGGTCTAACAGAGGTGGCTGCCGAATGGGTGGGCGAAGGGAAGTCTTGGTGGCCAGGAAGGGGGAGGCAGATGGGGTGCGGCGCCGGGGGGGGAGGAAGAAGGGGCTGGTGGGTGACGGGGAAGGGGGATGCAGATGAGGGGGGGGGTGGGGGGTTAAGAGTAAAGTAAAGATGAAATAAAGTCTTTTTTTTTTAATGAAGTAATGGCATTAAAAAAAATAAGGTTCTAACTCAGGGGCAATACAGTCTTTTCATTAAAACCGTTAAGATTTTTAGGGTTCCGTTTGTCGATGGACATAAGTGTTACATTTTGAAACTTTGTGTCCTTGAGTGTAATTATCCCATAATCTCAGGGACATAGGTGTAATTAGCCCTTTTAGTTATATATTTTCCTATTACACTCATAGTTATCAATACCGTACCGGCCAGTACGTACCGCTTTATTGATACGGTATTCCTTACATTTGTACTGGTCAAAATATCGATCTGTATCCCAACCAGTACAGGTGATACCGGCCGAGATATTGTATTTTGTACCGATCCCTTAAAAAATTATAAAAGTGACAAATTTTGTTAGAAATTTTATAAATTGATCATATAAAGACTAACTAGAAAAACACTCTAAGTTCTATTATAACAATCAAAACTTCTATAGCCTTTTGCTCATAATATTAATTACAATTTGTAAAAAATTTCCTGATAAATTTTCAATCTTCACTTAGCTTTGATGTATTTCAACCTGGAAGTTTTAATTATATTCTTTTAGCTACATGATGTACTACTTTACATATGGGAGCGCGCGCACACTTAGAAAATCAGCTTATTTTTTTAACCCAAATACATTATTGAACAAACAACTTATTCTTACATAAGAATTTACGAACGAGACTGTCGAAAAGGGTGGGATAAACAACTTATTTGGGAACTAATAGTTTATTTGAAAATTAAGGTAATTCAAGTTCTATAGGACAAACATTTTATTCTATAAGAGCTGTGAGTAAGAAAATATATGTATATATTGTTAGCTGTGAGTAAGAAAATATATGTATATATTGTTAGTTCATCTTAATGAATGAATATTACGTATGTATAATGTTGATGAAGATTTTGAGACGGTACCGACGTACCATTTTACAGGGAAAAAAAAAAAAAAAAAGTACGATAAGGTATTCATAATTATTACGGCAATTCCTCTCCTTCTACTCCGGTCTTCTCCCACCGGGATTGCGGAACCGGAGGATTCTCGTTTAAAACCTGACATCCGGAAGGGAGGAAGAAGTCGCGATCATCTTCTTCACTGTAATTCTACAGTTTACAAATGTACCACAAAACAACACTGAATACTTAGACTGGACAATCAGCCTGAGATGTTCAGAGCCATTTCTACCGTCAGAGCTCAGCTCAGGCCTTTCCCCCAGACCCTAACCCTATCCCCAATCCCCTCCCCCTTCGCTCTCCCCCTCGACTCGCCACACTCAGTCCCTCCAATCCCTTCCATCTCAATCCTCTCCTCGCCGTTCACCTCTACGCCGCCTCGCCGGCGGCAGGGAGACGACGACTCGAGTTCCAGCCACTGGTCGCCGAAGGTCTTCGTCGTCCAGCCCCGTCTTCGGCCGGCCACCGCCTTGCAGGCGAAGCTCGACGAGGCTCTCAATCTCGCCAATTCGCTCGAAGAACAGCGAGATGTTTCCTACGGCACGGAATTTTTTAAGAAGGAGCTGCCTGGACACGTCGTAGTTCAAAATCCAGCTGCCCGATCAACTCATGCAGGTCGGTCACCCAAATTCAGTTCATTTCTCTGTACTAAACACTACAAGTTGCGATTAGGCTAATTGTTTATTGTTCACTGTGGCTTACATTTAGTCTGGAAACTACTATGAACGGATGCATCAAATGTGACATTGCAATATAAATGATACGTGATTACATGAAAACTTGACATACACATCCATGTGTAGTATTTATCCGCTACTGTGTTAATTGCCATTCAAATACGTCGTTATGATGCCTTTTGGTGGATGGTGTCTTCAATTGCATCAAGTTGCATGTTGACAACGTAACAAGGAGTTGTTCATGTGAGGCATTTAACGGTGAAGGTGTTCAAGTTTTTCAACATTGGGCCCGTGTTGAATGTGGTGGCAAACACCGGCACCAATTTGCCATATGGTTCTTGGCAGTATATGAACTGTTGTAACTGCGACACCATGGGGAACGCTGCTCATTTTACTGCTTTTGACTAAAGCAATCGACCTGCCTCTTCTCCTTGTATGGAAGGAGAAGTACATAGAAGGATTTTGCACATCAAGCCTTAGCCTTTAAGAACTAAAGGCAGCATTGATGCATAGTGAGTTAGCCACACCGAGCTAAAGAGAGAGTAAGGCATTGAGATTGTAGCCTCGAATGCTACAATGTTTAGTGCTATTTTAATAGCACTAGTGAGAAAAAAACCAACGAGAGTTTCTATTCACGGAAAGAAAAAATAGTAAGGTGAGTTTAGGTGTATTTGGGAATTGGGCCTGAGTGACAGAGTGAAATATCCTTTGTAGCAGTAGGCAAGAGGCTGAACCACGTTAAATATCCATGTTCATATTTTTGTGTGTGATAGTTTTTATGTTTTTCTCGTTTTCTTGTTGTACTAATTTTAGGGGCTTAAACCCCAAACACCTTTTACGCTGGGACAGAGAGGTAGAGCATTAAGTGCACCCTCAGAAGCATATTATATTTCCCAACAAGGGTAAATTGCAAAAAGGACTAATGTGCAATTAGTCCGCAATGTATTAAATGTTTCAGTGTAGTCCTTTATCAACTGCCCCTTAATCTTTTTAGTCAATTTTGACTGGTATGTGGTCTATTGAGGAAAAAAAGTGACAATACCAATCATTTCTCATTTGGACCCAAAGGAACCATTTCACCCGGATTTGACTCGATTCGGACCCTGATCTTATCCACAACCATGACCCTGAACCCAAGTGTCGCTACACCAACTGCCCCCATCGTATGGTGAAGAATGGCAATGGTGGCTGGGGATAGTGTTTAATAATGAGGTGGAAGGTGACAGTGATGGATCCGTTTGAAAGAGGGTAGGGTTAGGGAGAATAAAGGTGATGGTGGTGGTGATGGCAATTGCCACCGCGAAAGCCAACCCGAATGCCGTGTCGAGGTGGTCATCGCACTTGTCACCCTGGACCAGATCTGAAGCCGAGGGAGGTCCGCGGTGTGGGCGACTATGATGGGGGAGGGGATCGGGAAGTGAGGAAGGGGTGGTGGTCGGCTTATTGGTTTCCGAACGCTTCATATTGACATGTTGATGGTCCCATCTTTCAAGTACAGGTGTGGCCAACTTCTTATAACCTTAAGGACGAATAAGGACAATTTACAAGCACATACACATCTTGCATGATAACTATTTCTACCTAGCAAATGGTATGTGCGGAGATAATCGGGTAGCTCAGTGTCCACCAAAATGGCTCACATGTACAAGCTGTGCTCAACTTGAGTAAAAAGCTTCAGGCAGTACATCTTACGTGTACACGCTTACTCTATGTGGGACTAACACAACTTACGCGTGCGCCTCAGTATTGTATATCTGAGCATCTCCGGCAGTAGGCATAAGTCATGTGTTTTTCGAACATAATTTGGAGAGAGCACATGCTACAACAATGTTTGACGTATAACCTTGGAAGTTTTGCTACTCAAGGCAAGCATCAAGGTCATTTAAACCTTGATT
Source organism: Escallonia rubra (assembly GCA_033065855.1). Classification (NCBI taxonomy): domain Eukaryota; kingdom Viridiplantae; phylum Streptophyta; class Magnoliopsida; order Escalloniales; family Escalloniaceae; genus Escallonia; species Escallonia rubra. The sequence goes on from JAVXUO010001548.1 coordinate 289,980, forward strand.
GAAACATCAGTGAGCAAGTTCTTAGGGACATGATCAAGCCAGCGGCATTTTCTTTTTTTGATTCCGTATCACATTTCTAATGGTAGCCAAGGTGCTTCTTAGTAAACAAGTAAAGGATTAAGCTATTTGGGCTCTTCTTGCTTAAGAACTGAATATGCCACTTTTTTGCACCTTTTACTTGACACCTCCCCTGTTAACGATGAAGAGAAGTTTGGGATAAAAGCCTTCAATTTTTTTTTCTTTTCATTTTTTGTATACTCTCGGTGTGCATGGTCTTCCTCCTCTTGTGTTGGGTTTTGGTATGTGTCGGGGGTGGGGGGGAGAAATGCAATTTACGTATGGGAGAGGGAATATTAAGTACAATTGTTTGGTGCCAAGATTCTGATAGATTTGAGCTTGCAGTAACGATTTTTATCTGTCTAAGTTGAATTTGTGAAAGATCTCGCTTGATTGATTCCGAATGAAAGAAGCTGTTACGTTGTAGAGGAAAAAAGATTACCTTGCCTAAGATCTTGTCAAATTGTTTGACCTTGTTCTCTCAAGTATCCTACAGATGCTGTATACTTATTTTTCTTTGTGCATATAAATCGGTTATTGGCTTCAATGTTCATTCTATTAGACGTACCTTGACATGTTTACATATGCTGGTAACCACTCGTTTAGCTTGTAAGGGCAACCTTTGTGTTGTGTAATACTATTTGACAAACATTCCCTAACTCTCATTGAATGATCAGAACATAAATATGATCCCAGCTAGGGTTGATTGGTAGGATCCCACCCAGGTTTATTTGAAAACTCAGACAAAGAAAATGTTCTAGGGGGATCCCAGTCTCATACAAAGAAGAAAGATTTTCTTTGTGCAAGTTTTGGTGCACGGAGCAGAAAATAAGGGATAGAAAGGTGAAGATATATGTAGAAAACAAGACCCAAAATACACAAGAAGCTGCCGAAGTGTATATATGTTGAATGATGGTCTGGAATTGTTTGCAGTTATGTTGTAAAGGTTGCAGTGTTACATATTCTTAATGTGCTTGTTTTCCGTAATGTGGCAGATACATATTTTGGAAAAGGGACATTGAAAACAGTCAAATGCCATCTAAATGCTGTAGAATCTGAAGTACGAAGCTCTAGATTTGACTTCTACAATTTTGTTATTTTCCTATTTGATTACAGAATCATAAACATTAATTGAATATCTGAGGCATGACCACATCACTAACAGGATGGAGTAGATGCTATATATGTAAATGCAATATTAACCGGGATTCAACAACGGAACTTAGAGGCAAGTGATCTGTTCAGTTTCTCCTCCTCCTTGTGAGATAAGACATATGTAGCTTTGCTGCCTTGGTTATCTGTTCTCAAAGAACGCAATTTCTAACTGGCAGCATGCTTGGGGCAAACCCGTTCTTGACCGTGTGGGTCTCATTATAGAGATCTTTCATGCTCATGCCCAGACAAAGGAAGGGAAGCTTCAGGTATTTGGTTAAATCTTAATTTTATTATATATCTCTTTAGTATTTCATTGAAGATTTTATTTTTGGTCATCTCTGCAATCTGTTTTCAATTTTATAGGCTGAGTTAGCAGCTCTAATGTACAAGAGGACCAGGCTTGTCCGTTTACGTGTTTCTGGCGGACGTTCTACTTTTGGTGGAGAAGCAGAAGTCGTTAGTGCTAGAGGGTGAGTTGATTCCTACATACCTATTAAAATAATTTCTTGATCAAAAACTTTAGTGACTCTCATGGACACTAGTGCAGGAAGAGTTTCAGTAATTTTCTTTCACTGTCACTTGTCACTGGTATTCTTGAACATTTTGATGCAGTTGTTGTCATGCCAGTTCATACCTTTACAACCAACTGACCTTCCCAGATTACCACGCTCTAGCTTTCCTGCCTAAACAATCAACAAGCTTTGGGAAGAAGGTCAGAACCTCTTCCCCATGTTTGATCTGAAACCATACATATCATACCACCCCTTCCCCGCGTTTGTCTGAAATGCAACACGCTGTCTCTTTCCGTGCTTATATGTGACTAAGCTTTGTGGAAAATTGTAGAATTGTTTTTACGATCTCCCAACCAAAAAAAGAGAAGTGAAAAAGAAAAAGGAATTCGGATTTCATAGACCCTCATCATGTAGCTTCATCATTCGTTAGTAGCTAATATTGTCGCATTTTGGATAATTTGATTTCATTAAATTACACATGTTTAAGATCTCTTAGCACTTATAACGCATGGGCTTGTATAATCAGAACTTATGTGTTTTATATGCTTATGCTATGAAATGACAATTTATCCCTTCATTCAGAGTATCTTGTAATATGCATAGTTAAGCCTTACAGGAGAGGAAGCGGGGGACGTGGTTTTATCAGTGGTGCTGGTGAAACTGAACTGCAGCTTCAACGGCGAAGGTATGCTTTTGAACAATTGATCTTGAATTTACCCACATCTGAATCTTAGATGCTTCATGATTTTTCCGTTAGGGGTTCATTCTGCAAAAGATGATTGATTGTCCTTTTCTAGGTGAGTTTCATAGCATGGTCATCCTTTACTTCTATTGACTAGTGTTCATTGACTACTTCATTGACTCAAATGTTTCCTCGTGGGTGACAAAGTGTTGGTTCTGATAAATGAGTGCTGCCTTTGATAAATGAGTTCAATTTTTCTCAACTTATTTTTCCGTACATGTAATTAGGACAGCCCTATAATTTCTTTGAGCTTTGATGTGCAAAATTGTGCAAGGTTAACAGACTTTCGCTTCATAGCCAACTTTCCTTGTGGGTTTATCCTAATTTCGTACATGCTGAGGGGCCCACACATTGTTATAAAAACTGTACCGGTACTGGGATACCGGCTCGTACGTACCATTTTCCCTTTCAACCAGTACAAAACCCAGTATCCTGTACCAGTCCAAATGCCCGCCAATACCGGTCGTACTGGCTGCTATACATCATACCGGTCAAAACTAAAGTACCGGCCCGTTATGTTCCTCTTTGTACCGGGTTCTTCACAAAATCAAACATCATGTTCGACCGCTACCACCGTTGCCGGCGAAGGCATTAACGTCATGAGCACCTTGTCCCTTTCCCTGTGCCCTCCCCATCACCACCTCCTCAAATCGGCCATCACCACCAAACCCTTCTTGTTCCCCAGGCCAACAATCACAGCCTTCTAAAATTTTGGATCTAGATGTTCCAGATCTGAGATCCATCACTGACAAGACGGAGAAAAGTAGATGGTGATGGTGGCGGTGGTGGTGGTGGTGAGGCTGGCTTATAATCTTACTATATGGTAGAGGTAGTAGGAGAGAGGGTGCTGTTGCAAGAAGTGTTGTCTTTGGATGGTTGCCGTCATTATAGAAGATGGAAGATGTAATATTTTTTTTGTTAGTGGTGGTGGTCAACGAGAATGGAGGTGTGTTTGAAACCCTTTTCATTTCAGTTTTCTAGGGCCAGTTTTTCACTTGGAAAACTAACTATTTGGGCTGTTTCATTGAGTTTGGATTGTAGAAAAGCTGGCCATAGTTTACAAAACTACTACCTTTTTAAAAAACCAGGTGTTCAAGTTACACTACAGTTTTAAAACACGTGTTTTTACCTTTCCTTTAATGAGGTCCGGTAATTGAATCTCCATAATGCATTTTTTTGGTTACGTTCCTATTCTTTTTTTTGATGCAACTCTAGATTAACCTACATATTCTAATTGGAAATGTTTTGTTTTTGTCATAACATCCGAGACGGTACTGAAACCGTACCGGTACTTACCATTCTACAAAGAAAATTGGTACTCCCTCCGGTACGCTATCTATAACTCTGGTCAAAATGATTCTGCCCAGGTTTCTAAATAGTGAAAATTTGGCTATACTTGGGGGTTGTTCGTTTAGATTTTCAATTATCAGTTTTTATTTCTTGCTTTTGTATTGTGAGTTTTGTTTTGAAAATAAAAACTTCATCCTGTTCGTTTACACTTTTTGTATAATTATGTTTTGTTTCTTTTTTCACCTAATCTTGTTCGTTTATAGATTTTTTATTCGTTTCAAAAACGTATATGCATTCGTTTACAAAAAATTTCACTAACTTTTTTCGGTTTCTTCCGCAAATATTCTTGCTACTCATGTGGTAGTTTACCATACTGCTCTTAAAAACCCTAAAGAGTTATGAAAGTTGGCCTAATAGGACCGACTTGTCCCCCCATGTCCCTCAACGAAATTAATCTGGTTCGACCATTTTTGACAAGAAAAAATATGGACCCTTGATTTATCACAGCATTCACCAAGCACAGCACCACCGACTCCACCAGATCCGGCAGCACCACCGCCTCCACCAACCCAGTTACCACAACCACCATCTTCTCGTATTGCTTCTATTTGGTTGCAGTAGACTGTCGAATCGAATGGGGTGTCTGGGGATTGAGGGTGGTGCTATGGTGATTTTGGTGGCTGCTGCGGATGGCGATTGGTGATACACGGTGGCGGTGCGGTATTTAAGGCGGTTTTGAGGTGACTTTGTGGGTCTCGATTGGGCGGAGGAGACAAGATCAGAGGAGATTAGTGGTGGCCATGGTGGTGGGGCATGGTTCTTGGTAGTGGCACGGCCGTGGGCCGCAGCGCGTGGTTCATTGTGGTCGTTGATATCCATGGTGGTGGTCGAGGTAAGAAGAGGGAGCGAGAGAGAGATAGAGCCGGGGGGGAGTTCGACAGAAAAAAGGAAAAAAAATGCTTCTTTTTTTGCTTTATCCTACAAGGATGAAGCCTTGTCAGAAAATTGTAAAAACACCCCTTGAGGTGTTTTCACTTTTATGCACTGTTTGGATGGAATTTATCCACAACAAAAACGAAATATTGTAAACGAACAACAAAAAAGGGAATCTCTTTGCCATCATTATAAATATGGAAACCAAAATTTATACACGAATAGCACCTTGGTATTCAAAAATGGTTCATATATACGTAAACATGGAGTTGTAGACTTGTGGTTGTGGATGACCATACATTAGCGTTTTGCCCTAATCAACTGTACTGGCATACACAGAACTTGCGCCGGTTCCACAGTTCTGTCACTAGACATTTGGTTGCAAGCAATGTGCTTGCTATAAATCTGTGATTGCCAGATACACATAACTTCCTGATTGGTTGCTGTTGTTTTTCGCTTAACGTTATGGAGAAGTTATAAAAGTGTTTGCATCAGTACCATCATAATTCCACAATTTTTTGACAAATTAATTACAGAATCTTAGAGCGGAGGAAACAACTGTTGTCCGAAATTGAAGACGTTCGTCGTACGCGAGCTTTGCAACGTGCAGCTCGCAAGAGGCATGGAGGATCACGTGGTCAAGACATGGCTACTGTTGCCGTTGTTGGCTACACTAATGCTGTAGGTGGACCAAATATTTGTGAAGTGGGCTTCAGCTTGAGACTACCTGTACTAAGCTAACACAATGCTACATTATTTTCTCCAGGGGAAATCTACATTAGTCAGCACGCTCTCGGGCAGTCATCTTTATAGTGATGATAGGTAGACCACTCTGTTTATACAGTTTTTAGATTTTGCCCTCTTATCGAAGTCAAAATTTTGACTGTTTAACCTCTCTTTGGCCTGAAATTGTCATTTGTGCAGATTGTTTGCAACAGTCGATCCTAAACTAAGGAGTGTTGTTCTTCCATCAGGGTAACATGAATTTTGTTCTTCGTTTTAAATAGGTGTCTCTTTACTGTAAGATCTAATTTTATTGTCTTATTTTGGTGCTTAATATTCAGGAGGAAAGTGCTCCTTAGCGATACAGTAGGTTTTATATCAGAGTTACCTGTGCAGGTAACAAAAACCTTGTGCAATTGATTATTCCTTGACTAGAATATCTCATGGTTATATGTCACCAAGATGATTCATTTCTGTAGTTGGTGGAAGCATTTCATGCAACCTTGGAAGAAGTGGTGGAGGCTGACCTCCTTGTGGTATGGATTGATTGTTTGCTGACATATTAAGGGCTTCTGAGAAAGTAGAAATGAATGTACTTCTAGCTACAATGATGCGATTGTTTGTACCCTTTGCAGCATGTAGTAGACTCGAGTGCCCCCAACCTTGACGAGCAATGGGACACTGTGTTGCAAGTTCTTGAGCAGATAGGGGTATCTGAGGAGAAGCTTCAGAATATGATTGAAGTTCGGAATAAGGTACTTATAATGTCCCTCCTACTGTTCATATCACTCTCCAAGGATATTAAGAAATAGTGATGTATGAAGTAAGTTATGAATGATGCATTGCCTTCCTCAGATTGATCTTGAAAAAGAGGAAATGGGTGCTGATGATTGTGGTGAAGAAAACGAAGCCAGCAGTGATTCAGGTGCAGAAGACAATGACACTGCACCAGAGCAGTTACATGATGAAAACAACTGTAATGTTTCGTTGTCGTCGTCACAAGACCTGGAAGAGGCCATGGATGATGAACAATGTGATTGCTCTGATGGTTGGGTCTCGCCTGGAGATGGCGGTGGTGCCTCCAAGGACCAACAAAAAAAGTCGTCCAAGGACTGGAAGATGATGAGAAAAGATTCCATATCTCAATATAAATCTGTTGCACATGTGAAGACATCTGCTGTAACGGGAGTTGGCTTGCAAGAGTTGCTGGAGCTCATTGACAAGAAGTTAGAGCCCCAGAAAGTACTGGAAAGGGATGTCTTTGATCGCAAATGGAGGCCTCCTCGTGGAGAAGATACTGGCATAGCAGTCGAACAGTAATGGTCATTACTGAATTAACCAGTAGGAATACTGGATTCGTCCTTAACAAGTTAACATGAATGAAACCCATTTTTCACTTTTAAGAATATTCATAACAGAATAAGATATTAGTGAGCAATTTGTGTTAGTTGCTGTAACACGAAGATGACATCTCAATGACGACTATTGCAACGCAATTAGCAACCCTTTGCACAGTTAAAGACGTAAAACTTGAAAGTTATTCTGTCCGAGAACCTCTGGCATGAAAATTTCTAATGTTTGCTATGAGAAGGATGTTAGACCTAATCTTCTTCTGAGTAATAATTGTTGATTTTTGGTGGCACCTCGATTGTCAAAGGTTGGCGAATATTGGTAAATTAGCAACGACGACGCAAAAGTGCAACCAAGGCTAACTTTTGGTGCTGTCTCAGTTGCAACTAATTTTGATTCAAATATTGTAGGCAGCTTAATAACTTATCTGTCGATAAGTAGCATCTTGAAATTGATATTCTGTCGTGGAAGTTATATGGTAAGGATAAAAGTGTGCTACCAATTAGTAAGCTGCACGTGTCTTCCATAATAGCCATATATGGCTAGGGGTGTTATAGAGTAGAGCTTCAGGTATGTCCTACAGGTCATTATGAGGGTGCTTAATCCTATTATGAGAAGGTAACCTCTTCGCTCTCCCTATTTAAAAGCGTCTACAAGGTCCAGATAAAACTAAGCTCTCATACTCTAAGCACTATTACTCTTTTTTGCATAGAAACTAATCTAAAGGTCCCCTGTTTATGAATAATAAGTATGAAAGAAACGTACACCTGCCAGGGGCCAATTGACCTCAGACAATTTGGTACCACCAATGGAACATCATAAAAGGATGGAGGGAACATGTCTAAATAAACGGCCATTTGGCCGCTCGTCGCCATGGTAGCCAGCTCACCGCCTGTTAGGACTCTAAATTAGGGAAATTGGGGATTTTATGGTGCTCGACTCTAATGTCACAAGAGCTCATGCAGCTAACTAAAAGATACGCGTAAAATGGGGAAGGATCGGTAAGCCTTTCCACCCTCTCTTCGTCCACACTTTGATGAGGAATGGGGGAATTGGACTTAGTATAGAGGTAACTTCTACATTATCCTCCTTAGAATGACTAAATTCATAAACAGGGGATGTGCTAGAATAAGACATAGTGAGAGATCAAAAAGAAGAGATTTGAGCAAGTGATGAAGAACAACTTACTTGTTCTTCAAAGAGGTTGAGACGATATAGGGATTATTCTATCTCCGGTGACATCTCGATGATCTCAACCATCCCGATCAATCACAAGTCATGAGATGGGCTTCGTTTCTCGTGAGTAATAGATGCCCATTTAATGTTCGCTTGGCCAGCCGAGCGGGCGTGCTGCATTTTAGTCTGCTGGTCCAGTCGAGCACACATACAACTTCTTAGTTTGCTAGTCCAGATGAGCAGACGGAACACACATCCTTAAGCTTGACGCATCACACGCCCTTAAGCTTGACAAACCACATGTCCTTTAGCTTAGTCAGCTCATCCACACGAACTATGTGTCCTTAAAGTTTATGTTTGGCCAACCAAGCATATCTCGTCCACTTGAACAACGTAGATGGTCTTATTCTGCTCAGCTAGCCGAGTAGATGCGTTGCCTAATGATTTGCTTAACCAGTCGAGTAGACGCGCTGTCTTCTTCTCTGCTCTGCTAGCAGAGCAGACATGTTGCTTTGAGGGCCTTTCAGTTGTATAGTCAACCAACGAGGTATTGATGTATTTTCGATTGTGTTGCGTGCTTCATTTTTATTTCTAGAAAAATGGAATTAAAGTCGGGCACCTCTTTAAAAATTATTTCCTGATGCTTACTCCCGCGAACAACGGAGCATTGGACAAAATGATAAGCATATAAGTGTGTTACCAATTAGCGCGTGTGACGTGTCCTCTGTAATATTCATATATGACTAGGGGTACGATAGACGTTCTGTGATATCCTACAAATGGTTAAGGGCTTGGGCTCTAACCCTATTGGATTTAACCCGAGTAGCTTAATAATCTAATAAGGTAACCTCCTCACTCTCTTTTAGGGTTGTATGCGAACTGAGTTCGAGCCGCATAGAGGTATGTTCAAACTCGTTTGTTTAGTTTCAGGGCATGTTTGTGTTCGTGTTCGTTTAATGTTCAAAATTTTTGAACTCGTTCGCGGTTCGTTTAACAAAACTCGTGTTCGGCTCGAGTTTGTTCGTTTATTTGTGCTAAACGAACCGAACTTGAAAACTCGTGTTCTCGTTCAAAACAATTACTCCAAACAAGAACTACACCTTACTTAATCCAATTGTCAAAGTGATTTTAGGGCTTTTTAGTTTAAACTAATTTATACTATAATAAAGTTATACGACTTTTGAGTTTTGAACATATTATAATTAAGTTATTATCTAGACGAGCTGTTCACGAACACATTCGAGAATACTTTGAAATGTTCATGCTCGGCTCGTTTAATAAACGAGTTCTAATATTTTATTCATGTTCGGTTCATATATTATACAAACGAACATGAACGAGTTCTTTGGGGAACGAACCACGAGCAGTTTATGAACAACTCGGTTCATTTACAGCCCCACTCTCCTTATATAAAAGACCTTTACTGAACCAAGTAAAACTAAACTCTCATTCCTTAAACACTATTACCCTTTGTTCTTCGACTTTTTCTCCCGCATAACATTATAAAGCTATGAGGTCTTCCAGATTTCTTTCGCTATATTATGTAAAACATGTTTTCAGATTATCATTTCATAAGTGAAACTACGGTTTCTACTAATGTCATATTGTTACCAAGATTTATGCTTTAAAATCACACTTTCTTGATCTTGAACAGTAATCAAAACTACCGTACACCGTTCAACAAAAACGTGCATATGAACAAATAACTTAAAAGTCTGTTTGAAATCACTTACAGTTTTGATTTTCAGTTTAAAAAAAAAAAAAAAACCAGTTTAGCTTTTATTTTTTACAAAAACAAATGAGTGTTTTATTATTCAATTTTTATTTTGAATTTTTTATTTTTGGTGTTTGATTACCCACTTTTTATTTTAAGTTTTTTCTTTGGTGGTGGTGGTGGCGGCGGCGGCGGTTGGGGGGGGGGGCTCAAAACAAAAATCAAAACTGAAAACTCCAAAATGAGAGTTCTAAAAAACAACTGTTTTAAAAACTGAAAGAAAAAAAAAAAAAAAAACTGTGTGTCAAACATGTTTTTTTTCTTCAATTTACAAAATTGAAGAAAAAATTAAAAATTTAAGTGATTTCAAATGTTACTACGTTCCGTAAACTATGACATTTGAGTCCAAAACTTCGATGGCAACCGTAAAAAAGGCACCGCCGACACGATGCTGCTCCCAGGGGCCGCATAAATTTATTCATAGTTACACAAAAAAATGCGCCGCAACGCGCGTAATGTCCGACGCCGACCCATTCAATTGCTAAATTGCTCCTATTAATCTGTCACGAATCAATCAAACTTCCACAGAACAGAAGCTCCTCCTTTCCTTTCAGCTCTCTTGTACTCGTTGGACACAGATCTACTCAGATCCTACCCATCAAGATCGATCCGCCTAATGTCTCTTTGAGGTTTATGTAAGTCTCTCCTGTCTCCACTCTTTCCTTTCCGTCATCCTACATTTTACAAATCAGACTTCAATAGTCGTGTCAGAGTTCATTATTCTCGTGCATTTGAATCTTTCATGCTCTTTCATAGTACCAGCTTTTAATTTTTTCCCAAATTTGGAATTAACCAAATTGGGTTGCTTACCTTTTCCGCGGCATTGCGAATTCGTAATCCAATTCGTAGCTGGATTCCGGTTGTCGATACGTGAAATCATAGCTCCTAAAAGCGTAATTTCGTGTGGCAGTTGCTTATTACCGAGTGAGCATCGCAATTTTGTTCCGCACCTTTTAGCGAGAAATTGTCACTTAGAGCATCTTATTACCATGTCGCCAATTGGTCCCTTCCTTTCATAGTTTCTGCCCCTGCGAGGATAGAATTGTGTACCTAGATATCCAATTGAACTCAAATTGAAATTATGAATCCTCTGATGATTGTTCGACAAGTTAAACTACTGGAAAACCAGTAAATGAAGTCAATGCTGTTATGTCAAATTCTAGTCTAGGATTTTGCAGAAAGTCAAAAGGGGCAATGGAGGGGTTACCATCATAGAGCTGGCCAAAAACTGAAGCTTTTGAGTTAGTTTGTATGCGTAAGATGGATGCCATGTAGGTAGGAGTGAGGGGTGCAAGCACCCTTGTGCTAAGGTGGTCAAATTCATCGCCTTGATTTTTGGGGGGAGAATATTTTACTAGTATAACTACCCGATAGTTTTTATGAAAAATAAGGTTTGAGGTGTGTTAAAATATACATTAGACCACCTTATTTTCATAATAATTCACACTAGTACTATTGGACGGATAAATTTTATATATCTTGTTTGCTGGTGTCTTTAAGATATAATGCCTCGTCTTTCTCTCTAACTCTCTTTTTCATCTTTTGAGGAATTGCTTTCAGTTCGAAGTGGAGGTGAAATATTTTTACTGACCGTGTTATTTTATCATCTTGATACAGTTGACCTCTAGTAGGCACTAAACTTACAGGACCAAAAAAAAACTATTAACTACTTTAACCCTTGAACATTGAGTGTTAAAAGAGGTCAAAAGGACATGCCTTAGTAGGGAATGTCTAGGTCTTCACTCGGATGAACTTTTCCAAACCTTATTTTGTTGCAAAGGGTTAATATTCTACTCCAAAGGTGCCTTTTTAGCGACAAATGGTGTGGATCTAGACTTTCCCTTGGCAAATATCAAATTAGAAATTTATGTTCATTTCTTCTCACTGTAAGTTACATACTACTAGATTGCATGCTACTGATACTTTTCATTTATCTGTACATATTCACATGAATCCTGTTACACTTGTTCAACATAATAAATGAAGTTTTTCGGGGTCATTAATTATTCGCCAAATATGGTTCAGTGTGTGGCCAAATCAATTTCAAGGACAGTTTTGTTGCCAAACCGATTTTTGGCCATTGCTCAAGGCCTGGGACAGTGGTCGTATAAATGCAAAAGAGTAAAATTCTGCGCAGTAGCACTTGTTTGTCAATGGTTCGAGTTACTTTGCCAAATTGTCTTGAGCTTAGGAATCCTATTTTATCTGCCCCTTAGGATTTTGAACACAATGCTGACATATGTGACAAATTTCCACTTTTGCTGGAAGCAAATAATTTCTTTCATGTGAATATGCTTGCAAGCTTTAGAATAAGGGGCTCTATGGTTCCATGGTCTAAGTATAGCCATTACCTATTTGTGTCGTTAAGCAAGCCTTCATTCTTTGCTTGCCCTTAAGCATAGAATGCCGATTAAAACAAGCTACTCAAATGGGGAGTATTTGGTACTTCTCTTTGCCTCTTATGCTATGTTATATGGACTCTTCAAAATGCGTGAAGTACCCGTGTCGGTCATTGGACACTTGGATATAGGTGTGGGATATGTGTCCAACACATCCTGTAGGATATGCCACTAAGAACACTATATTATAGTGTTTCTTTTAGTTCGTTATTGGTTTGAAATGATCTCAGTTTAAATTAAAACCATTTGCGCAACTTAAAACACCATGTAGGCTAAGGAATAACTGAATAAGTAATATGCAAGATAGATAGGAACATTTTGCCTTGTCCCTGTATCTTGGGTTTTGAAAAATAGACGAACCCGACACTTGGACACGTATCCGACTCAGACACTTGTACCAAGTCCATGTAACATAGCCCTTATGCAACTCTGGTTTGGAAGACTTGAGTAATTGTTTTATGTTGTTGCTGTAGTCATCAAGCAGTCAGTCTTTGCTTAAACTGGAGAGGGCATTTTTCATGTGTAATGGCGTGGTCAATGGTTCTCGCAGTATGCTAGAGACGAACTTTTTGTAGCCCTAGCTAGAAGACTACTTTTGAAGCTGTGGTATATGCTACTTGTTAAAGAAAGTTTAGGATTTGCAGGGGAAATATGATAATGGTTGAGCTTTTGTCAAAATTAGATTTGGTGTTACAGTTAAAATTAAGTCTTTTGATGATCATGTGTAAGCGATTGTGGTGTTTGGAGTAGGACTTTATTATTAGGTTGCTGTGTGAGATCTTGGGTTTAATCATTTTGATGGATGCTGTGGATCTATTTGTTTCTGGAAACAGTGCTTAATTTTCCATTAAAAGTGGTAAATAAGAGGTTTTTTGAATGTCGTTATCCGTATAACACTATAACTACTATTTATGCCCAGTAGTTATCCTGTTATGAAACATTGACTTAAATGGACCCATGAGGTTCAATTGGGCCAAGACATGATTATATGTTGTTACACATATATTGCTTTCTTTTGCTCCTACTTTGAGGTGGTCTACACATTTGATAGCGTCTCTTGACTCAAGACCTAAGCGCATTACTTGTTCATTCGCACCAGTGTTTAACTTTGTAGGCTTGACGATTTACACAAGTAGTCATGTCAAGAAAGCACGCAAGTTCCACTCGGCGCTATGCCAGCAATGGAGGCTTTCCATTAGCGGGGATTTTTCATCCTAAGTCACGTGCTACTCCTTTACTGTCCGTTGTCCTTGTGATAGTGGTACGTCTCATAATTATACTTAGTTTGCATTATAGTGTTATGCAAGAATTTCTCTGTTCAAATGGCACTTACAATCTTCCAGTTCCAGCCTATAAGAATTACAAAATTTGCTGCTACTACTTCTTTGGATATTGATTGATTGTTCATTTGTTATTTCAGGGCGCATTCTTCTTTGTTGGTTATTTTTTTAAGGGCTCAGGTATTTATCTTTGTTGGCGAAGTACTTTTATGTTGCTTGTTCCCAATTTAAGGGCCGGAACTAGAGATTAGGTCTCCTTCATTCTAGGGAACAAAAGAACTATCTCAATTGATGCTCGATAACTACAGTAGAACAGCATAACTATTTATTGTCTCAGGATCTGATCTGTTTATTAAGTGCTCAGTTCTAGGTCTACTTGCTTTCAACTTGACGTGCATTTATTCTTTGTCCTTCCCATGCATGGACTGAATTGTCGTTCAAAATCTAGGTGTATCTGGAGTCGACAAAGAAGCATTAAGTAAGATTGAAGGTAACATGCTCTGGATTTTTTCCAACTTTTTTTTGTCTATATAGCTTTTATGCATCTAGTAGTACAACCAGGAATTGTCATGAAACTTTCGTGTGTTAGCTTAACTAGAGTGGTAGCAACTTTCAGTATTTTAACTTGAAAGAGTAATGTCAAAATGAACTACATCAACTTCTTCAAATATAGGGGGAATTAATTGTTCCTTTTCTGCCCCTTGCCGGCATAGCCCAAGCCAGACACATTAAATGCCTGTTTAAAATGATCTGATTTTAGTCCATCCTCATTGGACTCCTTAACGACGTGGGTAAATAATTTAAAGCCCTTAGATAATTTCTAGCTCAAGATTACTTGAAAATTAAAAAGCCTCGAACTTCCACAACCATTTACCAGTTTCATTTGAATCCCTTTTATCATGCTAACATCTGGATGACTTTGAAGCAGACAATCTGGAAGCTTTTAAGAATCCGATGGACCTTAACTATCATAGCCGACGTTAATCCAATTATATATTTAAATACTTTAACACAGTAAAACACACAGATACACATGTATGTATATGTTTGAGTTTACTGAACTATCTTACTAAGTCCTGACATTGCAAAGTTAACAAAAGAAAACCTTAGGTGACGCTTCACATCTAATCGCTGCTTATATTGGCATTTTAGCAACACTGTTTCAAACTTTAGGGGATGGCTCAGGTTCGTCAAATCTTTCTTTGTCTTGCAATTGGTCAATCACATAACATTCTGGTCCGGGATCATCATCAAAGTGGCAAATGGTGCAAAAATTTATCTGAAGCCAGTTTTTAATGGACTTTGGATGGGAGGGGTGAAATGCAAACAGGGTATTGGTCAAGGGTCAATAAACCAAAAAAAGGTTAAGGCCTAATTGATACCAGTTAGTTTAGTGGTGAGTACTGTAGTTTAAAAATCGAAGTGAGCACATAATCTTACTCTGTTTGAATTAACCTATAACCAAATTCAATTTGATCTTAAAAGAAAGCTATATTCGGATATGGGGTTTGTAATTCAATCTCTTAAAAGGATCAGATTAGAATCTGTCTCTTTATAGACTCCTGCTGCTAGCAATTACTCCCTCCGTCCTACATAATTCGATCACTTCTTTTTTTGCATGCAGATTAAGGATATTGGTTATATATTGTATGTTTTCCATTCTATCCTTTAGAGAGAGGGGGGAAAGGAAGTGGGCCAGGAGAGAGAAAATTAATTAGTGGAGTGTTAATGTGGAGAGAGAAATAGAGTAAAAAAGTGTAAGAAGGTGGGTCAGGAGAGAGAAAATGAGTTGGTGGAGAGTTAAATCTATAGAGAGAAATATAATTAAAAAAGTATAAGATGGGTAAATAAGTAAAAGTACCTACATAATCTTTCTTAATTTGGAAAGTGAGTAATTTTTGTGGGACGGCCCAACAAAGAAATATGATCAATTTATGTGAGACGGAGGAAGTATTTCTTAATCTTAAAGGCAGGAGAAACAGCAAGAAGGAAACACAGCTGCTTCTTTTATGTTCCAATCATCGATAGGGCAGTAGAATTTGATTGCGGTTGGATTACCTGAGGTCTTTGTCTTTTAATAAGGGAAAATTGCGCAGAATACCCCTGTGGTTTGGGGTTATTGCAAAAAGCCACCCGGGGATACAAAAGTTGCAAAGGCCCCCCGGTAGTGCTTTTTTTGTTGCAACTGTTACTAGAAGTCACTTAATCTTGACCACAAGTGACATATAAAGTGTTTTCGGTAAAGCTTTTGATAAAAATGTGTAACATCAGTTGGAAGTCCTTTTATTCTAGGTGACTATACCTGCACATTTGAAGTTCAGAGAGCAATACCTATCCTAAAGAAAGCATATGGTGACAATATGCGCAAAGTTTTGCATGTGGGACCTGATTCTTGTTCAGTAGTCTCTGCATTGGTAAAAGAAGAAGAAACTGAAGCATGGGGTGTGGAACCGTATGACATAGAGGATGCTGATGCGAACTGCAAAAGCCTTGTACGCAAAGGCATTGTACGTGTGGCTGATATCAAGTTCCCTTTGCCATATAGAGCAAAGTCATTTTCTCTTGTTATAGTGTCTGACGCACTTGATTATCTATCACCCAAGTACCTGAACAAGACTCTTCCAGATTTGGCCAGGATATCCGCTGATGGTCTTGTTATATTTACTGGTAATTGCTTGGAAAGTCAAAACTACCTTATAACTGGATACCATTACTATGTACTCGATATACTATGTTGGTAAGGCTTTATTTAAAATACATGCATTCACTCTATTATTTCACTTCTAGGTTATCCAGGTCATCTGAAGGCTAAAGTTCTAGAGCTATCAAAATTTGGACGGCCGGTAAGCCAGAATCTGCTGCTTATGTAGTTTTTGTTCTGTTCATTATGATTGTTCGTGTTTTTGGTGATGTGATGGGCCTGCAGTACTAGGACACTGTGAAAGTTTTGTTGGTGTATAAAATGCTATCACATGGTTAGGTTTCACTTATCTATTAGTCTGCGCTGTAGATTTCGTCTAATGGTTGTATAATCTGGCTTCTACAAAAAAACTAGCTGTGACTTGGAGACTGATTTGGCCATATTTATAGGCTAAACTGCATGATATTACTTCTGTTGGGGATCCTTTTTTGTATGTTTTTGAAAGATAGCACGAAATGTCAGGCATATCTGTAACTTAAGGTGTCTTCAGCTATAGAGAATTGGTAATCTGAGTCATGCATGGATAGTTTTGGTTACTCTTGGCCGCACAAAATTGTTTTTGCGATTAGGTTTCTATGTAAAGAAAGGTTTTGGTGACTTGGGTTAAAAAAAAGAAGTCTACGCAAGTGCAGTTCTGCATAAGAAATGACAATAGAGGATAAATTAGTCCAAGACCTTAAAGGTACTAAAGATAAAGTAACATTACAAGATTAATGTCACAACTGCGATAGCTGGTGAAAGAGAAGGCTGTTGATGGTAGCTGTCCACTGTTCCGTTGTACCCTTTTGTTGTTTGCAGTCAACACTTATATATTTACAGTACTACAACAATTTGATAACAAAAGTGTTCTTTGTTCACATCTGAAGGCAAAAAAGCGGAGCTCGTCTTGGTGGATACGCTTTTTTGTTCAGACCAGCTTAGAAGAGAATGAAGCTGCAGTCAGAAAGTTTGAGCAGGCTGCAGCCAAGAGTTCATACAAGCCGAGGTGCCAAGTTTTCCACCTCAATTCATACCATTGATAGCATACATACAGCAGCAATCTATTCATTTTTTGTCTTTGCGGGTCTATTTCGCAGCGATGTCGACATATTCTTCATCTCTTAAAGCAAATGTGCCCCATAATTCAATCTCGTTGTTTCATCACCTTATGCTGTGCTTAAATCTTTACAGGCGGTATTTATTAATTAAGAGTGAGACGAGGTTGGCCTGAGAATTGTCTACATCTAGATACATTCTTAACATTATGTTTTTCTGACCTGCACGTTGCTGTTTCTACTTTACAAATTGTTCTTTAACTTGAGTGACCCAAGCTCGCAACTTTTAAATATTTGTCATGGTCGTGGACAGGCTGTTTAGCCACTCATTCCATATCACGGAAGAAGCCGGGGACCAAATCGTTCCAGTATTGGCAGCGAACAGTAATCGTATTTACTAGTCAGATTGTGGTGGCAAAACCACAAAAGCTACATGAAAGTTCACTGGAATGGAGGAGGTTTTTTCAACTCAAGGAAAGGGGTCAAGTCTCAGGGTTCCGAGTCATAGCATAAGATGCAAGCTTAGAGAGAAAGGATAATTCTAGACAGAGCTTGCAAAATTTTAAACTTTGTTCTAATTTTCAATTTGGCAAATTGCCAACATCTTAAAAAGGTTCTCACATCAGTTTTCTGTTCTGCATAGCCTCTTGACCCCTTCCTGACAAAAAAAGCTTCGAGTGAAGAACGTACTTTTATCATCACCAGAAATCCCCACAGGAACATTGCCCTCCTTTAAAGCAATGAAATCTGTGCGTGTCCCTAACTGTAATCTCCCTCCCGGTTATAGCAGATATACATTTGATTGCGTTGTGACAATCCCCACATATTCTCAGATTCTTCACCACAAGTAAAGGCTCTCCATCTTTAGTTGATAGCAGTCCGAAAGCAACTGCCAGCTTCTCGCTATGATGTCTTAACCTTATCTCCTTTTCTCTTCCCCTTGTTCCATCGTCCTTCACTAAAGCCCATCTCAAATCTGGCACATAGCCTGCCCGCTTCATTTTCTTTGACATCTCTTCCCAGAACCTGAAAATCTCTTTCATCATTGGGTGTGAACTATCTTCGGCCACAAATACATGCACCCTCTTGTTCACCTCCATCCAACTACAACCTGGTTTCTTCTTTACTCCATTTTCTCGCATAAGTTTCCTAACAGTTGCGACTTCTTCCCATCTGCCAGCACTGGCATACATATTTGCAAGCATGACATAAGGCGCTGCATTTGACGGTTCCAGTAGAAGACACTGGTTGGCTGCCTTAACTGCTAGGTCTAAATTTCCATGTGTCCTGCAGGCCCCAAGCAACGACCCCCAACCAATAGAGCCAGGATTGTATGGCATCCTCTCAATAAGCCCCTCTGCTTCCCTGAGTTTTCCTGCTCGACCTAAAAGGTCAATCATGCAAGAGTAATGTTCTGCCTCCGGTTGAACCCCAAACTTTTCAGTCATCATATCAAAATACTTCTGGCCCTCTTCAACTTTGCCGGTGTGTGCACATGTAGAAAGGACGGAGATGAAGGTAATACTGGATGGGGCTATATCTGAGTCGAGCATCTGCTCAAAAAGACGCAAAGACTCTGTTTCAATTCCATGCTGTGCATAACCTGCAATCATTGAATTTAAAGAAACAGTGTTCTGCTCAGGCATCCTATCAAATAACCGCCTTGCATCAAGCAGATTTCCACATTTAGAGTACATTGCGATCAGGGCATTGTTCACTGCAATTCTATTCGACGGGATATCAGATTTAAGCGCCAAAGAGTGAATCTGTTTCCCTTGAGATGGAGATGACAAATTAGAGCACGCACTAATCACACACACGAAGCTGCAATCATCCGGGCGGTAGCCAACACGCTGCATTTGCGTAAAACAATGGAGGGCCTCTTCAGAGAAGTCCTCATTCTGGGAGTACCCAGAAATCATTGTGTTCCAAATAACCAAGTCCGGTTCAGAAATTTCTTGGAACAATTTCCTACAATTTGACATACCACCACGACATTTTGAATATAAGTCAATCAAACCACTTCCTACATGGGAATTCTGGTTGAACCCTGTCTTGATTAGCTGGGCATGAAACTGAATCCCACCACATAAATCCTGCAAACATGTAAACGCGGTCAAAACACTGGCAAGAGTAAACATGTCAACGTATAACTCTCTATGAACCATTTCTTGATACAATGCAAGCGCTTTCGCTCCTTCGCGGTGCTGGCCATACGCCACAATCATAGAATTCCAAGACACCTCGTCTTGGTTCACACCCATCCCATAAAACACCCGCTTGGCTTCTTCCAAAAACCCGTTTTTTCCGTAATACGTGATGAGCGTATTGTTAACCGAAGTATAAGAGTCGAACCCACCCAAAATCGCCAACGAATGCAGTTGGCTAATCAAAACAATGTCGCTTGAACAAGCCGTGACAACTGCCGAAAAGGTGAACCCGTCCATGTCAAGACCCTCCTCTCTCATCCCCAGAAACAAGCGCAGTGCAGGCCCGGTATCGCCGCGGTCAGCGTAGGCGGAAATGAGGGTGTTGTAAGACACGAGGTCTGGCTGTGGATTTTTGTCGAACAGTTGGTGTGCAACATGCGGCTGTGATTCTTTAGCGTAGGCCGCAATAATGGCGTTGAACGTGAAGACATTGGGGTGCGGGGCGGCGTCGAAGGCCTTGCGGGCGGCGGCGAGGCGGCCGCATTTGGAGTAGAGGAGGATGAAGTGGTTGTCTAGGTAGGTGGAAGGTGGGATGAGGGACTTGGTGTAAAGTGCTTGCAGGGATTTGCCTGTTAAGAGGTCTCTCTGGGCAATGCATGTTTTTAAAGTTTGGCAGAAGCGTTGCAATGTCCACGAGATTTGGTTCATCTAAATGGCATGGGGCATGTACCGTCGCAGCTAGCACATGCCACCTAAAGGGAGGATTTGATTCGGGCTGGGATGGGCTTTCGAGCTCATGCTACCAACTAAAGTTGGTTAGGAGTTAGGACTTTCAGGAATACATCGATTGGGCTTATGTGATCGCGGGCAGTCCACGCTATGAAATAGAAAATATGAATTCGTTGGGCTTCCGGACCCTTGGATTAGAGCTTAGAGGTTTAGGTACCCTTGGATTAGAGGTTCAGGTACACACAACGTTATACGGCTAGTTAGTTCATGAGCATAAGAAAGATCTTGCGACTATTGTTCAAGAATATAGTAAATTTACGAGGTAATATAGTTTTGAAGGGTTGATCATGACACACAGGCATGCTTGGAATTGCTTGTAACATGACATGTAGCTCGAGGATAACCCACTAGGGAGTCGTCTCGTGGTCATACCTATCCGGTTTTTCGAACGAGCTAGGTTGAAAACTTAGTCAATTCATGTAACCAAAGGGACACCAAATAGGGCGCGCCTTCCCTCTCTCAGGTCGTCATTACCGTCCTGGACGACCTGACAAAGAAGCCATGACGCTCGAGAATGCTCAGGACTTCCATTTTGAACTATGAGACTATAAGTTGCCGTTAGCTAGGAGCAGAGCCTAGATGTCATTATGCCTGCTTTAGCAATGGTGGTCACTCTGTGCACACTTCCTGTAAAGGGCATTATGATGAAAGATTTCTCTCCCTAAAAGATGTTTTCTCTTACCACTTTTTTCGGTTACAACATCTCTTCTCTTACCTATGCAAAACGTTTGCTTGCCAACGTGAAGGCCAAAAACTAAAGCCAATCTGCACACAAGTTCCCTGGTATCGGGGTGGTGATCCAACTATCGGATTCAGCGACCAACTCCTCCATGTTTCGCCATGCACTTCAGGGAAATAAAACAATGTGCACCCTAGTACTAATTGAGTTGTTATCAAGAACGTGATTTTATTTTTACCTGGTTGTACTAACCTATTCTCGGCTGGAGCTAGTGAGCACAGATAATTTAAGCTGGAAGACTGATATTTGTACTGAAATTTGCTGATACTGTTACACAATTTCACTTACTAAACTTCTAGCATTTCCTGACAAATTGTCAGTATCTATGTTCGCAATGAATCCTGCTGAATGCAAGACACCCCTGGTTCGACCGCTTCACCTTTGGGGGCATCTGAACATGGTGGGAGCAGTGGATCAGTATTGGCTTCTTGAGCCTCTGATGATTTTAGTTTCCAAGAAGAGACCATTATTGACCTAATCTTAGAAGGCAGGGTCTTTGATGTTCCAACTCTGTATACACACATAGGTGGCAATCAATATTAGCTGATTGCCACAACTAAGATTGCCGGGGTTGAAACTTCAAACATGCCTCCCAAGGAGCAGCAGAATGAAACATATGCTTTAGGGTTTGTTTTGGTAGGGAAGATGAGAAAAGTGAGGGATGGAGAAGTATTTCCCCTCCAATTTTCCATCCATAAGCATGGAAGATGCCTTTTTTTCTTATGTTGTTTGGTTTAGTCACACGAAAAAGACGAAGGAAATAGATGCTTACAATAGTTTTATCATCTTACATCTTTTTAATGTATTGAATGCAGACATTTAAGACGATAAAAAAAGTCAAATGAGTGAGTCACACTTTTCTCTACCATTTTCGACCAATTTTAGGGGGAGCATGGTGGGGCACAGAAAAAAAAGTTCATTCATCCTGCCTACTTTTTGCAAACTCTTTTTCATCTTTCCAATTTCAATCGTATAAAATGAGCTCAATACTAGCCATGGTGCTCGATTGGCATATGCATGGCTCTACACACGATGTAATGTTGAAGTATAAGAGGCAATAAAATCAATATTTGCAACATTCTTAACCCTGAATGGGCCTTGCCAGATCCACATATCCTCTGCTGTCTTCCGCTCTGGGATTGTAATGAATGGAGTTACACTTCGCTGTATTTCAAATATATGCTCGATTAGTTACAAAAAACAAAGGTGGATACCTAATTTTCCACCCCTTAGCCCAGTTGATTCTTTTTCTCATGAACGTCTAAAATGCTTAGGACAAGGGTGGACTGGATTCGATCCAGAGGTCGTGCATAAAATCGTTCCTTTGGAACAAGTTCAAATAATCCATCAATTATTGTCTCGCTTCTTCAGTCTAGTATTTATGAAAGTTTATTTCTTGAAGTTCGTTCCCTTCCTACTTCTTTCAAACTCTTTTTCATCCTCCCTTCCAATTTCAATCAAATAAAATGAGCTCTTGGATACCAACAAGGCACAATACTAGCCATGGTGTTCGATTGGCATATGCATGGCTAGCCACGCACGATGTAATGTTGAAGTATAAGAAGCAATAGAATTAAATATCTGCAACATTCTTAACCCTGAATGGGCCTTGCGGCCCTTGCCAGATCCACATATCCTCTGCTGTCTTACACTTTTGGATTGTCATGGATGGAGTTACGCTTTGCTGTATTTCCAATATATGCTCGTTTTATTAGGAATCACAACGGTGAATACCTAATTTTCCACCCCTTAATTAGCCAGTTGACTCATTTCTTATGGAGGTTTAAAATGCTTACGAGAGGGGTGGACTGGATTCGATCAAGAGGTCGTGCATAAAATCATTCATTTGGAACAGCGTCAGACAACCCATCGTTTGTTAATTCGCTTTGCTTTGACTTATTAGTACATATAAAAATTTATTTCTTAAAGTCTAATCGACAGTCCATGAGTCAGTCATCCCTTCCTGCATGTAACTAAAAATTAACGAGAAAAAATAAAGTATGATCTGAAAAGTTACCAAATAGGGTTAAATAACATCATTCATGGTCGCTGATTAAACACCCAAACATAACTAACAAAGTGGCTAGACACAAATTTGATTTACGGTGTCACCGGGGATTAAATCCCATAACTGATAGCAAGACAAAATAATACGTCCCAACATCTAATAGCAAGAAATGGGATAGTTGGGGGGTTTTGAGGGACTGGAGAGTTGATGAGACGGGGGGCCAATCACCCAGAGCAATAAATTGCGTACCAACGCAGGAATGATGCTCGCTTTCAAGCCTGGCTGTACAAGTCCCTATCCAGAGGTTCAATAAGGCAGATGGTGGTATAGTGACTGACCACTTGGGACTCTTGTTGACAAAGATTGCTTGTCATGCCGAAAACTATTGAGAAACCGGCTCGCAGGCTCATCTGGGAGATCTTCTTTTGACATGTGAGCATGCTGCCATCCACGCTCGACTGTTACACATGACGCCCCACTTTGGTTCATGCAAAGACAAACGAGTGTTAACTGGATCGAAAGAAACAACCAAGACACTACTAGGACTACCTCCCATGGCTCCTCTCCAAATTATATAGCAGCCCACCCCCCTCTCACACGGCTCTGGGTCCAGTACCCACAATTATGTTGTACGACCCTCCAATTGCGCGGTTTGTTGTAGAGCTGCAATTTGGATTGTGTTTTTATGAGTTGGAACCAACCCAACTCAAAAAAATGTGAGCTTTTATCTAACCTAACCCACTTAGTTAATTAGTTAGTTACAAAATGAGTTTCGGATGGATTGAGCCAATATCATCGTGAGTTATTTTGGGTTGGGCTTTTATAACCAATTTTTGTAGAAACACATTTCGTTAGTAATTTCCATATAAAAAAAAGCATCACCAGACACTACCACTTACTGTCGCACCACCATCCGTCGCCGTAAATAATCACCGTTGCCACAGCCAACGCCGCGCAATCGTCCCCCGCCACCTCCACTTCTGGTTGTCGCCACCACCACTGTCAGCAGGCACCCCAACCTCCGGTATTGCCACCTCTTGCCGACATCACCAGCCAACACACACTATTTTTTGTTTAAATAAAAATATTCTATCTTTGTTTTTATTAACTCACTGAAATCCAAGTATACTCAATCAACCCAACCTAATTAATTCAATTTGTTTTTGGGCTAAATTAAAGTTCATTTAATTTAAAAGTACATGAATTTTCTTGAGTTGAGTACAAATTAATTCAACCCAACT
This sequence comes from Escallonia rubra, assembly GCA_033065855.1. Classification (NCBI taxonomy): domain Eukaryota; kingdom Viridiplantae; phylum Streptophyta; class Magnoliopsida; order Escalloniales; family Escalloniaceae; genus Escallonia; species Escallonia rubra. The sequence continues at coordinate 314,033 of JAVXUO010001548.1, forward strand.
AACCACTCAAGTTGCACCCCTACTATGGTCATAGACAACAATGTCCTCATACATACAATAACAGCATGAAAGTTGTCCTGTTTAGCATTCTAAAGAGTGTTGTTAAAAGTCATACTAGTGTAGCCTAGTCCGATTTCAAAATGAAACTATGACTCAAATTCAGCGGAGAAGGACTGAAAAATTAGTGCGCGAACCATATGTCAGTCCAATTAAGATACATTTTTTCTATTCGCAGATCGGTGTATTCAACGCAATTAAGTACTTAAAATTTAAAATCTTCAATTAACTTTAATTAAGTGTATTTGATAACACTTAACCGTGTAACAGTTAAAAAATTAACTCGTGCCAAAAAGAGACCAAAATTTTAAGTCGGGTGAACTTACTTAATACTTATTACGCAATTAAAGAGAAATTTGGTCAAAAGTTTTTGTACAAAATTTCACGCAAAAGAATAATATTACCGCCATTACACCGCCATAATCAAATAGCAACACCATTTTCACCGCACTAGAGCCACCACCACAAGCACTATTTTCATTCCACCCTACCACCACAATTACCACGGCCTAGCCACCGCCATTACCACCACCAACACCATGGACACCACGAGGACATCGCCATCTCCACCACACCGTTGCCGCCGCCGCCACCACCTCCTGCACCTCTGTGAAATCTGTCTCCTTATCCACCACACTACAGTCGCCACCATGACCATCAGGCCTCCTCCTGTCGCCACCATCACAATCGCCAACACCATATCTTTATCACCTTTCTGCCACTACCACCACCACCACCAATACAATCAACGCGACTTTGGTAATAAAATATTATACATACAAATGTAAATATTAATTCTGGTAAAATGGATAAATTTATGAAATGAAATGATTTTCAGACATCTGATTTTCTTTACAAACATGTTAACTTAATTTTCAGTGGTGAAAACTCAGTTCATTGCTTAATGTTTCCAGTTTCACATATTCAACGCTTAAACTTTCACCATTTAAATTTCAGTTATGTCAAACAAATTTCTTTAGTATGAAAACATAACATCAGCTAGCACCTAAGGCACTACTCACTATTCTTCGGGCATGAAATCTCATAAAAAATTTTACCTAAAAATGTTGTCGTACCATATTTTGACTGTAATACTTGTTTGATAAGTTCTCAAACTAAGCAACTATTTTCGTTAATGCCCTTAATATTATAACATCGTAAAAAATTCATGCTGTATACACTAAAAACATCCACTTGTTCATACAGGCAGAGCTGAGAATGAAGCATATATTTAATCCAACAGTCGTGACTGAGAGAGTGCAAAATTTCACCTAGTATTTCTCCTCTGAAACACAGTCATTCGACGTTTGCCTTTATGCTTACGCATAGAACTTGCATGCCTCTTGGTCTATAACAGCATCAAAGTATCAGATTTCTTGATGGTCCAAATTCATAGATGACTCCGCTAGCTTACATTACGTGATGTTCTTCTTCTAAGTAAGTACATACTTGGGATTATTGACAGATGCGTATGCGCTTATTTCTGTGGCCAAACAAGCCGTGATAGAGATGACGAATTTGTGTCTATCCAACAAAGCCATTGCATGATACATCCCATGACGAACTTATCTACTAGGACATGCATGCAGTACTAGTTTTGACCAAGAAAACGTAATTAGTGACCAACCATGCACGACTGTTATGTTGATCATGAATCTGCGTATTCAAAAGTAGCAATTAGACGCCTTTCATTCGCCCTAGTTGTAGCGAAGAAGAGTATTCTATATTTACTCGCCCTAAGCAAAGAAAAAATAATAATTTTCCAGTCAGTTTCAACTTATGTTATAGAATTACTTCTCGAACCCTCTCAACTTTTTTGGCAAAGAAAACAATTAATTTTCCAGTCAATTTTTTGCAAAGGCAATTTACGAGCATACATCTACGAGGCCTTAGGCGCAGAGATCACCCAGAGCATAACAATATTGGTATACATGCAATGGGCAACAACAATGGCAAAACAATCTTCTTAGGTCAGACGCAATACACGTTCTTTCGTTGTAGCGACTGCATCTATAACCGCACATTGCTTTGGCATTAAGAAAAAAGGAATTCGGATATACCTTGCAATAAAGTTAAAGTATACAAAATTCCTTACACGACTTATAACAAAAAGTCAGCCCTCTTTGGAAGAGCTTTCAGAAGAAGACTTTCTAAAGTTTCACTCTTGACTCTGCACTGTGTTTACGTGTTCTGCTTCAAGAAATTAATGTTGGTTGAGTTGGTATATGTAACTTTCGTTGACCTTCAACCCATTTGGCTGCATATTAGTTCCAGAGCGAGAGTTAAGTATCAAACAAAAGTTTCAGAGGGAGAGGGGGGGAAGGACCCTACATTAATCAAGAGGGGGAAGCAAATGGTCCATGCCCGTGTCTCCTAGGCAAATGGTGCGAGGAATGGACTAACGTGCTCGCTTCATGTTAGTTGTCACCATGACTGACTTGCTTGGTCCCTTATATTAGTCCCTAGCAACAAGTCTGCATATATACTAAGGGGTGTGGTGGGGGCACTTAAGCAAGGGCTTCCACATGCACTAATGACCCTTCGTCGGCTACAAACCACGTGGCCCTCCTTGAGCATTCAAACCTTCTCCTTAATAAGCATGAAATTCTTGAAAGGGTTAGCTTTGGAAAGAAGAAGCACTGCAACCAGAAAGAATGGATAAGTTGGAAGGAAAAAAAATAAAATTTGAGATTGGGTAGAACTTTGCATCCATTGTCTCCAACATCACAATGAACACAAAAATATATGGGCAAACAATAAATTTAGTAGCTAGATAAGTAGTTGTCAGCCAATTCAGCTAGTAAATACAACATTTCAGCGATAAATGGATTAGAAAACAAAGATGATATCAGTGGGACATTGAAGTCGATTCACGTACCTTAAAAGGGAGCTCTTTAAGTTTCCAAGTAACAAGGTTCCTTCCACAACATGAACTGTAGAGAAATCTGAATCTTGTCCCCAATTTAGCTTCAACCCGTTGTGCCCAATTGCTACAAAATTGAATCTCATCGATCAAATCATTGCTAGCCTTGAGAGAACACGTCTGCAGTAACTATGGGAAGAATTGCGACATCCTACAAACATAAGGGTCCATCTCTTTCCTCAGCATCCATTTTAGTGCTTTGTAGTCTACTATATTTACTCTATAATGAGGAATTTTATCCTAATCAATCATTGATCAGTCCAATGGGATACGTACTTCGCATCCTTAAAAATACTGAATTACTTGAGAATATAGGTCTTAACATTAGTAGTTCCTCTTTGAGAATACTGTATTTTCCTCTTAGACCGGAAAAATATAGGTCTTAACATTAGTAGTTCCTCTTTGAGAATACTGTATTTTCCTCTTACATTTTACGATTTTGCGACAAAATTTATATAATTACATATTTTCCTACTTGAGTGACATTTCGCTGACAGATCAACTGATGCTATATTGACTCTAATTAATTTTGCCGTGATAGCTAGGAATTTGGTTTAGGCTGAAGCTTTATTGATCTTTTAGTTACAAAGTTGAATTCGTAAATATATTCCCTAAAAAGTCAGTTAGTTATCAACTTGTACAAGTCAAAAGCGAGAGGAGAGACAGAGAGATGGTCCATAAGAAAGGGAGGTCGTTACTTTTTCAGGGGAGTGGTTAAGGGCCAATTAGGCTACTTCATGGTAGCTTCTTCATGTTGGGGTATAGACTTTCATACCCAAAATGGTCCCCTCCAAATTCAGCACAATATTGTAATAAGTGATTATGAGCTCTAAAAGTTTAAGTTATGATATTAATCATCATATAGTCAATACCAAATTAAGCAGTAACGATGTGTGAAAATGTTTAAGTCACAATCCTAGCACCCGCTTTGTAAACTCAAAATTTAAAGAGGATAGACGAAAGTTAACAACACACACACACACACACCATATGTATTATGTTGCACCATATAAACTTGTTTTATCCAAATTAAGTCTATTAATTAATGAAGACCATATATACTAATGGTGCTGAAAGCCAAAGATTGCGAATTGTGCGATGGTGATCGGACCATGGCAATCCCAGTTAAACCTCAAAAAGCCAAAGCTAAAGGATCAAACGCGATGCTGTTGCTAAAAGTGCCATCATGAGCTGGCCCTCACTCGAAACAGACTTCTCAAAAAGATATGGTGATACTTGAAAAAGGCAGAAGCAAGCACCTCCAAATCTGGGAGCGCATCAATCACCACTATCACCTACCAAGCTATTATATTCAACATAAGGTAATTAATAAAGTAGAGTTCATAAGTCCCTATTAAGCACTTCATTACCTAGAAAAGGGGCTGTGTAGCTAGCTTATGACTTCAAAATGAGGTATAAAAGTGATCATCATCATTCTTCTTTTGCCGGCCCGGCCTTGTGGCACTGTGACAGATTTCTCCCATTTATGCTCAGGGTAATCCACGAATCAGGTGGCTAATACCACGGCGCAAGGGTTGTTTAGTCGTTGTTAATTACAGCAATTACTGGAATCTTCGCTAGCTTTTGAACTTCTTCACTCGGAAGTTTCTGCTTTTAATTAGGGTTTGAGCTTGTTCATTACCTAAGAAATATCTGTGCAAAGGCACTCATGTATACATCTACTGTCCGTTTTTAAGCATAACCCTCCAAACTCTCCCATCCATCTACCATTTCACCATCGAGTTGTTTAGTTTTTTTTTTTGGTTACACTATCGAGTTGTTAAGTGCCACTACTTGAAAAAACTTTCTACGTCTGAATATCAAAATCCATATCAAGAAATTAATTCTGTTTCTGAGGAATTTTGGACATTTAAAGTAACGTGAAATAATGGATTAGTATGCAAGTATGAGTTAGCAGTAGGCAGAACATTACACACATACTAATGTAGAGAAACATGTAGAGTTCTAGCACTACTGAGGTTGACCTGAAGTTAAAAGTTAAAAACAGGTTTATGAAGGATTAGACTATAGAGCCACCATAAAGAGGTTTACTTTCTATCTGTGTGTGTGTGTGTGAGAGAGAGAGAGAGAAGAAATGGCAGACATGAAGTAGAAAATGGGGCCATTCGAGTCGGGGAGCATATGGACCAGGACACGGTCACGGGGTCCAAGTTGCATGGCCTTTGAGGGTCACGTTTGCCATTGTGTTTGTGTCTACGATATCGGACTCAAATTTTCTCCAATAATAAAATAGTTTGGCTACATCTTATAGTTTTTCTTTTACTCGTTCCATTTTCCAACATCCCCACAAAAAAGCGAACTGCACCCCGTTTACGTAAATGGTGGCATATGCGCGTCGAATTAGTGTTACATGAAGCTAATATTCATATATCAAGTGAAACAGTGCTGGTCAAAAGGGTCTGTCTGGGTCAGCTGACGTGTCATTCCTTTACTGCCTCCTGATACGCCTATATATACAAGCTTCCATTGCATTGCAACATACTCCTCAGCACAAAATCATCAAATCACTCTACTGCGCTTTCTTCCACCTTCGTCTCTCTCTCTCTCTCCCTCTTGCAATTCCTCTCTCTCCCTCTTGCAATTCAGAGCTTCTTCCAGCTGTAGCTGGTGTTCTAGTTTGGCAGCCAAAAAAGGGGAAAAAAGGACCAAAACGAAGATGCTATCTAGGAAAGCCACGTGCAACTCGCATGGGCAAGATTCTTCGTACTTCCTAGGATGGCAGGAGTACGAGAAGAACCCCTATGATGAGGTCCGGAATCCTACTGGAATTATCCAGATGGGTCTTGCGGAGAATCAGGTTAGAAAGCTTCTAGTATTTTTTTACACTCTCTGGGAACAAGAAGAAAATCAGTCCAGTGTACGCGTATGAGACTTTTGCTGATCTTACAATATTCTCTTGCAGTTGTCTTTCGATCTCCTAGAGTCGTGGCTCAAGAACAACCCGGATGCAGCTGGGTTCAAGAGAGATGGAGAATCCATATTTAGAGAGCTCGCTCTCTTTCAAGATTACCATGGCCTCCCAGCCTTCAAGAATGTAAGCGCTTGTTTCCTTCAAATATACATTAATGAACTTAGTTATCTGTTTATCCTCATTATGTTAAGTAATGGCGTTAACTCCGATTTTCCCATTGCTTGCAGGCATTAGTTGAGTTCATGGCTGAAATAAGGGGAAACAATGTAAAGTTTGATCCAAGCAAGCTGGTTCTCACTGCTGGTGCAACCTCTGCCAATGAGACCCTCATGTTTTGCCTCGCTGAACAAGGCGACGCTTTTCTCCTTCCGACCCCGTACTATCCAGGGTACGTACTCCTTTTAAAGAGTTTACACATTCCGGTACAATTTTTTGACTCATAAATGATGTATTTCAATATATTTTGTGCGTTTGTAAACACTTTTTATTTCCCTGCATGTTAATGAAATTAGGACATCGTATGTTGCTTAAGCGTTAAACATGCTTTGCTGATGAAGTTTCACATTATATTATGCAGATTTGATAGAGATCTCAAGTGGAGAACCGGAGTTGAGATCGTACCAATACAGTGTCACAGCTCAAACAACTTCCAAATTACTGAATCTGCTCTGGAAGAAGCTTATCAACAGGCAGAGAAACAAAACCTCAAAGTCAAAGGTGTCTTGGTCACCAACCCTTCAAATCCTCTAGGAACAACGTTGAGCATGCACGAGCTTAATCTCCTAGTTACCTTCATTGCCTCCAAGGGCATTCATCTAATAAGCGACGAAATTTATTCAGGCACAGTTTTTAGCTCGCCAAACTTCATAAGTGTCATGGAGGTCCTGATTGAGAGGAACTACATGAATACCGAAGTTTGGAACCGAGTTCACATTGTTTTTAGTCTTTCCAAAGACCTCGGCCTTCCTGGTTTTCGCGTTGGAGCTCTTTACTCCAACGATGACATGGTCGTTGCAACTGCGACCAAGATGTCAAGCTTTGGTTTGGTTTCTTCTCAAACTCAGTATCTTCTCTCAGCAATGCTTTCTGATAAGGAATTCACGCGAGGATATATATATGAAAACCAAAAAAGGCTAAATAAAAGGCATGAGATGCTCGTACAAGGGCTTGAGAAAGCGGGTATTCGCTGCCTCAAGAGCAATGCCAGCTTGTTTTGTTGGGTAGACATGAGGCATCTTTTGAGCTCAAAGAGCTTCGAGGCAGAGGTAGAGCTTTGGAAGAAGATTGTTTACAACGTCGGCTTGAATATCTCCCCCGGTTCATCTTGCCATTGTACTGAACCGGGTTGGTTTCGTGTTTGCTTCGCTAACATGTCTGAGGAAACCCTAAATCTCGCCATGCAACGTATAAAGGCCTTCGTCGACACAACCACCGCCACGACCGACTCCGCCGCCACCAACAACAACCAGAGCCACCACCAATCAAACAAGAACTCAACAAGAAAGTCAGTCACCAAGTGGGTTTTCCAGCTGTCCTTTCACGGCCGCGAATCGGAACGATAGTCCAGTGTGAAAACAACTCCATACATCCACCATGTGGATTTTTTTCTCAACATTTTCCAATGTTGAGTACAAATTTAATATTTTTGGAGGGGTACTTTTTTATGCAGAGACCGAGTGCACTCAGTCCTTGTGGATTAGAAGTGGCATCCGCTTCATTTGTAAACCTTTTGAGTTCATCCATGAAATTTACATGAACTGTTCAAATATCCTCTTCTCCAACTCTAATGCTTTAACTTTGCGCCAGTCTTGGTGTTACACAGTCGAATTTGCAACGTAAGCTGGTGTTTAATTAATTAATTAATTGCGGCACAGTATGTGTATGGGTGCCGTAGTACATCGCTAATGGCTGCAGCGGCGCGATTAACGGCTAGAAACGGCGACGCATGTTGCCGACGTTGGCCGGTTTGATCTTGTTATTATATATATGTACACAAATTGTCAACCGACCTTTTGTTGATGTGCCTGTGGGTGTGCCGACGATGCCGTATAAGTAGCATATTATATTATTATTCTTGTTGTTATTATTAATGTCTGGGTCATAGGCCAAAGGAGTCAAAAGACAGTTGTATATTTTGGTATTATATATTGTAGCCTTTTAGGGTTTCCAAAAGTGTTCCTTTTTGAGGGGTGAGACACAAGTATAGAGAACCCTAATACGTCGTAATTGTTATTTAGGCTGAATGGTGAAGTTGTTGAGAATAGATCGAAGTTATCACGTAATTGTCATTGGAAAACGTCATTAAATTCGCAAGTGAAATTGTTTACTTGCAAGTAAAGTTCAGCGCTTGGCTGGAATATGCAAGTTTTGCATGCTGCCATATGCAAAATTACAAGGAGGTCTTCAGTTTGATGTTCTATTCATGGAGATTGAGCTTGAGTTTCTAATTTTTTTTTTTTTTTTGCTTAGTTAAGTAATTTCTGACTGCCATTATTTGATGGAATTTTTTGCCTTTGACTTTTTACAATTCTTAGATAGATAAACGACATGTTAACATCGACTCTTATCTTGATTTGTCAAATCATAAGTTATTTAATCTAAGATTTAATGTAATTCAGTTCGATTTTACCTGGTACTTAGAATTTTTTTTTGAACTTTTTTGCGCAATTCTACCATAAACTTTGGTACATGTGAACATTGAAAGTCAAGGTAGGGAAAAAACAATGCGAAAAACTAACATTCACAAATACTGTATTTATCTTAAAAATTCGCAAAAATTCAACTGAAGAAAATACGAAGAAGAGCAACGGAGAATAAGGTTCGTCGTCAATGGACTTTGAGTAACTGTTGGTAGTAAATCAAATGTCATTAGATTAGATACATAACACGAAGCCAAGCATCTACACTACCTAAGCATTCTTTGTGGATAAGTTTTGTGTCGGTGTAAAATGACTCTTGGCACAAGAAGACCAACCTAGCTATGTCATTGTTATTTAACCATGCACATATATATTCTGGGTACATTTGCCCCTTGTATATATGTTGATAGAAAGTCATTTTCAAAATAAAATCAATTTGGCAAGATAGCTTCTTTTTAGGCGGATGAGGTAAATGAATATGATCTTAATTATTGACAGTCCATCTGTGGCCCTTCAATTCCCCTAAGATAGATTAATATTTTATGTAAGTTTGAATACTGACATCGCCATGACTGAACTCGCCTTGACTTAGATTTTTAAACAGGAAGCACACTGATATCTGGTTAGAGTAGTTAAAATACAGTTTGCTTCGTTGGTGGACTTGCTTTGAAGCTAGGAAATTAAAAAGACGGTGGCTTGGTTTCTACATTTAGTAGTTGTAATTACCATTGGCATGGAACATAGATTTCTTCATGGTTAGTCTTTTCATGATACTGCTTTAATTCTCGTGATAAAGTATCCACAGAAAAGACTATTGAGATAAGGTAAATCCAAGCCAGAAATATCCGAGCTAAACCTTTGTTGTATTGGGAATACTTGTCAGTAGATTATTAGTTGGAGTTTATAGTTTAAGTACGTTGAGGTGCACGTGTTGAGTTGTGTTAATCTCTTATTTAGTAAGCGTGATTAAATAGTTAGGCATATGTACTTAAATGGAATGAAATCGTTTTTTCTTAAGCTTTCAAGTCAAATTGGACGTATTTTGTATGTCTGGATCATCTTTTTTTTGGGAATTTCCGATATAGGAATCCACCTTTAATACTGCGAATATGTCAAATGATGAGCCATACTTGCTTTAAATATAAACCGTACAGCTAAAATTAAACAAAATAGGACTTCATACAAATTTATTTACCACATTTTACGTAGTTACAGTTTCTTTGAAAAGTCAAGACTCTTAAGTACAATTACATTTAACTTTACGAAGTTATAAGTCACGAATTTCAAAGGATCAAAATGCGTACCAAAATAGGATGCATGTTCATATTAGAGTAATATGTGAAGTTAAATTTCACATTAAAAAATTATTGTGAGTAAAAATATACATAAATAAACCTTATACTAATTTTTTTTTTCTTTTATAAAACGTGACATAAGACTTAAAAATTGCCTTGGCGCTTTTAAGTCAAGTCGCACCCCAACATGTGGATGGCCTCAATTGTTAATCATCGACATGATCAATGTGAGCGAAACATGTCAAACTATTAGGAATACTCGCTATTTTTAAATACCGACTCACCTTTATTAAGTATGATAACTAGTGTGGGACTCATCTTCCGAAAGATTAAGCTATTAGATCGATGATTGTTAAACAGGGTATCAGAGCTCTTGTTGCACAAGCTCTTGTTGCACAAGCTCTTGGATTCGACTCTTTTCGCTTATATATTTGGCTTTTCCTTTATAATAGTGCAATTTTGACTCGCTCATTCGTCCAGGTTCTGGTTTATTTGTTTTCTATTCTTTTGTTCCTTCACCCGCAATCCCGATGGAGAATTTTGAGCATGATTAATATTTATATTGCTGGGTACACTCTCTAGAACAGATGGTTACAGAGCAGAGGGTCATAGTAACATCGGACAAACGTCAACTTCTCCAAGTTCACAAACTACTTAAACTCATCTGTTCCCATGATATAACTTCATATAAAACTTAAATTTATCTGTGTGGCATGATATGCGGATAATAGGTTTCGTAACGTTAAATGGTCCTTGCATGAGGGATTTGGTAGCTCTTGTTAGTAAATGAGAAGTTTAAGAAATAGTGTTAGCATAAAATAATATGCAACGGAAGTGGGAATTTTGGTCGATGTCCATGTTCTTGTTGACTCCATACATGTGCTCAAGAAACTACCCGGTTGTTGCTGCACATTTGGTATGGTTCTAGACTTGAATTCCAACCTCTCGTGATCTTGGTGAGGTATGTAATGAGATCAGGGAACATGAAAATGGAGAATGGCTTTGGGTTTAGTACCCCATGTTGCTCTCCTTTTAACTGATTTCTTTATTCCTAATACCATGTATTCGTATTTAATCCCAATGTCAACAGAGATTTTGTTGAGTTGATTACCTCAAAGTGTCCTATATTCTGAGCGGTCGACTATATACGTACCTAGCTAACAAGTTTGGAGAATCGTCGAAGTCCAATTTTTTTTTCCAAAAAGTTTTTCAAAAAAAACGTATCATACCATGAAAATCACTCAATGAAAAAATATGCTAAAATATGTGATGTTTACTATATTGGGTAGCATCTTGGTGTACATTAAAGAGATGTTCGGTCTATAATTAATATTATCTCTTTTTCAAATTGCTAATCCGAAGTCCAATTTTGAAAGCTATCTAAAGCCAAATTTGCCAATCGTCGAAGTCCAATTTTTTTTCCAAAAAGTTCTTCAAAAAAAACTTATCATACCATGAAAATCACTCAATGAAAAAATATGCTAAAATATGTGATGTTTACTATATTGGGTAGCATCTTGGTGTACATTAAAGAGATGTTCGGTCTATAATTAATATTATCTCCTTTTCAAATTGCTAATCAGAGAAGTCCAATTTTGAAAGCTATCTAAAGCCAAATTTGCCGTACATCAACTTTCAAGCACCTTACTTTAGGCAACTTTGTTGACTGCTGGAAAAGATACTACAGAGGTTCACCAACGCAGAATGCACAAGTCAGCAAACACAGCTAATTCCCTGGCTTTGTATGAGACATGGAAGACAAGCCTAGACATCAGCTCCATTGCTTTGTGGGGTGTTTCATGACAAACCTCGGACACGAAATCCGCAATTAGACTTTAGCGATATCACTTTAAGGTGACAAGAAAGGCAGAGATGACAAATGAAAACTTGATAATAGCTAAACATCAAATTGGAACCTTAAACCTTATTGCAACTTGGAAGAAGTAAGCAAACAAGATTATATAACTATATATGACGCGATAGCTAGCTTTTCCATTTTTTCTTCTTTGAATTGAAAGCAGGACATGAAAAGCTTGATAGACTAGCTAGCATGGGGTGTCATGTGGGTTTCACATGAGTGTTTCCATGAAAGCACATGCTAAAAGAACAGAGAACACCTGCACAATCTTTAATTTGGTAATGTGAAGCTAGGGTTCTCCCTCGTGCTTCACTAAAGGAGCAACTTGATATGCTATGGTGAGCAAAAACAAGGAGGGCCAAATGAACATGGCACCTTGTCTGGTGTTGAAAGCATGCATGACCCACTTCCCATACTCCAAAAAAGAAAACAAAAATGTTATATTTGTCCAACGGGTTGTGCAATTTGTTTTCACTTTTTGGTTAGTAAAAAGTTCGACCGATGTCTTTTTAGTATTATACGTAAACTAAATAAGCTTGTCAAATGCAAGGCTAACGACTCACCTACCCCTCAATAGTTAGAATTGAAAAATACATAATGCATTTTGACAAAGAAGACGAATCTAAAGCACACCATCATCTAACCACATAAATTGTATGGTATATGAGGCATACAAATATAATATACAGCTCCGTGGCACGACAAAGAACAAATGTATGTCACATAAACACAACGGAAATTTTAGAAAAAGCAAAATCAGAATGTGACACTTCGAGAGGACCGATAGACCGCATTATCTTGTTTTAATTTTGAGCTGAATCGGAATATGGGATACAATGTAAAGGTTACCCCAACTACGGATGATAATTGACAAGGACAATTACTTCGAGAAAGACTACGTACATTGCCTATACAAGAACGATCTAGAACATGCATGAGACTCAAAAACAAGATATAGATAAATCTGCTGTATCTATCCAAACCATGTAGCAATCTATGACTTCGTATCCTCAGTAGGTACGTACCGGTGTACATGTAACTCTTAGTTACAAATACGATGTTTTGGCACATTGAGAAGTCACACTTGCTTTAAACTTAAGCTTGTTAACAATGGTGCCTTAGAATCCATGACAACCAATGCTTGTCCATGGGAAAAGCAACCGTCTTCCTTATATTAAAAATTTCGGTGTGCTCAGGGGTGGCCCCTTGATGTGCTAATGCAAAGTTTCCCATCGGAATTTTGATGTATACTAGCTAGACAACGAGTTGTTGATAATGCACAACTACGAAGAGGAAGAGTCCACCAACCATAAGAAGCGAAAACTAGTTTCATGTCTTGTAAATGTCACGTTTTTACAAAAATGACCAAAAGCTATTGGAAACAATGATACCAGTTAGAGAAAAACGTGCTGGTAAAATCGAATACTCTAACGTCAAGACTGCATGGATTAGATTTGGCAAGAGTGGCCTGAATTTGTTCCAAATGTAACTCTGTTCATGTCCGAATCTTTTTGATTGTGGACGAAAATTTGTGACAAAAGAGACGTATTAGTGAAGACGAATTTTTTGGATGCCAAAATTTTTGTATGTCTCTTTAGATATCGTTACCGATTCTCGCATGTTGAAAGGGATATACAGTTCGGACATCCGCAGTCATGAAAGTTGATGAATTGCACAAGAAACTTGAATTTTGGTTACAACATTGCCCTGCATCAGGCAAAAGATGCATAGTTGGAATATACTATTTCAGTAGCTCTACAACCCTGTACTTGTCTTTGAAATCTATTCTTTCAGGATTTAGATTCAAACATGAAAATTGGATTGAAACCGATTCATCTTTTTTTTTTCTTTTTTAGGGAATAAAAAGGAGTTTAAATCACAGAATTCTTAGCTTGCCTTTGGAGAATTGGCAAAATGAAAAGGTTTTAAATGTTTAGACCATTATATCCTCGGCTTAAAACCGCAAAGTATTACGGTTAATTGTTTTCACGTGTGCTGATGGCAGCACATAGTGGCAGTGAGGTATGAGTTGTAGGCATGGTGTACAATATAATATGGTGTAGTGGCACCACAAGTGGTAAACGTGGTGAGGGTGGAGGTGGTGTGACATCGACAATGATGGTGTGGCGGTCTAGTGATGGTCACGACGTCAGTGGTAGTGGTATTGGGGCATCGATTGTGGTAATGTTGGTAATAGTTAGTGAATATGCCGGCAAGGACAACAGTCGTGGTGGCAGTAAGTTCGTTGGCGACAACAATAATGGAGATATAGTGACACTAGTGATAATATATAGTAGTGACACTAGTGATAATATATAGTAGTGACAGTGATGTTGGTGGGACAACGGCGAAGGTGGTGGCAGTGGAATGGTGGCAATGACAATAACAATTTAGTGGTTGTAGTAGAGATTGTAATGGTGGCGGGGCAGCAACGACAATGTAATAGACTAGTGGTATTGGAGATGATTATGATGTTGATGGGGTCAACAACGTGGTGGTAATTGGCAGCAGCGTAGCAGTTGGGGCGATAGGTGTAGTGGTCCCGAGGCGGTGGTAGTAATGATGGTAACAATGGTGGTGGTGGCAGTGACAGTAGTGGTGACGGTGATGGCATGGTTACAAGACTAGTTATTTTGAGAATGGTCGTATGGCAATAAAAACGTGGGGTGGCGCGACAATGACAATGATGGTACCGGTGATGGTAGTGGTGTTGAGAATGGTCATATGGCAGTGAAAGGGTAATCTCTTAGTCGAGGCCAATTTGTCATAGAGTAAGTTGGTGATTGTCTAATCAAACTATCAAATCAAGGGCAACAATGACTAAATGAGTCGTGGCCAGCTCTGAGCAAATAAAGGAAATATGGCTCCCTCTCATATGTCCTAAAGGTTTTGTACAACGTATTATCAAAAGTAAGGCGTACAAAATGTGACATGGATTGGATGAAAACTTAACCAAAAAGGTAAAGCGAGGCCTTATTCAACCCTGACTCATGGCAAAGTCAGATGAATCAAGAGAGCTTAGCATGAGTAGAGGGTAAAACAAGCATTCTTGTTGACATGACAACTTCAAATTGAACCGACTTGAGACTGCATGATTACAACTTAGACTCTGTTGGGTAACGTTTATTTTTTCAGTTTTTTCTCTAATTTTGTAAACTGGAGAAAATAAACGCGTTTGACACTCTGTTTTTTTTTTTTTTTGAAGTTTTGAAAATCAGTTTTTAAAACATATCTGCTTTTTAAAACTCCCATTTATGAGTTTTGAGTTTTGGTTTTTATTTTGAGACCACCACCACCACAGCCACCGCCGGCGGCCACCCTGTCGGCCACTGTCACGCCCCACCACCGCCACCGCAAATCACTACCAAAGAAAAAACTCAAAATAAAAACTGGGTAATCGAACACCCAAAAAAAATAACTCAAAATTAAAACTGGGTAATCAAATACCCATTTGCTTTTGTAAGAAAAAAAAAACTAAACTGATTTTTGTTTTTATTTTTTTGAAAACAGAAAATCAAAACTGAAAGTGGTTTCATACGCTACCTTAGTTATAAAAGTCATAAACCTTGTCTCAATTACCTCTTTTCGGCACAAAGCACAAACTAGCATCTAGCTAACATTATCATAACGTTTGTTAACCTTATGTTAAAATGTTTATCCTAGGTAATTAAGGTGTATCCAATATTTGAATTAATGCTTTGTACACTCTTGAGTGGTATCAATTTATAAAAGCTTGTAAACACTACGAAGTTAAACTCATTTCATTCATTATATTATTGTACTTGGTTTGATTATGAGTAGGAATAGCAGTAACGTAAATAGCACTTAAAAAGCTAAAACTTTAGGTTAAAAGAACTCTGAGGATATTCTCAAGTCCTCATAAATTGTTTGAAAGAAGTCAGAAGAGGCACACTTTCCCAAATGCCAGATTGTTTAACTATTTAAAAATTTTGTTTCAAATGTAGTCTCATCGGACCTGGTAGGTTGGTATGCCTCCACATTACGATATCAACCATTTATTTAGACCCCCTAGAGGCAAGTGTCGTGTTTCACTAACAAATAATGATTCCAAACGCAATCGGAATAATTCCAAACCAAGAATGGTAAAAGAAACTTTGCCTTGGGAAAGTGACTAATTTGAAGCATATATTCCTGAAGTTAAAAGTTTCAATAATGGTCAACATTAAAGATTTTAGCTAATTGAACAAGTATATTAGGAATCTCTCTTTATACAGAAGGAAGAACACGGAACTCGGCTCTGGAGTTCCTTTGAAGAGGGGTGTCTAGGACAAGAAAAGATGACAAAACATGTTCTCTCTCTCTCCTACCCCCCCCCCCCCCCCCCGGGCCTTCATGCTAATGTTCTTATTTTCTGTCAAAAAAAAATAATTTTCTTGGTTCAGAAAGTTATTAGTGTCTTTTTAGTCAAGTTTCAGTAATCCTATTTGTCAACATTTATGCGGCCTGTTAACGTTCTGATATTTTGATCAAGAAAATTACCGATGAATTTCACATTTTTCTCGTGATTTCAATAGTCCTTGGTGAATTTCAAAATTTATTGTTTCTTGTGGATCTGAAAATCGTCAGTGCTAGAACGATATTTAGCTTACCAGAACTTACATGCAGCTTAGGAGATGAAAAAACGAACAAACCACTCTCCAATCCGATGGAAGAACTACTTTCTCATTTTTCCAAAAAAGGATATGCGATCGCGAAGATTTAGATCTAAGGCTAAAACGAACAAGGACCATATGTTGTAATAGAAAAATATGCTAAATATATTTTAGTTACAAAAACCCGTCTTCATAATTCTTAACAATAGCGTAAAAACATTTTAACATTTTTACAGCAGGAGATCTTGGTTCGACTAAAACACACCGCCCAACGAAGAGATCAAAAGACACCAAACTACTAAAACAAACACTCAATATAAAATAGAAGGCCCAAGCAGAAGGGTTCAGGCCCTTTTGTTTAATAACTACTATATTCAATGGCTTGCAAAGAAAATATTGGTCCTGACGCCGGGCCGTGCGAGTGGCTTACTCAAGGCCTTCAAAAAGGCCCAATATTATAAGGTTCAGGGCACACTTTAGGGCTCCTATCGTTTTCGGCTCGATTGAAAGTACACGCTAACCTTTCAAGTTCATGAACAGATCGTGGTTCGCTTGCTTAAAAGCGCTTTCTAATTCGATGAGCATAACATGAACAAATATGTTATGCTCATTTATTAAAGGGGCTGAACCTTGAACATTTTCTCCCAAGGCCCAAAACTTCAGAACCTATAGCCCAAATATTTATCATAACCAAGTTTCTCCCACTCGTTAAGAGCCCTGTCTGTCCCACATTGCATATCCCAGTTAGCCATTCCATCTCTAGGACTAGGACTCCCTGTCTCCTTTGCTTTCAACCTCGAGCTCGTTTCGTTTAAATAGCTCGGCCCGAAAAGAGCTCAAGCAACCATTTTGGGCTCTTAACAGACACAGGCCTGAATCTGATCATGACAGAAATATACAAACGGAACTCGGACACATCTTTGTTCGGCTCAAACTTATTTTGTGATAGTTGGATTCCATTGAGTCACATCATTATTATATTATTACTACAATAATAGAGTGATGTTTCATTAAGCTATTAGATTCTACTTTCTTTTTCAAATTTATTTGAATGGTTGGCAAAGCATTTCATTGATTCCAAACGCAATCGGAATAATTCCAAACCAAGAATGGTAAACGAAACTTTGCCTTGGGAAAGTGACTAATTTGAAGCATATATTCGTGAAGTTAAAAGTTTCAATAATGATCAACATTAAAGATTTTAGCTAATTGAACAAGTATATTAGGAATCTCTCTTTATACAGAAGGAAGAACACGGAACTCGGCTCTGGAGTTCCTTTGAAGAGGGGTGTCTAGACAAGAAAAGATGACAAAACATGTTCCCACCCCCCCCCCCCCCCACCCCCCCACCCCCCGGCGGGCCTTCATGCTAATGTTCTTATTTTCTGTCAAAAAAAATTAATTTTCTTGGTTCAGAAAGTTATTAGTGTCTTTTAAGTCAAGTTTCGGTAATCCTATTTGTAAACATTTATGCGGCCTGTTAACGTTCTTATATTTTGATCAAGAAAATTACCGATGAATTTCACAATTTTCCCGTGATTTCAATAGTCCTTGGTGAATTTCAAAATTTATTGTTTCTTGTGGATCTGAAAATCGTCAGTGCTAGAACGATATTTAGCTTACCAGAACTTACATGCAGCTTTAGGAGATGAAAAAACAAACAAACCACTCTCCAATCCGATGGAAGAACTACTTTCTCATTTTTCCAAAAAAGGATATGCGGTCGCGAACATTTCGATCCAAGGCTAAAACGAACAAGGACCATATGCTGTAATAGAAAAATATGCTAAACATATTTTAGTTACAAAAACATGTCTTCATAATTCTTAACGATAGCGTAAAAACATTTTTAACATTTTTACAGCAGAAGATCTTGGTTCGACTAAAACACACCGCCCCAACGGAGAGATCAAAACACACCAAACTGCTAAAACAAACACTCAATAGAAAATAGAAGGCCCAAGCAGAAAGGGTTCAGGCCCTTTTGTTTAATAACTACTATATTCAATGGCTTGCAAATAAAATATTGGTCCTGACGCCGGGCCGTGCGAGTGGCTTACTCAAGGCCTTCAAAAAGGCCCAATATTATAAGGTTCAGGGCACACTTTACGTTATGCGGGCGGGTTCCTGTCGTTTTTGGCTCGATTGAAAGTTCACGCTAACCTTTCAAGTTCATGAACAGATCGTGGTTCGCTTGTTTAAAAGCGCTTTCAAATTCGACGAGCATAACATGAACAAATATGTTATGCTCATTTATTAAAGGGGCTGAACCTTGAACATTTTCTCCCAACGCCCAAAACTTCAGAACCTATAGCCCAAATATTTATTATACCCAAGTTTCTCCCACTCGTTAAGAGCCCTGTCTGTCCTACATTGCATATCCCAGTTAGCCATTCCATCTCTAGGACTAGGACTCCCTGTCTCCTTTGCTTTCAACCTCGAGCTCGTTTCGTTTAAATAGCTCGGCCCGAAAAGAGTTCAAGCAACCATTTTGGGTATGGGTGGCAATTAAGAGCCAAACCCATTTATCCCCCCAAATCCGCCCAGTTAAAACTCACCCAAACCCACCCATTTAATAATTGGGTCTTAAATGGGTCACTTATTTTATAACCCAATTACTCGCAAGTTTAAGTGAGTTATAAATGAGTGCCCATTTAACCATGTAGATAAAGTTATTTTTTAAAAGAGTAAAACTTACACACACTATCTCTCTCACACACACACATTCCTCTCTGTCACACACTCATCCTTCTCTCACACACACACACACTCATCCTTCTCACACATACACACACACACACATTCTCTCTCTCTCACACACACACATTCAGGTAAATGCAGGCATGGAAGATTTTGTGTTTTCTCCAAAACACACTCTTTCTCTTCTCTCCTTCCCCCTCTCTCTAACACACGCATTCAAATTGTTGTAGGCATGCAAAATACACAGCATCAAAGTTCAGCCGAAGCTAACATCCATCAGCATCCCCACAAACCAAACCCAGACACAAAGAATCAAACCCAATCAATAATACAACGAATAAAATATAGGTAGTGAGAAACCATCGCGCCAAATCAACCGGATATGCTGCGATTGAGCAAAGAAGAAAGAAATATGTGTATTGGGGGTGCTGGGACCTTGAGCATCGGCGGTGGTTTGGGTATTTGTGGAGCAGATCTTAAAACTGGTCAAGCAGATCTGAAAAACCATCTTGACGGCTGATGGGCGAGGAGAAGATCTCATCGTTTGCGCTGGCCTTCACCCGTGATTCCAGAAGTCCGACAGTCGTCCGGCGAGAAACTAGATGGAGCGACGCTATCGGGCAGCCGGGAGCTAACGAGTAAGAAGAACGGGAGGAAGGAAAAAGGTGGGCAGCAAGATTGCGTCTGACGCCGGAAAAAGTCGTGGCACCGACAGAGGGGCAACTACGGGCAAGGGAGAGGGGCTGGGGGCGACGCCGGACACGGGCTCAGGCGACGGTGCAGGAAAAACGAAGGGGCTGACTCGGACGAGATAATGGGTGTAAATGGATCTGTTGACATAATGGGTTAAACCAACCCATTTAATAATTGACCCAGTTAACCCACAAATAAATTGGTCTAAATGGGTCAATCACCCATTTGACCCAAACCCATTTGATCCAAATCTAAACCCAACCTACCCACCCATTTTGCCAGGCCTAATTTTGGGCTCTTAACAGACACAAGCCTGAATCTGATCATGACAGAAATATACAAACGGAACTCGGACACATCTCTGTTCGGCTCAAACTCGTTTTGTGATAGTTGGATTCCATTGAGTCACATCATTATTATATTATTACTACAATAATAGAGTGATGTTTCATTAAGCTATTAGATTCTACTTTCTTTTTCAAATTTATTTGAATGGTTGGCAAAGCATTTCATTGGGGGCACTAAAAAGTACTACTAAGGTTTTTCGTTGAACTTGAAGGTTGTTGCAAAAATGTCACTGAACATATTTACCTGCCATAAAACTACCTCATCTACATATTTTTATGAGTCAAAGAAAACCTAAATATAGTCTTTGTGTATCTTCAATGAAATAGAATTCAATATCATGTTGACAGTCGACACCACCCAATCATCTAAAGGACATCGGATGTGTTAAAAACGGTGAAATGAAGTTGAAAAAAAAAAAAAAAGTGCCAACACGAAACACAACATGAGGTATAGCATAATAAATGAGAAGTATTCCAAAACTTGAAATGTATAATTTTAGCGTTCTCTTATATGCTCAAAGAATTACAACGAAAGACACATTTTTAACCTTTCTTTTTTCGGATATAAACTATGAGCGAACCAAAATAAAGTGAGTAAGATGATTGTCCATCTCTTTCGACAAACAGAGGATGGGGTCATGTTTTTTTTAAAATTTGAAAGATTGAAAAGACTGGATAAAGGGGCGTCGTGTTGCTATTGTCATGGCTTGGGTGACCATGCATTCGAGTCGTTATCAGGTTAACACAATTTATCTTCGTTCTTACCCGGAACTTTTTCTTTGTTCTTTTGTTTTCCATTTTTTATCTTCAGCATTTGTCTCGAGGGACTCAACTTTTTGGGACTGTTTCTATAGCAGTCAAATGTGGCTAAACGCTTATTTATCTTTTCACATGATCTTTTATTCTTTTTCCGTCGTTAAAAACATAAGGTAGTGATAGTTATAGACTTTTTACGATAAACATGAAAGTGAATTAGCAGGGAGGGAGGATGGGTTGAAAATAGTCTCTCTAGAAGTGAAATTCCGATTGAAGCGTAATGTCATGCTTACTTGCGCGAAGCGTAGATGTAGTCACAGCCGATAGAAGGTCCTAGAGTAGGGAGCGTAACCATTTATTGAGTTTCTAAGTGAGAGCGGGAGCCGCTCTAGAATTGGAAGGTCTTGCAACTAAGATACTTTATGTTGACTTGGATGAACCTACCGGTTGGAATCCAAAGAAAGCCGGTATGTGTTTGACACTCTCATGTGCTTGTTCATTTAATTTGTTCTTCTGAAAAAGTATCTAATTTTTGTAAATACACTTTTAGCGACAAATAAAGGTATAAAAGAGTATCACACAAGGAGTTTAAATAGGCTGTATATTGAAAAGTTCGAGTTATGTTTAATATTGCATACATATTTTCCTCTAAAACCTGCCGCATACAAAATTACAATAAGTAACTAAAAAGATTCACTATTTCTCTAATGAAGTTTTTAGCGCCAAATGAGCGCGTAAAAAAGTACGTAAGAAAAACTCTGCCCCATTTAAAAAAGTGCTGAGTTTTTTTTATTTAAAAATTGCAACTATATTCCCACTAATACCTTTCATATATATACAAAACCGCAGTATAATTTGTCTACGGGAATAAAGTTATCCGTAACATATCATAGCTCAACAAGAAAGTCAGGCCACTACGTTTTAGTCACTAATCTTGAACAGCAATATGGCAGATAGTCGGCGACAAAAGTTAGAAATTTAATACTTGTAAAGTTTGCAAGATCCATCAAATATCAATGTTTGGGTTCAGAATGTCTTGCAACCCCTTTTACTTTAAAGTTTCAGAGCCTTTGACCTTATGCGTTGAGATCTTAGTGCCAGTACAAAATAAAATATGATCCAATTATGTTGTTATTTATGTCACTGCTTACCTCTCTATCCTTTCAGCTTTAAGCAGAAGAAACTCATTCCTTGGACATTATTTCCTAATACCCCATGGTAGCTGGGAAAAAAGTTAAAATTCCTAAGAAGGATCTAACATATCTGGCATGGCACTTGATATGGAACTCGGGTAGGTCTTATATTTTTTTTTTTTACCTTTTTTTTTTTTTTTTATCACAACAATAAAATTATGTTATCTTAAACTTTCAACCGTCCATTATATAGAAGCAAAGTATATGTTTAAAATACTTGGTAAATACTCTATGGTCCCGGATAATTGATTCTGACCATTTAGGACCATACATTGGATTAAGAAAGTTGATGCAATCGAAAGAAAGACTAAGGAAGGCAGAAGGCTATTCTACGATATATGTAATGGTCTTAGATGTCCAGAACCATTAGCCCCAAATCATACAATATTTTATACTCTAGTAGGATCTCAAAAGAAAAAAAAAACACATGTATCCTTGTTTGGGCCACTGCGTCTGAATTTGGCTCCAAAAATTCCTCGGATATTAAAAATTTGTTTTAGTGTCCGTGACTGCCTGAATATCGGTCGGATTCAAGTGTTATTTTGCATGAGTTTAGAATATGTATTATACTGAAGTATTGTCTTTGCATTTCTTTTCTTTTGATTGACTTAATTTGAGTTTTCTATGTAAGAATATTTTGATTATATGCGTTCTTTTACACTGGTGAATAGTATTTTAACTAATACTGAAATTAACCAATCAAGTATATATCCTTAATAATATCCGCTTCCATTGGACTTGGAATTGGTCAAGGGACTGCCACTGGCCAAGCTGTAGAAGGTCTCGTGAGACAGCGCAAGACGGAGGAAAAAATACTGAGGCACTCTAATCCTTGGTCTAACAAATGGACATAAATGCGAATGAATATCGGAATTTCAAATAACCTTTTACAGCCTTAATAGAATTAGACCCCTTTGTGAAAAAAATGAGCCCAGAGGAAAAAAAAAACAATCAATGAGCTGTGTAACATAATGCGAAGTCCCACATTAAAAGCCTTCAATTAAAACGAGAGCGCTTGGGTGAAACTCAAACAAAAACAAACAAGTGATCCGATCTTAATCTACTACATGACATGTTTGACAGGTAAGTATCCATCTAAAGAAGAAGATTAAAGAGTTGGTTCTGTTATTGGACATTAAAGTCTACTACATAATTGACAAAGTGAAGCAAAACAGTATTAGCTATCAAATCATGTTTATGATCCTAATTATTTTACTTTGCCTACCAAAGTCATCACAATTTAAAAACTCCAGTTGTAATGTCCCGGACTTTAATCTAGCGCGGCCTCCGGAGGCCAATTGGATGTCTACCGGAGTTTAATTCATAGATGGGAGGTCTGGGCTCCCCGATATCACTGTAAAACTCGATTATCCGCTGACCTAACTAAATCAGCTTGCTGTTTAACTCAAAAGCATGTTCATATAAAAGATAAGCTCATCAGATATAAGAATCAATTATACTTCTCATCTATAGCCGATATAAGTTCACCAGATATAAAAATCAATCATACTCCTCATCTATAGCCGATATAAGACTTTAACAGTTAACAAGAAAAAAGCTATAACGCTTTGCCTTAAGAAAAGAAAAGGATTACGGACTAATATATGCAATTTTAGTGTTTCAAGTTCCAAGGAAAAAGATTTGATGCTCACAATTGATGCCATACATAGTGCACAAGTGAAATACGGATGAACAGTTAGGTCTCCATCAGCATCAAGCTGCACTAGAGCTTTCTCTTAACCAGGAATATTCGGATTCTCCTTCAAGGAAGAGATATTAGCTTGATAAAGGAAGTCACATCTAGTGCTAGTAAATTGTCCTCTTTCTCTTTCTCTTCCTTAGCTAGTTGTGTACAATTATAATCTGTTCTACGAAAATAAAATTTTGTCAAATGGGTCAGGCACTGGATCCCTGTACAGTTACAGGCCACAGATCCAGTTATTATTGGCTGTGAGCTGACACTTTAAGAAATATTTGCTATACTTGGAAAATTCATTAACTTCCGTTTGGTAACACTTATTTTCTAGTTTTTTTTCTCCAGTTTTGTAAACTGGAGAAAATAAACGCGTTTGACACACAATTTTTATTTTTTTCTTCAGTTTTTAAAACATGGTTGTTTTTGAAAACTCCAAAAAGGAGTTTTCGGTTTCAGTTTTGATTTTTATTTTGAAACCACCACCACCCTCCTACCTCCGGCGGCCGGCCACCGCCACGCCCCACCAAAAAACTCAAAATATAAACTGAGTAATCAACACTCATTTGTTTTTGTAAAAAAAAAAAAAATTAACTGTGTTTTGTTTT
Organism: Escallonia rubra; assembly: GCA_033065855.1. NCBI lineage: Eukaryota > Viridiplantae > Streptophyta > Magnoliopsida > Escalloniales > Escalloniaceae > Escallonia > Escallonia rubra. Next base: position 338,340 of record JAVXUO010001548.1, read on the forward strand.
TATTTTTATTTTTTTGAAAAAAAAAATCAAAATTAGAAGTGTTACTAATCACTACCAGCTTTATTGTGGTTACTCGAGAAGGAAAATAATTGAGCTTGTTTGACTCGGCCAAAACCTAGATTTGTTGAAAGCAACTTAAGACCTGGTCAGTCTTCTTTGTCATTGCCTCGTATTCTTTTGCCCTCAGAGCCTGATTATATGATATCACCAAGATATTATAGCAGAGACATCTCTCTCTCTCTCTCTCTCTCTCTCTCTCTCTCACACACACACACACACACACACACACTGTCCAACTTAATTACCATTCTGGCCACTCAGCTCAAATTTGTTCCAGTACAAAAGTTCTAGGGTTGCACATTTTAAGTGAATGCTTTAACTTTTTAGAAATGTGAAAAATGAGATTAATTGTGTCCCCAGACAAAAAAGGAATTTCTTTTTGCATTTGAGACATTTTAAATATCAATTGATGGCATAAGTAACACGCGGTTTCTTTCTGTTTGTTCTCTTTACTTTAATTGACAATGTGTTAAACCTTTTATAATAACATATGCACCACCAGGGGCGGACCCACGTGGTGACAGGGGGGGCTGAAGCACCCCCTGACTTCTGGCAAAAAAAAAAAAAATTTGGTTTTTGGGAATCGCAGACCCCGTTCCCAAGATTCCGTTCCCCGATACCCTGTTCGACTATTCCCCGAGAGACCCACAGTCGAGACTCTATCTCTCTCTCTCTCACCGAGTCACCGGTGGACAGTGAAGCTCACGGTGACCGACGACCAGATCTGAACGAAGGTAGCTTCGATGAGGGACGACGGAGTGACGGCTGTGACGCCGTGACGGACGAGTGGACGAGCAGATATGCGATCTTGACCACCGATGAGTGACGACCTCTTGAAGGACCAGTCGGCAGTCACCCTTGAAGAACGAGAACCAGATCTAAGATCTTGACCACCGACGACCTCCCGCGAGTCTCGCGCTGACGCCAACGCCAGCTGCTGCCTGCTGGGGCCTGGGAGTGCTGAGTGCTGGCTGCTCTGCTGACTGCTGCAATTTTTTTCTGTTCGTATGCCCTTGAGCTCTTCGGCCCCTTCCACAGTTCCACTGTCTCACTGGGTCATTGGACATTTAGTGACACAAAATAGTGTGAGGCTCAACTTTGATCATTTCTTTGTTGCTTCAGTTGAAGAGTTGCTTGAATCACTGCTTCTAATAATTTGTACAATGGTGCAAAATAAATAAAGAAACAAAGAAAAGAATTTATTTCATTTTATACTAAATGTCTAGAATACCTTATATAGTTATATTGATCATTGATGTCTAATGTCTAACCAAATAACCAATGACAGTTTTATGTGAATTTTGGCCACTTTAGTCCTTAGAAGGCTTAGATATAATTGTTATTTGTTAACCTTTGTTTTGAACACTATATAAAGAAGATGAAACCTTATAAAAACCCTAAACAAGAACTAAATATGAGCTTCATTTTTAGCCACCTTGGTTTCACTGTTATCACTATATAATTATTATGGTGAATTTGTATTTTCCTTTTTTTTGTGTTGTACTTGTAAAGAGTCTTTAATGACTCTTGTGAAACTTAATAATACTTTTTGTATACTTTATAAGTGTGCTTTGTTTTTAATATTATTTTAATAAAAAAATTTGATATAATTTTTGCACCCCCTAAAAAAAATTCTGGTTCCGCCCCTGCGCACCACTCCTTTCTTCCTCAACAATGTATCTAACAGGCCGGTAATATCTGTTGGACAAACTCATATTGGCTTAAAAATGAACAATCTTTCTTTTGAACTCATGGGGTGAGTAGGCAATGAATTTGTTATCAATTATGTCCATGCAAATCGGAAAAAATGAAGTTTCTTGGATGGTGACTGCCCTAATCCCCTCATGGGATGCCCTTAGTCAGATGTGCATTTTCCAGATATAGGAAATTGTCAAGAGATAGGTATGTGATTGACTATCATCTTGAATGGGGCCAATGTTCCATTTTCCATGACCAAGTTGTGCCTTTTGTCTCATAAAGCTACCAAAAGCGTCAAAAAAGTTGCTAAAAAAGCACAGATTAGAGAGTTTGATTTGCTCCCAGTCCCTGAAAACTTGTGATGGTAGATCTATCATGTTTGCCATTAAGGTTATGATCCAGGAAATTGATAGTTTTGATATCTAGAAATCAATAGGCAGGTGCTTAGATCTAATCGGTACTCTATATTAAGGGGTGATTGCTCTTGCTTGTCCGACTTGTGCGTGCTGTTATAAATTCTCAAAAGTCATTTCAGTATTTGACGATTCATGTATATTAATTTGCTTATCTCTTGACCCAAAATTTAGCTGGTCTTCTAAAAAAAATGAAACAAGAAGTCACCAAAAATTAGATGAATTTTCTAGAAAAGTTAACGTCGGTAATAATGTTAGAATGGTCGCATATGATACTCTAACTGAAGCAAAATGTTACGTTAATTCAAACCCGGATTCTTTTTTTCCCATTCATGACAGGCAGAGATTGGTGTACTTTCAGTAATCTGATTGAGACAGAAGTAAGTACAATCTGCTTTTGCATCAAAGATTACATGAAAGCAGCCCCAGTTGTGATCCCTAGGAAAGTAATGATGATGATAAGGTGACTCGTAGTTTTGTCTATTTTAATTGGTAATGCTTTCACAGCTTGTGTTTACGAACATGAGGAAAACAATAAAAGAATGCAGCCAATTTTGGATGCCCTGCTTGCTAGAGCCGAGCAAGTGGTTGCCAAAACGTCAAAGCACCTTTCCAACTTTACTACTGCCATTTCATGGAGGTCTCGTAGGAACTTTGTACTAACATCCAATTCCATCCACTGCGCTATGTACAAAAAACCAAACAAATATACATCTGTAATACTGTGAAAAATAGGGTCAGTACTACTTCCTTCTAGAATTCGGATTTTTAAACGTTGGCATCTAAAGTTTGAAAAATTCAGTAGATAGAAAGTAGAAATCACTATCGCGAAATAGTGGTCATGGTGACAGTCAATCCAGACATGACAACGTGTAATAGTAAGTTTTCATGCAAACAGTGAGACTAAACGTAGGTCAATTATGTAGTAAGTTATCAGCGTTTGTCACGGACTAATTCCCCCTCAGAGTAGGAAACTTATTTCATATGCCCCCATCCACGATGTGTTATAAATCAAATCCAGAATTATGGAAACAAATAAATAAAAGGGAGTACTACTAATTCCAAATGACTAACCACATAAAAATGAGATTTAACCAATGATGCCCTGGAACAGTTCCGGTAGATCATTGGACCCTTTTTGACAGATGGACTCTATCTATCTCAGTTTCAGGCTCTCCTAAGATTCCGCATTGATCACCGGGGAACAAGTAGACGTTCAGACCAAAAGTAATCGTAAAGGAAATAAATTAATAAGGAAGACCTAGTATACATGAATAAAACAAGATATGTATGCAAATCAAGCAAATATGAGGAATCTCAGTAGGTCAGAAGGAAAGTGATAGTTGCTGAAACAAACATGTATCCTAGTTCAACACTGAAAACTCACTACTTACACCACCATATCCGCAATTTTGAACCATCCCATTTCGTACATCTGGAGAAAATTTGGGGATCATAGGAGGAGGGCATACCACGGAGCTCATATCTCTCCAACTACTCTCAGCAGAAGTCACTCCCGAAAAGCTCTCCAATTGATGTAATTGAGCTGGGTTACTAGAGAATGCATTATCTAGTTCGGCAAGGAAGTTGTTATAACCTTGAAAATCATTTAGGGTGCTGTTTGGAAACTGAGAAAATGTTGTGCTATCTATGGGATTCATGAGACTTCCATATAGTAGGTCTTGGGATGAGGAAATATCGCAAGGATATGGAAATGTGGTGTTTTGTTGTTGATCAAAACTATAATCGTTTGAAAACTTCCCACCTAGCTTGACAAGCAAGCTCCTGATGGATGCTTGGTCCTTGATGTAAGGCTCCTGGTCTGGATTCACTAGCGACGACGTAGGGGGTAGCTCGGGCCAGTCAGGGTACAAGTTCATAGCCTCAGGACTCATGAAATTCTGACCACTTTCCTTCTTGATCTCCTGTTTAGCATAGCTTGCGCGGCGCGCCTGTTGTTCCTTGCGTTGCTTGCCAAGTAGCTTTTTCTTCAGCCTTGTGTTCCAGTAGTTCTTGATGTCATTATCTGTACGTCCCGGTAATTGTGCAGCAATAATGGACCACCTTCACAGTTGAAAACAAAGGCATTTTTAGTAACGCAAGCTCTAAGAATTGGCATGACTACGCAAGAGCTATAACTGTGCAAGATTGCGCTATATGTATTAAAGATGGTACACTTATATGGCAGAATCATTTTCTTCTCTGATTGAAAAAAAAAAAGTAGTATACCTGCTTCCGATACTCATATAGAAGCTGCAAATTAGGTTGTCTTCTTCCTCTGAAAACCCTCCATGTTTTATGTTTGGCCTAAGATAATTCAACCACCTAAGACGGCAACTCTTTCCGCACCTCTTAAGGCCTGATCCACAACATAATTATCAATAGATCGACAATTCTATTAAATGGGTGTCACAGTAAGTAAACTAATCGTTGGAAATTGAAGGCATGCATATTTATGTGATCGAGGTGTACCTATCTTCTGGGGCAAGGCAATCCAGTTGCCGCCGGTACCGTGCTGGTCGATGTAAGCCTTGAGCTTTGCATCTTCTTCAGGTGACCATGGGCCTCTCTTGACATTGGCTTTGTCACAGCAAGGAGCTCTTCCCATGCTTTCTGTGTGTGTGTGTGTTGTGGTGGTGGTTGTGAGGTTGTTGTAATTGGCTTCTGATCATATATTAGTAGCTGCTGATGAAGTTAAGGAGTACATATATATACATGTTTTAGTTAGAGAGAAAGAGAAAGAGAGAGTATAATAGCTGGAGAAGGAGAGACATGGGGGATGTAAAGCTTACTGGATTTCAAAAAAGTGGAGTTGGAAAAAGATGAATTACCTTTATGAATTAGAATAATGTGGAAATTTGGAATGCCAGGACTGTAGAACTAGTGTCTTCTCATTGTCTTTCTTTCTTAGTCCAGAATCTATTTCATATAATTCAGCATCATCCTCTCTCTCTCTCTCTCTCTCTCTCTCTCTCTCCATCCATCCTGTAAAAAATTTGTAAGATCAACATGAATCTTTTTGAGCTATCAAAATATTAACTCATGTAATTTGTAGGAGTTTTTTAACTTACTAATTAGTTTGTGGTCATTTGTATTGAACCAGCGGTAAAACACCTTTTTTTTCTTCTTTTTTTCAGAATCGGTACTCGTCTCATCGATAATTACTTAATTTTGGATTGACTCATTCGTTTTTTTATTACACTTATCCGCAAAGTTAGTCATAAATTGACCTTTTGGAAACACATGACAACCACCTAATCGTCATAAAGGTTGCTCGAAATGATCCCATTAAAGGAACAAGTGGAGTATTGCAATTTTTTCTCAATGGATGGGCTCATTGACAATAGCAAATCCGACTTTGAGTAGCTAATTTCTGGGGGAGGCTAGGGGTGCGTTTTCTATGTGTTTCTTGCGGCCTTTCTTTGGTTGTTTCTTTATATGCTTTGCATTCTCTGTGATGAAGGTTAGTTTTTCAACAACAACAACAAAATTCGTATATGATTCTTTGAAGGCAAATATTTTTAATGTGCAATTTCTTTTGTCTAACATTAAAAATATGATCAGCACATATACTTATGTTGTTTCCTAACTAATGACCAATGTATTGTTGCTACAATCTTTACTTCTCTATTATATTGCTCGATACGTTCACGGATAATATTACTAGTATATTTAGTCATTTGGGGGTCTCTTTTATTTAGTTAAAATTGTTCGTTTGGAAATTTTTCGAAAAGCTTAGCTCACTCTCGTGGGATTGCGACCCTTTGTCCTGCCTATTCACGGAATATGAGAAGCAGATGATTTGTATCGGTTCGCTCCCCTTTCTTTTTGTTTAGACACTCATGTACTTATATATTATTTAATGGACGTGATTATCCAGTAAGAAGGGTTTCCATTTTTTCAAATGAACGATTTGAGATGGGAGATTGTTCATTTAGGATATGGATCTCCCAGTTGAAATGAATAATCAATTTTTTTCCCCCGTCATCGATCACCCTTGCAATCGGGCTTACTTGAAGCTGAGTACTTCATTTTTCAAGTGAATTTAATATGTCCATACAACGAGTGAATATTGCATGTTGTTGATTATTGATTCTGACCATCTAGGACCGTTGGGTCAAGAGATGCTTAAATGAGAAGAGGAGTTAATGGAGGTGGGGAATTATGACATTTCTTGACCCTTTTATTGAAAAAAGGTCGTTGAAATAGGAATGACATATTTAACGGTCGTAGATGTTCCTCGTCGTGTATTTATCTTAAGATATTTTTTACTATTCAAGAATATGAAGAATCATTATTTTTTTGTATTGACAGCCCTTTTGACAGCCAAACCCAAATAAAGTTAAAGTAGGACCCAAAGACAAGACGTTTATGTCAACAACCAACGAGGAAAGTTCATCTAATTACGGTTATATGATAAAAAGGAATTGATTGAAAAGGAGGTCTAGGACCTCCCTTGATATGAAATTTGTCATTCATGGAGAAGTAGAGAGACCGTCCAACAGTTTTGGGTAGGTTACCAATTGGCCAACTAGATGAAAGATGTGTCTGGCCGGATTTTTCTGAGGGAGGAAAACAAGCCTTGTTAAACCACTTTCCTGGTGAAAAAATCATAACGATAACTTGAACATTTGTGGAGAATGAACGACTACATAAGTAGTTTATTAAAAAGTTATGGCTTCACTTAAGTCATCAAATCATTTTAAACGGTCAATATTTGTGTTATATGTCATCGCTCTCATTTTACTCTCACTTTCTTGTAGTTATTAAACCAAAATAACCCTCTAACAATTAACCCCCTCCGTTCACTTATAAGTAGAAGGTAAACTGAAAACAAAAACATGATTATCATGTGAAACGGTTATGCACTTTCTGAGAGAAAAATGTCCTTCAACCCTATCTCTCCTTATACCATCTCTACCATTATATTATGCAATTTCCAGAATTACATACAGCCAAGAGGAGCAGCAACCACCATTTACGATAACCCCCTCGCCAAGGAAACAAGTACTAGCTTCATCAACGCTACACAACAGCAAACCTCTCAATTTTTTGAAACACGCTTTCAACGTAGTACACTCATCGGCATACAAACCCATACACACATCTGAATGTGATTTGGCCATGAAGATAATGTGTGCTAAGGAAACAAGTACAAGCTTCATCAACGCTTCACAGTAATAATTAACCTCCCACAATCTCGAACACACAGTTAAGGCCACTATAGTACACTCAACATATGCATACACAGCCATACACATATGCATTTGAGTGTGAAGTAACGTGCACCAACTACAATTTGGCTTTGGCAAGGTGTTTGCTCTGTAAACCCACAGGCACGTGCCCTTTGGTGAAATGGATAATTTAGTGCTGCACGGGCGTGTCAGGTCCTAACAGGACCACGTGTGAATCACAATTCTTTAAATGATTTAAATGGTTTGGCTTTGGAGGAGTGTGCCTAACCTATCTTCTTTCAATGAACTCTTGATTCTCCAGGCGTTTCATTTCTTCTTACTGTACTTCTTCTGGTTCAACCCAACCAAATAGGAAGAAGGGGGTAAAGGACTTGGAAGGCCTAATGCTTTAGGACTTTTGAAGTGCTATTTATGTTATAGTTACTCCTACCTGATCTATTCATAACTGTACGTAATCATAACATGTCTAACAATACAATGAATAAAGGCAGTTGCTGCCTAATCTATTCACTGCCCCCGCCAGATGACATAATTGGAGAAGATTAGTGCAGTTGCTGCCCCAATCATGTATCATATCTGTCTAATCAGCTACTACTTTCACTACTGTCGGATATTAGTGGGAAGCAAATCACTGCTTGATGAAGCAGTTGGACTTGTCAATTTTGATTGCAAGGCTAGATCAGACGTATCTATGACATGGAATCATAGAATATATGCTTTTAGATCTAATCATGTAACCATGGACAATGTTTAACGTCCATTTCTATTTTGTTAAATGTCTGTAAGATATTGTAGGCATCTTTTTTATGGTTGGGACGGCTTGTTATATATAATATATTTCTCTTCTTAACAAAAAAAATGAATAAAGGCAGTTTACCTTCATAATGTTTGCGATGAACGGCTTATAGAAATGATAACACACTCTGAGTATACAAAGAACTCATTTAGAGATTGAATACACTTTAGGGATTGGTCTGATGGTCATAAACTTTGTGATAGTTTGTGTTTGGTGCTAAAGATGATTAACTGAGACAACATTTATGACTTTTATAGTTGAGTTGTAACCATATATTTAGCCTCAATGCGATCCAATCCGAAGCTGCATGCGCTGATTTATCCTACTGATCACGCTAAGCTTCCTTGATGGATCTGACTTTGCCACGTGTTGAGGTTAGATAAGATCTTGTTTTACCTTTTTGCCTAAGTTTTGATCCAGCCCTTAACGCGTTTTCTCTTGACGACACGTAGCACAGTTAAAGCTTAAGGCTCTGTGTGAAAGAGCCATGTATCTTGCCCTTACTTAGAACTTGACACGTGTTGCTCAACCATTTTTATCTTTGATTTGACAATATGATGGTCAGTTAAAAACTTGTTCCACTTGCGCTAAGACGAAGCGGCCTTATGTGGAGACTTGTTCTCAGGTCGATTTCTTCACCCATTGATGACGTGGCATGCTTGATGCCTTAAGATGAATCAGCCTTGCTAGGCCGATATGTTAATTTGAAGGGTTAAATATACGTAAGTACCCTGAAACTACCACAAAGTCTCACTTAAGGGTCCCAAAGTTTAATTTTTACACATAAGGGCCTGCAACTACAAATTTTCAATAAGTGAGTACATCCGTCCACTTTCTTAATGATCCAGATTTTTCCGTCATGGGCACTTTTGGGTTTCCATATTTTGGGTTTCAAAAGTCGTGTGCAAAAATGGAACCTTAACTGCCAAAACCTTTTCATCTAACCAAAAATGAAGCCTTAACTGCCGGCGACACACTCTGGCAGCACACTCAAGCGACAACGCCGTCAAATGCCTCCTGCAAACCATGTCGGAAATTTTCCTTGTAGCCGCCCACTCACGACCAACACTGCCAGCAACTCTCCCTGCCATCGCTCCCCATCACCACCATCCACCGTCGACCAATACCGTCCAGCGACCAACACCACTCCCCCATCACCACGATCCACCGCCGACCAACACCGCCCCCCATCACCACGATCTCTCTTCGACCCGTCCTGCTCCACCTTAAATCCTTGTTCAACCAATAACTCACACATCAACAGTGGTGTGCAAGAGCAGATGACTCACCGCCACCAACAAACACACACACACATACATCAGCAGGCACAAACGATGACACACACACACACCAATAGACGCACACAACTAACACACACCACACACAAAAATCAGCGGAGACGCACACAACTCATACACAACACGCACATCGGCACAATCACCACTGCAAATCGCACGCCAAGTGCCACCAATCGGCCACCCATGAGACGACCTCCATTAACCGGCCCACCCACGGCCGCCGTTGGTCGAGTCCTGCCATCAGGGCTCCATCCATGCTGCCATAGTAATTCCCCGCACAACCACCACTGTCAGAAACCGAGGGCCACCAACGGCCATTAATCAATCACCCATGAGATGTCGTCGTGCCTCTCACTCTCATCATCTTGAGTTTCTGGTGGAATTCAATGAACCGAAAATGCTCTTTGAAAAAGAACAAAGAAGTTTACAAATATTGAAGAACATGAAATTTCAAAATCAAATGCAAAAGTGCCCCTGACGGAAACCCAAAATATTGAAACCCAAAAGTGCCCCTGACGAAAAAGCCTGAATCGTTAAGAAAGTGGATGGATGTACTCACTTATTGAAAATTTGTAGTCGAAGACCTTTATGTGTAAAAATTAAACTTTAGGACTCTTAAGTGAGACTTTGTGCTAGTTTCAGGGTACCTACGTGTATTTAACCCTAATTTAAAATTTTACTCGGTATAAACACAAGGCAATACCATCGACAGGCTAAAACCAAATCCACCGCTGATGGTAGTGATATAGCCAATAAACTTGAAGGTGGAGGTTTAAAATGGCGGGTAGGTGATTAGGGTAGATTAATAGAGGTTGTAGGAGGTGATTGGTGGATTTTGGATGCCAGTTCAATCAGATGTTTCTTGTGGCAGTGGCGAATTAGATTTAACGGAGGAAAGAAAAGAAGAATGAAGAATGAAGAATGAGAAACATGAGACCTAGGGCATCAAAGTATCGGTAGGAGCGCTTGGCTATGTGATGGGCAAATCGGAGTTTTAATGAGGGGTAGACTTGTCTTTTTGCAGCTTCGGTAAACTTCAACTTAAACCGAGTAAACAACTTAACACATGTTTTACTTTAAGGCAATCGTCACGAGTTAATAGTTGAAAGGGTGCTATGTATTTCTCCCGTAAAACATTTTATGTTAAAAGACCTGAGAATCCAAGTCTACGGAGAAATTAAACAGATTGATCAGAGTATTCCATACGGGAGATCATGGCAGCCATAGTCATTCCATGTGTTTAATTAGGACCCACTCTACATATATACAGGGGCGGATCCAGGAAGTTCAACCGGGGGGGACCAAAAGTCATAAAAAAAATTGACGCCTAACATAAAAGAATTCGCGTCACGATTGAATACGTTAAATGTAAAATAGATTTGCTCAATTTGACTAATAATCATATAATATCATTATTGTAGTGATTTATTTAACTTGATAAAGTTAGTCAACAACAAACTATTATTCTTGGATGAATTAAACTTAACTTTTATTGTATATATGTATTACTAGTGTGATTACCAATTGTATGATGACAATAGTCATGTATAACATATTATAAGAATTTAAATTAAAAAAAATAACTAACCTTGATCTATTAGTGTTTTCTTTATAATATGGTGATTTATAATTTGAAAAAATGAAGATGGACAAAGGAACGAAGAAGATAAAGACTACAACGGTCGGCGGTACAAAAAAGTAAATAACATAACAAAATGAAACTCTAATACATTCATTTATAATATATTGACATTTTAGTAAATATTTTAAACATATTTGTATATTGTTTAAGACAGCAAATTTTTTTTCCTCAAACTATAGGGGTGGGGGGGTGGGGGTGGGGGGGGGGTGCCATGGCCCCCCCTGGTCATGCTTGGGCTCCGCCCCTGCATATATATATGTGTGACACGATAAGGATACAATGCATGTCTGCTTCTTGTATATATTAAGATCAGATACTGTATGAAAAAGAAACCCACCATCCCATCTATGGTGCCTCTAAATTGACCGTTACTGCCTGTCTGCTTGTTGTGGTTTCTAAGAGACTTCTCTAAGCTCTGTCCTCAATGATGATTTAGTATTAGTGCTTAGTTTAGATTTAGTAATTAGCTTTGGTTTAGGCACTCTAGAAGCTTGAGTTATTCGAAAATATCCTCGAGTAGAAATAGCTTACTACTGCAGTAATTGGGGCTCCAGGCTCCAAATGGCGTGCGGAATAAAGTTTTTAAAGGATTAAGTTCTTGGCTCGTTTTGATGTTATCATGTTTGGACTCGTTTAGTTGGGTCATGTTCGGCTCTTCTCCTGTTCATAAAAAGTTTATAATTTTTGTCCATGCTTGTATTTTGTAAAGTTGATGAGAACTCGTGATCGGATCGATACGTTTTAGGGTGCGGTTCCTCTGATGAATTGTGAAAAAATAGGTTTCATAGTGAAAAGTAAAACAAAAAACAACCATAAAACTGAGACAAGCACCAACTTGTAATATAATTTGTTTTAAGCGAAATGGTTGAATATAAAGGATGTTCGGATGGTGGCTTGAACGGTAGATGTGAAGAAAAAAAGTCATGTTTGTAAGTTTAATAAACTTGAAGCATGTCTAGTCTTTAATTTCAAAAACTTATATACATGTGCATTACTGCTAGTATCACACTTATATGGAAGTTAATAAATGTTCATACATTTATGGATTCTAGCCACTTCTTACTTTCAGACATGCAATACATATATTAGACGTGATATCGTTAATTGGAATTCACTTGTAACTATCATGCATACACGTATGAAAATGAGATCAAGTAGAGAGAAAAAAAATAGTCAAACACTAAATTTATATGAGATCGAGTTAGAATTTATAACTCCACATTAAATTTAAACTCTTATGAACTCCAGATGGCTTTTAGTGACCCTTACTCATAACATAACTTCAAATTTCACTTAGATAAGTGGAGTAAGAGATTCAAATTCAGAGTAAAATTTTCATTTTTCCATAGCATATTCTAATTTTTTACTTTAAGGTTTTAGCCATATGCATGTAAGTGAAATAAGCAACTTTTAGTTGCAACCATGAGGGATACCATGGTCTCCTCATCCCTATAATAGGTCCCTGTCTAAAACCCATTACCACCCATAATGATGAGCGACAGAGACACCAAAAACGTAGAGATTAAAACCATGCAATCGAATAAGCAATCGAATAATTAAATGGTGTGTAGTAAATGCAATATGTACATCTACATATATACTAGCTACTCGATTAGGTAAAGCCTTGTGATTGTGGGTTTTGGATGCGGGAGATGGGAGTTGGAGTTGGAGTTTTGGGGGTAGGGCAGGAGATGGTCGTGTTGAAATCGTTGTAATCGTCGAAGGAATGAGCTCTTGAGGGCTTGGCTGGTGGTGATGGTGGATTTTTTGGTTGGTTGTGGCTGAGGTGGGTTTTGGTTATAACGGGGTGGTGGAGGATATGGCAGTGGATGCTGTGGTGTTGTTGTCTTTGTTGTAGTCATTGTCTTTGTCTTCCTCCTCTTCACACCTTTGGTGGACATGCTCGGTGGCATGGTGTGGGTGTTTGTGAGAACTTTTTCTGTGAGGCTTTTACACATTTGTTATTATCTTTTCTACTTTTCAGCCCTCAATTACCAAGGGTAATTTGGGGAGTTAATTGTTGAATAGTACGATATCGTAGCTTTTCTATCAAAACTCATAAGGTTGACTGCAATTCTATAAACATCGGATAGGTTAGTGTAAGAGTCTTAAACGTTATGCATGCTTACTAGTATAATAATTGACCATATTCGACAATATGTATTTGAAGAGAAAATATTCAATGGTCCTGAGTCGCAGCCTACATGAAAGATTTTTTTTTATTGTCTAAGAATCATCATTATGATATATGCTAAACCCGTCCAGTATATTATATGTATAATATATTTTTATGTTTCACGTGTCGTCTTGTATGATTGAGAGATATCAATCCCATGTATATCTTCTCTAATATATTTGTGAAACCCATCGTTTGTTTTATCGTGGAAAACTATGTTAAAAGACCAAGGTCTCTTCATTAGCTCATCTTGGTAATAATAGGCAACTGGCAACGTGGAAGACAGATTGTCCGAAAGGTCTGCCGACGATTTCATATGACGAATGACATGGTGGAACAATTTTCCAAGCATATCCCATTCATTCTGGAGACCCAGGTTCAAAGAAGAACAAGTAAAAAGTGCCTGTACGTACGTATGATCTGGGTTGCGCTGCCACAAAGTAACTGGAATTTTGCTGTCATTGGAAGCAGTCAACCTTGTTGTTTCCCCACATAGGACACAGCAATAGAATGTCATGAGAAAGATCAATATATGTGGTGGTAGCCTACCAAGAAGACTCTGTCCAAATTCCGTGTTGAAAAAGGGTCAGTGCCTCCCTCTATTATTTCCAACTTTATTTACTAGTAAACTCATATAAATGCAACAAACTGCGGTGGAATTCAAATCATATGACATAGGTAAACTATATATTATTGAGGCCACCTTTGACAATGTACCATTCATATAGAGGCCAAGTCAGTAAAGTAACCCTTTTGATCTCTCTATGGGCTGTTCATACACCTTTTTGAGGAAGAAAATATTGGGTCTCAAATCTCTTTCTTTTATTTTGTAGCATCTCACCTTGGGTTCTCGATCTACTTTGTTTGATTGTGTCTAATCTTGGTCCTACTTGGTTTTCAAGAACCCTTTTTGACGACTTCTCTTTTGCCATACAGCTCAGTGTAATTTTCTTCTCGAGGCACTCTTTCACTTTGGAAAGTACAATTATTTAACTGTCTAAAATGCATGAAAGTCTAATGCACCCCATATTATATTGTATGCATTGGAGCAAAATTTCTCTAAATCTCTTATTGCTTGACGACAAAAGTTGTCGATACCTTAAGCTCGTTAGTGGTACTTCTCACAGATTTTCTTGAATATATATCTTATTTGCTGCTAAATGTTACCAAAATGCGAGTAAAAGATTTAACGATGTTTTTTTTCTTTTTTTTTTTTGACGTGAAAAGGAAGTTAAAGAAGTTAGAAGAATTGTTCTGAATGGCGGCTCCCCCCAAAATAAATCCTTGGTACTTTTGTTTTATAAGACTCATATGAAAAGTTAAAATTCGAAATTTTACAAAGAGATTAAAGCAGTCATATATTAGTGTTAGCTTCCACAGCTTACAGCTGTGCTTGTTATTGATGGTGCTGAATAATAAATGCTTTGGTCAAGATTTAAAGTGATCGCAATCAAAAGAGTAGCTTCCGAGAAGGGAAAAGTCGATAAAGTGTTCAAGTATATTACTGGAGGGATTTTGACGTCCGAAACATTTATATGGATTTCCTTCCCTTTTTTCTCACGTAAAACCCTAAAGATTTGACTCATTTGAGTCTAGCTTTTATCATCATAGTATAATTATGATGATATCGTTATTAGACCAACTAATAAACCCACTTTTGTAGGCACATTCAAAAACGATTTTAAGCAACGTCTTTTTAGCATCACAAATAAGCTGTTTATAACTATATTCAGCGCCGATTTAGTTGGCGCTACAGAGAAAAACTGTTGTCTCTTACTACAATTAGACTACAAGCAAAATTTAAATGGAGAGCATATTAGCATGAAATGTTGTCATCTTGCATTATGTTTGGCTTTTTAAGCTTACGGTGTTCTCCGTAGCACAACGTTAACATATACGCCATACAACCATCGAACAACACTACTATTTTGGAAATAAGAAAATTTGAAAATATGGATGTTAGTACAATTCTAGTAAGGGTAAAGTACAACAATGCTCTCTGAACAATGACTCGAACACCCGGGTACACTCCTTCGGTTTATTGGACCCAAAATTTTACGCTCCTAAGCACTAGATACCCGCTAAAAATCGACGGAAAACAAATTAAAGGCTTCATATTTTCACCCCTCTAATCCAGAAAACGTTGCATTTGGGGGAGTATGGGTAACAGCTAGCTCCCAGTTTATTACCCTCACATGCTTACGATGAACCACAATCACACAGTTGTAAGGCAAGAAATGTCACTTTTTCGGCTTTATCATATCGCTCAAAAGTTTATTAATCTATTTTTATAGAAGTTTTCCACAACTATCTAGACAAGACAACCATTGTTAGCCAACGAACCTAAGCAGTCAACAGATCATGTGACAAATATCATCGCTACGTAAGTGCTTTGGACCCAGAGAAGATGTGTGGTGGAAAAGAGATTAAATCCTTGGTTTTGAATGTGGTAGGTTCAAATATGCACACACAGACAATTCTGCACCTACATAGTCTCTCTCGATTCAAATTTGGGAAAATTGCAAAAAACAACCTCGTGATTTGGGTCAGTTGCAAAAAGATCCCTGATGTTACAAAAGTTGCAAAGGAACACCTGCGGTTGCAAAGTGTTGCAACCCATGGTTTCTGTTACGAAATAAAAATTTTGTCCAAAATACCCCTGTAAAAGCCACTAGAAAGATTTAGTAACCATTAATTGTCGCTACATGGAGGATAGGAGGAAGATTCTTTCAACCCGGGTAGCAGTCAAATTTTTTCCAAGTTGAGATCAGCATTGCGACACTTGAATTTTCAACATTTAAGTTTGAGGCCTTAAAATTATTTTCTGAAGGAAAGTTAAGAGTGAGTAGGCCCATAGCAGTTGATTTTAAGGCCTGGATTTGAGTCCCCTGGGCCTTTTACGCAGAAAAATGGGCTGGTCTGAAAACATCTTGGGCGTCTGAGCTGCAAAAAGTCCAAAGCAGTAGGCAAACGTAGAGCCCATTTGACCAAAAGTGTTTGTATGATCCCTCGACCCGATTAAAGCTAAAGCCCAGGATCTTAACCGGATGTGGTTAGACCTTTTACTTCTTGTTCATTTTTTTTTTAGTTATTTAAAATTTCATATCCAAAGTGTGTAATATCCACTATCTTATTTGCAGCTAAATAATAAATAAATCATTAGTTGAAACACATTGTAGCTGAGAAATTAAAGATGGTGTAAAAGCATATAAAAGAGAAAATAGCATTTCTCAACAAACAAACAAAAAAAAAAGAGTTGGACTTCTTCTTTGGTTTTTGTTGCAAGAATTTAAAGTGTTAAGACTCGAGGACGATTTGAAAAAGCTACCATTACCAATAATTCATTAGAGGGAAGCTGGGAAGGTCTCTACCATGTAAATATTTTTGCGCACTCTTACCTTGCTTGAAACATGGATGGTTGGCTACTAAAAATAGTATAAATACAAAAAGAATTCAAAAAAGTAATTAAAAAAAAAACTTGTCAAAATGTTAAGAGTACATAACCATATTTTTTAATTAAAAACAAAAATAATCGGAATAAAAAAAAATAGAAACGATAAACCAACACGCCGAAACGGTAACCCTATTCTCAGTTTTTGTTTTTACCATTTACCAAAACAAAGTTGCTTGGGACGATATTCTGAAACTGTAGACAGTATACTTTGATGGAAATGATTTTGGGGGGGGGTTAAGGGTTTAGCAATGAAAAGGAAGAGGGTATTTAAGCTGATTCAAGTTTAGTCAGCTGAGCTGAGTTCTTATCTTCCCACCCCGTCAGATCGTCTGTCACTTAATGAGTGACATTAGGCGTAGAGATGCACAACACTTAGCTCCTTAACGTATTCAATGGTGATGCTAGCGAAGTCAGCACTCCTTACAACACAAACCTGCAGAGTATATGTACTGCTACTATACAGTAGTTCACCGTCAGAATATCGTTGTTCATCATGATGCGTGAGTGCATGCAGGGCAATCTTCCTGCTAAATTTATTCAGGCACTCCAAGGTGAATAATATGCTTAGTGAAAGCTTGATGAAAACTGCCAAACAAGAGAAATGGTTGAAAACGAACCTGGGTTGTATGGTTCCTATTGGGTGCATTCTTCTAACTTCTGATGCTGAAGCTGTTTTGCAAATTTACAAGTGCTACACTCATTGAGCAGTCATTCTATGGCGGTGAGATTGGTTGTTTCAACTATGTTCTTAAAATGTTTGGTGTTGCAGTTGATCGCCTAGCTACTCTCTGGTTGATATGCGATAACTCAAATTCCCCATTGATCTTTCTGCATTGAATAGGGATTCTTGATTGCATCCGTGATTTAGTACTTGCAGCGTCTGGTGTGATTCAGAAATTTAAGGACCAACCGTGGATCAAAACTAGTTCTGATTTTAGATGCCCATCTGACTCAATTCATCCCAGTCACAAATGGGGACACTTGTTAGCAGTTGCTTCTTTACTCGTTATTCATTAGGCTTTTTAGTTTTTATGGAAGCAGACTGTAACTGTACAAGGTAGAGTTGAAAGCGCTAGGGGTAACAGTTGATCTCGATGGGGTATTAAGATGCTTCTGATCAATTTAAGTTGTCAGCGTCCTCTAGCAGTTTAATGGTGCTCAAGTAATTTCAACCTGAACTGTATCAAATGCATGGGGAAAAGAAAAGAAAAAGACTTCACAGTTATTTGAGTTGAGGAGCTGCTTGATGGGGGAAAAGTAGTTGAAAACTTCTCACGGCAGTAAGTATGCTTCGGAATCAGTTTTCTTCAATCCAAAATAGGGAACGCCAGTGCAATTTGTCAATCTGCTTCTTGTTGATGACTTCGTCTATGGCCCTGACATTATTTGTATGAAGATCAGTTGAGGATGCTAGGTGTTGTGGATGATTTCAGTGAAGGAGCTCATTTTGTAGCCCAAGGTCTCTGCCTGCCAAAAGAACCTGCACCATTAACAGCTGATAGTGCACTCTCCCTCGTACAAAGTGTAAGGTCTCTGAGACTGAACTCCTCTGGCCAGTTTCTACTTAAAAATTTGGTTGGCAAACTAAAGGGAAGCAAATTGTTGAAAACCAACATGGGCTACAGAGAACCAGAGGAGTCCCTCTTATTTGATCCAGACTGGGATGCTTACCTGGAAAGACATGATGCACCCTTCGTTTGATCAGAGCTTCTATGAAAAAATTTCTTCTCTAGAAAAAAAAGACCTTAAAGCAATGGGTGTCAAGATAGACACTGAGGAAGTCTGCACGCTACTTTATCAGATTCTCAGCTCACAGTCAAACCTGTGTAATACAGAAAATATACAAGCTCATGAACAGGTGCAATTGGATTCCAAGATTATCAGATGGATTGTCTTGGTGACTACGTGAAGCTATGGAATGACTGGGTGAGTAATAGGCATGAAGTCATGCAGGCAGAGTGCAGCCTTTTTTGGAAATACATAGCAGAAAACTGGAACTCCATCACTAGGGATCTATTCAGAGAAAAGATAACCATGCTTCCTGCCACCAGCATTCCAGAAAAACTTGTCCAGATGATGAAGGAGGACGAACTAGTTCTCCCAGATGATGTGGAGTTTGAAGCCATTATACACATGGTACCCACGAGATGACTTACCATCTCTCTCCCTAACCAGGGAGCCTTAGAGTTCAAAAAGTCTCCAACTCTGTACAATTCAATCCGAGTAGCACCTTTCTTTAGATTATACATTTGAGGTGGTGAATTCAGCAAGTTAATTGATTCAAAAGGTTTGATCAAAGTTGTTCTTGGTTTCCTTGCAAATCGTGTAGGACAGATATGCCACGCGAAGACAGGCGCAAGATTGATGGCTCTCTCCTTGGAATTTTAGTGCTTTTGACTCGTGAACCAGTTGAAGTAAGCTACAGCTTACGGATACCATAACTGGGAAATTTCTTGTATGCTACAACAAGGATGGTGCTCTGGGACAGAAACTCCAATAAACTGATTGTTTTACCTGGGGAGCTGGAAAGATCTGAGAACAGTAAACAGTTTGTTGCTGATTTCTCACGAGCAGTCTCAGAAAGACTGCTACAAAATAGGGAAGAACTTGTGGACAATCTTTCCAAGATAATTCAAATGGGCTTTGCATATGCATTTAAGGAGGATTCCATGGACTGATGAGAGAGAACCTTGAGTTGTCGATGACAGACAGAGATCTCCTCGGTGCTACATTCCCCACCCCTGGTGAGGTGAGTGAGAAGTCTTCTTCCAGTATGTGAAAGTTTTAGAAAGACTATATACGTACTGCGCTTTTTGCTACCAGAAAGTGGGGAATGCATGACAGTTTATTCTTGTTCTTTGAGAAATTTATGGTATAGCAGAACCTCATCGGAACTATTTGACTTATTTTTAACCTAATCTTATGATGTGTTACTTGTCAGTATCTTGTTACTATGAGTACACTCACGACATACTCTGATAGGCATCATTGATTTCTGAATCAGAATATCTCGTTTTAATTCATTATGGAATAACTGCCTTTTTGAGCTGCAATGGAGATGTACATCAGGCAGATTGTAAAGCCACCTCTTGCTTCCTTTCTAAACATAGCATGGCATGCAGGGTGCTGTGATCCTATATTGGTATGTAACAATAGCCTGTACATGCTTTAGGAAGCTTGCAAACAGCACCTAGTCAAGCCAAGTGGAGCTGCGTTTCACTTTTGAGTGGTTAACCTCTGCAATGGTCTCATAAAAAACTTGACTGAGGACGAATTTTAAAACCTCAGCTTGCTGTCTTCATGCATTTATAAATGCCTATTCTCTACTCTCTTCAAGGCCTATACAGACTACACCAACGCTGGTATCTCTTTTACCTTGTCAAATTGCATGAAAAACCCTTTTACTGGAATTCCCAGTGCTCAAGAATAGGAGCTAGCAACGATCTGAACACTAGCTTCCAATTAAATGTGATACAGCTACATCTATGTGGGTAGCTGAACAATCTTCGCTATTGCACTTCTGCAAAGGGTGGCCAATAGCCGCTTCAGCGAAGCCACAATGCCGGGCGGCTAGTCACCGGGCTTTGTCGCCGGCTCTAGTGTCATCAGGTTACCAACTTACTTGACCTTCCCAAAATAATCATTCCAAAATTTTTTGTTACACGCCAGCAATTCATGTGACCCAATTCATCATATTTTTTTTTTCTTTTTTGAAAATACCCGTAATCCTTGGCAGTCGGTGGTAGGCAGGAATTTCTTGCGACTACAAAATGAGTGATCCCTCCCATTTACTCTGCCAATTTTTACGATAGAATTCGAGTCGTAATAGAGTGATCAGTAATTTAGTATCGTTTGATAAGTCAGATTAGGGACAAAATAGCTAGAAACATATCATGGCGTGTCATGCTGTGGAACAGCTTGAACTTGCATTCACCTATTTTCAATCAAAGAAGGAGATGGAAGTCCTGACAAATAAAAAGAAACCGAAAACTTGCATCCGAGTTTGTAAACTTAGTTTGTTTGTCACTTACAATTTTGGTTTCAGTTTCCAAAAAATTAAAAATCAAAACCAGTTTAATTTTTATATTTTACAAAAACAAATGAGTGTTTGATTATCTAAATTTTATTTTGAGTTTTTTTTTTTGTGGTGGCGGCGGGTGCGGTGGCAGTGGTGGTCTCAAAGCAGAAATCAAAACTAGAAACCCAAAACTTCAAAATTTGAGTTTCAAAAACAGCCATGTTTTAAAAACTGATTTTCAAAATTGAAAGGAAAAAAAATGAAAATTGTATGCCAAACGCGTTTATTTTCAAAAACTGGAAACTTAAGTGATTTCAAACGCTACCTTAGTTGCTTGCTCTCACATTGAATATGTGTCTCATGATCCTTGTGTGCATAAAATCAACATCCACTGCCAAGTGCCAATAGTATTCTTGTCTTTCTATGGCCAAGCAAACCAATTTCTCACAATACCTGTCATCCTCAAGGGAAAAGTTATTATGAGGCAAACAACTAAACTAATGGCTAGAGGATCCTGTTAGGATTTGGTGGTTTGTTGGTGTGTTACGTTCTAACGCCAATGCATAATTCCCACATCACACGTGCTTTAACGGATCCAGAACGTCTGATTTACAACATACATGTTGTACCTTTAGTTACTGTTCGATTAGATCCGATAGCTCTCTAAAGACCAAGTCATCTAATGACGTAACTACATCCGAACGCCCAGTTTGGAGACTTCACAACTCAGCTGACGGTCCTCTCTCTCTCTCTCTCGCTCCCCCCCCCCCGGTACATCTTCACTCGGTGGCAACAACTCTACTCTTTGGCGGCAAAGGTGAAAACCAAGAGCTCATATTCAGAAAGAGAGACCACAAGAAGAAGGTCGTCCACATCCGCCGCCTCCCACTCCGACTACTGCCGCTCCCTCTGTGCCATCCGCTCCGCCCTCTCTTCCTTCGCCGCTGACGAGCCCATATCTGTCTCTGTTCAGATCAGTTTCAAGAAAGATCAATTTCTAAAGAGAGAGAAAATCAGGGTGCTCCTCTTGGAAATCTCACCAGATCTGGCTAATGTAATGATGCCGCCCGTTAAGCCTCCAAGCGACAAAGTTACAGTAGTTACAGTAGACGATCTAGATCCAGCTTTGACAATAGGAATTTCTGTTCTTCTTGTTCAAACTGATGTTTGTGCTAGTAAAACTTCACAAGGGTTTTTGCCCATAGACAAAGAAATACTACTACACTTTTTCACAAGGGAGGGTCCCTTTGGCACATTCAACACTCCCTTTTCTCCAAGAGAAAAAGCTAGCCGCTTTCTTATTTAAAAACGAATTTCTCTTTTCATCACTTTCATAACCTTTTATGGATCAGAAAACTTATCTGATCAATATCCTCACTTCATAAGAGACTCGTTATCTCGATCGACTAAACCAGTAGCTTATGTATACATGATGTAGTACCACAATCAATATGACTATAGTCAAATCTTGCAAACTGGAAGCACCTGCAGATTGCTGAATAACAAGCATTCATGGATTATGGTAATCTATCAATTTCAATTCGAGACAAGCGGCATTTAGTGAGATTGACAAAAACATGTGCAGTCTCTGAAAATTCTAACCAATCAAAAATTGTTTTTCGTAGTAAGACGAACGAAAATGATTTGATATTAAAGAACTTGAATGCCATCATATTACGGTCAACATATACTAGGAAAAGCAACTAGACAATATTCAACATTCAGAGTGAGCTTAGATCAAGTTGATATGTAAACTGGTACCAACAACTTATACAAAGCTACTTCACTTCAGCTCAAGGATCCAATCCATCGTGTCTTCGGTAAGACCCATCTGTAGTCTGGTAAGTGCAGAATATAGCTGTTGTGACACAAGACCAACTCCAGAGCTTCCGTAAGATACCCTGCACATTCAATTGGATGAATATTATTCCTAGTGCCATGAAGGCACTACATAGACACGTTTATCCGCTTAAATCACATTATAGCAAAACCGCACTAAATCAGTGTCTTCCCTTTTGCCTGTACCACCTTATTAAAATCTTGTGCAATTTTGCACTTTCCTAATTTAGTTTTTGGTAAGGATATGTTCTGACCAGAATGGCTATTGTCATGGCTAATTTGTTTAAATGGAGCATCTACCAAGCTACAGTGAAGCTTGGCAGAAAAAAAACTCTTTTACGTTACACTAGTAGAATATTATATGATGAATCCAGCAATATAATTGCCTTAATTATAAACACCCATCCCGGTCTTGACACTCAGAAATCCTCCCCACCCATATACATAGCCAAACACTAAAAGATCACTTAACGGTCTTACCATACAGTGGCACCCATCTTCTATGACTTTTGCTATATGGTAACAGATTATCATCACTTTAGTATCGACAGGGCGGATCCACACCTTTTGAAGGAAGCCCGCTCCTTGCTACTTTTGCTTGTCAGGTCCGCACGACTATCTACCAAGATTGAGTCGATGATACGTTTCGGATGTAGACCTGTTTATTTGTGATGATTGTTTTATTTGTGATGATAGTTTATGGGTACGTAGGGTGCACTGTTATGGTTTATGTTTCTATAGCCAGATGTTGGCTTTATTTGTATATGAAATTGTAAGGCCCTAAGGCCGTGGACCTCTTTTACATTATCTATGCAATTCTCTTATTAACAAAAAAAACGGTCTTACCATACCAATGGCTTGGTGAGGGATGGGGGGAAGTGAATGTGAATTTCGATCCTAATTAACAATTCACATGAATGGTTCTAAAACTAAAATGTACTGCAAAATGATAACAACTCAACTGATGGCCAACTCAGACTGCTTTTAAATGCACTATCAGAATGAACAAATGAAATAAAAAAGAACTGCAAACCAGAACATAGACTTCACCTTTTACCAACATAAGTTATGCTGCCCACAGGTGATATAACCACTGCAGTTCCGGTACAGAAAACTTCATCAGCATCAAGCAACTCATCCACTGTTACCATCCGTTCCTCAACCTACACATCAACCAATGAATGTTCGGGAAAACAACAGAAAATTAGCTATTAATGACTATATCAGATGATGAGCCCACTGGTCAGGATTAAATCTTGAAGTTGCACAATCATATCACACTCTTACAAGTGCATCAAATACATTACGGTTGGAGAAAAATATAATTATAATGCAGAATGGCATGTAAGTTGAAGAAAATACAGCATATCACATTGTAATCTAAAATACTTGAGCTTATTCTTAATAAAATCAGACTGTTTCAAGCCGATCCCTGTCTACCGGTGGAGAAATAATTATTTTTCTCCACCACCCATCCAGTCGTCCACGTGTGAAAGTGGACGGCACAGATTACTTTTTTTTTTAGTCTGACTAGCTAGACCGCTACTCTTTGTAGCGGTCAGTAATTGTGCCCAAAATGTCCTTCGCACGCCTCCCAAGACTCCTTCGCACACCCACCAAGAGAAGTAGAATGTTTGACCGCTACTCTTTAGTAGCGGTCAGGAGAACCCCTGCAACTCTTCCCCTTTCCCCCATTTCAGTCGTCACTCTCCTCTATCCCTCTCTGTAATTGTTTCTATCCTCATTTCCATTGCAAACAATAAACTTACCAAGTCAAACTCCATCTCATCCATCAACAAACCCAATTAATATCAATTACACCAAAAGTTTACCAAACCAATCTATTTCAAAACTGAAAATTTATACAAAATTGAAAAATTATTCAAACCCAACAACAATCCACAACATCAACCCAGTGATCAAATCCCGACACCATCAATTGCAAGAATAAAAGATTCCAAGAGAAATCAACAACCACATTCCAACACCCATTTTTTGCCCCAAAATACAGTAGATCTGGAAAAAAAATCTACAGAAAAGGACGGGGAACAGATGCGGCGGCGGTGGCTTGGCGAAGGACGGCGGTGGCACGCGGCAGCTTGGGAAAGTTCGAGATGGGCTGCGACAGCTTGGACTGCGGTGGAGATGACTTCAGCCAAAGACGGTGGCGGCAGCCTGAGTCGTCATTGAGGTCGACTGTGTGGCTGCGGCTGCGACGAGATGGCGTAGGAGGTGAAGAGACACTGGCGACGGAGGTCCGTCAGCGACGTCATCGGCGTCGTCCCGAGTTGTCTGCCGGCGCTCATCGAGAGAGAGAGAGATTGGATTAAAGGGCATAATTGTAAAAAGGCTAACCGCCTCTCTCTTGGGCGGTTAAGCAGAATTCTCATAAAAAAAGAGATCTCAGCCGTCCACTTTCACACGTGGACGGCTGGATGGGTGGTGGAGAAATAGCTATTTCTCCACCGGTAGACAGGGATCGGCTCCTATATATATATATATATATATATATATATATATATATATATATAATCCTGATGTTTCTTCGAGCAAGCCTGAAAAAGTAGCACCCCCACCCCTTCCTTCCTCAGCCAAAAATGGCAAAATCTAAAACATCGAGAAAATTTTGCTGTTCTCAGTAGAACAAAGAACTGGAGAAGACAAGTCTGGTGACAAAGAGATACTTGAAAAATAGCACTTTGTCTAGTATG
Source organism: Escallonia rubra (assembly GCA_033065855.1). Lineage (NCBI taxonomy): Eukaryota > Viridiplantae > Streptophyta > Magnoliopsida > Escalloniales > Escalloniaceae > Escallonia > Escallonia rubra. The sequence goes on from JAVXUO010001548.1 coordinate 363,640, forward strand.
GACTATTTATCGACTATTTGTAGCTGAAAATATGTACCTGGAATCCTTGGCTACGAGCTACATCAATTATACTCTTTCTCGTAATGCCTGGAAGGATGGTCCCCGTTATCGCAGGTGTAGTTATTACATTACCCTAGAAGAGCATGGTAATCGGAACCACGTTAGTATTACTTACCTAAATAATACACTGCTCCATATCAGTGGTCACCAGCAGGAAAATGCATAGATGTAGGTGATAGTGAATGGGTTTTTCTTTCTTATTTTCAAGATTACACGTAAACTTTTTTTTTTTTTTTTTTTGCTTTTTTTTAAATTCCTATCAGTCACTAGGGTAACAAATAAAAGTTTGCATGAGGCTATAAATAGTATACCTTCACAACAAAAACGTTACAAGAGGAAACCTCTTCCAGATATCTCTTGTGAACACTATCAAGGTACAGAACATCAGAATAGCCTTTGGCCTTAGCAGCACTTTGTGCTTTCAGAACCTATAAATCACAGTACAGAAGATGAAAACTAAATGGATCAGATTCTCAGGAAGCATAAGTTAGCATCAGAATACAAAAGAGTAACCACGTTCTTCACTTCCAATTTTCCACTAGACCAATGAAACTATTAAACCACAATAGTAACTTCAACTTTGGGAATTTCCACTGGTGTCACTACACCAATCTGCAATGTGAATCATTGAAAAATGCAAGAAAAGAAAATTAAACTGCAAAAGGTTGAACAATTGCTTTAAGTAAATCACGAAAGTTGCAGTGTATAATACTAAGAATTTTATCAAGTAGATAAAGCAGCGATGCACTTGAAAAGGACTTCCAAGGAATAAGAATTAATATATAATAACGTCGATTATGACTTTTTCAGGTAGGTCCTACAAGGAGGAAATGAAGCACCGGTGTGGCACTTAGGATGAAGCACCGGCACTGGGTACACATCGGGTGCGGGTGCGCCTCGGGTGCGGCACCGGTGCGTTTCAGGGGCGTGTCCAACTTTTTTTTTTAATCTTAAATATCGGGTGCGGCTCGGGTGCGTATCCGGCGATCTGTGACCACCGGGCAGATCGGTGACCACCGGTAACCACCGGCCACTCAAGCGACACCGGCGACCACCGGCAAGGACTCTGACGAGAGAGGAGACTGGAGAGAAGCTCTGAAGCACGGACACCTCTCCTAGGTGGAGGTTTGGTGTCCTAAACGGACGGACACCCCGACACCCTCCGGACACCGCCAATCGGTGTCGGGATTTTTTTTTTTTTTTTTTAATTTTCCGACACCGTGTCGGACACTTCACCGAGGAGTGTCGGACACGGCAATCGGCAGTGTCAGAACGTTTGGGGCCAATTTCAGATTTATTGAACCATTACCGTCTTCTTCCTTCTCACCTCACGGCTGTCTTCTTCTCTCTCACCTCGAGTCTGCTGTCTGCCGACCACGTCAAGGCTGTCGCCGGTGTTGCCGGAGCTCTGTCGACGAAGATCCGAAGCCGAAGCCAACGGATCTGACCGCTACAGTCGCCGAAGGAAGAGAAGTCAGCTGCTGCCGCTGTCGCCGTCGCCAGAGTCTCGCCGTCGTCGCCAGAGTCTCGCCGGAGGTCCTCCGCCGCTGACCCGCACGTCTCTTTCTTCTCTTATCCTCATCTCGTCTCCTGTTCTGGTCCTCTCCTCTTTCTTTTCTTTCCTGAGAAGTGAGAACAGTCCTCTCGGTTCTCTCTTTTCTTTTTTTCCTTCTCTTTTTCCTTTTCTCCCTTTGTGGTCACTCCTCTCGTTTCTTTCCTGTTATTTTTCCTTTTCAACCTTTGTCCTCTTGTTTCTTTCTTTTCTTTTCTTTCCTTTTTTTTCTTTTCTCCTTTTGTCGTTGCATTTTCAGTACATTGGACTAAATAAATATTGACCAAATAAATTATGACTTGTATTTAAATTCCTTATTTTGACAGCTTTTTATTATTGTTTGTTATTTTAGATTGTAGAATATATTTGATATTTATTATATATATATATATAAAATAAAAAATATATTAAAAAATAGCGGTGTCCTGCGGTGTCCAAAATCTGATTTTTTGGAAATTGCGGTGTCCGGTGTCGGTGTCGGTGTCCGACACCGACACCGTGTCCGTGTCCGTGCTACCTTGGAGAGAAGTAGAAGCAGCAGAAGGAGGAGGAGAAGAAGAAGAAGAAGGAGAAGGACTTACCGGCGACGGCGTGCGGCCAGAGAAGGACGGTCGGTCGGTCGATATTATCTATGTGGTCGATGTTATCTATGGAGATCTTGACACAAAGTTTGTTAGTACCCATTGTTAAGTTATTACATAAACCACCCCAAAACTCCAAAGAAATAAAAGTGATACCACATAAAAACTTTATTCTTTTCAAATTTACAATTTTAATATTTATAAAACAGCCCATTAAACTTAACAAATTCTCACTAATTTGGTTGAAAGCTTTAAAATTTACGAAAGAGCCCATTAAACTTAAAGACTCACTACTTTTTTGGAATATTAATATCTTTTTACATATATCAAACACATATATTATGATTATTGAGATTCAAACTGTTTAAAAATTTAATACTAAGTGTATATAATTAAAAAAAAATTAAAATTTGTTGTATCCCCGCCGCACCCGTATCCTAAAATTTTCAAAAATGCCGTATCCGCACCCGCACCTGTATCCGTGCTTCTTAGGAGGAAACCATTGGATAGGAGCACAACAACTCAAAAGAGAAGGCCCACGACACCAAGCAATGAACCTGGGCCATCCAGTTATGATGATCTCCTCAGACCAGGAAAAGAGAGGATGAATTCGTCCATAGGGCCTTATTTCAATGAATCAACATGGAAATACATATGAGATATGTCTAGTTTTGGGGCTGAATTGGCAGAAATTGTTGCCAAGGAACCTTACATATGAAAGTTCTTATGCCTGAAAAGAGGACCCCTTCACCTATTGCATGCATAGTAGGCGCCCTTACCCACCCCAACCTTGCAGAAGGTCCCAAACTGATCTCTGTGTATCCGGACACTACAAAGCTAGAACAAGAGTCCACATATTCTGTGCCCTCTCACAATGAATAAGCAAACAGTCCACCATTTCTTAGACCTTCTTACACATAATGCACCCTCCTAAGGTTGTCAATAATCAAAATAACATTTCCAAAGCTACCTTGGGGGGCGCCGAACCCCGCCAAATACTATAGAGCAAAACAAAAGGTAAACACAGAACCTCTCCCTGATATGGAATATTTGGTTAAAAAGGAAGAGCCAAGCCATCTTTCAAAGGCCTTTCTATTTCTACGCTAGAAGTGAAGCAATCTCTCTTGAGATCTGTATGCTGTTTGCCTACTGGCTCGAGGATGGTAATTTAGATTCCTTGTTAGACTATAGTCATGGTTTTAGTAAATTCCTTTTCAGGCAAGGGTTTTCTTTCTTTCTTTTTTTTTTTTTTTGGCAGTTTTTCTGTACTCCTTGTACACTAGGTTCTCCTTCTATGGTGACTTTTCATTTCGATAAAAAAAGGCGGGGAGGGAGTAAGGGAGAAGAGAAACTAAGAGCACAGAAACAACAAGAAGTTTGAATGCAAAACTAACCAAGATATAAATGGGACACATACAGAGCCTGGGCAAGAAATTTGAGAATGCAGTGACATAAAAGCGTGTACAAAAAAAGGTAAAAGGTTAAGCTTACCGGAGCATAATTTCCGATAGTCTTTACACCTCCAGTACCACCCGGGGTTGCTCTATGCATTTCTGTCTCAACCACCAGATTTATTGGTGCCAAACCTTCCTGGCATCATATATTAGATAAGCAAATCAAGATTTTCCTTCATATTATGTATTAAAGAAGTGAAAAGAAAAGTCAAAGACTGAACCTAATGCACATTAAGCCAGGCTGCACCAGCAGAAACTTTTGACAAAATTACAAAAACAGAAAACATGATGCAACAGCTTCCAGCAAATGGTCGTTTGAGTAAAATGATCTATTGCTCACGACAATAACTTCAGAATGAGATGCATCCATTCGATCTCCAAGTAATACTTGGGTTCAACTACCCACGATGAGCTTTCAAACCTGGGTGGCTAGAGAAGCCTCTAAGAAGTGGGAGTCTCAAGCCCCAACGACCTGAATGTTAGGTATATTGAGTTATCACATTTTCAATCTACCGGAAGATGAACCACCAAACCTGAGATGCCAGTCCTTCCCTCTCTATCAAGCTCAATATATTTAAACTACATAATCAAAGCATCTACCAATCAAGTCAGCTATGCAGATATCAATTTAGCATTAATAGCAAATAAATAATATCAAAAAATTACTGTTGGGTATAAAGCAACATATTTCTGTTTAATTGCTGATAGCAAGATACATCACGGAGAATGAGACGAAAGTATTTATGAAAAATGATGCAATGAGATTGGCTGATCCTCTTTAGTTATCAGACATTATTAGACTGAGCTCATGCCCCAAAAAGTTTCTCAAAACTATGCTAATTAACCCGTGTTTATTCGGGGCGATTGATGAATCATTCCTGGCAAAATAGCATTTTTTTTTTTTCCAGTCATTTCTTTGTTTCTATGATTTCCTGGCTAGAACTAGATACAGGCTTCTGTTTTACTTTGCTTGTTTGGTTCAGCTAGTAATACTTACCTTTACGTAAAGAATAAACAAGGCAAAAATTGGGAAATGGAAAGTCTGAATTCTGTTGGCACATGTGTCGCATAGCAAAGGCATGTATCATAAAGCACAGCATGGTCTAGAGATTGCAATGTTGTACGCGAGAACCCTTACTAAAAATGAAAAACTACACTTGGTAGCAGAAGGCATGCAGAGTAGATAACCAGCATACCTTGAAGTAGTTACCAACAGGAGAAACATAAATCAGAAAGGTGTACTCGGGTGCTGGTGCAAGACCAAGAACGGCTCCACTCCCCATAAGCAATGGCCTTATATACATTGAACCTTTACCTGGAGGAGGTATCTGAAATAAGGCAAAAAAGCACATAACTAACAGCTATTACCACTTAAGAACAAAGCTCACTTTGCAAAACTGAAGCATTTACCCATTTTTCATTTGCCAAAACAGTGTCTCTCACGGCTTCTACAAACTGATCAACAGTTGGTGAAGGCATGCACATACGTTCAGCACCCATCCTCAGCCGCAAAGCATTTTCTTCAGGACGAAATAGTAATATATTGCCGTCATGCTTTCGGTAGGCCTTCAAACCTTCAAATAATCCCTACAAGAAACAAGTCAGGAACAGTGTCTTGAATATAAAACAAGTATGCATGGTTTTTTGACGTATACTGCCCATCTGTGTTACAAGGACTCGGGGAAAGTGTCAGGTACCGATACTTGTTGAAGCGTCAGATTCGTCAATTTTCTTAAAAGTAGCATATACAGAGATGGCCAAAAAGGACGTAAATTGCGACACAGGTATGGGTATAAGGCCAACATATATAAGACAATAGTATATTCAACATCTACTCAATCATATTAGTTATACAGGAATGTTGGTGGTAAAACATAGAAACCAGCTGTTAGTGACAGCTGTAAGCCACTAGGGAGGCCTTAGATTATTTGCGGGCCGACATGTGCCCTTATTGCATAGAGCTGGTGATATTACTACGGAAATTCAAAGTACAGTCATCAATCAGTGAGTGAAGAGTCAAAATGTCAAAATGACAGCTGAGACTCGCATCGCTCCTTTGCCCTAGCTTTCTATGAAGCCACCAATCTATCAACAAGGACGAGATCTGCTCCTCTTTTTTCTCCTTCCACTCTGACAACAGAGAGATCCGTCTTCTTCTTCTCCTCCTTTTTTTCCATAGTACTTCGACGATGGCTACAAAATCTTTGTTGACAATGGCGTATGGCGCTCAGACGACGTTAAAGCCTTCGGAACCCTGTAGCGGCTATCTCATCTTTACCGAAAGCTCCAAGGTTGTCGCCATTGCGGGGAAATCAGAAAGCAGAAACCCTCCGCATGTTATCCATCCTTAACACCGACGGACAGAAGAGCGCACTACTACCAAGCTAGATCGGAGCACAAACTCGAGCAAACCAGATGCCATGATGACAGCAACAAAGAGGGTCCCCTGTAAGGAGAAGAAAGACTCAAACCTAGATCTAGCAGGGATGGAGGAATCAGCTCATGCAGAGAAAGACAACCCACCCCCAAAGCCTAAACGACTCAAGGTTGCTGGCGGAGAAGAACGGAGACAAGGAGATAAAGGCTGGGGTAGAGAAGGAACAAATACATACGCCAAAACACCAATGCGAAATTAATTCATATGCTTGAAGATGATACATAAAACTCTAGTAGCAAAATTAATTCTAGGACAAGATAAAGGTTCAACAAACTAACTTGCCCATAATTTAAGATTCCAGCAGATGGGCTCAGTTCAATGTTTCCAAAACGCTGCAATTGACCTTCAGAAAAGTTTTCACCTTGAGAACATTTCATGACATACATATAATCAGTTGGCATAAACCCAAATCCGAGGTTGTCCCAGTCAATGTCAGCCAATTCACGTGTTACATTGCTGCGACAAAGAAGATTTGCCAATAAATATGCAATCGGCTCATAGTAAACCAAAAAGATATTGACATAAAAAAAAAACTACTAAAATAAGAAAAGAGCAATATAGAGGAAAATTGAATATTAATACATAATCATCAACAGTTTATGACACATGCTTCTTGCACAAACCCAGTGAAAGAGGTTCTAGACAACAACAATCTGAGGCAAGAGGGTGACTAAAGTTAATCAAGCATTATGAAAGGAGGACGACAGGGAGCCAAGTATCACCAAGAAGACCTATGTATGTCCATTTTATTTTCTACACTGGCTCAATGTGGGCTTGCACGAATAGGAAGAGGCCTCTACCACCAGATTTCTCACACTGGTCCTAAAGTAAATGCATAGCAACATTGCTTTGAATTATCCAAAAACTTGGACCCCATGCCTTCTAAAATTTATCCAAGAACCAATAAGGAACTTAAACATTTTCAATATTAAGTTTGGACTAAAGAAGACCAGGCCATAGACGGCAAAATCAATATGTTCAAAGTTCTCAACTGAACTTAACATTATCGTCTAAGCCTTCAACTCCCAACTGAGATTAACTTATTAAGCTGTTGTCCTAATCAAGTTAGCGTCGCCTAGATAAACCTTGTCTTCCGCTCCCTGTTATCCAATAAATGTTCTCTGAAATGTTCCTCGAGGTCCTGTCTTGCTACTTCTCATGTCATTCTCAGCTCTTACACCATCAAATTTGACACAGATGATTTTCTCTTCACTAATGCATCTAAAGGCCCATGATAAATGTGACAAATGACCATCTCAAGCAATTCTCCCTCGACTTGTATAGACTTGGCATCACCCCACCTTGCAAATATCTTCCATATTCTGTCCTTGTGTAGAAGCTCATCCAATTGAACTGCGGAATATTCCAAAAGCCCACATTAACTTTATTTAACGCTATCCTAGGGTAACATCCTCATGAATTTGTCCCTTGCACATTCTTCTTCTAAGATACCCTAAATTATCCTTCTAAGATACCTATTGCCCATGTATAATTCAGAGCTCCTCTTACTCCTAATCCTGCTTCAACTAAAGCCTCTAGATTCTATGTTATCTTAATGACTCTAAAATATATCTAGCCCTATTCTAGCCTGATAAATTTTACTATAACTTATTATAGTCTGATGAATTAACTTAAGATCTTCCATCATCCGAAATGTTCTTAGTAAGTTCATCCATAACTAAAGCCACACACCTCACACATGTTATTTCTCTATTATAAATGCCCTTAATCGCATATATATCCTTAGTAGCACAGCTTTCTACTCTAGGATCTAGCACATCATTTGAAATGGTACACGGTTGTGTACTTCTCCAAATCTACAAAGACCCTCTATAGATCCTGTTTTTATCATCCAGATATCTCCTTTAATCCTCAGATATTAGTTTCCCTCTAAGTATATGTTCGATTACCCTCTCCAGAAGCATAATAGAAGGACTCATAAACTTGATTACTCGTGAATTGGTGAACCTATGGATAACTTCTTGTTTCAATTATCCCTAGATATTTCCTTTCCACTTAAAATCACGTTAAAACGTCCTATTCAACAAAACTAGACTCACATCACCGAAGCATCTCCAAAATTTGATAGGTAAATTATCTGATTCTAGTCTTTCTACGGAGCATTGTTCTTAAAGGCGCACGTACACCTAAGGCGCAAAGAGTCCCTGGAGCTTAGGCGCAAGCGCGCACCTTCTTAAAGCGAGGGGCAAAATAAAAATCGAATAGATATTAGTGCATTAAACCAATAAAATCACCAAAGAAAATTGTTGAACATGACAGTTTTACAAACTTCCATCACTAGAAAAACTTCAGATTCAATGAGAAGTAATTAATCTTAAGTGAACATGACACTGCTATCCTCATCATCAATTAGGGCCAGGGCAACGATGCTTTCTTCAAAGGGAATCATACCCTCGAAGATTCCTCATTAACTTCATCTTCTTCGTCTCCAAGGTGAGCTAAAGAAGTAGATCTACTTGCATAGTGAATAGCAACATGAGAATCGATTGATTTGTTTAGGGTTTTTTTTTTTTTTTTTTTTTTGTTTAGATATGAATTTATGAATGTTACAAAAAAAAGAATTAAAAAAAATGACCGATTGAGATGATGCCACGATTCAAAAATCAAAGACTTAACTTTTTGGGCTCTTTTTTAGGCTACACCCCTACCTTGCGCTTAGGCGCGCAGGGCGGACGCCTTTTTGAAGGGGCTATGCCTAGCCCTAGGCAAAGCGCACTCCCTGTGCCTTGTGCCTAGGCGTGCCTAGGATAATCAATGCTAAGAAGCATCCTTTACCTCACATAGAATCACCAAGTCATGTTGAATTCTCTTCAGTTACCCCCCACCAACTAGCATCCTCGTGCAATTATCATCCAGCTCTGCGCCCGGATACTTGTAGGATTCAGTTACCACACTTTAGACGAGAGCTTTCATTACGCGGTACTGTTCAACTGTTGATCCAACCAATTTGCCGCTTGTTGAAGTCAATAGTAGCGGTTCATGTTCTTCATAGTACTTCCTTATGTGTCTAATGTACATCAATTACATGAATTATGTCCTTCCCTCTCTTTAAATTAACAAGTCTCTTAATACACAAGAGTTCACATAGCTTCAACAGAGTTACAACACTAAACCCTCTTAAAATAACAAAAAGAAAAAAAAAATTCATCTGTTGCACAACTTTTGGCTTTTGCTTTTTCGCGAATCCCTAACATAGCATTTAAACATTTAAACATCGACTTCTCCACAGTCTTCACCCTAGTTCGACTAGTCACCACCCAAATCAGTAATTACCGTTCGAGTTCAATTGTTTATACGAAAACAAAAACAGACAAACACGTAGACACAAAATTTTACTTTACAAGGAATCTGTTACATGCAAAAGGAATTGACGGGTACCTCGTAGCAGAGGCCACATGAATACTGCTCGAAGAATGTTGCTTATTACTATACGAAGCAAAATGCGACTGGCTCGGAAGCTGCATAAACAAATCAGACATGAAAAAAAAGTAATTAAACACTCCAACAACATCCCCAAGATGCCATTGCCATAAGAAATCAAAGAGGGAGAGAAGAGTAGGGAATTGCCTTGAGAAGCGGAGAGCAAAAGTGTCTTCCGTCGGCGAAGGGAGGTGGCGATAGCGTGGAGGCGGAGGCGCGCGACGATAACGGGGAGAAGAGGTGGTTCGAGTGGAGACCAGCAAAAACGGCGCCGCACTCCATGTTGCCACTGCAGCTCTTGTTATTCTTCTACTGTGTTTCGATGGCTCGAGCCCTTTTTGGGTTTGAATCAGAAGAATGAATGGAGTTTCGCGAGATTTAAGGTCAGTGTTAACAGCCCTCGGTCAAAATTAGACATCGCGCACGTGACATAAGAATTAAGGGGCCCTGTTTCTTTTACCATTTTTTATAGTTGTTGTATGGTAACAAAAATAGATAAATAGCCGCCTCATAAAATTAGTTTTAACAACTTTTGTATGCGAACAGAATATAAGCTAGTATCCGCTCTTTTATAAATCACTAGTTCAATGCACGTGCGATGCACATGAATATCCACGTTAAATCCTCTTATTTCATTCTAAAAAAAAAGAAAATAACTTGGTTGCTGGCTACGTGAAGACCTCCATAAATAAAGTCTTTAACTATAATATCGGAGCGTGGAATCATCCTACAAGTTAATATTAGCTGAAATCTAATAAGAAAGTGTCATTTGTCTCTACCTTAAATAAAAAAATAAAAAATAAAAAGAGAAGAAGAATCTTAATTATTTAAAAGGCACAATGTATCGGTCAACACAAGAGCGCAACCAACGATATTAACAACCTAAATTCAACCCATATCTTAGTCCGTGTTCAAAAATGTTTTACTCCGCAAAGTCTAGAAATTATTAAGAACAAAAGTATCCTAAAACTTTCTCAGTTTTAATTTCCTATTTCACGGGGATTCAACACCACCAAACATCTCCATCAATCACGAGTGCATCTGTAAGAAATATTATAACAACCATTCATTCTTTAACTCTCTCATCTTCCTTTTTCTTATCCATCTTGGTGATGAAATTTTCTTCTGCCTAATTTCAGCCTTCTCAAGATTTTGTAACTCATGCCATCTGCGATATGTATTCCAAGGTCAGATGTTATTATGCCATACAACACAGCTTGTAAATGTAGAAAAGTCTTGCGTGATTTCCTAGATCCTTTAATGTTTGCCACGTAGCAACCATTAACATTTCTGCCACATCGAATTGAGTTAAAATTATGCTTCATTCTTCTTTAACTACAAAAACTTTTATCATGTACTTGTTCGAATAAAAGAGATCATGTCTCATATATAGTAGAAGAAACCAATATTCAACTATAAACCTTTCATAAATTCCAGCCATGGCTCCAGGGATGGTTGACCTGGCCAGTCAAACCAACCATTATACAATTTCAAAATATAACATGTACATGTACTTTATTAGTGATATTCTAAAAACAAAAGCGCAATTAAAGTTTTCAATGCAAAAGTCACATATGATACTAAGTTGACCGAGGGAGTTGCATAGGATAATAATAATCACATAATTTTAGAAGTCACACACACGACTATAATGATCGAGGGAGTTGCAATAGGCTATTGCATGTTCATGTTGATCGATTTGAGTTGCATGTTTTCCTCTTGAGCTAATTTTTCTACTCTCTCTTTAGTACTCTTTAACTATTGAATCGAAAGAGACAAAAGTTAGAGGCCATAAATTTAAAGAGCAACAAAAATCCAAATCAGGCACTTTTGCCCTGTAGGACAGTTTTGGGAGACATATAAAGACGTTCCATGTTGCACCTCCAACATTTTGAAAACATTTTCTTGTTATCCTGGCATTTTCATAAATACTATGGCACTGCTATCTCGGTATCTCGGCTATAATGGATAATCATAACACATTCTTTTTGTGCCTATTAAAACAGTTTAGTTAGATTGAATTTGGAGGTCATATTACCAAGGGATGATAAAAAAAGGAGTCCTTGCAGGAAAAAATACAAACATGACCACTTAATAGAAATAACTTAATAGAAATAATAGCAGCCGTAAAATACACAGCTAGGGAAGGTCTTGCTATAGCTAACACAAAAAACTTCTAAAAGGCATGAATTTGGACGATACTCTAAAGACCTAGTTGCTTATCTCTACTCATGATTTCTACTTTTGTTAAAAAATGAAACACATGTGTAGACTATAAATTTTGTCTCGTGTTCATGCACACTACAGGCTTAGGTGGTTGATTGAAATCAAGTTACGTACTCTATTAAACTAAACCAATTTTCTTTAACCCAAGAGTATCTGTCACACAAACACATAGTTACATTTTCATGGTGAAGTACTCCAGATATTGCTTAAGATCAATTGCGAGTACACAATAAAATTTATATGCCTCGAATATGAAGTTAGAGAACTCACATGACCGGCGGAAAAGAAAGACAAATATACACGGAAAAAAAACATAATGTAAGTATATGTCCATTTTAGATAAGCAAATTGAGTAGTGTCCGTCGTATAATAGCCAAACGAATAAATATAAATATGTGATTAAAAGTACTGCAACACCACAGAATAATAATCAAGTCAATTGACAGTAGATAACAATTCTATAAAACCATACCTAAAAAAGGACAAATAATAGTTGCAGAAAGAAAAGAAATTCTAATTCCTTAAGGAGTACTAATAAGAATCTTAGTACTCACCTCCAAGTGTCTAGAACTTCATCAAACTAAGAGATCATATCTTTGCTTAAGACCTGCAAGGATGAAAGCATAAAAATAATTAGTTTCCCAATTTGAGTAATCAGAGAAGAAGGAGCAATAGTTGCACCGTTGATAAATACATTAACCCTAGAAAAGGTCGGCACAAATTAGGTACTTGCAATTTTCTAATTTAAAGGTGGTACAAAGAAAACTGCTATAGGGTGGAAGCCTCTTTAATCATCTTGCTTGTAGGTGTCGTGGAGTGGAGGAATGGGAAGTTGAAGAGGAAGGTTTTTAAGGATTCATACAATGGATATGTATAGTCTCGTGAGGTTGAAGTAGTCCATCAATTAATTTCAAAATATGTATCATGTATGGAGTCGTTTCCAAGATAATCAATGCAGAACGGATGGAACATGAACAGGCATGGGAAGTGAGAAAAATTAAAAAGAAATAGGTTACAAGATTAAAAGGGTGTTAATGGTATTTTTAATTTTTATAAGGGTAATTTTGTCCAAAATATGATTTACATCTATCCACACTTTTATAAGTAGTATAGATTTGTGATCGTTACATGGACCGAACTTGAACTTTGCATAGCTTGACTCGTGTTAAAACTCGTGAAGGCTCGTAAAAGTAGGCGAGTATTAAATGTAATTGACCCACGTAACTCGTTTTTAAATTTAATAATATGTGCATTGAATAAATAAAATAGTTTACGCACCTCCCAATTGCATATTCTTTATATTTCAAAAATAGAAACCCAAATTCGTTTCATATTCCTTGCCTTTCTCCTTTCTTTGTTAATAACATGTTGATGCCAAGGAAAGTGGGTTCGTACCTACGTGGAGTTGCCACAAAGGCTGCAGTCCGAGTCAGCTTCCAAGTATGTTGATGTGAGACACAGCAAGGGTGGAACAAGGGCAGAGACCAAGGGCTTCCCAGACAGAGCCTGCGGGGTGGCAGTGCTGTGAGGGCGATGGCGCGGGATGAATACACGATGACAGTCACAGTCCGATGCTTAGGTCCAGAGTCAAGGTCCTGTATGTTTCTCTCTCTAGGATTCTAGAGTGAGAAAGTGAAAATGTGAGAGTGAAGAAGAAGTCCTCTAGATGAATTCTCAAGACCTCTATTTATAGAGATTGAGATAATGATGTCTTTAACCGACACGTGGCGCTCCTCGGGAGTGACACGTCACCGGGGGGTCCACGGGTGCTGGTGCTCCACGAACTGTCGGATCGCATATTCACCCAGCCTGCTCCTCACAGCGTCGCTCTGTCTGTCTGGAAAGACTGGCTCCCACAGTGTCGGTGTGGCCAGAGAACCCCCTTGATCTAGCCTCCAATCCAAGCCCTTGTGGAGTCCCACAGGCCTGGCAGCGGTGGCGAAAACCCGACGCCCAACTGTCAGGTGAACTAGGCGCGATGCCCTCCGAAGACCTGCTCCCGTCTCGGAGTGACCCGGGGGTCATAGTCCCTAGGGGTGCCGACGTAAGCCCCCAGTGCCGGAGCACGTAGGCCAGTCACGCAGGCACCCTGACGGAGATAGTGTCCCGAAGGAGTCGCCTATTCTGCAGGCCGAGGTAGCATCCCGGAGGAGCCGTCTACCTGGCAGAAGGGGAGTCTTCGTGCCGGAGCACTTAGAGCTCCCTGGCAAAGATAGTGTCCCGGAGGAATCGCCTATCCCCGCGGGTGAGTCCTTATGCCAGAGCACTTGGAGCGAGTCAAGGTAGTATCCCGAATGAGCCGTCTACCTGACTGGCCGAGGTAGCATCCCGGAGGAGCCGTCTACCTGGCGGAAGGGGAGTTGAAGAGCTCTCTGGCAAAGATAGTGTCCCGGAGGAGTCGTCTATCCCCGCGGGTGAGTCCTTGTGCCGGAGCACTCGGAGCGAGTTAAGGTAGCATCCCGGAGGAGCCGTCTACCTGGCGGAAGGGGAGTTGAAGAGCTCCCTGGCAGAGATAGTGTCCCGGAGGAGTCGTCTATCCCCGCGGGTGAGTCCTTGTGCCGGAGCATTCGGAGCGAGTCAATGTAGCATCTCGGATGAGTCGTCTACCGAACTGGCCGAGGTAGCATCCCGGAGGAGCCGTCTACCTGACGGAAGGGGAGTTGAAGAGCTCCCTGACAGAGATAGTGTCTCGAAGGAGTCGCATATCCCCGTGGGTGAGTCCTTGTGCCGGAGCACTCGGAGCGAGTCAAGGTAGCATCCCGGAGGAGCCGTCTACCCGACTGGCCGAGGTAGCATCCCGGGGGAGCCGTCTACCTGGCGGAAGGGGAGTTGAAGAGCTCCCTGGCGGAGATAGTGTCCCGGAGGAGTCGTCTATCCCCGCAGGGTGATGTACACTCCGACGAGTGGGTTGAAGCATGTTCCATGACCAAGGCAAGGTGCGCATGGTGTGATGAATGAGTGTGGTGCCCGGGGGCATGATGACATGATTGTGGCGCATGGGCGCGATGAAGTGAGTAAGGTGCCAGGGGCACGTCTGTGTCAATGGCGCGGCGCATGGGCGCGACGAAGTGCGTAAGGTGCCGGGGGCACGTTTGTGTCAATGGTGGCGCATGGGCGCGACAGAGTGCGTATGGTGTCGGGGGCACGGTAGTGTGACAGAGAGCCTGGGGGCACGGCTGTATCAGCAGCGCGGCGCACGAGCTCGGCGAAGTGTTGAAGTGCGACGCCCGGACGCCGACGAAGGGGTCGCGTAGTTGTGTCCGGGCGACGGGGGTCGCGGAGTTATGTATGGTCCCTTGAAGAGAAGTGAATGTGCTAAGGATGGAGGCCAGAGGCCAACCCTTCGGGGAAGGCCAAGGCCAACCTCATGGGGAGACCGAGGCCGACCCCAATGGCGAGGCCGAGGCCGACCCCAAGGGGAAGGCCAAGGCTGAGGCCGACCCCAAGGGGGAGGCCAAGGCCAACCTCCTTGGTCAAGTGCCATGGCGCATCGACGGGCGACGGGCGAAGTGCGACGGTCGAAGCGTGATAAGGCTTCGTGCAAAAATGAGCTTCTTAGTGACGAAGTAACGTGACGAAAAGTGAGAAGTGCACGTGACTTGAGCGTGCATGCTTTGACCGGTTGTGAGCGTTGAAAATGATTGTTGCTTGTGCGGACGTGTCATGCAAAATGGGACTACAGTGGGCCTTTGGGTACGACCAGAATAGGTTGGGAACACCTGTGAACCTGCCAATGCTTCCCACCCCAACACCTCCCTCCACGCCACAGGCCCGTCTAGTACATTACGTTTCATTTTCCCTTCTCTTTCTCCTTTCAAGAGTCAGTACAACATTCCCCACCCCACCACCTCCCTTCAACCCCTAACGCCTCCTTCCACTCCACGGTTCTTCGATTCTCTTATCATCTATCTGAATAATATTCTCTTATTTTAGTTAGACGAACATGAATGCGAATCCAAGCTTAATACAAGCACGAGCACGAGCTTGAACTCGGCTCGTTTAATTATCCGAGTCAAGCCCAAATTTATAAAATTTATTGAACCAAACTCGAGCAAGGTTTTAAGGCTCGTCACGAGTCAAGGGTTATAATTAAACGAACCGAACACTTGCAGACCTAAACGAGCCGAGTACTCGTTCATTTGCCTAACAAGAGAGAACTAGAGTAACAGCTGTTAGAAGATGGGCCAAGATCCACTTTAATCGCTGAATTTTGACTTAGGTCATTCTGGTCACTAAACTCGTTGACATATCAGCTCATTCTATTGGCTGAGGTTAGTAAGTGCCTCTTTAAGCGGTCTTTTGACCTTTAATTTAGGTGTAAAACCTTCACTTTCTTTTAATTCTTGTTTTTCTTTTTTTTTTAATGACAAAGGAGAAATGTTAACTTTTATTTTGAATTTTCTTTTCAAATGGAACTAGATTCACACATACTTTACTAAAATGGTGTGTATTTAGCTCTATCTTTTTTTTAATGTTTCTATTTTCTTTTTGGCGATGTTATATCATCAACACCGCCACTCAATAACAATCAACACCACCATCGGTGGTGGAGGCAACAAGTGGTACCATTGGTCTCCCCCGCTTTTCTTCTACCCGGGACCATAGTTCGCAGATGTCCGAACTTGTCAGCATTATTGTTCGGCTATGGCCCATTTGTTGGAATTGGGTTTTAAACCCATTGTGGAGAAGCAACTTTGACTCAATTTTCAAATGGGTTTCAAACCATAGCTTGGTTAGGAACAAATTAATTCACGTTCATCTATTGGAATAGATGATCGTGGTATATTCACATGTTTAAAACGAATGAGAAGTGAATGAGAAAATTGAAGCTAAAGTTAGTGGTTCACCTTGAAAGGAAAAGAGTATCCCACATTGAAGAGATAAAGTCAATGTTGTCTCCTTATAAGGCTTAGCCTTGAGCTAAGGGATGGGCCCCTTGGGGGTACCCATGTTTTGTAAGGAGGGAGGACCTAGGTTGACCCAAGGTCCACCACACGCGCGCGTCGCCCGCCCCGCCCCGTCCCGGTCCGGTCCGTGGCCGTGGCTTGGGCTTGGGCTAGGCCCAATCAGGCTTTATTCTTTTTGGGACAAATAAATTTTATTTATTTAATTTCCTTTCTGAAAAGTTGTGACCTTTCCTTTCCAACCAACCAGCTGTGAAGAGTTGCACCCCCCAGTGAATACTCTGTGTATAAAACCGAGTCAGTTTACAGAAGTTAGAAACGATTTAAAATCCCGAATTTTCTTTTCTTCTGTACAAGAGTCTGTCCAGTTTTAAGTGTTCGTAAAAGAAGAAAGAGTTCTACCATTGTTTGGTTCGCCGGGTCTGGAAATTTGGTGTGCTACTATTTTCAGACGTAGCCGTTGTATCCTGGGAGACTATCGTCAAGAACCGTCAGCACCGTTGCGGGATGAATAAAGTCTTAAGGACAGTGAATCGAATTCACGCCTCGGCCCCTTTTTCCTTTGCTGTTCTGCAATCCTGTAGTGAGTTCATTTTAATTGTTCTTGCAAAGACTATATGTTCTGTTTAGTAAACTACATTTCTGTATTTCGTACTTAATTGTTTTCTGCACAAGTATACACAAAGTATATATATTCAAACAACATTCTTAAGACTTTATTCCGCACTTTGTGTTGCATGTGTAGAATCATTATTTTCGAATTTCGTAATAGTTTTTCTAAAACAGCGTTTTCAAAATTTCGTTTCATATTTTGATTCTGCAGTACTTTATACTAAAATTATTTTCAGTTTCTGAATTTAATTTTAGTGATTACTATACTCTGTTTTCGTTTATAGTTTTTTGTATTAGACTGGACTGTTTATTAATTGTTGTTATAATCTGTTGATAGATTTACAACAATGGCTACTAGTGAAACCAATTCGGAAAGTGGACCGGTTAATCCCAACGTGCAACACAGTGGTGGGACTGTGTATGCGACGCCTTATGTGGCACCTACTCATGGTTCTGTTGGACATGGTGAAAGACCGGAAAAGTTCAACGGAAAAGATTTTAAGAGATGGCAACAGAAAATGTTGTTCTATCTTACCACCTTGAATTTGGCAAGGTTCTTGCACGAGGATGCACCAGATCTTGGTGACAATCCTGACCGGCAAACAGTGGCTGCCGTGGATGCTTGGAAGCATTCGGATTTTTTGTGCAAGAACTACATCCTCAATGGATTGGACAATGCGTTGTATAACGTATACAGTCCAATGGCCAATGCGAAAGCATTGTGGGAATCCTTGGAAAGGAAATACAAAACGGAAGATGCCGGCTCAAAGAAATTTGTAGTTGGCAAATTCCTTGATTTCAAGATGGTGGATTCCAAGACTGTGATTAGTCAAGTCCAAGAGTTTCAGCTAATCCTCCATGATATTCATGCGGAAGGGATGGTACTTGGAGAATCTTTTCAAGTGGCTGCGCTAATTGAAAAATTGCCACCTACTTGGAGAGATTTCAAGAACTATTTGAAGCATAAGCGCAAGGAGATGAAGCTCGAGGATTTGATCGTCAGATTGAGGATTGAGGAGGATAATCGCCAGTCCGAGAAGAAGGCCGGTAATTATCATCATGAGGCCAAGGCAAACGTGGTCGAGCAAGGTCCGTCAAAGAGGAGGAAAATTTCCGATTCAGACGGTCCAAGTGGAGCTAGCGGCTCAAATTCCAAAGGCGGAGAGAAGAAGAAGTTCAAAGGGAATTGCTATGTGTGCGGCAAAGCTGGCCATCGTGCTAAGGACTGTCGCACAACCAAAGGAAACTTTAAGAAAGGAAAGCATTCTCAAGCCAATGTGACGGAAGTTACCAAGATTACCGAGGACGTGACAGATTTGAATCTATCTGCGGTGGTATCCGAAGTCAACTTGGTTGGAAATCCCAAACAGTGGTGGGTAGACACAGGCGCTACTCGACATGTGTGCTCCGAGCGAAGTATGTTTACTACATATGAGAGCGCCAACAACGAGAATCTGTTCATGGGTAACTCTTCTTCTTCAAAGGTGCAAGGGATGGGCAAGGTGGTCTTAAAGATGACATCCGGCAAGGAGTTGAGTCTCAACAATGTGCTTCATGTGCCGGACATTCGAAAGAATTTAGTTTCGGGCTCATTGTTGAGCAAAAATGGTTTTAAGCTAGTTTTTGAGTCCGACGAGTTTGTACTAACTAAGAGTGGAATGTTTGTAGGAAAAGGGTACATTTGTGATGGTCTGTTTAAGCTAAATGTAATGACCATCGTACCTAAAGTTGTACCAAATTCCGATTATAATAATAATGTCTCTTCTGCTTACTTGTTGGAATCTCCTAATTTATGGCATCATAGATTAGGTCATGTGAATTATGGTTCGTTACAAAAGCTCGTGAAAAATGGTTTGTTGCCTAAAATGGACTTTGACTCACATAAAGCATGTGAAATTTGTGTTGAAGCTAAAATGGCTAAAACGTCTTTCAAGTCAATTGAAAGAAGTACGGAACCTTTAAGTCTAATTCATAGTGATATATGTGACTTAAAGGTGGTACAATCTAGAGGAGAAAAAAAGTATTTTATTACTTTTATTGATGATTGTACGAGATTTTGTTATGTATATTTGCTTAGAAGCAAGGATGAAGCCTTGGAAGCATTTATGCAATACAAAATTGAGGTTGAAAATCAACTTAGCAAGAAAATCAAAGTACTAAGAAGTGATAGAGGCGGAGAATATGTTTTCCCTTTTGAAAAATTTTGTGCCGATCACGGAATCATTCATGAGACCACGGCACCGTATGCGCCTCAGTCAAATGGAATTGCTGAGCGGAAAAATCGTACTTTAAAGGAAATGATGAATGCTTTGTTGATAAATTCTGGACTACCGGATAACTTGTGGGGGGAAGCGGTCTTAACCGCAAATCATATACTTAATAAAGTACCTCACAAGAAGTTGCAAAAGACACCTTATGAGCTATGGAAAGGTCGTCCTCCTTCCTTCAAATATCTTAAAGTGTGGGGGTGTCTAGCAAAGGTAGCTATCCCACCACCTAAAATGGTCAAAATAGGACCTAAAACGGTCGATGGGATTTTTATTGGATATGCAAGCCATAGCTCGGCATATCGGTTCTTAGTGCATAAATCTGAAGTTGACGATATACACGTCAACACCATAATGGAGACAAGGAATGCACATTTCTTTGAAAATGTATTTCCTTATAAAGTTGCACAAGAACGAAGTTCTTTAGAAAGAACTAATAAGGACCAAGAACCCTCACAAGAGGAAGATGAGCCAAGACGTAGCAAGAGAGCTAGAACGTCTACATCTTTTGGTCCTGATTTTCTAACATATTTGTTAGAAAATGAGCTTCGTACTTATAGTGAAGCAATGTCGAGTCCCGAAGCTCCTCATTGGAAAGAGGCTATTAATAGTGAAATAGAATCCATCATGCTAAATCATACATGGGAACTGGTGGATCTTCCTCCTGGAAATAAACCATTAGGGTGTAAATGGATTTTCAAGAGAAAGATGAAAGCTGATGGAACGATCGAAAAATATAAGGCCCGACTGGTTGTCAAAGGGTATAGACAAAAGGAAGGCCTTGATTATTTCGATACATATTCACCAGTTACAAGAATAACATCCATTCGAATATTGATAGCTATTGCAGCTATTAATAATCTTGAGATACACCAAATGGATGTGAAAACAGCTTTCCTAAATGGAGATCTTAATGAAGAGATCTATATAGAGCAACCCGAGGGGTTTGTAGCTCCTGATCATAAAAGGAAGGTGTGCAAGCTTGTTAAGTCACTTTATGGACTAAAACAGGCTCCGAAACAATGGCATGAAAAGTTTGATAAAGTCATGATCGAAAATGGCTTTAGAATCAACGAATGTGATAAATGTGTCTATGTTAAAGGCACGGAAAAAGGATATGTCATTGTTTGCCTTTATGTGGATAATATGCTCATTATCGGGAGCAATGATGAATTCATTAAGGCTACAAAGAAAATGTTGGCCAGTAAATTTGATATGAAAGATATGGGTGTGGCTGATGTTATACTTGGTATGAAAATTACCAAAACATCAAATGGACTAGTCTTGTCACAATCTCATTATATTGAGAAAGTGCTAGACAAATTTAAAAGTTATGATAATAGTCCAGTTAAGACACCACTAGATGTAAATTTACATCTAACAAAGAATACTAGTGAAGGAATATCTCAATTAGAGTATTCGCGTATAATTGGTAGCCTAATGTATATCATGAATTGCACGAGACCCGATATAGCATATGCTGTCAGTAAACTGAGCAGATATACTAGCAATCCGGGGAAGAATCACTGGCTAGCTATTGTAAGAGTTTTAAGGTACTTAAAATATACCTTAAACTTTGGTCTGCATTATACAAGATATCCAGCTGTATTAGAAGGATACAGTGATGCCAACTGGATATCAGATTCTAATGAAACAAAATCCACAAGTGGATATGTGTTTACATTAGGAGGAGCAGCTATTTCTTGGAAATCCTCTAAACAGACATGTATTGCCAGATCCACTATGGAATCTGAATTCATTGCTTTAGATAAAGCAGGAGAAGAAGCGGAGTGACTTCGTAATTTCTTGGAGGATATTCCAAATTGGCCTAAGCCTGTGCCACCAATTTGCATACATTGTGATAGTCAATCTGCAATTGGAAGAGCACAAAGCAGTATGTATAACGGCAAGTCTAGACACATACGTCGCAGACACAATACCGTTAGACAATTACTTTCTAGTGGAATTATCTCTATTGACTATGTGAAGTCAAAGGATAATATTGCGGATCCGTTAACGAAAGCTTTGACTAGAGAGAAAGTAAATGTGTCATCAAGGGGAATGGGTCTTAAGCCTATGAACTAAAGAGTTGCCATAATGGAAACCCTACCTAGCTGACTGGAGATCCCAAGATCTAGGTTCAAAGGGAAAACCGAATTATGTAAATGCGACTCAGACAGAGCATTGTGGGGGGTTAAAACCCTCATATCCATTCCTATGATGAGAAGACAGTGGCACCTACAAAAGGTTAGGTTAAGCTATGCTTTTAATGACTCTTATATCTTGGAAATCTAAGTGGGGGTGCGGTAGGAACCTCTTAATAAGAAGTCACCTATGTGAGTAAGAAGTGGGGCCGCTTCTATGAGAATTGTAAGGCTGAATTCTCAAAGAGTACTCATGAAAACCAGGAGTTGTTCAGGGCCAAAATGAACACAACAATGAGAACCTCAAAACAATGTTTGAGCGATACTGTGTGAAGTTCTATTGTCTCGGTTTACACTAAGGGTTGAACAGTTCAAGACATCATGTTCACTGGTTAACCAGTAAATCCGATAGTTCTCACTAGGGAAGGTTCAAGGCCATCGGCTACCTATCCCGATGCAGTGTCGTTCTAAAGAACTCTTTCTTATGTCAGTGTTTCTGTGCGTATAGAGTCCAGTCAATTTTCTATTCATGTGGGGGATTGTTGGAATTGGGTTTTAAACCCATTGTGGAGAAGCAACTTTGACTCAATTTTCAAATGGGTTTCAAACCATAGCTTGGTTAGGAACAAATTAATTCACGTTCATCTATTGGAATAGATGATCGTGGTATATTCACATGTTTAAAACGAATGAGAAGTGAATGAGAAAATTGAAGCTAAAGTTAGTGGTTCACCTTGAAAGGAAAAGAGTATCCCACATTGAAGAGATAAAATCAATGTTGTCTCCTTATAAGGCTTAGCCTTGAGCTAAGGGATGGGCCCCTTGGGGGTACCCATGTTTTGTAAGGAGGGAGGACCTAGGTTGACCCAAGGTCCACCACACGCCCGCGCCGCCCGCCCCGCCCCGTCCCGGTCCGGTCCGTGGCTTGGGCTTGGGCTAGGCCCAATCAGGCTTTATTCTTTTTGGGACAAATAAATTTTATTTATTTAATTTCCTTTCCGAAAAGTTGTGACCTTTGCTTTCCAACCAACCAGCTGTGAAGAGTTGCACCCCCCAGTGAATACTCTGTGTATAAAACCGAGTCAGTTTACAGAAGTTAGAAACGATTTAAAATCCCGAATTTTCTTTTCTTCTGTACAAGAGTCTGTCCAGTTTTAAGTGTTCGTAAAAGAAGAAAGAGTTCTACCATTGTTTGGTTCACCGGGTCTGGAAATTTGGTGTGCTACTATTTTCAGACGTAGCCGTTGTATCCTGGGAGACTATCGTCAAGAACCGTCAGCACCGTTGCGGGATGAATAAAGTCTTAAGGACAGTGAATCAAATTCACGCCTCGGCCCCTTTTTCCTTTGCTGTTCTGCAATCCTGTAGTGAGTTCATTTTAATTGTTCTTGCAAAGACTATATGTTCTGTTTAGTAAACTACATTTCTGTATTTCGTACTTAATTGTTTTCTGCACAAGTATACACAAAGTATATATATTCGAACAACACCATTTGGTGTGGTAGAAATGATCTTATCTTCCAAATACTTAAATTTTGTTTAGCCACCATCTTGGCCAAAGGTCGTAAATTGCTTAGCCGTATCCCGCTTCATTCAATGCATCCCGAAATTAGATCATAGGACTCCTTCGTAAGCATTTTTACTTTCCTCTAATCCCTGTGATGTTTTCAAACTCTTGTGCTTGTCCCTTTCCACCGAACACTGTAGCCTGAGCCAGTTGTTCAAACTAGTGGTAGTACATCAAATGCCTGAGCCTTTTGGCCAATCAGTTGCATTTTGGTATTGGTTTTGTTGCTTTTAATACCGACTGGGTTCCATCTAGTGCCTATTCTCAGCTAATGAAGCTTATGCAACAGTAGAGGCTATAATTCTAACTGATAAATGGCTTTTGCAACATCTTTGTTCGCTCATCATTATCCTTATTTCTCACTCAAGACTTGCTTGTACATATACAAAGGTCTAATGTGCATGACGAAGTTATTCATCATCTTTTGTGTTACATATCTACCTGCAGTCAGAATATATCCATTCCGTACATATTGCTCAAGGCATTGAAGGTGTTATGCAGCTATCCTCCACAATGGCATTTTTCGCTTCCGGCTCAAGTCAGGAGTTCAAACTGGCATGATTTGCTGTTTTCGGCCTCTTCCGCCTCCCTGAATCGCACCATTGCTGTTATTGTGGCTAGGGCTACTTATCGTCCTTAATGTTTCTTCATGTAAATTTGTTCTTGTTTTGTCCGATGGCCTTGCACATTCGTCTGTAAAACGTTTTTTCTATGGAATATATTTCTTACTTCTCTCAAGAGGAAAAAAAAAAAAAGAAGCAAAAACCTGTATTAATGCAGAAGCAGAACAAAGTAAGAAGCAAACCTACATACCAGCATACAACACGAAATCCTCCATCTTACACCACACCAGACACCTCCCGACATACCAATACACGCATAAACATCACAGAGAGCAGAGAAATATACATGTTTGAGTTGCAGCACAAGCAGTAACCCGCGACATCTAAAGAGCAAACCCTGTAAGCCTCTACTATTGACTTCTACGTTTCTGTACTACACCTGAAGCGAAGATTTAATTAGAAATAAGGTAGACTTCACAGACCTTAATCCAGGTCAGCAAAAAGGCAAAGCTAAAAGGTTGGGGGGAAAGAAAACACTTTCATATTGAAAGTAATCTTCAAAACTACTTTTGTTTAGACATCGCCAATTCAACTTGTTGCTTCACTCCGCCATTTTCAACTGGTCTGAATTCACCTTTATCTTCAACCTTCTCATTACTAACCTCAGGCATAGCTTCTTGTTGATGCTGCAAAAGTGTAGAAGATAAGTGACTTTTCAAATAATGTGCAAGGACACAAACAAATATCAATCAAGGACGAACAAGGAGGCAGCATACATCAATTCCATATTACAAGGTAGAAGGTTTGATGGAGATCAATAAATTTAGAAAGAAGGCGTAGTACTACTAACAAGGAAGCAGCAACAAGTCATAAGAATACTTTGTCAACATGTCATGTAATGCATGTGACAAGCATCAGTTGAAGACGTGTACTATCATTTCAGCTTCTCCAACAAAAATAATGATAACTAGTTGAGACTAATGTCGTGACATGTATGAGATGACACGAGATGAAGCTAACAGCAACTATCTTGCTAAGGGAGGAAAGAATCGCAACAGTGGACCGCAACAGCAGGATCTTAAGATTTAACATTACCATCCACCAAAAGCAAGTTACTGCATAGACACCTTTGTTGCATAAAACAACACAGCAGGCTCTTATATATTATCATTTAGACATGGTTCAAAATCTTCGAGGGCCTGGGGTTTTGTCTCAAAAGAGCAAGGGCAGTATCTGAACCAGCACATCATAAACTAGTATATTAAACAGTACAAATAGTCCAATTTCACCAATTGCTCACACTGGTCCCTCAACTTTGCAGAACCAAGCACGATTATAATTTGTCTACAGCATGACACTATCACACAAACTTGTTTGGGTAGCATTTTCCAGAAGAAGAAGAGAATGAAATTATCTTCAAATAATAGTGGTACATTATCTTTGGCTTTCTAGAGAAGGAAAATAAAGCAAACTCATGAAACAACAACCTACAAAGTTTAAGCTGCATTGGAAACCATCTTGACTGGTGATAGCTTGTGCAAGAGGAAGAAAATTTAAGTTAAATGGAGAACGCATCAATATATGCTTCCTATGTTACCTACTCAGTGAGGAGCTGCGACACTATTACTGTTTTTCTTTCAGCGATTGCTCTGTTATAAAAGCTCGAAAAAGTGCATATATCTACAGAGAAAGGCTTCATAGGATACGCTACCGATATTTCCCTGTTACTAAGGAGCTGTGACAATTTTGTGCTTCTCATTTCGAGATTGCCTAGGTGTGAAAAGAAGCTATCTTTGAGTTGGAGCGTGTACAGGAGGTGTAAAAGGAGAAAAGATACATGAGAGACTACTACTTCCTCCTAAGAAGCACGGACACGGGTGCGGGTGCGGATACGACACGGGTGCGGATACGCGGATACGGCATTTTTAAAAATTTTAGGATACGGGTGCGGCAGGGATACGGCATATTTTATAAATATTTTTTTAATTATGTATACTTAGTATTTAATTTTTAAACAATTTCAATCTTAGTAATCATAATATATGTGTTTGATATATGTAAAAAGATATTAATATTCCAACCAAAGTAGTGAGTTTTTAAGTTTAATGGATTCTTTTGTAAATTTTAAAGCTTTCAACCAAATTAGTAAGAATTCGTTAAGTTTAATGGGTTATTTTATAAATATTAAAATTGTAGAACTGAACATAATAAAGTTTTTATGTGGTATCACTTCTATTTCTTTAAATTATTGGGGTTGGTTTATGTAATAACTTAACAATTGGGGGTCCTTAAAATAATATAACAAAACTAATGTCAACAACTCAAAAGTCAAAAGATAAGAGACAACACATCGTCACCGATCGACTTTGGGGAAGACGGCGCTCGCCGCAGTGGGTCGCCGGGACTCGCCACACGGGGATGCTGCAGTGGATCGCTGGTAAGTCTCCTTCTCCTTCTTCTTCTTCTCCTTCTTCTTCTACTCCTACAAGAGCTCGCCGGTGTCGTGGGAGCTCGCCGGTTTCGCGGGAGCTCGCCGGTTTCGAGGGAGCTCGCCGGAGTCGAGGGAAGTAGCCGGTGTCGCGGGAAGTCGCCGATGTCGAGCTGCGAGGATCTCTCCATGAGCTGCGGGAGCAGTGATGAAAGTCGGGTGCCCTAAGGTGCCTTAATTTGGTAAGTAAAACTGATTTTAGGTTTTCACCCCCCAAAAAATTTAAGTCTTCTGTTTAAAGCCCCGAAATATGTTCTGGAAATCATGTTTCAACCCCAACCGCACCCGAAACGTATCCAAACCGCACCCTAATTTCGGCAAATTAAAAAAAATAAATGGAAATTATGGGTGTGCACCCGAGCCGCACCCGTGTCCGACGCGCACCCGACGCCGACACTCCCCCCCTTTTGGCGCACCCGTGCTTCATAGACTTCCTCCCTCATGTGGTGTGTGTGGAGAGAAAAGGAACTGTAGCACATTTAATTAAGATACGCAAGGAGATCAATTGCTGACATGTATACATCTTGGGACAGATCGTGCCCCCTTTTGCGCTTTTGCAATGATATTTGCCTTAACCCTGACCCCCACCCCAAAATAGAACATTAATAACAGTTAAAAGTCAAATCCAGATTGGATTAGATAAATTTTAATATATATTATGCAGAACTGTTAGGGAATTGCCTTCAAGAAAATCATTACCGGGTATAGTAATTCTGAATCAATGGTACTTTTTAATATTCTGAGTAGAATAAACTATGAAAAAGCAACAAAACCAAAAAAAATAATACAATTGGGACACTCAGCACAAAAAATTGCTTCAAGATTTTCCATTATGTGATCCAAATATATACTACTAACTGTTCATCTTCGGTGGATCAAGCACTGTTTAAGAGGAGCAAAATCATAATCTCGCACTTATATGATAGCTTTGACGTTTCAATTATTCACCTGAATTTTCTTTTCCACCGGCAAGTCTTAATAACATTAATCCAATTTTAATCTCTGAATGGCAAGTCTTAAGAAAATTATCTATAATCAATATGATACATTTCAATATCCTACTTTTGTATCTTCCAAGGTCACTAGATATCATCCTACCCACGTGATCAACCCTAGTTTCCAACAGTTTAAAATAAGGTTGAGGAACTCTTACATTGCTACAATTTGACATATGTAGCAGCACGTCACTTGACTTTGATTAGATCATAACAGTTCACTGCAAACTCACATATGACCCCCACTCTACCAAATATAATATCTAAATAAAACTAACTATCAATAAGGCGGTGAAGAATATTCTTCTCGATATGAAAAAAATTTCTCAGTTAAAGTCCGTGACAATATGGAATTGCCAAAATATTACGCTCGCTCATCACTCTTTAGGAAATCTAGATGTTACCTGACTGTCCCAGATGACTCTTCCACTATCTACGGAGGTTACTTCTTGAATTGTAAAGATTGTATCAACATATACAGTGGTCTCCTCGGCACCAACTGGCGTTTGAGTTGGTGTCTCCTCTGCATGCGCATTCTCTGGTACATTTACTTTTGTTGATAGTGTACTAGAAGAAGAATGTGGAAGTAAGCAAAATCATAAAAAGGCAGTTAAAAAAACTCATCTATTAACTTAAATTATCGCAGAGTAAGACAGGTACCTAGGAGTTATAATATCTTCTGATTGCTGCCTCCTTTTCTTATGGCTCTGTGTTCGCTCTAGTAGAGTACCAGCACATCGTTTGAGGATTGAGAATGGAGAAGAGAGAGGAGAGGAGGCAATATCTGATCCTTTTCTTGAAGACGAATTGTGTGCATCGCCATCATTGCTATCATCCATGTTGCAACCTGAATCAAATTCAGCCCGTCGCTTCAGAAGTCTTCTTGCAGAAAGTTTTTCTTTGTTAGCCTTTTGAATCTCATCTTCAGCAATATCATCTTGGATCACTTTCAAATCCTCTAATTCCTTCAAATGCTCAATCTGAGAAATAATCTCTCCTCTATCTGTATGCAATGATTCCCTCTGATCCTCCAACTTCTGCCTCTGCGCCTTAAGTTCTTCTATGGAATGATTTAGCTCTGCCCATTCCTTGTCCCTTCTTTCACGGTCCAAATTAATCGCTCTTCTTTCACTATCAAGTCGTTTCATTTGTAGGTTGACTTGTTCCAATTCCTTTGTCACTGTTTCCCTAAGAGAAGTGATATACAGCAGATCTTTCTTCTTTTCTTCCTCGAACGCTCTCTCTTTTTCCAGAAGATAACTTTCTATTTCTTCACGTCTCTTGTCAATGCAATTCTCTAGCTCCCTTCTCTGCATATCAATATCCAGCAAGAGATCTGCGCGTTCTTTTTGAATCTTGCTGAACCACTCTAAACGCTCATGCTCCATTTCACTCATGAAGGCTTCACGGTCACGAGAAAGTGACTCTACATCATGTTTATACTGATCACGCATGGCATCCTTCTCCAGTTTCAAGCTATCACGCTCATCCTTAAGAAAGTTGGAAATGGCAACTCTCTCATCAGCAATGCGTTCTGCTTCCTTCTGTAATTCTTCTCTTTTCTCATCAATCAACTCCCACTCAGTTTCAAACTTTGCCTTCTCTGCTTTTAGCTCATCTGCCTCAACCTCAAGTTCATGCTTTTGGGCTCTAATCATATCAATCTCTTCTTTAAGCCTTAATTCTAGAGCAAGTAATTCGTCAGTTTCACTTTTCATGGCCTCCACTTCCTCTTCCGCATTGTCAATTTTTTTTCTCTTGTCCTCCAGTGAATCCAAAGACTTCTGAAAGTCAAGCTTCATGCTGTTGATCTCTTCTTTTTCTTTCTGCAAAAGATTATTCTTCAAGTCCATCTCTGATTCAGCACCAAGGAGACATTTCTCTTTCTCCTCAAGGGAATATGACCTCTCAGTTAAATCCTTCTCTTTATCGGCCAATGCTTCTGATTGAATCTCTAAGTCGTGCTCTTTTTCCAAGATAAACTCTTCTCTTTGACTAAAATCAACTTCCCTCAACTCCCAAGCCCGCCTCTTGCTCTCGATTTCTTCCTCCACCAATTTGCGCTTGGTTTGCATATCTTTTTCAAATTCAGACTTTTTAGTTTTCAACTCCGATTCATAATTAGCCATCAATTTTTGGATTCGGTCCTGGGTGTTTCACCAAGAAGCAGTATTAGATAGAAATGCAGCAGCAGTAAAAAAGACTTGAGAGTTGAGAGACAAGTGACTCACAGCCTCCTTGCATGCAACTTTCTCCTGTAAAACAATTAGCTCTTCCTCTTTCTTGTTAAGAATGCATTCTCTCTTGATTACAGCCTGTGAGTGCTCAAAAGTAACCATCATGTATTAGTTTATCACACCCACCAAAGAACGTTGAAAAAACAAAGGAGAAAATAGTATATAAACCTCCTCTCTTGCTGACAAGGAAGCTGCCCTCGATTCCAGATTATTTTTTTCCTCACTCAAAGATCTAAGTTCTTTCTCGACGTCTAATTTTGAAGCCTCAAACTCCTTCTCAAGCCGAGCCAATTCTTGAGATCTATTAAGAATATAATCCTCCCTTTGGTTAAGCAAGGCTTGTCCATCTAGCAATCGTTCTTGTGATTGCTGCAAGACTTTCTGCCTTTCACATATAGATTCTCTCTCCAGAAGGATCTCTTTCTCCTTAGCATCAGAACTGACAGATAGAAGTAAAAATCACATATTCGTAACTTCTCAAGCGCATACCGTAAAACATGAGAAAAGTAAACCTATAGAAATGTTAAAAAGGACACTGTTCAGAAGCAAGACATTATAGATCTGCTTTGGAAAATAGTCTATAAAATGACTCTGTTTACACCGACTATGGATTCAATATTTGCATCTACTATCAAGTATCACAAGGTCCGAAATGTCTTAGATTCAGCTACTTTCACATTTTCCAGGCCTTTTTCTAATCTTCGTTCTTTTCCTTTCAGGAATAGGTCCATAACATGCTGACACTACAATCCAAGCATGTAACGACAAATATATATAAGTGATGGGCGGGTGGCACTGTGAGTGATTTCTAGAATGATGTGACAGAGTGACTTCAAAAGAACAAATGGAAGACGTACTCAGACTTGAATGATATAATGCGTCTCCTAAGATCATCTTCACGCGCTTCAACTTCATGTAGCTTTCTTTCAGCAGTGCGGTGATACCGGCTAGCTTCTGCTTCCAAAGATTCTGCTGTGTGCAGCTTCAACTCAGCCTCGGAGAGTTTTTTCTGCGCATCCTCTGCCAAGCTTCGGGCTTCTGACATTCTTTTCTCTGCTTCAACCTTCGTCTCGGCAGCTTCTGTGCGCATCTCTCGCAATGTCTTTTCAATCTACACAGAATATAAAAAAATTGGGAGTAAGTATGACAACAAATCATGCAGCAAAAATTGATATAAAGAAACATACATTTGTTACACATTCTTTCTCGATTCCAAGAGCCTTCTTCAGACTATCTTCTCGTTTCTTTGCCTCTGCTATAGCAGATGAGTGGGCAACCTGATTGCGCTTGTACATTAAATCAGCTGACTCAGCAGCGGCTTTAACTTGCTCATACTTGGAAACCCACTCCTTTCTTTCCATAATGAGAAGACCCATTTGATGTTGATGGTCATAGATCTACACAAAATTTAGCCAGATGACACACCACTATAAATGCCACCAAAAAAGTGAACCTTAAGCTTTCGCCCAGTAGGAAAACGCATCAACCAAATCAGTCACACCATATTCATAAATACTTGGTTTGTACATAACAGAAAACTATCACTAAGAACTAACAAGAAATTTCCCGCTTGTTTGCTTTCCTTCAAAACCCCCCCTCCACACACACACAGAGAGAGCACATAAATACCCATTAGGAAAAATTGTTGTCTACATTTCTTGAATGAACAAGCACTATTTATTCTGGCTGTTTCTTTACAACCAAACACCCAAAACAATAAATTTAATTTTCTAATGATCCTTCTTGAAATTATTTAAAATTTACTAATGATCCTTCTTGAAATTATTAACTTTCCCACAAATATAACGAAAAGACTAAAGAATCACAATATGCAAGAACATGGGGTGCACCAAAATCAAGAAGATACAAAGAAAAGCAGTCAAGAATCACGTGGGGTGTGCGCCTCTCAAAATTAAACGGACCTCAGCCTCGAGTTTGGCAATATAGGCAATTAGTGACGCTTTGTCCCTCTGCTTGATGGACTCTTCATCGAACCCGGCTTCACGAAGGCGCTTCCAGATTGACTCGTCGCTCAGTGGGGACCGCAAAACCCTAGAGCCACTCCCTGGCGGTGCCATGAAAGTGGGTGTAATCGCGAATCTCTCCGATTGAGGACTCGCCATTAACCAACTTCAGATCAAGAATCCCAGTACACTCTTGTGTTGAATGGATTGATGTTGAGGGTGGTCGTTTCTGCTGCTTTTTTTTTTTTTTTGAAATGGTGGCTACTTGGTATCTTCCTTTTTTGCTTAGTGGTGGAGTCCCTCTGCTTTTCTTTGAAATAGTGGTGGACTCCCCCCTTCTCTCTCTCTCGCTCTCGCTCGAGACTTTGATGCTTTGAGAGATCAAAGCAATAATTTTGGAGAAGAAGTCTTTTTTGTGATTCTATTATTTGAGGTAAAGATTTGAACTGGTAATCGAGTAAATGCAGACTGTAGTGTATAGTGCAGAGTCAAGGGGATTATCGTGATGCAGCTGAGTACGACGGCGTTTTTGTCTAGAGTCGGCTTTAATTAACGGCAAGATTATATCCCAGTCTTGTGCTGGAATGGAAGCCAAACAAATGGGCATTAAAAAAAACTCCCACTCCCGTCAGCGTCATAACAACAATTAATGTGTAGTTATTAGTAATCATCATTTGATAAGAATTAAAGATATTTTGACACACCATATAAGAGTTTCGGATACAATAAAATGATGGATAAATTACACACGGCACTCCTTAGATTTATCTAAAATTACACACGGCGTCCACTAACTATTTTTATTACACTTAACTATACTTTGTTGTTTTGCACTTCACAGACTTAACAGAAGTAAGAAAATGACGATACTACCCCTCATAAAAATGTAAATTTACTCAACCATCATAGCCAAGATCTGGCCAATACTCCACCACCGCCACCAGTTGTTTTCACCACCCACCACTACCACTGAACGTGGATTCTCCGTGGCCGCCGCGGCGTACTCCGGTGCCATCGTCTTGCAGTGGCCGTACCATGGCACTCACTGAAATTCCCCTCCTCGAAAACAACACCACCCCACACCACCGTACCAATCGAAACGCACCGCCATCCTTGCCAACATACTCATCCACCAACATCACCATACCACCTATCAACATTGATGAACCCACCACAAACACCATACCCACCTATCTGACTCCCAATCAAGTAACATGGATCCAATTAACACCCAATTGGGTAGCTCCAGATCTTGTCGGTCGTGATTCTCCATGAGATGGATGTTGCTGGTGTATGTAGTATGGGGGCGCGGGAGAGGTTGAGTTGTTCTTGATTTGGGGTTTCCTGAGAGTTGGTGCAAGAGATTCTTGATGATTTACTTCTTGTGGTGTGGGATTTGGGGATGATGACGGGAAGAAGAGTGTTGGCGCACGATTTGAACGGGGATTTCAACGTGATTAATGGGTGAAAAGCGAGGGTGCTGCTCATTTTCTCTGTGTGTCACCGGTGGTGGTCAGCAATGTGTAGGTATAGGGCAGAGGCATGTGAGGGGAGGTGACAAGCTATGTGTGTGTGCACGCGCGGTATAGGGCAGAGGCATGTGAGGGGAGGTGACAAGCTATGTGTGTGTGCACGCGCGCGCGCGTGTGTGTGAGTGCGTCTATGTGTCACCGGTTTGTATGGGTGTGGGTGTGAGCATGGTTAACAGGCATGGATGGTGGTGATAGGCAATGTGGGCGTGCGTGCTTACAGACTGTGTGTGTGTGTGTGTGTGATAGGTGAAGTGTTGGCCGCCGATGTGCGTATATGTGTGCTTAATGGGAAGTGCGGGTTTGGTGTAAGATGGTGTTTGGATAGGCGGTAGTTGCGGGTAGTGGTTGTCGCTGTGTATGCATATGCGAAATTAGGAGAATCAAGCCTTTGGAGGTGGTGGTGAGGCGTCGGCTGCAGTGGCTAAACATTGTGTTGTAAGGAAGAAGAGGATGGGGGCATTTTGGGAATATCATAATAATTGAAAGGTGCCCTAACTTTTCTTGGCGGTTCTCTAACGGAAGTGGGCTTTATGTAAGACAGTGACAAATCACAGGGAGCGAAGAGTAATATAAATAGTTATTGGGCGCCGTATGTAATTTTAGGTAAATCTCAGGGGTACCGTGTGTAATTTACCATAAAATGATTATATCTAGCGTTTGGCCACACAAAAGGCGGATAAGTTATCTAACCAACAAGGTTTATCCCACTCCACTGGAATAATTTTGTTAGGGGGGGGGGGGGGTGGTGTATTATATTTATCTAGAAAATTAGGAATAAAAGAGACGGGCCAAGAAGCACCAGCTCACCCATCACTGACGGCATAGCACCACCTCCACATAACCATGGCTGCCGCCAACCTGCTCCACCGACAGACTAGTGATGTCATGAGGGTGGTGGGGGGCCACAATTGGTGGCGGTGGATAGGGTAATCGGCGATGAAGGTAATGGGATGTTCTAGTAGGTTTGAGAGGTGGTTGTAATGCAATTTGGTGGTGTGGTGCAACCAATGTGAGTGACATCTGTTGATGGCGATGGTGAGTTTGATATGTGGTTGCAATGGTGGTGGTGATGGGCATGCTGATGTGATGGTGTGTTGGTAGCTGCGATCTATTGATAGTGGGTTCGATAGGTGGTTGCGTAGTGGTGGTGTTGGCGTGCTAATGTGGTGGTATGTTGATGCCAATGGTGGTTTATGTAGTGGTTGTTGTCGGTGATGAAGGTGGTAAGATATCCCTATGTTGCCTGTATTATGGGTTTGGTCCAATTTATCTGGCTTTATCTGATAGGATTTATTATCCTAACTTATCTATCCAGCGCGCCAAATGCATTCTTGGGTAAGTGGTGTAACAAGTCAAAATTGGGATTATTACTTGGTCATGCATGTTGTACCAGTGCCAAAGAGTAGTTATGGTTCTTGATCTTGCACGCTTTATTTCTTATGATTAATTCAATAATATATGTCTGCAATCACATTTTGCACCAGTTATGAAGATGAGACATTCTTTATTTTACTCATATGCTTGTTCCGTAGCTTTGCATGAAATAGTATCACTTTTCTCCTTATAAATGGGGTAAAATAACGACTCAGTTTTGGCTAAATGGACATCTACATCCAAAATGTGGGGGAAAAAAAATGTATCATGTTCTTCCAACGTTAGGGCGTCCTACCACTAATTAAGCCGTTTTGGCTCACGTGGCAATTTTGTGTTGAAAAAATGTCAATAACTACATTTAATTCTTCAAATATGTATAAATTTTTGTATACGTATTTCCACATCCCCATCTTCCCTCACTTCCGTCCGCTCTACCAACACACGGATTTGCAAAAACACAGGCATATGCACGCGCACACAGACACACTCCCCTACACGCACATTAGATTTGCTTGTTGTCTGGTGGGTGTGGGTGTGTGTGTGCGTGCACGTGTAAGTGAGTGTATGCTTGTCCGCGCACGTAAAATTACGTGTGTGATTATGGGTCTGAAATGGTGAAAAGAAGAGATGCACATAGAGCTCGATTGGGTTGCTTATGGTGGTTTTGGTGTTGGAAAATTAGTGTGTGCGCGCGCGCAAATTTGTTGAGTGAGTGTATGCACAAATATCTATGTGCGCGCGTGCAAGCGGCAAATTAGTGGTGGTTGTAGTGTTGTAGTTGCGGTTGGTGGTTCTGGGTGGTGTTATGGTGGTGATAGTGTTGGAGTTGAAGGGGTTAGATCCATAGAGAGATGGGGCGATGTGGTGGAAGATTCGGTGGTAGTGATCTGAGTACGAGAGAAAGGACGGAGGTAAAAAAGAAAAGGAAGATTTGAAGGGGCAATCAGTCATTTCACAAAAACAAATTCACTCCTTTCAGATTATATTTGGTCAAGGGATAAAAGCGATATAAGGTCATAACTGGGTCTTTGTTGTATTTACACCCTAAGTGAAGGATAAAAATGATACTATCCCTTTTCTTTAGGCCACCACATGTATGGTTGGTCGAGGTGACGATAAGAATGCCTATAGTGGTTGTATTGGTATACAGATTTTAAAGCTAAGACGTCTTCATCGGCAGGTTGATGACCCTATGAAATGGGGCTTCTGCTGGTTGAGTGAACTGGAAATTGGGCTTTCCCTAGAGTTGCCTAGTCGAGTGAGATTTGTATGTACTTCTGCACAGAGAGAGAGAGAGAGAGAGAGAGTGAGAGTTCATACGACTCTTAACCTCAAAATTACTTGGCAAGTGTCACAAGACTGTTGGATGAACATCAAGTTTAGCACCCTATTCTAGATCTCTCTCTCTATTTACAATGCTTGCACCGTGTTATTGAAATCAAGCCAACGAGAGGAGTTATGGTGATTGATGATCATGCCTAGAGCCTGCCGAGGTAAGAGTTGGCACAGTAAGGGAAATAGAGATAAGGGTATCAACTCCTTCATGCACTCCGCAAACTTTTACATGTCAAAAACTGCCTTCTTTTCCTGGTAATAGTCCTTTATCCAACCCTCGATCACCTTGACTTCAGCCGCCCTCTGCTCCATCACCCAATCAGGATCATTGACAGTTGCTGCTCGCAAATCTATATGATGGGCACCTAACAAACAATGTAATGATAAGAGTTACTGCTAGCATAGTGGCATTACTCGCTTTAGCTGCTACTTGAGGTCCACAAAGTTCAACATAATTACGCAGCAGAGTTATCTATTTCACCAGACAATTAAAGCTTTATAGCTACATTGCATTGCGAAAGTGGGCTTTTGAAGCAAAGCTAATACTCGCTTCGTCCCTAGAAACGTATGATAGTTTGGGTACCGGTTAGAAATGTCTTTTTTTCCTAAATGTGAAGGTTAGAGAAGGATCAAAATTGGCATGTTAGTGCCATAGTTATATTATAAAGGGAAAGCATTTGTGGACCTTTCAAGCTCCTGTCACATTATCATGGACTTGGAGGAAATTGTTAAAGCTAAGGAAGGTAATGCAACAGCTCTGTACATATAAAGTGGGAAATGGCAGAGAAACATGGCTATGGAAAGATAAATGGTTACCATGTGGGATTTTGATTCAGAACTATGGGCTACGAATAGCATATGACTCTGGCATTGGGGTGAATGCAAAAGTTGCACAAATTCTGAGGAATCAAAATTGGGTGTTACCAGCACCAAGATCCTTAGCTTTAAAAGAGGCAAACAACAACATAACTGCTATGCCTGCTCCTAGCCTTGAGAACAAAGATGAAATCATTTGGGATCTAAATCCTAATGGGAAATTTACCATCAAATCTGCATGGAATCAACTCAGATCCAAAGCAACCAAAATGAAATGGTGGAAGATAGTGTGGTTCCCTGGTAACATCCCTAGATGCTCCATGATCATGTGGATGATATGCAAGAATGGTGTGAGAACCAAAGATAAGTTGAAACAATGGAATCTGTTGCAGGAAGATAATTGTGACTTATGCTCCAATCAGCAAGAGACCAAGGATCATCTCTTCATTCAATGTCCATATGCTAAAGCAGTTTGGTGTACAATACTGAAGAAGCTCGATATGCAGATGCCGCTGATCGATTGGGAGCATCTTATTGACTATGCAGCCAGGCATACCAAAGGGAAAAGCTTTAAATCAAGGCTCCGCAAACTAGCTATTACTGCAGTTATCTATGGGGTGTGGCAAGAAAGAAATGTGGGAATTTTTTATCATATGAAGACAAATGCAGGGGGCTGCTGTCAAGTGATCCAAAACTGGATCAAGTGGAGAGTAAGCAGCTGGGAGAATATCTTACCAACGGCTGGAAACAGAAAGCTATGCACAGAATCGGGGATTTCGGATAGAATTTTTCAACTTTGATCAACAAGATTGTGACTGGTTCATGAGAGAGAGACTGTTTAGCAAGTCACAGTGTTAGATTAGCTTTTGCATGTAGATAGTGTATGGCTACTTGTACATAAATAGAGTGTGTATAATATTGTTTTGTAAAAAGTGAACAGATATATTCTTTGGAATGAAATACAATGGAATTTTACCACAAAAAAAAAAAAAATTTGGTATGTTAAATCTAAGTTTCAGCCAACAATAAATGTTTAAACAGCTATCCTAGGACTTGTCAAGAAGTCAAATGCGAGGCATCTTTTGGACGAGATGATGGACTACCAGCCTCATCACAAGCAACACCAATAGCAATAATATAGGTTTCACTAAGAACTTCTCAACAATGCTATGCAGGATCAGGACACTCATTATAGAGCACAAAGGCAAGAGGGTCAAAAGACTCATTATAGAGCACAAAAGCAAGAGATGTTCACATCACTAGAGCAAGCAGAGAAACCGACTTAAAACCCTTTCATCTCTTTTTCCAGATCCAAGCACAACCTAGCCTGCCCCAATATGCTATTGTTTTGGGCTCACTACGAAACAATTGGAGACGCATTGGTCCAATCAAATTGACATACCTGGGCACTGTACTCTGTTGTTCCAACATTTTAAATATATTAATCCGTCAATATTAATAGACTGCAGGGGAATAAGTTCCTATTGGTGCATTTTGGATTCATGGTGATCGATGACACTCATAAGACCCTAGAAAAAAATAGTGGATTAGAGCGAAAGAGTACTCACTGCCAAGCATTCAATCAAACAGAGATGCAATAGTAAATAAATCAAAATTACAGGGAAAAAAAATGTAAAGAAAGCATCACCTGTTTACCAGGATGCAAAACTTAGTGTGTGCTAAGAAAGAAAGGTAATACTCAATTAAAGTTACCTTTTTCTGCAACGAGAGCAATAATAGATTTGGATATGTTCCCCAGAACACTGCAACACATATAATTTCACATCCATCAAAACTCGGGCAATCTATAGTTTGGCAGCATGCTATGATTGGAAAAAATGTCACCTGCCACCACTCCAAGGATCTAATAGGCCATTAGAGAATATGATGTTGCTTCCAAAGATCTTCAAAGCAGCCTTGAAATCCTTCATTACAAAGGCAAAAAAAAGCATCATATTTCATGCTTTTGGATAATAGTGAATAAAAAAAGTCTACTTACAATTTCTGCAAACCACCTAGTAGTGAAGTTAGTGCAGTAATCATGTTATCATGAAGTTATATTATAACAATGTACTGTGGCGGCTGTTTAACAGAACAGCAAGATGAAGATAAATCTACATACGCACACTGAGAGGACCCTTTGCTAGCTTATTATACAGAATATAGGGTCAAAAAATTCTACTTTGCCTTAGAAGAAACCAGTTCTTAGTATCTTAAAGCGACAGTGCCTGATTGCATGTGCATGATCTGTACTAAATAAGACCAAAACTTGCCACCGTCAAAATTAAAACAATCAGAGGTTGAAACACATCGAATGAAGCTTTTTGTATTCCCTCTAGATCACTCTATTTCTCTACATCCTCTTCTCTATGAACTCATGAATACAAGGAAAACGGGGTGATAGAAAACATTTTCTGCTCTTCTCATTTGCTCACCATGATTAAGTATCATTTCAAAGGTAGTAGATCATAAATGTGGCAAGATACACAGGATTTTGCTATCTATATTAGTTTGCAAAGAAAAAGAAGCAGAAGAGGTTTGAATACTATACTGCAGGCCAGTGTCATCAAAGAGACATAAAACAAGGCAATACAAGAGAAACAACCGCCATGAAACTTCTACATAAACTTTCTGTTACTCATCAAAGTATATGACACGTGATCCTCTTACATGTCCACCGAATTCAGTAGTTATCCATGTTGGCCTCGACTTCACACGGTAGTCATTCCAGCAACCCTCGTCAAAAAGAGAGTAACTAAAATTGTATTCTGGAAACATGCTAGAATCTCTGCTACTAGACATTGGCATAACCATTTCACTGCAAGCCTGTAAATTTTTTGAAAAAAAAGAGCAGGAGACACTTTAATTTCCTGCTATTCTACAAGAAAAAACTCGTGTGAGGATTTCCTCCACCTACAATATCAGGTTGACTACTAAAAAGAACTTTTAACATAATGCTTGTGACCTGCCAGTTCCAACCATCCATGCCATGAGGATCGTCATCCAGCTCAAAGCAGTCAACTTCTCCAGTGTAATTGTAATAGACAGTTACTCCTTCAAAGACGCGCTCCAGGACACTTGTCCCATCAGGACAACTGTCGATCTTTCTACACACCTGACAAAAGAATGAAACAAGGAAATGAAAGTTAAAAACATGAGGATAGCTATGAAGTTAGAAGCATGTCCTGCTGCCAACCAGTTTTTGGCTAAGAAAATATCCTCGAGGCCCGTCCAAGTCCATACGAGAGAGGTCAGTTCCATTAGATTACTAGTTACTAGTTGAAGACTGAGCTTAAATATTTCCTTGATAGCTTCTCACAGAAGAAATAGATTGACTAAACAGCCCTATTAGGAAAAAAGAAGTGACACAAAGCACGTCTTAGTTATTATACCAATAAGTTGAAGGTTTCACGTAAGAAGATGGTCAGATAACCACTAACTTGCCAATAGGGGCAATGCATAAACAAGAAAAACGTGTTTTGATAAGACATCAAGTTATGGACTCAAATTGGCACCTTGGAACAATCATAGGACCCAACCTTGATAATTTAGTTTATAACGTAGAGCATATAATTGACCTCACAACTTAGAAATTTTATTTATGTGCCAGTAACGGAAGACGATATGTCAGGATGCATATAAGGGGAAGGAAACTTTAGAAAGCGTTAATGGGCATATGTCAGTTCGAACTTCTCAAGAAATGTTTAGGCCAGCAGTACTGCCAAACTGGTTTCTTTACTGCATACTTTTAGTTTCAGGGGAGATCATACATTCTGCAGTTACAGCGGTATGCTGCTTTGGCAATTGCAATACTGCTAACCTATTGTACCTTAAGATTGTAAACCAAGCTCCAACTAACCTCTTTGATTGGGTTCCCAGGCAAGGGCATAAGAAATTCAGTAGGGTAGGGATAGTTTGCCATTGCCAAGTAACTATAAGCAGAATCCAACCAGTCGGAAAGATCTTTACTTCTCTCCAGTTTTCTGTCATTCAGCTCAATTACACTCAGTAACAAAAAAAAGATTAGGAAGAAACTGTTGCAAGCAAGATAATCTTCAATCCAATGATGACACGACACCAAATATAAAAACAGGGCATAAACATGAATATTAAAAAGATACAGCATGTGCGCATTGCATGCTTACCGACATAACCCAAAAGTCTTTGTTAGTTCGACAAGTCCGTTTTTTTTCTGACCCTCGGCTTCAACAATATCCCAAGACTCCTTTATGGTGTTAAAACAGCTTGTACTTTCACGCTATTGAGATAAGACATGGAAATGTTAGAACTAGAACGTATTACGAAGCACATGGAATGTAGTTAACGAGAAAAAAAAGGTTAAAGCGTTACAAACTCTGAAATCATTGGAGACAATATCATAAAATGTTTCTGGTGGCACAATATCTTCAAACTGAAGAACTGGCGCAGACGAAGCAAGTGCACCAATGGCAATATGAGGATACTTCAGCCTCATCCATGCCGCCAACACTGGTCCATTCACAATGTCAGAGATCATAAGAGTAGATACAATGATGTGCCAAAAAATAGTGAGCATAGGATTAGAAATACTCCGTAGTTAAAATTAGTGACTCACTTCCTCCATATGATCCACCAAATAACACCACAGGGCAAGTCTCGGCAGACAAATTACGTTTCAGGTTAGTGATCAACACTGCAAAGTCGGCGAGCGCTTGTTCAGTTGTTAGATGCGCTAAACTAGTAGCATTCCTGTACGCCTCGTCTCTGCTTCCATATGGCATTGACTCGCCATAGTACCGGTGCTACCAACAAAATCCTCAACATCACAATTTAGCGGGAAAAACTAGACTCGCTACATATTCCGTACATCGTTCTCCAAATAGCATAAAGATCAATTTTTTTTGTGTATAATGATTCCTTCCTTTAATTTGAACCGCAATTTCAATAAATCAGGAACTTCAAGACCCAACTAAGGAAAAAATTTAACTTCAAGACCCACTGGTTCTAGCGGCAAAAGTGACGCTAAAAAGTACTATAAACGTTTGCCACTGAAGGGCCTTACACAAAAGCCACTAACATTATTTAGAGAGGGTAATTTGCCGGGGTGTAAACCAGCAAAATTTAATCCCTAGTTAAAGCAAAATTTCAACATACTTTTAGCGACATTCTCGACAGCCTAAACAACCATCATAATGGGCATGTGTGCGTGAGAGAGAGAGAGAGTTATCACTTACTTCGGGGAAGACGACCATGGCACCAAAGCGAGGCGCGATTTCCCAAACGAAGCCGGAGTTGTCAGCAAACCACTCAATATCGCCCTCGTTGCCGCAGTAAAAGAAGATGGGGCCCATCCGCGCGGGACCCACCCAGTGCTCGGTGTTTATAAGGTAGCGCTGCGGAAAATTCGGAAGATCGGCGAAGCTGAAATGGTCGAGGCGCTGATCGAAGTACCGGGTGTCGTACCGGTACTTCGGGTTTCGTGGGTTTGACAGTTTGTTGGTGTGGGGGTGGGAGAACTTGCCGAAAAAGCGAGGGGCGCGTTTGGATGATCCAAGACGGCGCTCCGGCGCCGATTCCGATGACAGAGGCGATAGAGAGAGGAGGAGGACTGCGAGAAACGACGACAGAAAGAATGGCTTTGCCATTTTTCCCCGGAAGAAGGATGGATCAGTGAGTTGGGTTCCGTGCTCACAATACGGTACTCTTACTCTATCAGTTGAAGGCTGGCCTTGTAAACAAGTTAAGAGTCGAGCTCCAACTCTAGCGCTCCCACTGTTGTGGTAGGCGTCTCAACAATGCCAAAAAATTGACGGCAAAAGTCTCCTAAAGTGTCGTATAAAAGATCTTCATCGACACTTTTTGAACCTTATATACTTTTTTTAGAAACAAACATTCGTCA
The DNA here is from genome assembly GCA_033065855.1 of Escallonia rubra. NCBI lineage: Eukaryota > Viridiplantae > Streptophyta > Magnoliopsida > Escalloniales > Escalloniaceae > Escallonia > Escallonia rubra. The sequence continues at coordinate 406,067 of JAVXUO010001548.1, forward strand.
TGTGTTTACCAGATTCGTTTTCTGTTTTTATTTTGTATTTTCATATTCAGTTAGAAAATACTATGTTTATCATTTTCAACAAAAAATTTCAGCCACATTTTCTTACATTGGATTAAGTTTGGGTGAAAAAAGCTGAAAACACATCTTTTGTCACTGTTTGAGTAATTTTACCCAAAATAAAAACAAAAAATGATAAAAGTACACAAAAGCAGAATCATTTTTATCATTATTACAAAAACCAGAAAACAAATATGGTAAACGTATACGAGCCTTATAGTAATTGCATGCAAGTGGACACGTTCACCGAGATTTTGTTTTTATATTTTCATTCTTCATGTTTATAAAAACATGAAAAAGATTTTTTTCAAAGAAAACGAGAAAACATGTGTTAACTTGTCAGCAATAATAGCAAAACAATGATATTTTGCTTGAACTATTTGAACAAGAAAAATGTTATTTTCACTTCCTTAAATAATATGGACTATTAATCAGTTTCTTCCTTGCCTTTAATGTTGACCTTTTAACGACAGAAAAATAGTGTATTAGGTGAAATAACCTCTTCCCCTCAAACTGTGAAAGCGCCTCTATGTTGTTTGAATAGCAATTTGTAGCACACATATACATTAGAATGAATGGGATGAAATCGGTTAATAGAGTTTATATTTTGTATATTTGAAAATAAAATTTGAAAATAGTAATCAAACAAGGAGAATTATATCTACATAAAAAGAACGAAAGCAACGAAAATGGTAATCGAACAGAACATAGTTCTTACTACTTCACGTATGAAATCGAAGATAATCAAGAAAAGCTCGCTAACTCAGTTGGATTGTTATTGTTAGTTAGTACCATAACACAACATAGGTTGTTACCACCGCAACAACTTCTAGTTAACTTGAGTTCACAAACCCAACCTTGGACAATTACGCAGTCAACATGTTCTGATTGAGTTGAGTGGCTACATATTAACTTTTTCATAACAGCTTATAAGATCGAACCGTGTTTCGGCTATTTTTTTCTCTTATAAGCAATTATGTAACTTGGTTTAACCTCGAGATAAGGAAATTGATAGGAACTTTGAAGAGGAAGATCTCGAACCAAAGCACATACACCTAGGATTGTTGCAAAGAAATTCTAGTTATTGAAGATTGTTTCGCCCCTTTTCCTTTTTAACCTCCAACACACCCGAAGCAAGGGTTGATCATTGACAATGCACAAACGAAGTTGAAGAGACTTCTCTTTCGATCTAACTATTCACTCAATTCTAACGGAGGCCTTTCAGGGAACCCCTAACCCTAAGTGGCGGGTGACATGGCCGGCAAAAGCCTTGAATGATATTCTCAAGGTCCTGAGTTAGCATCCTCATATTAATGGGCAGCGTAAAAATTACAGTTTTGACCCAAAAAAAAAAGGAGCTTCTATTTTTCACAGGATAATATGTCTTTGTCATGCCTTTGCTTTTCCCTTAAAGCTGCATTAGGGATAATATATAAACCGTTTAACTGTAGTCCAAGGAATAGACACATGGCAGTATGAAAATAGACATTCTCGCCTTACAAACGTAAAATCAATAGACAAACTGGTCCTTGGCCAAATAATTAGCACAAATACCACTACCCTCCATGCTAAAATTAGCTTGCATTCAGTATGACCGCTATATGAGACTACAAATATGCGTGGTAAATTTCTATTGGTGTGAACCAATGAGTTATCTTAATTGCTAGCAAAACTCCCCCGGTAATTAACTTTCCATTGCCTTTTTTGTCTCATACTTTAGAGCACCTATAAGTTTTGAGATGAGAGAAAATAAAATAAAAGAAGAGAAAGGAAGAGAAGAGAAGACAATTTTTCTTCATCTTGTTTGTAAATTTAAGAGAGAAAAAAAAGTATCATTCATTTATCTTGTTTGTGAGTTCAACAGAAAAGAAAAGAAAAGATATCCGGTTACATATATATACCCTTAAACTATATCGTCATAATTCTAACCTATATTATGATGTATGATACTAAAAAGAACATAGTTTTAACGGAAAAATAAATTAGTCATCAATGATATAATACAAAGTTCATACCATAAGAATGTATCTGATTAATGTCACACTAATAGCAAAACAATCAGTCACGAGTCAACTCTAACATTTAAAATAATCATTTGTTTGTAAATAAAATGGGAAGTTTTTTAAAGGAACCCTAAAATTTAAAAGTCCTTACAAATTTAGTCTTTATTATTTCAAAGGCAATATGGATATTTTTAAAATATTACTTATAAGAATTTTCTTTCTCTCCGTTTCTTCCTAACTTGTATGGAGCACGTGCGTTGCACGTGGATGTGATCAAGAGTAATTTTTGAGATGATATTATTAGTTTTTTGGATAAAATATTATAATTCAATTATGTTCTTATTTCTTTTGCGACTTGTTCTAAAAGAAATGTATATTTGATGTTTGCAATTGTGATCAATGTTTGAAAATCTTCTTTGCAGCTTTCTGAATTGAAGAAATATTTGATGTTATTGTTGAAAAGAAAGTAAATGGAGAAACTAAAAGAATCAATCTACGTTTGATTTTTATAATTTGTTATATCGGTTTATAGTATACAATTAAGATTTATAATTTTCATCAATATATTGTAGTTTATTTTGGTTATGTGAGCTTTTTATATTTTTTTTTCTATTCATCATGAGAAGAAAAAAATAAAGATTTTTTTTATTTAAAAAAAGAATTCCATTTAATAATAAACAAGAAAGAAGAACTCAAAGCCTTTTAGAAAGATAATTTTTTTCTTTTTCTTTTTTGGTTTAAACAAATAAGTTTACAAAGAGAGAACCATTGTATGTTGATTGCGGCATTGAGGGAGGATACCAGTTTATTTTCTCTTTAAACACCAAAAGAGGAAAAGTGGGTTTTTAGCGAACAATCAATGAGAAGCTGTTTGAAACATTATATATGTCCAAACCACAAACCAACACTCACAATATAGACAATTACTATGCATGTGTATATAAATTAATTATACATAAAATAATATATAGGAATGTTATGATTAATGATTGAGAGTCACTCATAATCGAGACAATAGGCTTTCAGCTTTTAGCATGCAGAATGAGAAGATGTAGTTTTACTCTATTATATAATATCATCTTAGCCTTCATTAAAGTGATCTTCTTTTTTGTGCACCGGATCTTCAGCTGTCATTGGATGATTTTAATCATTTTCTCGTGTTGGATAGTATTCTTGAACTTCATGTGCTGTCAGTCTTGCTCGAATTTTGTCATTTTCAGTCTTTTTGTCCATCCTAATCATGAAGCTGAATTCTCTCCCTTCCATTTTCTCAAGGTTTTTTCCATTCTTCGTGTAATTTTTAGTGTTAGACGTCGTTCTTGCCTAAATTTTTGTAAGGCATACAGTTATGAATTTGTGTACATTCTTTGATTGTATCAATTTTGAGACTGAACCTCCAATTAAAATTTTGCTTGTGTCGAACAATGTCATGAATGCCTGTTGAATGTCTCAAATTACAACCGGTTTCAGCATGTACCTGCTTTTATCAATATCATTGAATCAACAATATTTTGTTAAAATAAACAAATATTCTTAATTTTCCTACTTTACCTTGATTTATAAGATATTAGAAGTTCACATTTCTCATCCTTACAAGCCCATCCTTTTTCTATGATTGTAACTTTCTTGCAACATCTTTTACATGCTTAGTACTATGGTTCTTCTTTATTCTCAATACTCAGTAATTTCGCTTTAAAAAGCAATACAATTTTTGTATAAAACTGTTGTTAATTTGCGTCGTATTTAAGCCTTGTTTTTTTTATGCATATTAACCTTGTTTTTCATTTTTTTTCTATTTTTGGTTTTTCAACAATTTTTTGTTTCTTAACTGATTTTTCACGTATTTCAGTTTCTTTGTTTTGCTTTTGTTTTTCAGTTTTATAATTATTTAATTGTTACTAACTAAAAAAATTCAAGAAAAAGAAAATATATCACAGTTCTCATTACCCAATATTTAGAGAACATTCATTATCCAATGTTTATTTCATTTCAACCAAATTAGAAAATGAGTAATAAAGGGAATTTTTTTTTTGTCATGAGACTTTTCATTTTCTAATGTTTAGAACATGTTCATTATCCAGTGTTCATTTAATTTTAACCAAATTTAAAAATGAGTAATAAATGGAGGGTATAATTGTTATTGACGTAATTAACGGATGACATAATCATTCATAAATGATTTATAATATTCGTATTTTTATAGGTAGTATAGATATAGATTTTGGGAAGAAAGATTTAGAGACAAAAGATGCCCAAACTTTCTTCTCATTTTTCTTCTTTTCTTTCTTAAAAAAAACTCACAAACTAGAGAAAATGAAAGAAATTAGTCAATTTCCTTTCTTTTCATCTCTTTTCTCTCCTAAAAAAAACTCGCACACAAGCTAGTAATGTGCTTGATGTTATCAGAAGATACTCAGATTGAGATATTGAACAAAATAGAGAGAAAAATGGCGTATTTCATTCTTTCTAGAAATCCAAAGAGTGTCAAATACTTCCACGAGATTATGAAACGAAAAGTTTCAATCCACTCACTCCAGAATATTTAACGAAAACAAAGAAGTTCCAAATCTGATGTTATCAACCAAAGAGTACCAAACACACTTAATGAACTGGGCTAAGTATTCCTTCAGGCCTCAGTTCGTAACGTTGCTATCATTCAAGGCGAGAAAGCCAAGCTAAATGCTTAGAGTGAGATTGCGTTTGAGAAACCCATAGACGTAGTTTAACTTGCAAGCAGCTCACTGTTGTAAACCCTGAGCATCCCACTGCCATTACCCTAATGCAACCAGTTCCAGCTATCTTCATTATCATCCCCTTGAAGTATTACCAGGGGAGGGTGTGAAGGTCTTGCTTGTATCTCGCATGCCGACTTTCCTTCCTCATTTGACTAGAGGTCCTTAAAGACTCTATTTTGCCTTCCCAATAACAATGCAACAGGAAAATGAAACCAATAAGCGTCGTTCGTTCATCCAACCAGGGATGAATCCAATTTTTATATAAGATCCTGATTACCGACCTTAGGACACAGGCCCACACTCAGGGGCGGAGCGAATGGGGGGCACAGGTGGGCCGGTTGCCACCTACTTCTCGGTGAATTTTTTATTCTATATGGTATATTTTATCTTTAATGAGAAAAATACCCACTTAAATTTTTTAAAAATGTTTTAAAGTGATATATTTTTAGTCACTTTATATGTCAAGTTATATGAAAATTCTAAAAATAGTTAAAAACAAAAGTCTTTTTAGCCATTAGAAATGCTAAACTTACTAAATAAAAAAAATTCTACGCTTAAAGTCCACAAAAAAAAATCCCTTATTTTTTTTCTTGTTTTCAAAGTCTCTATTTTCAAAGCTTGAAAGCCACATAATAGAGAGAGGCACGGAGCAAGCCGCCTTCTTAGTCCCCTCACCGGCCTTTCGCCCTTAACGCCACGGCCCACTGCCTCCACTGGCAGCTCTATCTCCGGCGACTGACATAGTCGTGTAGATTCAATCACGGTAGGATGGTTAAAGTCGTGATGTATTACTTGAATCACCGATTCAACTATTCCTCTAGCTTTGTCGATTCATCATGGTGTATTTGGAGTGATACTCTCCTCATATTTTCTTTCCCAAATTATCAGTGTCTAGCCTAATTTTCTCCACGACAATCCCTTTAGCTTAAAAATCATGAAAAACCCTCTTTTTCTCCCAAATATAAAGCCACCATTCTTCCACTGATTACTGGAATTGCTCAACTGCATCTATGTAAAGTCGCAAACCCAAATCTTCCACTTTGAAAGCAAGGTAAGATCTAGACTTCTGGTGTTTATTATTAGAATTTCTAATTCCTTGAACTTGAATCATTTTCTTTTTGTTTCAAATTAGATTTTGATAATTCCCAATTGGGAATTGAAGCCGCTTGTGGGGTTCTTAATTTCAGATAATTGAGATTTTGGATTTTTTTATTTTCAGATTGCCATTACTACTCGTGGGTGGTGAATGTATATGTTTCAGATTGAAGTTTGTTGGGGTTTTTTATTTTGGAATGAGAGGTTGTCAATTGCTGCTTGTGGGTTACATTTAGGAAGTAGGAATTTGGCATTTGGGAGAATTCAGCACTGAATTTGGTAATTGGGGTTTGAGAATTTAGAGCTTTCATGAACAAGTTGAATATACTGCCCATCTGACGAATTGGGAAATTTAATTTGCCGAGTTGGAGTTCTTGTTTCTTGCCCCTTTGGCCCACGTTCATCAGTTTGTTAGGAACGAAGGTATTTTAAGCAAAAAAAAATTGACTATTAAGTGCCCAATTTGAACTAAATTTCTGGCTCCGCCACTGCCCACACTTGAGAACTTCTCCGCCATTCTATAAGCTCTGCAAAGTGTACGAGGCGATTGGAGATGAACCGGTCCATATATCTTTCCAGTTTCAACAATATCCAGGAAGAAGAATTGTTGCCCCAGTTAAGAATGAGCTTCGGGTCAAGTTTCTCCATCAAAACTTGCCCGAAAATGTATGGTTTATTGCTTCCTTGCATTTTTTTTTTGGTGAAAAGTCATTGTATCAAAATCAAATCTTATATGTACAAGTTTGTATTGTTTTCATCCTTGACTGACTATCCTATCTTAGGATACATTTACAAAAAAAACAAAACAATCAAAGTAATATGCCTCAATCTAACTCCCAATTGGAACATAGCATTCTATTAATACTATGACTTGAGACTCTTTTCCAGCTCCTCACACACCATTGCATCCATTGCTTGATCAACTGCAAAGCGTTTTCCATTGTTTGATGTAGCTGTTTGAAAACTCTAGCATTTATTTCTCCCCATATCATGTAAACAGACAGCCACTGCCAGTCCCAATTTCCTGAGCTTGGCTTCAAAACTTTTGCCCGTGAAATGTGTGGTAGCATGTATCAGCAATTGCTTCCGTGTTGACCACTGCCTGGAGATCATAAGCTTCTCAAATACCTTCTTCCAAATCTCCTGTGTATATTCACAACTCCAGAATAAATAATTTGCATCTTCCTTATTCTTGTTGCTTCCTCGCATTTAAGTTACACTACAAATTTATTCTGGATCTTCATCAGCTAGATGGCGTAGCTGCAAATTATGGAAGCATCCGACCTAATGAGTGTGACCCTACCTGCAAGTAACAAACAGGAAGCCTTTGAATTAAACAATTTGTTTACTATTTGACTTTTGTGAAAGCAAATTTTTATTTTGTGATAGTTGTACCACCTATTTTTTGAATAATATACTGATTTTGACAAAAGCTGTGTATGTTTCGGCATTATGACCAACCTGTTCTCTCTAACAAATAGTTGTAAGCATCATTGCAAACTCCCACACATGCACAAGTGAAACACCCGATCACCTTCTCTAGTACTCCATTTACATAGTAAACAGGCTCAGCCGAGCTAGCTAGTTGTTGGCTTGCAGTCCGAACTCATGTAGATAAGTTTTGGGGTTAGCTTTTAGGTAACTTAACTTATATAAATTCACTGTACCGATACGTGCGGGAAACTTGGGTCCGTTTGGAACCAATTTGGATTTCAGATTTGGAATTGGATTTGGAATTCAATTCACTTTTTTTTGTTTGGAACGAAAGGGAATTCAAATCACGGAATTCTAATTTTGTGTTTGGAGAACAGAGAAAATGGAAAGGTAATAAATTTTTAGACAATTATATCCTTAACTTAAGATGAAAAATAAATTACGGTAAGTGGTTTCAAGTGGGCTAGTGCCACCACATGGTGGTGGTGGTGGTGGCAGCATTGCACGGGGTAGCAACATCGACGATTGAAGTGGTGGGGTGGTCAAGTGATGGTAATGATGGTAGTGGTGGTCATCCACTGACGTCAATAGTGATGCCGGTGGCAGTAGTGGTGACGGCGGCGGTGACAGTAGTGATGTTGACGGCGGTGGTGGCAATAGTGGTGGTGGCGGTGGTGATGGTGGTGTTGGCGGCAATAGTGGTGGTGACGGTGGTGGCAATAGTGGTGATGATGTGATGGTGGCAGTAGTGGTGGCGACGGTGGTGGTGGTGGCATTATTGATGGCTATGGTGGCAGTGGCTGTGGTGGCGACAGTGGTGGTGATGGTTGTGGTGGCAGTGGTGGTGGTGGCAATAGTGGTGGCGGTGGTGGTGGCAGTACTGGCAGCGGTGGTGGTGGCTATAGTGGTGGGGGATGCAGCGGTGGTGGTGGCAGTAGTGGTGGCGACGGTGGTAGTTGTGGCAGTACTGGCCGTAGTGGTGGCGATGGTGGTGAAGGATGTAGTGGCGGTGGTGGCGACGGTAGTGTTAGCGGTGGTTGTGGCGGTGGTGGCGACGGTAGTGTTAGCGGTGGTTGTGGCGGCATCGATAGTGGTAGTAGTGGTGGCGACAGTAGTGGTAGCGGTGGTGGTGGCAGTAGTGGTGCCGGTGGTGGTGGTAGTGACAGTAGTGGTGCCGGTGGTGGTAGTAAAAGTGGTGTAGCGGTAACGGCAATGAAGATGGGGTGGTGGGTTCATTGTTGGAGAGATCCAGAAAAATGATAAGATATGTAAATAATTATTTTTAATTCAAGTAAATCGAAATCCCATGAAATCCGACAATTTTTCATCGGATTTCACACTATAGAAACAAATCCAGTCAAATCCCATCAAATCCAATTCCAATTCCAATTCTTTTTTTTAATGTTCCAAACAACAAAATTTGAGGATTTGAAATGAAATCCATCAATTTCATGGTTCCAAACGCACTCTTAAGATCCCTTAAGATCCCCCAAAATATTTTACCAATTCAAAACCAAGAGGAAGAAATAAAAAAGGGATATTTTTAGACCATTTGATGTTCGTCCAGTGAGACCACATGCGATTGAACTTTTTAGGCTTCCAACATGTCACCAAAATAATTTTGCAGACCAATTCCCAAAAAGTACTCCGATATTTATTGTGGTTGATCTATCATCTATGTAGGCTGGCTTGGTTCAACAAAATGGGCTTGGTTTCTAGGCTTAATTAGAATAGAAGACTAGCTCATTCGGAGCTGGTCAGTGGGCTCTGAGTACTTGGGCCCAGAAAGAACGTGTTCCCCAATCAGAAAAAAAGGGAAAAGAAATCCAAGGTTATTTCACAAAAATACGAGAAAATATTTGGTAGTTATCTAACACTACGTCATTATTTCAGGTGGTGTTAGACCACAAGAAATATTGTGCCAACTAAGTAATCTTGTAAAATAGTGGAACAATTAATTTAAATCATTGTTAATCATGGTTTACATATCTAGTTAAGGCGAACACCACATATGTGACGATGGCAGACATATCATCAATATTTTCCCTCCTTGGTTCTTCTTCTTCAATTTTTTAAGAGCTCCAATTTCTAAAGTACAGAGCAGGGATTAGGATGAGAAAAAAGGACGGGGTAAGGCGGTCGGGGTGGAGGGAGAAGGTGGATGAGATAGGAGTGTTGTGGTTTGCAGTGCGGCAGCAAGGGGTTGGAGGAGGGGGAAGGGGAAGCACCGGCAGGTGGTATTGCTTGTGGGCGGCAGGTGGTGGTGCAATGTTGTGGGTAGCCAGATGAAAGAGAGGCAACCGTGGTGGTCACCGGAAGTGAACAGTGGGTGTAGTGGTTTGGTCTTCAATGGATCCGGGTTTGGAGAGAGATGATGAATGTGGGTTTTGTATTTTAATCACAGTTAAAATATAATTTTCAGCTGGACATTTTGTCGACAACATGTCATTAGTTGACACGATATTGCTGGTACTCTAATACCATGTGTGGTGATGATGATGTGGTGTTAGACAACCGTCAAATATTTTCTCAATACAAATGCACTCTTATGTTGAGTAAAACCATATGAGAGAGCCAACAATTGATCCTACGAGGAGCCAATGTTTTGGCGACTTGTATCACATGTGTTACATCATTTGATATTCTTTTTCTTGGTAAAGGATTACAAGTGCATCATTGCTCTTTAAGAAACGAGTTTTCGGAGTTTGTTGCTAAGCGGACCACTCCTAATATCTTCTCCAACTTCCTTATTTTGGTTTGACAAAGCAACATCTTGAGTTTGCCGGCACAGGGCAGTCCAAGGCGGCAGCTAATATCATGACTTTGAACTGTTGACTCTCGAACACCAAATTTGATCTCCTATATGAGGAAATGCATGTTAGTACTTCAAAGGGTTGGTATAGAACAACATCTAAGACAAACTGAACGTTAGACTATGAAGGAGAAAAAGAACCGTAATATGCAATCGACTTTATTCTCTGTGAAAGCTAGCCCACCCTATGTGTAAGCCAGCAACCTTGAGCTAATTTGGCCTTAATTTCACGTGGAGGGTGAACTCCATCACATTCCCTAAGCTATTACCAAGTAGGGGGAGGAAAACTTAATTTCTTGGCGTAATGTGGGTTGCCAATGTGACATATCCAAGACGGCAATCAGAGTTGAATTACTTGGAGCATGGCTCATGCTCAATAAAACTAAGTTAAAACTACTAGTCTTGTAGTTGAATATTGTTGTTGTAAGTGTCATCGGCTCAATGAAATGCACTAGTGATGTAGACCGTTCTCAAAGACCAAAAAAGAGTTTTCACACCTGAACAAACAAAATGCTGAATTGAATCGTACTTGGTTTGGCCTTTTCTTTTATTTACTTTCTTGAGTCAATGTCACATGACATTGATCGTCAATTCTAGACCCCCGTTCCATTGGGACTTGTTGAATCTATAACATAATATTGTTGCTGAATTGTTATCGGCTCAACGGAATGCACCGGTGATTTGGACCGTTCTCAAAGACCAAAAAGGAAGTTCCACACCTGAACAAACAAAATGCTGAATTGAATCATATTTGGTTTGACTTTTTCTTTTATTTACTTTCTTGAGTCAATGTCACATTGATCGTCAATCCTAAACCCCCGTTCCATTGGGACTTGTTGAATCTATAACATCCAATGGTGTCATCTTTGGGAGTTGGGTAAGGGGGTAAAATGAACCATTTCGATGTTACGGAGAGGGGAACACGAATGGCTCAAGAATCGACAAATCCAAGGAGGAGGGAATTTATGGGACTGCGAAACAAGCCTACATAGGGTACAAGATCGTTTGATGTGCCTAAATAAGGGGTCTCGCCAGCTGCCACTCCAATTGTAACTGGATCTGGGAAGGGGAAATAGTACTCGCCTTAATTAACCGTTTCGGTAAATGAAATGGGGTGATAGCTGAGCTACCGAAACGAACCACTGTTGACTTGCTTGAAGAGCAGTAACTAGCTTTCCATTGCTGCTGTGAAAGGATGGGGTTCAAAGTGAAGCAAGAGAAAAACTATTCTTGTTAGCAGGTTTTTCAACCTCCCCGAAAATGCCAATCCGCTAGGAAAACTAATTATACGGTTTCATCATTTTATAAAACACCGTGTTTTAGTCCAAGGCCAGAGTTCATACGAGAATTGGTTTGCAAGCTCTTTCTCAGGACCTTCGTTCAATTCTCACCGGATTCACTTACTGACTGACGCGACCGTTTGACGAGAAATCGAAGCCGGAGCATTCTATCCACTTCTGAAAGACACAAGATTTGCATTCCCCAAGCCCTACTATCGAAAATGGAAACTGTCAAGATTAGCATTTCAGCCTTTCTTTGCCAAGTCTGATTGTACCGCATTGCGGTCCGTCCATTAGTTTGAAGATCAATTTCATCACCCGAGTTCCACACGCCTTAAGAAATTCACCAATGCGCTTCATTCCATTACCTCTCTCTCCCCCCCCCCCCCCCCCCCAACAACAACAAAAAAAAGGGGAGAGAGATGCCCCCGTCCTATTATTAAATGGCTTGACTTTTTCAGTATTTTATAGCATGAAAGCTATTCTTTTGGCAACTAAGAGCTATTTTGCAACAAAAGGGACACTTGATGCAACAAAGTTCACCCAGGCAGCTCGTGACATAAACATGCGTAAAGCATATTCACGTCTCCAAGCTCGGCCAACCTGGTTTACACCCCCTCTAGATTTTCTATATCGAGTGTAGTTACTACTATACTAGTCCCACACACCACTCCGCATTGTTGGTGTTTCAATTCAAGCTTCGCTAGCTGCAAAATACAATAAAAATCAACATATGCTATGAGATAGAATGAGCTAGATGCTCTGAAGAAAAATAAACGTTGACCAACTTCTAAAAGAGTCGTAAATAGTTAAAGAAATAAAATTTGATGTAATGCATGGAGTTTGTGTATAGGACTAGGAGCTCAAGTTCTAAGCAAATTGTAAGTAGTCATACGTAACTTCACTTAGAGTTAGATAAAGTCTTTCAGTCGTATATAACAAACTTTACTTTTTGTGGGTTTAGAAACCCGGCCTTAGGTTAAGAGGTCTTATCACTCATCACATGTATCATGACATGTGGTTCACCAACCAAGCGTAGGTGAAGATAAATTATCTAGAGTGATAATACAAGATCCTTCTTCTATCGTGCTTGGATGACGTACGCTAATTGATTGTCACTCTCCCCAGACATTAACAACGAAATACTAACAATTTTCGACCAAGAACTACTCCTAACCATAAAAAGCATAAACTTCCTCTATAAGGTCATAGATGGCAAGGTACACGCCTGTGACCCTGTGCCGCCACAAGTAACACAACTCGCATTCACCACCCTAAAGAATGATGATGATGATGGATCATGGATGGACCCTGGGCCGGGACGGATATGCCATTACTTTTGCTGTCCCGAACGGAGCCGGCAAGGCATCAACTGTATTTGCCCCCTACCCCCCACCACTTAGTTAGTTTTTGGCTATCCCCTGCTTGCTCTCCACAACCCACTTGCTTCGTGTGGGCCTCTTTACCTAATAATCCCGTCGTACTGGATGTTGAGAAGTCAGTCACCAAATTATGGTGCGGTGGGGTGGGGTGGGGTGGGCGTGGCATGGCATGGCATGGCATGACACCGGGGCCGGGGAGATGGTCTTGGATTGATTTCCCTGCTTAATTTCAAACGCAAGCAGTGATGCTTCCATCTGAAATCGCCATCAAACAAAAAGTCACACACGCACATGCACACGCACTGTGTGGGAGAGCTGTAGAGCAGAGGGGCACACAACATGTGTGTGATCGAGAATATGGGAGGGGAGGTTGGATAGGGGGTGTGGAAAGTAAAAAAGAAGTTTGCTTTAGTAAAGGTCGGTGGATTGGATGATGTTCGTACACGATCTTGAATAATCAAACCAAGATATAGTTGAGATATTCCTTGCTTGGACCCTTGTCCAAGGATTCAAGGCCACTAGTTTTCATCTTCATCTGGGTTCCTGTTTACAGAGCAAGGTTGCTGTCAAAAGGGGTCGCTAAATATTGGCCATAGAAGGTTGAAATTCTTAGCAATCCTTGTCAAGCCTTTTAACTTGGTAAAGAAAAAATTGCTTTTTCATATATTTTGTAAAACGAAAGGTGATTAGATTTATAACCCAGCTCCATCTCATTATGTCAAACGCGTGTTGCTACTAATGAAATTCAGAACGCGAAAATATTTGTTGTTTTCAAATACTATTATGTTACTTTTGTCACCATCACAACTACTGTGTATCTTTTGTCACATCATTACCATAATTTCTACAACCTAGTAATCGCAGTTACCACTACCATGGCCACCACCAACACCATCACCATCACAAAGATACCGCCACATTCATTATGCTACAACCATCATCATGAGTGTCGGTCGAGTCATCGCCTTGTTGCCACCATAGAAATTAGCAACACGACATATTCGTACACCATTATTAGCACCTTTTTGCCACCACCACAACCAACTTTCATGCAAAAATATTATGATCTTGATGAAATTATTATCTGAAAAGCACTTGGTGAGACTCTAAAGAACACCGTTATTGCAATAAAAAAATTACAACATACATGCATAAATGTATAAATCTGGTAAAGTGGATATATTTTTTTAGAAAAATAATTTTTAAACATCTGTTTTTGGTTTACTAAACACGTTAATTCATTTTTTTAATGATAAAAATTCAGCACTTAAAGTTTTCAGTCTTATAGATTTATTGCTTAACATTTTAGTCATCTTTAACCGATTCAGGCAAGAAAATTTAAACGGTTCGTTCAATCTCACATATGTCTCTCCTTATCGTTCACAATAAAATAAAGTAATGGTGATAAATAAGTAAAACACGTGAAACGACCTGAAGTTATTTTTTTATCCTTGGTTAGTACTTTGGCAAATTTTCTTGGTAATCATTTTTCTTCCCAGATTATGTCTATTGTGTGCAATTTCGGCCCTTTGAACAACGTCATATGCCTAAACATACAAACGAGAACCAAATACTTCTTGGTCGTGAATATTTAAACTGGTTGTTCGCGGACTGCCATGTTCAATCAAAAACACACTACTAATATTTATTGTCCAATTCAAAAATTTGTACAACCATCATCAAAATCGCCATGTTCAGTAAAAAACACTCTTCCCATGTTTATTGTCCAATTCAAAATTTTGTACCGCATGACGAGCGATACATACTTACCAGAAGAATAAAAGTGGCATTTGATTAGCAATCTGGTGCACGGATTGTGTATTGAAACCAAATAATGCAACAGAGGATGTGGTTAAATTATTCAAAGTGTTGGCGCAATTAACTGGCACGACAGACATTACCTTCAATCAGAATTGACATTATTTCTCATAAAGCTAAACAGAGGAGGATCTATCTGCACTATCCTAACAGATTACAATCATGGGTTACTGAAATTTTCGTTTACAAATCATCATCAGGGTGCAGTATTATAATTTGTTTAGTTTTTTGATCAGTTGATTAAATTATCCTAATTAGTAGTTAAGGTTTTACAACCTTCTGACATATACTAATATTTACTGGTTGTACACACCCTTTTTGTGCTCTCTTTCTTATATTAATGTAGTCCTATCTTCTGGCCAAAAGAAAAGGGGAAGCCTTTTGGTTTTAGTACGGAGATTGGGAAAAAGCAAAGTTAGAAAAAGAACAATCCAAAATACAAGAAAAGAGGCAGAAATTATATAAATTGGCAACTTAAGTCGACTGGCCGTAAGTGAAGGAGCCAAATTATAGACAAAACAACGTGACAAAACCTTATCCCATGAAATTCCAACCTTCATCATTTGCCAACTTCTGCACCCCCACGGTATCAAATGCCCACCATGCTATATTATTTGGTGGTCCCCCTTTTGTCCCCCTCTGCTCCTGAACTTTCCTTTCCTTTTCCTTTTCCTTTTCTTGTTCCCGGAGAAACATGAATAAGTTTGACGCCTAACTAGAACAAAAGAGATAATCTTGTTTCAGTTCTTTTTGAAAAGGAGGAAGAACCTTACCATTAATATATATATATAAACACCGAGCATAATACAAGAGTATTACACAAAGTACAACTACTTCCTCAAGTATACAAACTTGGCAACCCAACAACTATATACAACCCACCAACTCGGACACTCCCTAGCTTGATCAGTATCAAGCCTACAAAGGCCGAAACACTGACGCCTCTGCTTGACGTCGCAAAATAGCCTGATCCGGGATCCCTGTCCGTCTGTGGATAATGGACTACAACACCAGCCGCAAAACAAGCTAATCTTCGAGCTTCAACCAAAAGCTGCTCATTGGCTAGACTAATATAATAGCACAATGCAGTACCCAACCTGTATAATAAATCAAAAAGAGCCGAAAAACTTGTTGTAGAGAGATCACTCGTCCTTGACAACTGTGTCATCGAAGAAAGATCATTACTAATTAAGTTGGTGTGTAAGAAATTATGAGACAAAGCCCATAACACAGTATAACTGAGGCAAGCACAGTAGCAAGCGAGCTATCAATACAACTAACAGACCGAGCAAACGATGCCACCCATAACCCTGAGTCATCTACTGCTTCCATACCTATACCCACACACAAACGATCAAGACACCAAACCTTGCTAAAGCAAAAAGAAACTGGCCTAACACCCAGTCCAGGCGAAGAGAAGACTGATGCATGATGATGCTGCATGTACTCTCGACAGTTCTTACGACCTGGTTAGTGAGGCCACCACCAGGTGCTAAGGAACGTTATACCACCTTTTGCTCAGTAAAGGCTAAGATATGTCAAAGACTACGAATATGACCAATGACATTCAACGGGTGGAGACTTGAGTCATAGAACATGAGTTGATTGGGCGCTGAGTATACGCCAGCATGCTGAAGGTATAGGAAGGCATGGTCTGCGAGCTCACAGTCATGCCACTAACCATGTAGAGAGAAAACAATGATGAGTATCCAGTCGCAAGCCAAGACTCCCCTCAAACCAAATAGGTCTTATGGCCTCACATTGAAGGAACAGATGTGAGGTCGATGCATTATGTTGAAGACATAAAGGGCATGATACCACCATCATAAGATTTCTTCGATGCAATGCTACCCGAGTAGAAAGGCAATCACAGAGGCATTGCCAAAGAAAATCCTGAATCTTACGAGGAAGCTTCAACTTCCATAGTCAAGACCAAACAATCCTTGGGATAGATGGAAATGTAAGGCCCGACCGCCTTTCGGTTGCAAGTAACTGATACGTTGATCCGACCATGAATTCACCGTGTGTTGTAGGTGTCCAATACCATTGTTCCGGGTAGCCAAATCTTGATTAGTACAAAACCTGTATGGCTGGAACAACCTGGATTGGCAGGCATTCAACTAACTTACGACGGTCTCATCCTTGTTGGGGGTCAATGACATCTGACAAGGACCACTGCTGTGTGGAAAAGGATCGTAGATGGGCAATGGATTGGGCAGGATATCCTGGAATTCGATTATTTCCCCAAAAACTAAATAAAGAGGTTATGGTAACCGGATGCCACAACCCTTAAAGGAGTAGGTCACGACCAAACAGAATACCATGCCAGCAATATGAAGAGTTCGCTTTAGGCTTAAATTGGAGAAAATTGCGTCATCAACAGTATTTTCCAGTAAAGACCCTACTCAAGAAGCTTTCAGGATCCCATAACATACGAGCCCCGATCTTGGCTTGGAATGCCTGATTCATCCATTGGATGTTCATGACACTTAATCCTCCATGACTAAGGCATTGCCATAAATGCTTCCAGCTAATCCAATAGATGTGCCCAACAGTGGTGATCCAGCCCAGGGAAATTAGCAAGCATAGAGTGCATTTTATAGCAAAACCACATCGGAAAATGAACTACTGACATATAATGACTAAGCATCAACCATAACACAAATTTAATCAACGTCAGGCGATCCGCGTGGTTCAGGGGCAGGCCTATCTAGCCCTGGCATTTGCTATGGTGTCGATCTAACAATGCAGACAAAATTTTCAATGCTTGCTTATTAGTGATCTAGTTGATAAATATGTATTCACCAATCTAATTGAATCCCTAGATAATTACTTGAGCCTGAACCCAGTGGAACATTGAAGGTACGTCAAGCAAAATTTTGCCAGCTTCCACGGAGTGTTCATGATAACATTAATTGTGGATTTCTAATGGTTGATTAATTGTCTCGACTGCTGACAATAACATTCCAAATTACCCTAAAGGTGACGAATTGAGTCATACTCTAGGTGGAAAGAAAGAAAACTATCATTTGCGAAAAAAAAGATGCGAGATATGAGGAGAATATCGTGACATCGCAATGCCACTCAGCCTGCCTGAGTTCATGTCCTCGCATAGAGCCGTAGATAATGCTTCTGCCTAGGATGAATAGAAATGAAAAGAGTGGATCCCCTTGACGAAGTCCGAATTTCGAAATCAACAGAGGCCCTGGCCTTCTATTGACCAAGATTGAATATGACAGTAGACATACATTGCATAATTAACCAAGTCCACCCCAAGAAAAAACCAAAAGTACTAAGCACTTGTTCCAGGAAATCCCAACTAATACGATCATAGGTCTTGCTCATGTCCATCTTCAAAGTAGCCAGACTAACCGTCCCTCTATTCCTATGCCGAATAAAATTTACAAGCTCCCAGGTAATTAGAATATTATTCTGGATATGTCTTCCTGGGACAAAGCCGTTTTGATACTGAGAAATGAGGGATCCCATAAAAGAACCAAAACGGGCTACTAAAACCTTAGAAATGAGTTTGTAGATAACATTACACAAACTAATGGGCCTAAAATCTGTAACATGTTTAGAATGAATTTTCTTGCGAATGAGAACAATGAATGTCTTATTAATTTCCTTGATCATTTTGCCCGATTAGAAAACCGACAAAACATCTGAGATAATCTAGGAGCCCACAAGAGGTCAATAGTGTTGATAGAACACTGATGGCATCCTATCCGGCCCAGAGGCCTTAAGTGCGCCAAGTTGTTTGAGAGCTACGGAAACCTCATGCGTTGAAAAAGGTCTTTCTAGTAACTCTAATTATGTAGGCGAAAGTCGGACCCTTAGATTGCTGAGGATCGGAAAGGTGTCTGAAGACCGATCAAGGGTACCAGAATCAGAACTAAAAAATAATAGACAAAAATAAGCTTGGAACAGATCACGAATTTGCTATTCATCCCTAATCCAAACACCCATTGGAATGAGTAGAGTATCTATATGGTTCCACTATTTACGAAAATGACACATAGAATGAAAAAATTGAGCTAATACTAAACAACGCTCTCCATTCCATTGAGCCCAATACTGCTCTTCTCGGGCCAAAAAATGATTGATTTCTGCTTGCAATGTCCTATCACGGTGTTGCTCGAGCACCGTCTCAACATGGACATGCCCCATGACTATAAGTACTTGAATATCCTTAATACACGAGGGAAGGTTTCCAATTAAAGCTGGATTCCAGGTTTTCAAAACATCCTCAAAAGAACGAAGATGTTGCATCCAATTCAAACATATGAGAGCCCGAAAACCTGTAGCCCCAGACCTGACGAACAAGCTGTTGACAAGCTGGGAACTAAAGCCACATCGTTTCAAACCTAAATGGCCGACCCTGGCAACTATGAACTGGATGAGTATCTATCTAAATGGGAGCATGGTCTGACCGGAATATAGCCATATTCCTACCCGTTACCGAAGGGAACAATGTTTGTTAGGAAGAATTAGCAAAAGCCCGATCTAGCACCTCGAATATGCAATCACTGGCATTTCTATTATTAGTCTATGTATAATTCAGACCATTGAGGTGAACATAAATAAGACCCAAACCATCACAAAATTCGTAAATATCACAGTAACCCGAATAAAGTTACAGCAAGATCCGCTTTTATCCGCAGACGAAAGCACTTGATTGAAATCAGGAAGCAAGAGCAGCCACATGACCACACGGGACATGGGATTGCCGTCCTCCGGCAACACACTGACATCGGCGCCGAAAGCCTCGCAATCCCTTCCACACCATCCATTGTCGATAATTCCGATAAGTACATACCCTATAGAGATGAAATCGTGGTTTCCGCTTCACCATACCTTGATCCTTCTGAAGACCCCACACAAAAATGTAAGCCATGGAATTCTTCCAGCGATTGCACGGACTCCAGTAATCTCCGGTGTTCATGCACTTCAAATTGCAAGGCCACTCCATCTACATTCTTCACTCCAGCGATCTCCACTGCTCTTGTTAAAATTAGTATTTGTCCAAGCTAACAGATGATCATCATTTAGAGGATGATTGGTTTGCATTAAAAGATCCAAATACCGCGTTAAACCAGACTGAGCATAAGCCTGATCAACCACACATCGCACCTCATCCAACGACTTCAAACACGTATAATTGGAATGGCCAATGACATCGCATCGAAAACATACCTTAAACACCTTCTCATAGCTAAACGGGATCCACCATGGCTGCTGATTTTCCAACAGCTCAACAAAAGCTCCCGGCACCATCAGTTTGAACGGATTAATCCGCACATGTAACCGAATAAAATTAATATTGTTGCCTAGCACTTGGAGTCCAGTCGACAGCCACCACCGGACAAGCCGCACGACCAATACGTTCGGCATCCTCTGAATTAAAGTACTCAAAAGGCAATCGTCTCAATTGTATCCAAACAGAGATGGCATCAAACCTATGTTCATGAAGTGGAGTATTCGGCACCAAGGCTGTGATAATTACCAAAGCTCCATATAGATTCCATGGGCTGCCAGCCAAAAAAAGTCACGAGCAGCTACTTTTTCGAAGTGAAAGAGGTATAAATTCTTAACCTTCTCAATTCTTTTAAATCCCCCTCCATCCCAACATTCCTGGACCTCACGCTGCATGTGCCGCATCGAAAACTTTTGAAAATTTACAAACCTACCAACCAAGTTACACGCCCATCGCGCATGACAGCCAAAACCCGTGTTGGATCACTAGGAATAAACCAACCATGTCGATTCACATATTCTCGCTCTTCAGTGTTGGTGTGTCCATAACTCGGACTAGCCATCATCTTGCCCTGCGAATTCACTACCCAGAAAACTGTGAAGAACTAACCCAGAACCTGGAGGTTGGAAGCCTGGAGATGAAGCTTACTAAAGGAAAAAATCAAGAGAAGAAGGTAGAAAAAGGATACAGAGAAACACAAAGCTGACATCCACAACTCCTGGGTTTTATTTTCGCCAGAAAGATTGTGAGCTGGCTTCCTTCTGTATAGTTCTAAACACATCTATTTTATCTTTTTCATTTTTTTTCAAACAAATATGAGGACATGTACTCTTTTAATCCTCATTGACGAAAGTAAGGTATATGTGTTTGTTAGCCCTATGGTTGGATAACCTAGGCTTACATCTTGTTTTGATGATAATTACACATTGATTATGTTCTAATGTGTGCTTTGAGTGTATTATTAGTATGTATATACATGCACACTCATGAAGACACATTTGAGAAGTTGGATAGATGGATTAAAGACAAAGAAGCTTAAAGCTATGGTGACATGATATGGAAGCTTCATCAAGTCCAATGTCAAAAAGCAAGAAAGAAATCATAGGCTAAGTTATTATTGATTGATCTTTACAATTATGTAACTAGTCTTGGTTTGATTCTTGGGTTGATGACTATGACCTAAAAAGACCTTAGGACACCTTGTGCATTGCATGTGAGTTCATAACCTTTCACACAAGTGTGGTTCTTGAAAATGAGTGAACTTTGGAGCTTACTTAGATTTTTTCAAAAACTATTTTGGTGCTAATCTTTTCATATCTTGATAAAACTTTTTCATTAGCTTTCCAACGCAAAAAATGGCACCTCAATCCTATTTTTCTAGAGAAAGTTATGCCAAAAATAGGAAAGGGGGTTCCGTGAGGCAGTCGATAGGCAGTATGGTAATACAGTCGACTGCATTTGAATCCAGTCGACTGCATTTGAATCCAGTCGACTGCATTGGTCAAAACTCAGTTCCAACGACTATTTTCAAGGACAAGACTCCAACGGCTAGTTTAGAGGGAATACAGTCGACTGCATTGGGAATACAGTCAACTGCAATGGGAATACAGTCGACTACAATGGCAGTTTTGCTCACTTTATGCCTATAACGGCTATATTTGATCTCTTCTCTATATAAATGTTTTGGGGCTTCATCAAACACCATGGAAACCACATTCTAAGCCTCCATTCATTAGAGAAACATTAAGGCTCATAGATTAAACTTATCTCTCTTCATCTTCATGATTTTACATCAGTAAAGAGAACATCTTTGCGAGAAATTCTTTGATTGAGAGTGAGCATCCTTCAAGTCATCAATTCTCTCATCTCTCTATTGCACTAGAGCTTCATTTGTACTCATTTTCTTTCAAGAGGGTTTCTTTGTACACATTTGATCTTTGTAAAAGGATTGTGATCAAGGCTTGGGTTTGTCAAGTCTTGGGTTTGTCAAGTCTTGGGTGAGCTTTGTGGATTCAAGGCTTGTGCTTGGTGTGGGGATATCACCAAGTGTTGTAAGGGTTTTGATCTTGACCCGGAAGAAGATTGTTGCTAGTGAATTCTAGTGCTCTTGCAATGGACTTCCTTGAAGATGTGGATGTAGGCTTGAGGGTAGTTCAAGCCGAACCATTTAAATCTCCTTGTCAAGTATCTCTAACTCAATCTCTTTACTTATTTCTTTTTAATTGTTTACTTAACATCTTCATTGAAGTATTACTTGGTTTGATTGAGATTCGTGAGAGTGCTTAGTTTAATTTTCCCATTAATTTTTCAAAAATCCTATTAACCCCCCTCTAGGGTTGTTTTATTGGTTTCAGTGTTGACAAGTGAAGTGTGATTATTAATTCTTTTAATAAAAATATTTTTTTATCAAAAGGTGAAATAATTATTCCCAAAAAGCAAATAACTCTATCACAAGCTATATGATTGACTCATATAGCTTTATGTATAAGCAGTGGAAAGGCCCAAAAAAATTTGTAAGGTGGGCACCAAAATATCAATCTATTATTAACAATTCCAGTAGTAGCAATTTTCAAATTCTACCAATTCCTAATTGCAAATTGTAAGTTCCGAAATTCAATTGTCACATTCTAAATTGATACAGAAAAGGAAGGGTTCTGAGAAGTAGAAAATTTAAGAATCGATCATTGAATCTTATCTTGCTTTCATTGATTGCCGTGACTATTAGTGTCATCGTTAAGAAATTGACATGCCAAGTGCCATCCATGAGCGCCGATGCCGACAGCCTGTGAATCGCCCTTGCGGCCATGCCTGAGCATGTAAGGCCGTGACCTTTGGCTTTGGGTTCCATGACTCGTGAGCCCGTGACTTGCCAGAAATGGAGTTGCCAGTGGAGGCAATGGCGTTGGCCGTTTTAGGGCGTACCGGCATGAGGTAAGGTTGGTGGGCGGTGAGGGAATTGAGAAGGAGGTGGTGTTCTCCTGTCAGCATATGTGCTTTTAAGGCTTTGAAAGTATTGAGGCTTGGAAAATCATAGAGAGTGAAAATAAAAATTAAAAAAAAATTGGTTGACTTTATTCGTAGATGAGTCTTTGTGTAAGTTTAGCATTTTAAATGACTAAAATGATATTCTTTTTAACCATCTTTAAAATTTTTAGGTACGATAATATGTAAAATGACTACAAAAACATCTCCTTTAAGCATTTTTAAAAATTTTAAGTGGGCACTTTTACCATTGAAAATAAAATACTCCGTATACCATAAGGGGAAATTTTTTCTAGAGAAACAAGTGAACACCGGTGCCCCTTGCACCCTCCGCCACTGTGTATAAGCACTCTGACAGAGTAATTACATACGGAGTATATTTACTAGCCATCAAATGGGCATTTGAGATCGAAACGAACATATTCATTGTTGGCTAATTAATAAACCAAATGAAGGTATTAATTTAAAGTGGTTTTCTTAGTTCGTTCGCGTGGGTGTGGTGTGGTATGGGGTGGGGGGTCACGGGGACGGATACAAGACCAACTAAACATGTTGAAAACTTTTCAGAAAAGACGACCCTTCTATTTTGACAAACAAAGGAGGCTATATTTATATATAAGTAAGTGAATCAATGAACCGCATGTCATGTGTACATATATCTTATTTCTCAAGACCAATTATTTTACATGGTTGGTGAGCAAAAACCCAAACATAAATAAAGTATATTGCCAAACACCGGTTCAACAAAAGCAAGGGATATTGTATAAGAAATTGGAAGAAAAATAACATATAATTAATATTAATGGGGCGACCAGAATGGAATATCAGTTCAAAGGAATTGAAGTGTTAGTATTCTCAATCACCCTAATAAGCGTAGGTTCATATGTGATTGATGAATTTCAACCAAGTCAAATTCATCAATGAAGGCATATCTTCTTGTTGCTTCTTTGGTACTAATCAGCCATTCAAGGACAAAAGCTATGGATCGGATACTAATCATTTAAAGAGTTGCTTTTGTGTAGCGCACGCATGAGTGTACTTATGATTAGCATAAGTATAATTTAATCTGCATATGATATTATTGTTTGAGGTCCAGCAGCACAATCTAAAAGACTTGATGCACCAAAACTTCCGGGACAAGGAAGATAATTAGAGGAAACCATGGCATTATTAAACATTTGATTGTATAACTATGTATAGTCTAATAGGATAACGTTTCAAACTTTGATCGTTGTGGTTGGGGCAGTTGGGCATGTTCCATATGATTTACGGAATCATTAACTCGACTTGTTTACTTTAATGTTAAGGAAATAAACTTATGTTTGTTTCTTTATGCACTCAAGTAGCTCTAAAGAAAAAAATGAAATCAAATGAGAAACAAGCATCTTAAAATAAGGAAGATAATGCCATCGTAGGCTTTGGTACAATACCCACCATCAAAGCTCCCCCTCGCATCCAAGGCGCAAGTCGCCACCATGGGGTCGGTGATACTATGTTAGGGAGATAACATAGAGACGAGTGTCTACTATCCAGAGGAAGATCGACCCACATGTATAGGATGAACCAAACACTTTTAAAAGTCTAAACTTATAAAACTTGGTCCATCCATGTACATATGTTAAATTTATTTTTGACATCGACTCCATGTAAAACAAATATTCCGTAACTATGTATTTATCTCCTTTTGTTGACCTCATAATGCGAACACGCTGCGATGTGTTTCTTGCGTGTTCTAGGCCGGATCTATCCGCTCTAGACAAACGCCAGGCTTACATATGTGTTAGGCAATTGCCCATCATTAATGTGAGAAAGCAAGGCTGAATACTGATTTAAAAAGGGAAAAAAGGTATACAGATCAATTAGTGTTAAACTACTTACCTCTAGATGATACTAAAAAGTAAAAGGATGGGCACTTTAATCATGAAGCTCTATGATCCTAGGCCTTTTCATACTCTTTCAAGGAAGTAACAGCGTAAATCAAGTTGAATCACAACACCTTTTCCTCGACGTCCAACCTGCAATTTGTGCGTAAGAACGAACATGTGGCTTCTAGTTAGACAGAGAAGGAGCCAGGGAGCAGCAGGAGGCTTAAAGTTCTGTTGATTTGATTCTACAGATTTTTCACTGTTCGGATGATATTGATAGTGCACCATCACTCATGTTTATTACATTGACAAATTTTGAGTATCGTTAAAATTTCAGCGGAAGTTAGAATATAAAAGAAAAAAAAAACTCACTAACATGTAAAAGACTTTATATTGCTATTACTAAATACATTGACGACTTTAAATATATATTATCATTTTAATTAATTTTATTAAGTAAATAATAACCTAAAACCAATTTTCTGATTCCGCTCCTGACATTACCTCGGAGCTGGTGAAGGGTTAGCGCTGGTAATAGAAGATGCCATTAATTAACTCTGAACAGGGACACCTTGGCTAATGGTGCTTGTTCGCCAGACCACGCGTGCCAATACTGGGGGAATAAACTATAAACAAGAACCTTGGTTTAATCTATATACGTCATGATCTCATGTTTTTGATGTTCATGCCCCCAATAATTTAGAGCTCTTCATGCTTCATGGGTGAGCTAACTTTCTTATCATCATAGCCGACACTACATTATTGAACGTGTTAATAGGTTGTACACATTAGAGATTACAGTAGGTCCCAACTCCCAAACACCAGACATCAACTTTCTAGTGAAGCAAAGATCCGGATTCTTGTTGATGAATCATATTCTGGGCACCAATTATTCTAACTCTGATCGAAATCCTATATGATATTGGTATGGTGTCTTCTACCAACTTTTGTTTTCCTTTTCTCTTTCTTTCGCTCCGTGCTTTCTCGCTCGCACAGCCAACAAGAAGAAAGAAAACAATTCATCAGACAATTTTGGTTAGTGCACATCTCTGTCTAATCTTTTCGCATATTCGTAATTGGGAACGTGAAATACTAACTAACCCACCACCGCCTATTTATTGTCAGTTTTCAAAATTGGTAAGCAAAGTAAGGTGAGCCCGTCTATGTCCGATTAGACCAAGGAGTGGACTGGGAGACAGTTCATGTGGTTTGTGAAAAAGTGGCATTACATTGAAAACCAAAAAATCTATGAGATTGGATCTCCTCAACAGAGACGAGTGGAGTATAAGTTACAATTATTGCTCCAAAAAATGTACGATTGTTGTTTGAAACACAAAGTTATGAAACGTTAGTTTTGACCGTTTACCGTACCATTGTTAGGACTATTCGTTATGACTATTTATTATTTTTTTACATAATTAGCATTGATCTCGTGCATTGCACGCGGGAGTAACAAATGCTAGAAGCACATACTTGTGTCAATAGCAATAAAAAATTTGAGTAGTACTAATAATAATGTTTTATATCCACATTTTTATCAGTTTTATACTCCTTCCGTCCATAAAAGAGTGATCCATTTCACTTTACACGTATATTAAGGATTTATGTTACATATTGTGTGTCTTTCCCATTTTACCCTTTAGAGAGAGGGGGGAAGAGAGTGGGCCAAGAGAGACAAAATTAGTCGGTAGAATGTTAAATGTGGAGAGAGAAATATAATAAAAAAGTGTAAAATGGTGGCTCAGAAAAATGAGCTGGTAGAGAATTAAATGTGATGAGAGAAATAGAATAAAAAAGTATAAAAATGGTAAGTATGTAAAAATACCTATAGAATCTTTTTTAATTTGGAAGTGATCACTTTTTGTGGGACAGCCCAAAAAAGAAATATATCAATTTTTTAGGAACGGAGGTAGTACTATTTTTAGTAACAATAATAGTAACTCGCACCGTTGAGGTTTATATTAATACGCACCAAGAAGAGTATAAAAAGTTATGAAATATAAGATGAAATGAATATAAGAGATATATATATATATATATATATATATATATATATATATATATATATATATATCTATACTACCTATAAAAGTACGAATCTTGTAAATCTTTTTATTCCATTTTTGTCCTTCGTTAATCACTCTAATAACAATCTTATCCTTTAATAATTACTACTCCATTATTACCCTACCCTTTCATAAATACTACTATATTATTACCATACCCTTTCATAAATACCATTGTTAATTACTAATTGTGTAATCATTTTGGATTTTACCATCCGTCAATTATTTCAATAACAACTTTACGTTCCCTAATTAGTTTTTTTGTACTGTATTTAAGAAACATTATGTTATAAATTTAATCTAAATCAATATTTATATATTGGGAAACAAAATATGTAGTTGTTAAAAATATATTTATATATATGTATGCGTGTATGCGTGCGCGCACTATCTCTAAAAGTATAAATTTTATTTGACGATTATGTCTTCTATTAATTACGTTAATTATATTCGTACCCTTCTTTTATTACTCCTTTTGAATTTTGATGAAATTAAAATAATATTGGGTAATAAATCTATTTTATACATTGATTGAAAAATGAGAAGTGTGATGAGAAAGAAAAACATAACAAAAAAGTTACTTTATTATATTCTTTTAATTTAGTTAAAATAAAATAAATATTAGATATTGACCTGGTTAATGAGAATTGTAATTTTCTTTCTTCATTTTAGGTTAGTAAACAATTAACCAATTGAAAAACTGAAAAACGAAAACAACGTAAAGAAACTAAAATACGTGAAAAATCAATTAAGAAACAGAAAATTGTTAGGAAAATAAAAATAAGGCTCAAATATGGTGCAAATTTGAATTGAAAATATGTTCGGTTATTACAGTTGAAGATTGAGTGTTTTGTGTTTTTTATTGATGAAACATAAAGAACCTGGTTTTGAAAATTATAAATCTTAACCATTAACCAATTTAATAATTTACAAAAATAAAGACGTAGATTCATTCTTTTAAGTTCTCTATTTGATTTTATTTTCAACGGTACCATCAAACATTTCTTCAATCCAAAGTTTACAAAGAATATTTTCAAACATTGAATTGATTACAATTGCGATCATCAAATAACATTTCTTCTAAAAATTTTACAAAAAGTTGAGAACATAATTGAATTACATTATTTTTTATCCCAAGTAAGATAATAATATCATCTCAAATATTTCTCTCGACTATATTCTCGTGCAACGCACGTGCTCTATACTAGTATATATATATATATATGGGAGCTGATCCGTTGAGAGCGCTAGCAAACTGAGTTAAGTTGCTAGCGCGATCTGGCCGTCCACGCGCGATCTGTGGACGGTCCAGATCTTTTTTGTACTTTTTTTTTAAGTCTGTCCGCTACATAATATAGCGGACGATTTTTGGACAAAAATACCTTCCAGCTCCGTCCGCTACATTATGTAGTGGACATAGACAGTACTTTTTTTCTCTCTCCTTTATCTGATTAATTTTTTGACATGTTTCATGTCCGCTACATTATGTAGCGGATAATTTTTTGACATAAATCCGCTACATTATGTAGCGGACAGAGGCATACCCTTTTTCTCTCCTGACATGTCTGCCTCTCATGTCCTCTCCTTTCTTCTTCTTCTTCTCTCTCTCTCTCTCTCTATCTCTGTCTCTCTCTCTCCTCTCCATCCTCCTTGCAGCAATGACAACAGCCCACAACACGGCCGAGCTCGACTCCGGCGTCGCCGCAGCAGAGGCGTTCGCCTCCTCCCCGAGCTCCGACCACCACAACCAACACACCCACGAAGACGCGCCCCCGCCACGCGCCCACTTCATGTACAGCTCCGCCCTCGCGACGAGGATGCCGCCATTGCCTAATTCTATTCTCTTTCCCCTTTTTTTGTTGAGTTATTGTGTTTGTATTGCTGCTCTGGCAGCTTCACAGTGATGGCGGTGGTTTTGTGGTGCCTGGGCCTGTGGTAAAATTGGGTTGAGAGCGCTGGTGGTTGCGCCAATTGCCTGGTAATGACGGTGATGGGACGGCAAGGCACGGGTTGGACAGTCTCAGTGCCGTCAGAGAAGAGCTCGTCGGCCGGCGACGGTTTGAGTGCAAAATTGATGGCGATTTGTATTTGATGCACTCGTGCTGTAAGGAGATTTGTATTTGATGCGTCGGCATTAGTTGCACTCATGGAGGAAGCAAGCGGGTTGGGTGTGCAGAAGCCAACCCGTATTAAGGCTGTAACGGCACTCTTCTGGAAATGCGCTGCAAGTGCTTCTGAACAAGATCCTTCAACCAGATCCGTCGGCTTCCTCGTCGGAGAAGACGGAGATTTGACTGCTCCGGCGCCGCTCTTCGACGTCTCTTCTTCACGGCTGAATAAGATCCATGCTATGAATTTCATTTTCGTTACATCCAGAACCCATAAAATAAATCATGGTGAGAGAAAAGAGAGAGAAAGAAAGAGACAGTGTCATAAATTGATGAGAGAGAGAGAGAGCGCGCGAGGAAAGAGAGTGTGTCAGAAATTGATGAGAGAAATGAGAGAGAGAGAGAGAAATGTGTCGAAATTTTAATGAGAGAAAGGACAGAAAAAAAGTGGCTGCCTACACCTCCGCTACATAATGTAGCGGACGGAGCTGAAAGGTATTTTTGTCCAAAAATAGTCCGCTACATAATGTAGCGGACGGACTAAAAAAACGCAAAAAAAAGATATGGACCGTCCACAAATCGCGCGTGGACGGCTAGATCGCGCAAGCAACTTAACCCAGTTTGCTAGCGCTCTCAACGGATCAGCTATATATATATATATATATATATATATATATATATGACTTCCAATGAAATAAAAGAGGGAGAAAGATTGTTAAATTGTGAGAAAATTCTGGACTCGTGTAAGATATAAGAAATGAGAGGATATTAATTCAAAATTAAGAAAGAGAGAAAAAAAATTGGTTTTAAAGTATGACATATTGACATGGAGGAGAAAAAAGTGAATTACTTTGATTGCTTGAATGTCAAATGACATAAAAATAGGCATGTCAAGTATGAAAGAAAAATTGACATTCTCTCAGTTTCAGCTTTCACACACACACATAAATAAATAAAATATGATTATTACTCCTCTGTCCCAAAAAAAATTGATCATATTCTATTTCTCTCTCCACCGACCCATTTTTCTTTCTACTAACCCACTTTGTTCCCTCTCTCTCCCTCTCTCTTTCATATGGAAAGCTCACATATAAAATATGACTCGGATTCTATTATAAATAAATAAGCGTGCAACTCAAACACGACTTATTAATTAATTAATGACGGAAGGAATTAAAAGAAAGAGCAGTTTTTCTACTTTTATGCACTCATTAACAATGTTACGGGATTTCAACCCCAGTCGTTAGACGCTGCTCGACAAAGTCAGCACCACCCCCCCATGCCGGCGGGAATATACATGTCAAATATGATCTAGTCTAGTCTAGTAATTAAATTATGAGAAAGGTAAAAAAATAGGGCAGTGGTGGGAGTAATAGTTAGAATTGATGGGGCGTGGTAAGAAGGGGGTAACGAATCACAGTCTTTATGTGTGGTGTCCCATTTGCGATGTGAGTCAAAAAAAAATTGCGTCCAAGCATATGACATGAGAAGGGGGCTGGTTTCCTGGTTGGTTTGTTGTCACCATAATTGAGCGATAACAGTAGTGGGGTTCAAATGGTCAACCTCTGCAGAGAGAGATGCACAGACTTTTTCATCATTCCACCTCACCATTTTCATTTCGCTACTCATTCCTTGCTCTGATTAATTATTGAGCCTGCACGGATATATAGCCACCCACACCTACTCTCCCCATACGCCTCCCGCAACAAATTCTCCTTTCTTCCACCTTATTCATTCTTCTTCTTCATGATCTTCCTCCAAACCACTCTCCCTCATCCTCACCTTCCACCAAGCCATACTATATAGTTCCCCCCCCAACCCTCCTGTTTGGTTCAGTTCTTCACAACACGTTAGATGGGTTTTGATAATGTCTGTAACACGGGGCTCGTGCTAGGGTTGGGTTTCTCGTCGTCGAGCGCCGAAACGAAGACCGATAACAGTCTGGTTAGGCCGAAGGGGCCGATAAACTTCGAGCCGTCGCTGACTCTGGGGCTTTCCGGGAATCAGATTCGGTCCGGGGAGAACTTGAACAGGCAAGATAGTGGCGGTGCGTCGTCGTTCTCGAATGTTAGTGTGAAGAGGGAGAGAGAGGTGGGAAGTGAAGAGGCGGAGACGGAGAGGGTTTCTTCAAGGGCGAGTGATGAAGATGATGACGGTATTAATGGAAGGAAGAAGCTCAGGCTCACCAAAGCACAGTCTGCCCTGTTAGAGGAAAGCTTCAAGCAGCACAGTACTCTGAATCCTGTAATCCCTCTGAGCTCTTTCACACGAGCACAGCGTCTTTTACTTATACTAGATGTGCAGGGTTGTACCATGAGCATAAATGCTTGTACTTTTTCTGCCTGTGTTTATATATATGTAGTAGTATTCTTGTTCTTTTGAGCAGTAAAATTAATAGTAAGTTTTACATCTTGAATTAGCAGAAACAAAAGCAAGAGTTGGCAAGGGAGCTGAAGCTAAGGCCTCGACAAGTGGAGGTTTGGTTCCAGAACAGGAGAGCCAGGTTATCTATTTTTCTCCCTAATTCCATCCAAAATTCCTAATTATATTTCCCCCCGAACTTAGTATTGAAGCAAATTTTACAGGACAAAGCTGAAGCAAACTGAAGTGGACTGTGAGTACTTGAAGAAATGCTGCGAGACGCTAACGGATGAGAACCGGAGACTGCAAAAGGAGCTACAAGAACTCAAGGCACTAAAGCTAGCCCAGCCGCTGTACATGCAGCTGCCGGCGGCCACCCTCACCATGTGCCCGTCGTGCGAAAGAATCGGGGGCATCGGCGGCGACAACGCCGGCAAGAGCTCATCATTCGCCATGGCTCCAAAGCCACACTTCTACAACCCCTTCACTCATCCATCTGCAGCCTGTTGATTTTTGCTTGTATGAGATGACTAGGACATATATGGATTGCAACCCCCACAACCCTACCTTTTTTTTAACAAAGGGCTTGTATTTGTAACGAATGATTTTAGTTTGGGGTATAGTTGAATTATGTAAGAAACATAGGGCTTAGTTGCTTACTAGTCATTATCCTCATCTTTTACACAAGTAAATTATCAAGAAATATACATCGGGAATATGATTATGTAATTGTTGTTTAATTTTACCAACCCTTCTGTTCCTTCTCTCTTTTTGCTTCCCACCGTTAAACAAGGCCGATATTCTTGTGGTATATATTTATCCTTTATACTATTATATATTTTGTTTCAAGCATATATGGCATCAATTCCTCTCTGATCGTTTTTCTAGTCAGTTTAACTGAACATTGACAAAGTCAGAGGTCCGATCGAGTCTGCTCAACATAAATTACGAGATCCATCGAAGTCACGGGTCTGCCACCGGAACAAGTAGGTCTACGGCTCAATAAGACGATTTTCACTCCTAAAATGCGATTAATTAATTAAGTTTGCTAGCTAGCTTTTGGTTAGCTCTTTCGGCCAACATTTAACTATCTTAATCCAAATACATATATATATTAATTTATCAGGTCGCGCAAAGAAGTCAAAAAAGTTGTAAACATGTTAAAGCCGTTGAAATCGCTTATCTTGCAAACTAATTAGACTCGATCACAGCAAAAGTTGAGCTCGAACAGTTTGACCCACCAGAGTCGCTCGTGAGTTGGGTCGGGTGCTCTTCACCAAACACATTAGAGAAAAGATAACGTGGTACATCAAAGAGAGGGATAAGGGGGGGGTTGGGGGTCACGTGTATGTGTCTGTAGTTCTGTTTGCTGTGAGAGGAAAAGACAGTAGTGAAGTGATGAAGGGGCCAAAGACGTGAAGGGAAAGCAAAGGAATTGGATAACTTCCAGTCGAGAAAAAAAGAAAGGAAAAGAAATGGGAAGAAAGGAAATTGCAGAAAGGAAACAGGGCCACGGCTGCGTGTGAGTGAGCTGACCCAACTTTTAGGGGACCGGTGGGTCACACGCCACGTGATGTCCCGATGTCTCCCACCCCTCTCCTCCTTCCTTCCTTCCTTCCTCTGCATCACCATCATCTCATTATTATGAAATTGTGAGACTTCCATGCGTATGTATGATGTTCAGGACCTTCTATTTAGGCGGACCCCATCCCATGGCCCTGCCCACCCAACTCCCCCTCTCATGTCCAAAAAGTCCAAAAACTATCACATAAAGCAGGATTGCCTGCTTTTATTAGTCCACTCTGCATCATTGATCTCAGCAAAAGCCAAAATCAAAAGTAGAAAATCAAAGTCAGAATTGCATTCCTCCGATATTTTTATTCCCCAGCAAATAATAAAAAGATACTCATTTTAACGTTGATTGACACGACATGATTTGATCGATGAAACGGTTGAATGATCTTAAAGTTTAAGCTCGATCGTCCGTTCAAATTTTTACCCGATTAAGTTGAACCGTTCGTGATCAATAAATAACCCTTTTTTAGTTAAACACGACCTTATCAGGGTGGGTTTGGACGATGGGATAAAAGTTAAAAAAAAACATGTGAAATAGTACTAGTATGATGTTTCCTTTAGAGACACGATAGGGCGAGTGGTTATGAGGAAAAGTCGTTTGATCAATAATGAGCATCCCCCCCCCACCACAACAGTCCACGCAGCATCCATTATATATATCATTAATTTTGTTTGGCGTAGCTACATCTGTAGATGGTGTGGACTGTGGACCCATAAATCATGAGCGGAACTTTCCTCGAAGCTACATTTTTACCTCTGGTTTCGTCACAATTACCGTCACCATCGTACTTATGATCCATCCGACCCAATCTTTTGGATTTTTATTACGTTAAGCATTAATCATTTGGATGTTAATTAGAGACGAGTTTAGCGTTATCGGACACCCGAATTACTTCCTCGGGAGCGAATAAGAAAGCAGATTATATATGTGCAACAATTGTAACAATTTATATCAAGATTTATTTTATGCATTCCAAACTCTAATCCTATTTTTTTTTTTTTCTGAATTTTTACAAATTTAAAATAGAGTTTGATAGGTTTTAAATTTTGATTGGCCACAAAATAACCTCTAACCCCAC
The DNA here is from genome assembly GCA_033065855.1 of Escallonia rubra. Lineage (NCBI taxonomy): Eukaryota > Viridiplantae > Streptophyta > Magnoliopsida > Escalloniales > Escalloniaceae > Escallonia > Escallonia rubra. Next base: position 439,976 of record JAVXUO010001548.1, read on the forward strand.
AAACTCTAACTATCTAACTCCATGACCTTCTTTCCTCCACTTCATACACGAGATTTTAGCTGGTAGAGTAAAAGTGAAAAGGCTCGACATTAATTCTTCTCTAAGTTTCTCTCCAAAGATCGAAAGTAATGGAGAGGACAGAAAGAAAGTAAGTTAAATGAAACTTTTGCAACCAGCAATACACTTTCTTTTTTGTTGAAAATTAAACCTAATAGTAATTCGAATACTTTCACACGATTTCTTTTCTCTCCGACTCACAAAAACCAAAGAAAATAGTTTTGTTTCCATTTCTATACTCACAAAACACAATGAAATTAATTCTTTTCTTTTCTCTTCTCTGGCTTTCTCTTCCATTCCTTCCACTAAAAATCACAAGCAAGCTATCGACAGTAAACGACGTTTGAAGACACACAAGAGCAGGGTTTCCCAGAAAGGGGAAAGCAGTCCCCGCACGTCCCCTGTGTGCCCACGTAACTACATTAAAATACACTTGACAAAGACACACGTCTGATGCTGGTGGCTAAATGGTCGGCCTGTCTTATACTAATCCGGGTTAAACAACATCCATAGTTCTGATACCTTCAAAGGATAATACTTGGATATGGTTTCATCAATCATGATCGAAAGGAACCCGTTTCAAGTTGCAAGTTTCATCAGATAAAGAACAAGAAAGCAACATGCTTTGAGTTAGGTATTAGTTTAATGGAGCCAATTATGGAAGGCTCGATCTTGCATGCTTTGCGTGTACTGTACCTCCGCCACATAGCCTAAAAAGGAGCCTCAATAATTAGCAGCCAATATATATATACGGAGTAATTTGTGGCCGCTGTCCTCTATGGTCTGTAGGGCTGCGACACATGGTGGAACAGAGGGAATACACAAACGGTGACGCTAAAAGCTGGTGTAAAATTAACGACGCTCCCAGTTTAGCAACTTTTTTTTTAGTTTAATTATTGTTGTTGCCAAAGCTTTTGCCTGGTGGCGCCGAAAAGTACAGGGTGACTGATCACGGGCAATTGGCTTTGCTTGAGCTGCAGAAGTACGTACTTCGTCGCATGGAACACGATTACCGGGATTACGGGCTTTGCCAACGTGCACAAACAGTCCTAACATTGTCCCTTGTGGTTGCACATGGTTCATATGAATACAAGCAGGTGGAACAATTTAGAATGGTTGCTTTCGCACTTGAGACACGTACCTTTGTCGATAATGCAAGAATAGGGGTTGATATTGTAGGGAGATGAAATAGTCAAAATTCAAAACTCACCACGAAGGGCGATACATGCGAGAATAAGCGCAAGTTAACCAAAAGATTAGGCCGAAAGATCTTGGTCTGTTCATGTATAAATGTTTACCTTACTTTTCATACTTACTCAAAGGGAAGTTGTATTGTGAGGAAGTAGGAGTAAGCCAAAGCATAATACTCCGTAGTATACGTACGGTTGCAATGTTTGGAGGAGATAATGATCAAGATGTTATTCGTTAATAGAATAGGAGCAAGTTGGTGGAATAATAATAATAATAATAATAATAATTGCATTAAAGAGTGATACATGCATAAAGATTAATCATTAGCAAGAAGGTGTGATTAGCACCAACTGAAGAGAAGACGAGAGAGGGCATTGTTTGAGATGATTCGAGCTATGCAGATGTCTGGGGAGGATAAATTGTGTCAAGTTGATGGATGGTAGACTGGTAGTTGATACTTGATTGTGTGTGAGACGATTTAGATATATTTTGAGTGTTAACAGTTCTTCAATGTGGCACAAGCCCAGGGAACGATAAGGGGACGGCCCAAGACAAGCTTGACTTGCACAAAGCACACAATCTTGCCCTCGCGTAGAGATGTTTCTTCTGGTGTGTAAACATAGAGAGAGGCCCATCACTTCATCCAATCCCTCGTCCACCCAATTTTAATTTGTCATGTACATTTTTAAAAAGAAATATTTTCATTGGATCTCTTGAGGATAGGATATAACTACGGTTAATCCCGCTGACTCTTAAAATCTTACATGTCAGATAAGAATTTTAAAGATTCGTAACATATCTACTATTTTGTCATAATAGCGTTGTTTTTTTTTTTTTTTTGGTTTGACCACCCGGTATCCGGACACCACATTGGGAGCCGACTAATCCGGGTTCGAGCCGGGTGGGACCACATGGGTGGCAAAGCTCTCCCTACCAAGTTTTTAATGCAGCTGCATTCCCAGGACTCGAACTCGAGACCTTTGGTTAAGTTAGGACAACCCCCTACCAGCTGACATACGCGCTTGGTGATTTTTTTTTTTACACTTTGTACTTATGCCAGCATACTGTATTTTTAAAGTGACAGTATAGAGGTTTTCTACCCTTAACTCTTTGAATATGTGTTTGTATGCATATTTTGCCCACATACCGCATCCTCCCCCTCTATCTACTCTACGAACACCAGCCATAACAAAATGCACACCACTAACGCTGCGATTGTGGGCCAACTCAATCAATCAGCGCGTGCGCGCGTATGTACTATGGGTGAATTTGATTATAATCAAGAAGCTAGTGTGTGCGCACATGCACGTGCGTCGGTCTGGTTCAATCAGTGTGTGTGTGCGCGCGCATGTGTCTGCGATAGTCTGGTTCAATCAGTGTATGTGTGTGTGCGCATATGTCTGCGATTGTGGGCGAACTCAATCAATCAGTGTGTGTGCGCGCGCACACGTGCATACTATGGGTGAATTTTATTATAATCAGGAAGTGTGCGCGCGCATACACGTGCGTCGATCTGGTTCAATCAGTGCGCGCACGTATGCCTAGGTACTAAAGGAAAATGGAAAGTGTACTTCACGTCACATCATATGACGCACACATAATTATGCACCGTAATAACTTTCAAAGTGAACATTTGTAGACATTCGTCTTTGTACACACCGGCAAGTAGATGAGACACAAAGAGAGAACATGCAAAAAGCTCCAAAAGCTCCGGAGTGAAAACCTAGAAAAGCTTATCTCAAGCCCGAAAAAGCTTAGCAACATAACAGCGCGTGCAATTCAAAGGTAAGAAAACATTTATAGGCAATGCATGCCCCCCTGTCTGCTTCCTGCACGGTTCCAGCTGTTTATGTCACTTTCTGTAGGAAATCAAGAAATAAAAACACCAAGCATGCATGGTGCTTTGGGGAGGTAATGCTGCAACTTTTGGCTGATTTATTTCAAGTGCAAATTGAAATGGTTTTCAATTATCAATTGAGTTCAAATTAAAATCGATATATTTCTCATCAAAATTGGCCAAGATTCTGACCAGATGATAAAAATTGTAACATAAACGATCACACACCACTCCTTTGCATGCACAATATGTTTGGATCTCGTTAATTTAGGGGGGCTGTAAATCATCAAGAACGTTGATAAAACTTGCAAGCTCTATACATGGTGCACGCTTCTTGCCCTGTAAAGTACTCAAGTTTTGTAAATGGCACACTAAATTTGTTCACAGAATATAACCAAACATAACTGTGTTGCCGTGTTGCTATTAAGAACAGAAAATAAAAGTTGTTCATAAGACTGTTCTATTAGTCAAATTGTTTATCAGGGATTTGCATTCCGTTCGTTTCTAAGCAAGAAAGAGAACGTGCCGAGAGCCTCAGCAAGAATGGTGATACTTTGGAATACGAAGCTAGCGCCTGTCATGGCATGCAGTGAAAGAAAAAATCATTTGTTTAAAATCAAGAGACAACTCGTGCATGCCTTTTCGTTTGGGTACTAATGCACAGGCATGTCAGAGCAGCTAATTAAAGTTTACATTCCAAAATAAAAAGAAGGCCTAGATGACTATATCCAAGCAAGACTGCAAGACGGACAGAACCATTGATTCCTCTACCTTTGAAGCTGAAGGGAATAAGAAAAAGGTACCTTTAATTTGCATTCTTACTCTTCTACTTCTACCTATTATGCAAAGGATTTGCTCCTGCTGGCACACCTCTCTTGTCTTCCAAAGAGCTGTTGCATGAAGCGTTACAAGAAGACACTTCAGGATTGCTGCTATTAACTGGAACTTCCCAAGCCACAGTAACAAATCCAAAGCTTACACAAACCATCAGAACTACTGCTACGATATTCAGTGCATCCATGATATTCTCTTCACAAAGCAAGCATGAAATTCAGAGAAGATGATAAGACTAGTATCAAACTCGTTATTCTCGTTCTTATTAAAATTGTGCTTACCTTTTGGAGGTGATTTGAAACTGGCAAAACCCAGTTTTAGGGTATCCTGGAATGGAGTGAAACTGAAGCAAGACAGCTTCGACGTATTGATTAGCATTATATAGGCCGTATTTCTTGAAGTTAGTGAATTAGGTTATTGTATTTCAACGGTACCAACTACCAACGATCTCCAGATCGAGAGGTGGGTCTTTCGCTAGTTAGGCCTGGGGCATAATCATTATTCAAGTTGTTGTTTGCCTGTCTCAAAGTTTTCCTGTTTCAAAGTTAGGCTTTGATACAGGTTTTGTACAAGAAGATAATCAGGATGGATAACATGAAATAACAGAAAATCACACAATTAGAACAAATTTAGCATGCGAATTTAAATGTAAAAGCATTAGAATTGCTAGCATGTGAAAGTGAAGACGTGTAGAGTTCGTTTGACAAAACTTTTTTTTTTGGTTTTCAGTTTTTAAAGAGCAGCTTAATTTTTTTTTTATTTTATAAAAACAAGTAGTTTTTTTTTTTTGGTGTTTGGTAACCCTTTTATTTTGACTTTTTTTTTTTTTTTGTGGTTTGCGGTGGCAGTGGTGGGGCGTAGCGGTGGTCGACGGTGGTGGTGGTGGTGGCCGGAGGTGGCTGCCGGCGGCTGGCAGTCGTCGGCGGTGGTGGCTGTCGGCAGTCTCCGGCGGTGGTCGCCGGCGGCCGGAGGTGGCTGCCGGCAGCCGTCGGCGGTGGTCGCCGGCGGCTGGAGGTGGCTGCCGGCAGTCTCCGGTGGTGGTCGCCTGAGGTGGCTGCCGGCGGTGGGAGGGTGGTGGTGGTGGTCTAAAAAAAAAAGGGCAAATTACACTTATATCCCTGAGGTTAGGGTATAATTACAGTCAAGGACAACGAGTTTCAAAATGTAACATTCCGTGACCAAACACTTTTAAAATGTATCAGCCTTGTCCATCCGTTAGGGTTCCATCCAAAAATTATACTTTTGTATGATGTCATCAATATGTATTTTTAAAATGACGATACTACCTCTTGTACTGTATATATTAAAAAATATCTGTTTATTATTATATATGATTTATTTATCAGTTTTAGTTTTAGGATATTCTTGAAACCCTAATTTGCAAATTAGGATTTTCTTGAAACCCTAATTTGCAAATTAGGGTTTTATGTTCTCTCTCCCATTGCCAGTGAATCTGAAGTCCCCGCTGGCCGTCGCCTCGTTCCCCCGCCCCCGCCGTCGGTAATCCCTCCTTCCCTGGCCCCTCGCCGCCGGCAGCCCCTGTCCACACCACCCCACCACGCCAGCAGCCTCTCCCGGTAGCACCCCACCACACCGACAAGCCCCTCCCTGCACCACGCTGCCGGCAATCCCTTCGCAAACCCACACAGCCGGCAGCTCTCTCTGTCTCTCTAAAACCTAATTTCGGAAACCCACGATCCCGCTGATCCCGTCAATCCCTTCGCAAACCCACGATCTCGCCAATCCCGGCAATCCCTTCGCAAACCCACAATCCCGCCGATCTCGCCGCCACCACTGGCTGCTGCCTCGCCGTGGCTGGTTGGCCGCGGTGGGGAATGGGAGGCGCAACAACGGGAGGGGTGGAGGGAAGGTGGTAGCAGCAGTGGAGTGGTGTGCGGGGTGGTGGGGGAAGAGAGATATAGAGAGAGAGAGAGAGAGAGAGAATTAATTTAAGAGAGAGAGAATTTAATATAGAGAGAGAATTAAGAGAATTTAAGAGAGAAAAATTTAAGATAATTGCATTTGAATAAATAGATTTATAACTTGAGGGCAATATAGTCTTTTTATCAAAACCGTTATATATTTTTGTATTCCGTCTGGTCAAAGGACATAAGTGTAATTATACAAAACTATTGTTCTTGGCTGTAATTATACCAAAACCTCAGGGATATAAGTGTAATTTGCCCACAAAAAAAAACAAAAAGTGAAAAAAAAAACCAGTTTTTGGAGTTTTTTTTTTTACTCTTCAGTTTAAAAACTAGTTTTTTAAATTGAAAAAAAAAAATAGTTACCAAACGTTCCTTTTTTTTTCAATTTTTAAAACTGAAAAAAAAAGAGAAAAAAAAAAGAGTGTCAAACCTACCCGTAGTCGTTCCCTTAAAAACATTATTGTCGATCTCCCCATACACAGCTAATAACGACTCTTAAAATAATATCAAATGTGGTGCAGATTTGTGTCTCGAAGCCAAGGGTACGTTGCCCAAAATCCCATATTACAAGAACAAAAATTACATGATTTGGGATAATTGATTTATGACCACTTAGACCATCGAATGAGGCCTGGGGCTTTTGTGTCTCCTCTGCGTGCACAAGCTAAGGGTACGTCGCCCAAAATCCCGTATGAACAAAAATTACATAATTTGGGACTATTGATTAGACCGTCGAATTAATGAGAGGTTGAGGTGACAGAAGTACGTCTAGGGGCCGATAGATAGTTAACAATACAACCAACAGTTTTGACGATCAAAGCAATTATCTTGGATCACCCAATATGTATCTTTATAATCGTGTAAAACTCTGTTGGGCTTTCCTTTCGTGTGCATAGACATTAGACACCATGCCAAAAGCCAGCCCTTAACCCGTGCATGATAGCCAATCAAGTCGAGTAGTTACGGCATAAATTGTGCATTAGATTCTTTCCATGACATGTATTTAAAAGCCATAGAACTATGAAGTAAAAACTTTTAAATGTTGCAATCAAATAAATATGTAGGGTGACTTATGTGTGCACAATATGACATCCATTAGCTCATAAAACTCACCAAATGAAGATTATAAATGCCTACCTAAATGCTAAAATATAAACTCACTCTAAAAAGTATCAATTATTTTGTTGTATTAAAATATTCTAGCAGTTAACGTAAGCAAGACTTATGCTATACTGTACGTCTTTAATACACATTTTTTTGTAAACGAAAGTATAAACTACTTAAGAGAATTTGAAAATAGTCATTTTGAGGAAAATTTTAAACTATTCCGCATGTGCATATGTTATATTTTTAGAGGTTAAATATAAAAGACTTATAAGCATAATACTTTATGGTATAACACCAACAACATCTATGACAGTAATTTCGGATAGCAGCTTGTCAATGATATGTTTAAGATCGATACAACCCCAAGGGGTGGTGGAAGTGGCAAAGGGTCTCGAGGAATAACCTCGAGGTCCCGAGTTCGATTCCCAATACCAACAGGTCATATTAAATTACAATTCTAAACATTCCAAAAAAAAATCGATACATAACTTGGTACACACAAATTCAACCGGTAATAATTCCTTCTCCCGAAGCAAAAAAATTAAACTGACAGTAAAATTACAATAATCAATCAATAAAAACCTCCGGCGAAGAAGGGGAACCGATCAGAATCGATTTCCACCGTCACCCAAGCAGGTACCTTCTTCCGTACATAATTTGTGACCAAATACAAATCAACCTACAATTGTACATACATTCGTCTCCCCCCCCCCCCCCCCCCCACTGTCTGTATCCCCTTGTTTGACCGCTTAAACTGTCAGTCTCACGCAATGCTTATAAGGTGTTCGACGTTTTGTCCGATTGTAATTTAACAACAATGCTTACAAGCTCCAGTGTGAGCGTGGTCATGACTCCAGATATCACAAAGTGCGCTTGCATTTCGGAACTTTTAAATGCGTTGAAGCGGCATGAATTGTGATTACCGCGTGTCTTGTAGCAATGACGGAGCAGGTGAGACGTCGAGAGCTGGACTTGTCGTCTTCTTTCTGCCGCACGGTTTATTCAGAGGTGAGTATATTTTGTCACAACTAACTAACTAATATCTTGCTTTTGCCAGATATATACGTAACGTTTTTCATGGGATGGTGTATACAATTCATGACCAAATCTGTTATATGATGTGGGCCTTTGGCATGTCTATTGCTGCCCGGTTTTAGCAGTATATTAGATTTTGCAATGCTTTCTTCTGTGTGTACATGTGTGTGTTTGTTCGTGTATGCAGGTTTCTATGTGTGCGGGGCTCTGTATGTTTCGTACATTGTAAATCCAAAAGCTACTTTGCTTGCTTATCTCATTCGTAAGATATATCCCACGTCGACAACGAATAAGGATTTGTTTGCTTCTTATGCGTGGTGGGCTCCTCCTCCCCACGAGTGTGCTTTTGTGTTGAACACCGGGCTTTAACACTCATAAAACCTAACTTTCTCCTGGGAAGAAAGATAGTTTAATTTGCTAGGGGGAATAATCTGCAAATGACTGCCATTTTGCGGCATTTGTATTGCTTTTTCTAACAAATTCCTTTCAGCGTTCTTTAAATGCATGCTAATTCATATCTCTATTTGGATGCATGGCATGCTTTTGAGCCATTATATATGCTGCATCTTCTGTCTACCTATTAGAAAATATCAATAATTGCAGTGGTTGCACTTCAAAGATTGCTGCACCTCTACTATTGGTTAACGAACCCATGAGCTGGTGTAGTGTAATGACCCTCCACCACAGGGCCTCCCTCAAAAGAGCTGGTCAATAGTTACTCTTAGGATCATAGGCCTAGAAGCTCGTACAATTTAAGATCCAGACTTAACCTTGCCACACAGTTTTACCTCTACCCATCGCTGCATAGTATTAGCAGCTGAACTGGATGGCTCAATCTGGGTCTGCGTTTGTGTCCCAACCTCTGGCAACCCGACCTGATAGGCCCCATCCGAGCTTTCTAGAGTCGGCTCTCCGACCGTCTGCAAAAAGTGGCTCATTATAGGACAGACTAAGAATGAGACGACAATATGCTGTTTTCTTGAGCAAAAAGTATCAATGTAAAGACGTCCTAGGAACTTTGCTCTTGTACAAGTCTATCTCCTAATGTATCCTACCTGTGCAGTGAATATGAACGGCCCTACAATTGTTTACCATTATATGCATTATATGTTACAAAGACTGGTATATGCATTCAAGGGAGGCCATTATATGTATCTAATCTCTACATCAAAATTCAGATGTGTACATGTATTAGATCTTTGGAAACGCTGGTACAGACAAATGTATACTGCTTCTTTTGATATTTAATTCCTTGTTGCAAAATGAAGTTCTCGTGTAACATGATGTGTTTGACTTGAATATCTACTCATATCCAATTGCCTTTTGTGTCCATCATGCAAGTAGGAATATGCTCGTCTTTGTTGAGTACATTTTTCTTTCATATGGAGTGTTTTACTGGGTTAATCCTACTAGGCACATGCTAACGAATGGTGTGCCTTTGCATTTGACATGAATACTAGTACATTTTAGTGTGTCCTTCAGGTTTCATACACAAAGGTTCTCGACCTTTTTGCATTATATAGTTTATACTATTAGCAGGATGAAGCACTTTATATCTGCAGAAACTTTTTGAAGATTTGTGATTTTTTTTATAAGTAATTTTTAACACCATGATTAAGCTCTGTTCTTATAAAAAATGGCAAGTATGTTTCTTATCCTTATTCAAATCCTACAATTTCATTTGTAGATTGAAGAGGTTGGATGGGAGAATTTAGTGAGGTTGGGCGAAGACCTAACGTCTCTTAGCTTTCGCATCACGTAAGAATTTCTTGCAAAAGAAGCCGAATTTATTCTCCTTTGTTTTCCAGCTGGAATATGTATCTTACGTTTCTTTTTTAGTATCACATGCGGTTGTAATACGGATGAAAATTTCCCTCACACCGCATAACCTGCCCTACTCCTTCCCTATGGTAATGGCTTTTGATAGGGTCTAAATAGCATAAGTGAACCAGAAAGCATTTGGTCAGGGAACAAATTTAAAGTCCTTGACTCCTTGTGCCGTTTAAAATCAATTTTACTACCCCCATGGCTAACAAATTAGTCGTTGGCTTTGGGAGTCTCGTTGACACTTCTTAAGCTTGGGAGAAAGTAAGACTTCAATGATGAAAGCAACCTACTAACACATACTAAATCGATTTGAAGAATGCTGCAAGCCTGTTAATTTAATTTGCAAGTCTTACTAATCACTTACAATGGTGATACCAGGACTACAAAGTTAATAAGTGTGCATCAATCTTGTGGAAGGCTTTAATGCAAAGAATACTGTAGTGTGATGGAAGGAGGATAAGCAGTTTGATAGTGATGTTAAATGCTGCCATATTAACAGGCCTGGGAAGATAGCATGGAGAGCATATCGATAGCATGGTAGACAGAGAAAGTTGGCATGCTCCGAGACATTCTGCCTGGGCACATCTGGAGACAAATTATTTATAGGGACCACATGTCCCGCTTGTTCTAACCCTTTTAGAGTGACATGTTTGGAACCAGTGGGTAGTAGACGAGGGGAAAATTGGCTTTGTACTGCCGAGAATGGCCTAAGTCACACTTGGATCTGGACCATTCGGGATCCCACTGACTGCAACCATTAAACTAATACTCTTCAAGATACCTTTCAGGTGGTGCCACATGGCAAGGTCTGCCTCCATCACACCCATGTGGATAGCACGAGAGTACTACGCCTTTAAAACATCGAATCAATCCTTGAAATATCTGCATCACATGTAGCTTACTCATAATCAGGAAGATTCACCTACCACTTATGTTTTAGGAGGACGTCATGTCAGCTTTTTTGATGACTTATTTGTTCTTTCTGGGGCTACTCTCAACTAATGCTTTGATAGATTTGGAACAATCTCTGACCTGAAACCAAACCTCCAGGGAAATGTCTGCTTTGCTGGGATATCTCTTGAAGAGAGGGCTGTTTCAAGTGTGGTTATTAAAATGGAGGAGTGTTAGGTATCTAGGGGTGTCTTCTTTGCTGGTTTGTATTTTTGTTTACAACGAAATTTGGATATTTCACTCCAAAGAATGAAAGAAGTTTGCTACACGAACAATCAAACCTCCAAGAAACATAATGCCCAGCTGCATCGTATTTCTTTGTCCATGGATTTTTCTCCAAAGGCGTCATTCAATGGCTAGTAGCAATACAGCCATCTTGCTAGTTGCATTAGAGCACCCGATGGATCCATAAGCTAAACAAGTTCCTTGGTGGAGAAGTTCTGCAACTACTACTCAGGATTTTGAAGCTTTGCATCATCTATACAGTTGGAATTTGGAATTTGGAATTGGTAGTCGACCTTGAATTAGCTTGGCTGAAAGTTGTTATCTTTGCTGCCATACATGACTATAGGCTTGTTTCGCATTATCTTTTTATTTGTCAAGTAAACAAGATGGTCAACCAAATCTAGCAATTCATGTGCTCTCTCTCTCTCTCCTAGATAATCTTTGGATCTTCAAATTTCGTGTGCATATATATGCACGTACACCTTTAGCTCACCATTCCACTCATGCTTCTTCTGATCAGCAGTGGGCTAACATATAACGCGGAAATCTCTTGGTTTAGATGCTTCACAGTCTGTGGTAAGCATGAATGTGTAACAGACAGATTGACACTTGATGTTCTGCTGCAACTATATTCTTCCCATTGCTTAGAAATTGAGTCTTGTTCTCTCTCAAAATATGTCACTCCCAATATTTAAGCAATAACTGATCTTGCATGACTAAAATATCTTCTGAAGCTCGTGGCCTTTTTTCTGATTAGTTTTACTTGTTTCCCCTAGTAGTTAATTATGGATTTTTTTTTTCCGAATATGACTCTCTTCTTATATATGACCATTTGTTTCAAATTGCTTCCCATGCGTTCTAGCAGTGTCATTTAATTAGATTGCTCAAGGCATTTATTTTTGAGTGATAGAGACGAGAAGGGGAGAGTGCACATCATGGAGATTTTATTGGATAAAGCTTACCCCAAGTGTCCACCTTCAGTATCTGCGGTTGGTTACCTATAACGTTTTTGTTTAAAACTACATCACGTCCAGCTCTGAGTATTTGTTCTATACCTTCTCTCAGGACGTGCCTTACATATTTAAGTTGGAATGGTCAATGAACTCAAGATTAAAAGATGCTGTGCAGCAATTCCAAGAGGTATTTGTGGCTAAGAAAATTGTAGTAGCTTTCTTAAGCTTCTTTTCCTTTCTTTTGTTTTCCTCTTGTTGTTGCCTTTGTTTAACGGAGGCATGTTATCTTTTATTCGTGGACCGTGTTTATCAGTTGCTGTTTAGTGAAGGTTCTGAGCTCCTTACTATGTTACCAGCATGTGGAGAAACTTCAGGATTTTTGGTCCACGTTAGATGATATTGATCGGTCTCTTTGGGTTGTTGATCCAAAACAGCCACACCGTGCTACATCGTTTCGCCAAATCAACACAGGTAAATAGTTCTTGATTTAAATGTGTATTGGTGGTCCATAGATCATTTGGACTTGTTTGTTCACCATACCTGAATCTTCTGAGGTGATCAATACGAGTACTATCAACCCTATGCTTAGCTCATTTCGGCTCATTAAGATTGGACCTTGATGGATATGTTGTGATCACTCCCGCTTTTACCGACTTTACTTGAGCTCGATCTTCATGATTATAACCATTGAAGACAGAGCATATGTACATGGATATTTTGTAATAACTTACTGAGTATTCTTGACTCTTGAGCTCCATCTTACATGACTATAATCATCTATGCACATGCAGCATGCGTGTGTGTGTAAAAATCATAAACGATGAGAGAGACTGAATTAGTAATGTAGCCATAATGATGCATCGCACCATGTGATTTTCTGTTTCTTGTACTTACATTTTCCCAGTCCTGCCAGCCCCACTACTTTGCTTATGATTTTCATATCTTCCACGTTCCAATCAATAATAGTATGGTGCAATTTAGGAAAATGTAAGTTCTCGTTCCCGAATAAAGCCGAAGCAAAATTGGCCAGTGAGCGCCATAAGTACACACGACTCACGCTTAAAGCTTCATTATGCATGCACAGGCAATCTAAAGCCGAATCTGTCCTCTTATAATTCTAGCTAGGCCAAGCCAAGCCAAATGCAGCAGAAACAGTGTAGAACTTGGCTTGTTGGTTTGTTTTGCATTCCTCCTCAATGTCACTAATATCCCACTTCCTTGTTTTGTTTTAGGGGATGATTGCTCAATTATGTTGCTTATAAATGCCAATGATCCAAGATCTATACCAGAGTAAAATCCATCTTGAACTATGTACCACTGCTATGACTAGCTTGTACTTGATAGTAACTAGAATTTATGAAGTTGTAGGTGTCGCTTTATGGGTTTGGATCCAAAAGTTAACTTGTTGAGAAAAATATGGAGGAGAAATTGCAAAAGATGGTATGTCAATTCTCTTTCTAAATTTTAATTATGATGCATCTTATTTGTTTTTGACACTAGTGCTGCATACTAGATTCCTAAAGATTTGAAGAACTTCCATTTCTTGTCTTCTTGCGTGTCTGTAGGTAAATGAAGTCTAAGATCAAAGACTTGTATGGGTTGCATTGATTATTTATGGCATGAAGTTCTTTAGCTTTGACTTACAGATGTGAATCTAATTCAAGACTACCTTAACTGAAGTCAAAATTTGACCTGCATGGCTGTAATTACCATGTCGGAATCAGATATAAATTTTGGTTGGCTTCATGTAAACCGGACTAGCTATGTTTGCAAGGCTGCTTAGTTTCTGTGTGGGAAGTGTTTGCTTATAGGAAAAGCTAGTCTTACTGTCTTACATAATACGTTTACTGAAAGCAAGATGCGAATGACATGGCCATTTCCAAGTGTCCAAAGTGACCAATTCAACAAACTTCAAGTAAAGGTTGTGGCTCCACGCACCTAAATGCTCAATAACTTAGGTCTCTCTCTTCCTGCCATGTTCACCATCAACTTTCTTGTTTCTCCAATGACTTGTCCGGCAAGTTAGAAAAATCCTTCAGAGCTGTTAGAAAAGAAGCCTTTGTCATCCATGTATAGACTTGAGCCTGATAATTTTTTTTTCTTGAGCCTTTGTTATCGATGTATAGACTTGAGCCTGAGCTTTGGGTTTCAATCTCTTCTCTGTATATCAACAATCAGACTTTTGCTTCTTAATCTTATACTTTAACGACATCAATTAATTATTTTGATATATTGTTCACTCAAAGGGGGAAGAGAAACGTAGCTCCCAAATTTGATTCTACTTTTGGTGGTGCTGTTTGCTTCTAAAGATGAAAGAGATTGGTGTTGCAAATTCATGAACTCACCATAACTATGCATATTAACCCAGAACGATCAGGGATCTATACTTGAATTTGCTTCTTAATCTTATACATTTACGAAATCAATTAATTATTTTGATACATTTATATACTCAAAGGGGGAAGAGAAACAAAGCTCCCGAATCTGAATCTACTTTTGGTGGTGCTGTTTGCTTCTAAACATTGGAAGACCACAACTATGCATATTAACCCAGAAGGAAGTAGCCTTGCCAGAATTTTCGAGGAAGAGAGAAAAATATCGGTCTTCCTCTCTCTCTCTCTGTTAAACACCATCTCTTCTCCCTAGTAAAATGCCGACAGTTAAGACGTCGCACTACGCGTTAGCGCTCCACGTCATTCTCAACCATTTTCCGTAAAATTAATTATGTAAGAATAGCAGTGCTCCTGCTTGCTAATAATGTAACGGGACTAAATTGTCTCTGTTGCTTATATATATTGAATTTGTCACGGAAATTATGCTTTAATTGCTGTTGGTACCTAATGAAGTGTTTACCACAGCAACAGATCAACCCTGCATAGATAACAGTTGCCAGTCCTTGTAATATTTTTTCCATGCAAGAATTCCTATGGGTATTAGGATGAACCATAATGTCTAGAGTTGATTGTCTAACAAGCTCATCTTGTATGTTTTCATCATTTCTCGCACTACTTTGCTCAGAAGTTCCAAACTTTTTTTGTTCCATCACATATGAAATTTACTAACAGAATAATCATCATGAACTCTGTTTTATCTAATAGGATGAAAGGCAAGCTACTTCCCGAAAATCTTGCAAGTGTATTGGATACTCAACTTCCTGGACCTCCAGATGCTCATAAGAGTGGTCAACATAGTGAATGTGGAATTTGCTATGCCCAGTATCTTCCTATTGGTGATGCTCATACTTTATGTTTTTCCAATTCAAGAGCTTATGTGTCACCCTCCCATTGACATCATAATGTCACATAGATGATGAACTCGGAGCTAAAAGTGGAAGCGGAACTGATTATACATGTGATAACAACACCTGCAGTAGGGCTTTCCATAGTGTTTGTCTCGGGGACTGGTTACGTTCAATCACGACAACAAGGCAGTATGTTGACTTCTTCGTATCTTTCTGTAATACGTTCATTCATCATGAGTACAACCTTAGTTGTCTATTGTGTTTGTGAGAGAGGTGAAAACGTAAGTTTTAAACTGTGGGTGACCTTGGCATCCAGATGGTTAGCACTCGCTTCCTTGTTTGTGTACTGGCAGAAATATGATGACTGTTATGGTAAATTTCGATAAACTTTTCAAGGGTCATGAGAGTGTAGTAAATCCACTGAATGTTGCAGGAACATCTGACCTTTGAAGTGTATCCATGCTTTTTAGACTATATAAATTTGGCCCCTTTCTTCAGTGGGAGGAACGTATCGTAGAAAATATGCTTGGATAGGGTAGAATCATAGAAAAGGATTCAAGTACCTGAACCAACTAGCTGGGATACAGGCTTAGGGGAGAATCGAAGAATATGATTAAAGGACCCGACCCAACTTGTTTGTGTTATAGGCTTAGATGATGATTACAGTGACTAGAAAATAGGTCAATTATAAGAATGCAGACAACTGTTTAGAAACACCAATTGGAAACAACTGCTCCTGCGAGCCAGAGAATAAATGTGGGTTTGAAGTTATAGCTGGTTTGTCAGTCAGACGACCACCACATCTGGGATCACAATAAGAATCTGGATCCACGTAACTGATTTGATGGTGGTGGCACAGGTCTTGTCGAAGCTTCAATATGCTTAGAAGAGTTGAATAGAAGAAAGTACTAAAGGTTGAGAAGGGAGACCAATAAGGGAGAAGAAAGTCAGTAACAAAGGGAAGAAAGTTTCGAAAAAGTGTTATGAAGAAAGTAATGCACAGTGCCACATGTTATCACAAACCAGTTTTATATGATGCAACTGTGATGGAGTCTTTAATGAAACTAGTTAACATGTTGGTACTACGAATTTCTTGGCGAGAGGAAACAACTTATGGCAATGATTATGGTTAACACATTTGTATGGATGTAAGATAAGGAAAGAGGATACTCCTTTAAGATTCCGAGGATCTCTCAAGTTTAGTTTCCCAAAAGTAAGGATTGCATTATAGATGAGCATTGCATAGACTTCTATAGGCTGGCTGCTAAACCAAGTGTGGTCCCAAATGCTAGCAACAGCCCTGAACCTGCGACCCCTTCTTCAACATGTGCAATTCGCTTTTAGAGCTAAATTTTCTGATAATTGTGACCATAGAAAATGAATGAGAACTATACTATAGGAATCACACTAGAGTTCCTTAGGTTTCATTTCATAAGACATGCATGCCGTCACAATCACATTGAGTTCCTCAAAATCAGCTCTAATCATGTGAAATAGCTCATGCAGGTTCAATTGCTCGAGGTGTTTGCAAGATACTCTTCTTCTATTCTGCTCTCTCTGGAAACAAGTCCTCTAGCCTTATGGTCATGTGCTTGGTCCTTTCTTGTTTGCAGGTCATTCGATGTGCTATTTGGGAACTGTCCCTACTGTTCGGAGCCTGTTGCAGTCAAAATCAGCACCAAGAAGTAAAAGCCTTGTTCTCACTCATCTTCCTGTGGAATTTTACTTCCTATATGTAAGCGATTTGAAGGCAAGATATGGTAAACTTTTTTTAGATGGTGAAGTGGTAAGAATTTTAATCTTATGAGCAACCAGAGACGGACCAAGAACCACGCTTTTTGTCTTTGGTTTTCAAAAGAAATATGATTGCTTCCGTAATATTGGAATGGACAGTATTCAACTTGTGTTTAAAAAGTAATGGACGGTATTCAACTTATGTTTAAAAAGTATCTCTTGAAAGATTACTGCTCAAACCCGTTATTTGCTGTTTGGTAGTCAACTCATCGTCAGGACATGGACATGTGATCAATCTCATCTTTTTAGTCCTAATATTGTCAATTAGCTTTACTGCACATTAACTTTTTGCCAAAACTTTGGCAATTGACTCATTAAATCTTTTCTATGGTTGATCAATCTCGTCTTTTCATATCCTTGATCTGCAGTCCTCTTACGAATTTGCTTGAGCTGATTCTATACGTACCACACTTGATAGTGACTTTGACAAAGCAATCTGTTATATGTTACTGCTCCTGCTGCTATTACCACAGTGTTTCTGAATGTACTACTACTTTGTAAGCAACTTTGTATTTGATGTTGAAAGGCAGGCAATTTCTTCTGTTACCAAATTCGAAAGGAAGCCAGCCACATCTTTTTCCTTCTTGTGCATCATTTGCTTAAAACTTGTTGCGTGATTCTTTTTTGTTGCGACTCTAGTTGATTTTCCTTTTAGGAGTCCTGAACCTAATTATATTGTTTATCAGAAATACCCCTGTATTTTATGGTAAATTAAAAAATCCACCATGAACTTGCCCAAGACCGCTTTGTTAGTCAACCTATAGTCGTAGCTCTTAACACGGCTACATTTCTGTTGTATATCGTGCATTTTAAGTGGTGGAAAAATATTTGTTCTTGACCCGGATTACAACATCTTTACAATACAGCAGCAGAAGACATTGATCCGCTTAGATGCACGTAGTGTTAGGCTCTGTTTGACAGAGCTTTTTTTTTTTTGTCTTCAGTTTTTAAAGAGCAATTTTTAAAGAGCAGCTTAATTTTTTTTTTTTACAAAAACAAGTGGGTGTTTGATAACCCTTTTTTTTTTGTGTTTGGTAACCCTTTTTATTTTGACTTTTTTTTTTGTGGTGGTTTGTGGTGGCGATGGTGGGGCGTAGCGGTGGTTGACGGTGGTGGTGGTCTGCGGTGGTCGTTGCCGGCGGTGGTTGCCGGAGTGGTGGCCGGAGGTGGCTGCCGGAGTGGTGGCCAGAGGTGGTGGCCGGAGGTGGCTGCCGCCGGTCGGAGATGGTGGATGCCGACAGTGGCTGTCGGGGCGGCGGTGGCTGCCGACGGTGGTGGCCGGAGGCCACCTGCCGCCCGGTGGTGGTTGCCGGCGGCCGGAGATGGCTGTCGGGCGGCGATGGCTGTCGGAGGTGACTGCCGGCGGTGGTGGCCAGAGGTGGCTGCCGCCCGGTGGTGGTTGCCGGCGGCCGGAGGTGGCTGTCGGGCGGTGGTGGCCACCGCCCACCGCCGGTGGTGGCTGCCGGCGACTGAAGGTGGCTGTCGGTGGCTGTCGAGCGGCGATGGGCGATGGCTACCGGCGGTGGGTGAGTTGTGGTGGAAGTCTCAAAAAAAAATTTAAAGTGAAAACGAAAAGAGTTTTTTCCTCTTTTTTTTTTTACTCTACAATTTAAAAAGTCACTTTTTAAATTGAAAAAAAAAGTGGTACCAAACACTCCTATTTTTTCTAATTTTCAAAATTGAAAAAAAAAGAGCAAAAAAAAACCCTGGCAAACGGCCCCTTAGTTATTGAAGTTTGGACCGAATTGCTTATTATTCTCAAAAAATCTCTTCTTCAAGTCTAGGGCCCCTTCGCCACCTACATGCAGGTCAAGCAAGTTGGATAAGGGGGCTCCTTTGTGTTAATGCATAGAGCTGAAGCTATTTGGTCCTTCTCACATCCATTACCATGATGAAGAGGCATCATACTTTTATGTTTATGAAAATTATTATCATATGTTTATGTCTAGGTGGGTCGACATAGTTCCCAGTTTAATAGCTGCCTACCAACATTGGTGGATGCAATACATTCATCAAAGCTGTTTACGTACGGGCTACAGATAGATAGGTACGACTTCGGTGTCGATCTTAATGAGCATGGGAAAGTAAAGCTCTTGTAAAGAGGTTGCTCTTTAATTTCTAAACCCGTAATTGCATGGAAAAGTTATACTCGGTATCCCTGAATTTTGGACTTAACATAGTCGCTACCATCTTATTTAGACAATTATAGTGACACACCCTATTATTAAATTTTGGTGGATGGTATTAGATACTTAGTCAAAATGACTAAATTGTTTTTACATGTGTAAGGAGTTTTTAAATGTTAACCTTTTTAGAAATCTACCTCATGTAACAATCCAAATCTCCAAATTTTAAATCCAACAGAACCTCAAATCCATTGATATAACAAAAAATGCTAGCTCACAGCAACTTATCCCATCACCATCAACCAACAGATAGTCCCACCACCCCCATCGGTTCCTTCACCACTAACAAAACCGAAAGTCCAATCCAGTAAAAACTTAAATTCACCACAGCCGTCGAATTGCTACCACCAATCAATCCATTGCCATCGGATTGCCTCCAACACCGTTATAACTGCAGAATTGTCAATTCGGATTGTTTCTTCTTCTGGTTTTTCCTGTTGAGTGTTGATAAAACAAAATTGTTTCCGATTCCGACTTTGACCGCCCACAACAAAAGATCCCAACCATTGCTGAAGACCGACTACACACTGATGATTGGCCTCAACGACTACACGATATGGCACTACAAGAGTTTTTGTGCGTGTGTGTGGGTGGGAATATGGTAAAAACTGGAAGAGGTGGCCAAAGAATTGCCACCACCATTGCCATCATTGCCTCCAACACCGTTATAGCTGGGGGGGGGTCAATTCGGATTGTTTCTTCTTCTGGTTTTTCCTGCATAAATGGATGGAAAAAATTGTTTCCGTTTGCACAAAATAAAATGTGAAGGAAGGTCAGTGTAATTTTTGAAAGAGAGGGATAGCGGGTGTATTGATCTCCAATTTTATAGAAGTATCGAGTAAAATTTTTCATAATTATAACTCTTGCAGCTAGGCTATTTTTGCACTTACAATTTGTAATTGCAAAGAGATTATTTTTGCATTTTGCACCCGTGGCTTCAAAGTCATACCAAATCAGTACTATCATTGCATTCAGTCTCGCTGACATACAGTTTTATCCATCTTTTATTTTTATGTTCTGAAGTTTTTCTTGTTTAGTTATTATTATCAAATTTTGTTTCTAAAAATATCAGATTCAACTACTAGTTTTGTCAACTCTTTTCAAATATGCAATTAGAATTCGCCCAGCTCATTTTTACTGATAAATATGTGGCATTAATGTAATAGTCATTAAATTTTTTTATTTTTGTAGTTCTAAAACGATATTTTCACTGAACTAGACTCCATGATGAGCCCATTTTTTCAGCTCTTCCATTGGTCCTTTCAACGCACGTCTGATTAATACTATAGGTCTACATTGCGATACATAATACAGGAGAAGGGCCTACTTGTTTTCATTGCTCAAGATTGATGATAACTTAGCAGCCAAACAATTGAAACAAACATAAGTTCTGAGGGGAAAGAGAAGACTTTTCCATTTCTTCACGGCTTTGAAACACTTGTTGAGAGGTGGGCAAGTATATGGGAGGTATTGAAGTTAAGAAGCTGCCGACAAGCTTAAAACATTTTTACTTTTGGGTTCCAAGAAAGCCATCACTCCAAAGATTTAAGTTACTATCTGGTCTAAAAATTTAAGCAACTGTACTATGATAAAAGGGCACCAGATATGCAAGGGAAATAATCGAACTTAAGACCGTACCAAATCAGAGCTCTAGTACCATGTTAAGTTACCATCGACTCTAAAAATTTACGCTGTTAAAAAAGAGGTCCAACAATACTATCATACTTAATACAGAGGAACAATAATTGAATCGTAGGAGGAACAAAAAAGGCTCAATGCTGACAAATGATTGACTAAAGGCACTCCACAACAATAGTAACTTTGGCTTCACGTAGGCAAAAATTGACAGTACAGAGGTATAAACAATGCATTTACACAATCATTGAAACGTCATTATTGGCTGAATACAGGGTGAACAGCAAATATGGACACAAAACAATACAATCAACAAGATGACACCGACTTTCCTCCACTCCCTTACACACAAAATTACCTCACAATTCTGGCGTTTTATATGAACATTTTATATGAACACAAGATCACATTTATTCCCTCGTATACCCCCTTGGTATGCATGGCTTCTAGACGCAAGAAGTGTGTACACTGCATGTACCAGTGGATATTCTAAGTTTAGATGCCTGCCACACACTCGGGTGGGGTTACCGGGTACCGCGATTTGTCGGTGCAGTAGTCGTAGATCATGTGGTTCGTGCGAACCCACCTGTAGCTCCTCGCTTCGACGGCGCTGAGCTGTTGGTAAGCGCTTCCCTCCCACCAGTTGCTGGGGTTGGATGCACAAGCTCCAGAGCCAGGAACTGCGCAGCCCTCGATGTCGAAGTCCTTGTAGTATGCGTAGAAAGGGGCTTTCCTCCAATCTATCTTTTCTAGTCCACCCCTTGTGGCCCAGTCATCGGCTTCCCATAGCGTGGAGAAGACTCCCATTGGCTGGAATTTTGGGTATGGTAGGCCTTTAGCTTCATTGTTCTTGTATACCCTGATAGGTACATCATCCACAGAGAATCTACAAGCCCATCATTCTCGAAATTAGTTCAAGAGAGGTGTAGATTTCAAAAATGATGATAGTGATTGAAATAACTTGTAGTCTTTGAGGCAACCAGTAAGAGTTGCATGTAGCGCATCCAAAAATGATAGAAGGATGTTGTTATGAAGTTATAACATATGCTCTAGAGACTTAAGCCGTCAGAAAATGAGCTTAATATGTGTATCATTGATTTAACGATCATAATTTTGTAATGAAAAACGTTGTCATGGTGAGTGATCGTGATTATGCAACTTACACAACATGGTGATGGTTCCACATGATGCTATAGGTGTGGAAATCTGCAGCAGGATCGAACCAGAGATTGACCCTTTGTTCTCTATCACCCTTTCCATGAGCATACACATTGGTCTGCACCGTGTAAGGCTGCCCTGTCCGGTTCCCCAGGAACTCAAAATCGAGCTCGTCGCGCACAGCATCTGTGTCTGAATTCATCTATTAAGCAGTTCACATAAAGCCCACCAAAGTTAGTCGGATGAATCCACAAAGGATGTATAACGAATTTGCGCATGTGAACCAAACCGAGTTCCTTTGATGATGAATATACGCACATAAAAGGCGGTGACCGTTCCGGCAGAGTCCCCGGGAACGAGTTTGATCTTCATGCTTACACGTCCAAACAAGTATTTGCTCTTTGAAGCAAATCCACACCCTAATCATGTAATTAACGAATACTAGTTAGTTAGTATCTTGATTATGAGCTGACCAATATTAGTTTTTGATTATACCTAGGGAAACCACATGCAATGCTAAAAATTTACATAACAATGTGTAACGCTTGCATATTTACAACAATGCTGGTGCAGCACATAAAAGGGACCCCAGGCAAAGCTGTACCTGAATTTTGGTCCAGAATTAGTTGGATGGCTCTCCCCCCATCAATTTGCTTGATATGTGCATCGGACCACGTTACTTGAAAATCCTGCAGGAAAGTTGCCGGTCGACCCCAAACAGAGGGCGAGAAGGCAAGAACACACAAGAAGAGCCAAACATGAGCACTTTTCAGGGATTGGAATGTCAGTGCAGCCATATTTGATTGAGTTATAAAGTGGTGATGTCTACTATGTAGCACCTTTATATTTATAATAACATGGTGTAGGAAAAATAGAAGTCATGGGGTACTATATATATAATAGACTAGATCGAGAGATCGATGGGTAGGCGGGCATTCAAATGGAAAGCGCCATTACAAAGCTTTGCTTTCGATACAGCTAATGGCAAGCCGTCAATGGACCCGCCATCTCTCGCCATCT
The DNA here is from genome assembly GCA_033065855.1 of Escallonia rubra. NCBI lineage: Eukaryota > Viridiplantae > Streptophyta > Magnoliopsida > Escalloniales > Escalloniaceae > Escallonia > Escallonia rubra. Next base: position 462,955 of record JAVXUO010001548.1, read on the forward strand.
ACCCAACCTCCTATTATTCTCTTCTCGTTAGGTTCTTCTTTCATATTTTTCCCGCCCTAGGCTTTTAACGTCTACCTTGTGCCTTTTCTATATCTGTTCGTTTGCTTCCGTGAGGTGCAAAGCTAGTTTTTTACGCAATTATAGAACCTACACATATAGATGGCTCAATAGTTTGCCTCTCTGCTAGCTTTTAGTGTGCCTAACTCGCCTTGCATTTTGACAAATTTGATGATGTTGGAACTGGAAATTTTGACACGGTTATAAGTACTTGCACCTAACATGGCATAGCTATTAGCATAATAGTTATGAGTACCATACCGGAATTCGTACCCTTTTTTCGTGAAATGGTACGTATCAGTAGTCGTACCGTCTCGATATCGTCTCAAATTTTTCATAAATAATATACATTTGTAATATTCACGCATATGTTGACACTAAAAACAAATAACCTATTAAATTGAATTACCTCCTCTAGGATTATCCCCCCATTTTCAACGAACTCATTCGCAAATTCTTATGTAAGAATAAGTTTTTTATTCAATAATAACGCTTTTGGGTTCAAGAATAAGCTATTTTTTGTATGTGTGTGTGTGTGCGCGCGCGCGAGTGCATGTGTGTAAAGCAGGACATCATATAAATGAAAGAATATGATAAAAGCTTACAGGTATGAAGTAAATCAAAACTAAGTGAAGATTGAAATTTTAACTTACCAATAAAGATTTCACAAATTGTAATGAATATTATGAGCAAGCAGGTATAGAAGCTTTGATTGGTACAATAGAACTTATAGTGTTTTTCTATTAATTCTTTATATTGTCAATTTACAAATTTTCTAACAAAAATTGTTATTTTTACATTTTTTAAGGAACTGATACAAAACACAATATCTCGGCCGGTATCACCTGTATTAGCCGGTACAACCGGTACAGGTACCGTACCAACCTGTACGTATCGCTTTTGTCTTCTACTGGTACAATATCCCTTACATTTTGTACCGGTCAAAATGCTGCTCTGTACCGATTGTAACGGCCGATACAGGTGATACCGGTCGAGAATTACGTACCGACCGAGATATTGTGTTTTGTGCCGGTTCTTTAAAAAATGTAAAAATAACAAATTTTATTATAAATTTTGTAAATTGACCATATAAAGAATTAGTAGAAAAACACTCTAAAAAGTTCTATTGTACCAATTAAAGCCTCTATACCTTCTTGCTCATAATATTCATTACAATTTGTGAAATCTTTCTTGGTAAGTTAAAGTTTTCAATCTTCACTTAGTTTTGATTTACTTCATACCTATAAGCTTTTATCATATTCTTTCATTTATATGATGTATTGCTAAACACATGCGCTCACGCACACGCACACACACACATAAAACATAGCTTATTCTTAAACCCAAAAGCGTTATTACTGAACAAAAAACTTATTCTTACATAAGAATTTGCGAATGAGATCGTTGAAAAGGAGGGGATCATCCTAGAGGAGGTAATTCAATTAAATAAGTTATTTTTTTTTTTAGTGTCAATATATGCGTGAATATTACAAATGTATATTATTGATAAAAAAAATTGAGACGGTACCGGTACTGGTACGTACCATTTTACGGAAAAATGGTACGAACTCCGGTATGATATTCATAACTATGATCACGGCTTAGGTGTAACTAAGGGTCTAAATTGAAATCACTTTCAATTTTGGTTTTCTGTTTTCAAAAAAATAAAAACAAATATCAGTTTATTTTTTATTTTCTACAAAAAAAAATTTATAAGTCTTTGATTACCCATTTTTTTTTTGGTGTTTTTAATTACCCAATTTTTATTTTGAGTTTTTTTTTGTGGTGGCGGTGGCCGGCGGGGCGGCTGGCAATGGGCTGTGGGGGTCGCCCGGCGGCGGGCGATGGCTTGTGGCAGTAGGCGGTGGCTGTGGCGATGGAAGGGTGGTAGTGGTCTCAAAACAAAAACTCAAAACTCCTAAATCAAAAACAGTCTTTTTCCTCTTAAATTTACAAAATTGAAGAAAAAAGTTGAAATCAAATGGTTTTCAAACGCTATCAAAGATGTACCATTATTTTATGTGTATCAGTTACGTACGAGTCATTTGATGTGATTACCGACATGCCTTCTTAGATTGAACAATAATCAATCCAGTTTTTGACAAACTGACAAATAGGGTCACTTGGGATAGTTGATAGTTCTTACAACCACCTGTACTCAGTCACAAGGTGATCCTTCCTTACTGTTTATCTCCTTCTTTGACATAACAACAAAGATTGTCTGCTATTGTTTTACTCTTATATAGACTCAACATTCAGCAGTTACTATGAATAACACATAAATTTCTTTGGTTCATAATATGAGCTTCATTGATGCTGAAATCACAGAAGTAACCGCGAGAACCTGATTTTTATTGAGAAGCCCATGTCACCCGCCCAAAACAAAACTATCCTCTCTTGGGAACCACCTTGTTGTCTGTGTCTGGTACTGGTAGGATAGTATATTATATATGATGAATAGGATCTGATCATGGCGAACGAATGAACACGTATCTACTCCCTTTTGTCCCCATTTACCCTCCGCTGTTTGAGAAGCTTATCCACAAATGACAAATCATTGGGGGGGGGGGGGGGGGGGTGATCTTGTGTGTGCTGTGGAATAGTCAGCGCCAACCTCACCCAGATGCCAGATGTAGTGTTTGCCCCACCCCAGTCTTGAGGCCCTTCTTTGGCGGTATTAGCCATCAATCAAATCTGCTATGAACTGGGTTGAATGACTAGGCTCGGAGATCACCCTCACCCGTCCATCAGCTCCCTACAACAAAGTAGTGTTTTTTTTTTTTAATAATCACAACAAAGTAGTGCTCTGTGGGCTGGAATCTAATAGATCAAAGCTAGTGAAAGAGATTTTGTTAACTCAAGTAGTAGAGTGGGGACTCTACCTTGACGTAATTTATTTTGTATTTTATATTTTATTTTTATTTTTTAAATTTTAGTATTCAGTTTTAAAATCGGATCATGTATTTTTTTTTTTCAGTTTTTATACGTTTATCATTTTCATTTTCATTTTCATTTTATCATTTTCATTTTTACCAACTTTTTTTGATAAATTCTTGTATGTTTTTTTTAGCATTTTTTACACTATTTCTTCCTTGGGCCCATATATGTGTGTCCTCTTTCCCCTTCCATTTCCCCTTCACGGCTTCCTTTTCCCCTCCCCCTTCCTTGTTCCCACATTTTCTATCCTATTTTTTTTTTTGGTTGCTACCTCGGTTGGAAGAATCTTTCTCATACTCCCTATATAGTGACAATCAATCGTCTCTAAATGTTTCTAGTTGCTTTTATTTAGTGACGCTAAAAAAGTGCTGCTAATAATTGTCGCTGAAAGTGTTAGAAGAAAAACCACTAGAAATATTTAACGACTATCAATTGTCACTATACACGGGGTTAAAGGAAGATTCTTACAACCCGAGTAAAAGCCAAAATTTGTTCCATTCCCCTTTTCCCTTCCCCTTCCCCTTCAACTCCACGACCCAACCAGAATTTCAATCTCTCTCCCTCTCTACCTCTTCATATTCCATAAATTAACTTATTCCCCAAGTTTACCCTCTTCTACCAGATACCCTATTTTGTTCTCTGCAAACCCGTCCTCGACGGTCTCGCTCCGGTCATCGCAAACACGTCCTCCTCAATCTCCTTCGCGTGAGCACGATCGCAAACACCCCCTTCTTCTCCTTCTTCTCCTCGCCGAGTACAAATCTTTAGTAACCGAGTAACCTTTTAGGAGAGAGGACATTATAATTACAAATATCTGATATGAAGAAAAGCAAATTCGCGTGCAAATTCAATCTCAGCAAAAGCATAAGGTTAAGCCAAACTACAATGAACTCGAGCCCATCCATGACAGAATTGATGCACGCCATTACATCAACATCATCTTCTTAATTTAGAGGAAATGGATCCACACAATCAGTTCCTATCTCAAGTGAGTAAAAATAGTAACTAGAGGAAATGGATCCACACTGTCATGTTCATGAGGAACAATATAAATCTTAAACTGTGGTATATGTTGAGATGTAAATTCTATGCGAAACAAATAGTTATTAGTAATATAAATTTTGTGAATCACTTACTTCATTTTTAATTAGTTTTTGCGTTCTTCATATAGTACCAGAACGGGTCGTCTCAAACTAAAATTCAAAAATAGATCTATTACCGGCAACATGTCTGGTAAGCTCAAAGTAGAGATATAGATTATACATAAGAAAAATAGCATATAAGTCTTGTGGACCTCTTTCTCATTGCCAATTAATTTCTTGCTCGGATACTTTCACAATATAAAAGACAGTAGGTGGGTGATGAGATAAGTGAATGCAAAAGCAACGACCTAAGATTTTCTCACATCAATTCGGATATGACAACCTATATTGTTTTAGTTTTCCTAAAACAAGATAAGAAATTACTAAGTACTCGTTTACATATGTGGAAGAAGTAAATGCAATGTTGAAGCTTGTTCTAGTTGCATCGGCCTCCTCTGTGCTAATTTATTTTATTGAATGCTTTTCACATAGTATCATATATGTTATTGACACATTCAAAAAAAGTCTATCCACACATAAAGAGAATCTTAATGTATAACTATCATTGCCAATTGATTCCAAGTTAGGTGCTTTCTTAGTTTTTCTATTGATAAAACGTGAACAAATTTTCTTACTACCATGAAGTAAATTTTAGCCAAACAATTCGACATGAACGTTCCTCTCTCTCTCTCTCTCTTCACCGTTCACCGTCCACACACACACACAGTTATAAAGCGACTAGTCATTTTGGTATAACACTACATAACTATCTGCTTAGAATTATGATATTTGACATCATAAAAAAGTTGTTTAAAAAATATTAAAACTAAATACTAATAATAATGACCTATAAAGACATGTCTGACTTTTACATTTACAAATTCATTTTAAGGCTGTGCATGATAAACAAATTTTAAATGCTGAACAAACAAGCATGAACAAAAGTTGTATTACTTTACTGTGTTAACCAAACAAGTATATGGTGCTAATAATTTAAGGCTGTGCATGTCAAATCGTTGGGCCTACCAAACGAGGCGTTAAGCCCAATGGACCCACTAGGAAGGACTTGGAAGAGACTACAGACAAAGAGATCACTTTTGACCTTTGAAAGAAGGATGACCAACAACTGTATGACATCTGGAATTGGCCCACCTTTGGAAAGCCCACCACGTTTTTCTCGGATTTCCGTGCCCTAACAGCAGTACCACTTCCTTATCTGGCCGACGTGGAGTCAAGCTATTGGTGAGTGGTGACCATTTATGGGCCTCTCCATGAGATGGACTCTTATTATCCATATGGTCAGTAATTGTATGGGCCCAATCCGACGTAGTCATCTTTTAAGGAACTGCTGATGACGAATTCAGGCCCAGTAAGTTCTTGAACTGACTGCAAAAAATAAAACTAACAAGAAGAAAATGAGAACATAATTGTTCATGGAAAGCCGAATATCGTACTGCGATCGTGTTGTTGTTTGGGGATTAAGCGTAAAACACGCAAAAATGTTCAACGGTTTGGAACGATAGTCAAGTAACGCTCATTACTAGTCCTAGTGAAACCGTTGACATGGAGACGCCACGGGCAAGTAGATTTTTTATTTTTTTGGGCAGACTTGTGGTTGTGACACTGCTAATGCTGGTGCAGACTATAGCTCCCAAGTCTGCCAGCCTGAGTAAAGTGAGAAGGATCAGTTAACTAGTGCAGAGGCATTGAATGGAATTCGTGATTACTTTTGGTATGATGGCGAAAACTATACGTGGTAGTATGTGTAGCACTGATCGAGTCTCTCTCACATAGTTGCCACTTGCCAGGTTATCAGTAGCAGTCACTCTTAAGATGTACGGATGACATATAAACCAGCTTGGGGAAGCTATTTTAGGATGCCAGTTCTAGGGCTGAATTTTGCAGAAAGATTGCATCAACCATTTAAGCTTATAATAATGGGGTTCAAGCTGCAGCAATACGATCATGTCTACGTGTCTCGAATGTGGATGAGCTAATGTTTTCAATCTTTAGCGTGTTTTAAGTTAGGCTGAGCCTCTTTAAACTCACAACAAGGAGTTGATTTGGTGGTCGAAGAAGTTTACTCATTCCTTAACTTTCTGAATTTAAACCTTATGGCCAGTACCTAGTCTCAGTTGCATGCATGGTGTAGTTTAAGAAAGGAAACAACTGAAAGGGCTATGAAAAAAGGAAGAAGAAGGAAAGAAAGAACTTGAAAGAACCTAGACTTGTCATGTGTGTGAAGACACTGTGACCTTTTACGAAGAACAAATAAATAAAAAAGAAAAACTTTTGCGTATAATTCTTATTGTTCTACAATAAAATTATGTACATATAACTTTTCCAAACACCACAGTTAGATCATGCAGTAGACTGTTCATCTTACTATAAAGTGTTTGAACCAAGTAAAATATAATGACCGGGTCTAACAAGGCTAGTTTCAAGGGATCAACAATCCACGACAACAAGTAGTCAGGAATCAGCCTATGGACAAGTCTCTGCTTCAAGGCTGATTCGTTCTAAAGCAAGTTAGTGATTATTTATCAAACTGTCAAGTCAATGGCAATGATGATTAATCGACACGTGGCCAGTACTGAGCTAAAGAGAGACGCATGCTCACTTGCACGGGGAATGATGTTTTAACTGTGCAGCATGTCATATACAAAACGTGACAAAGGCTAGATGAAAAGTTAGACGAAAAAGGTAAATCAAGGTCCTATATAGTTTTAACATGTGGCAAGGTCAGACAAAATTAAGGAAGCTTAGTGTGAGCAGAAGGGTAAAACGCATGCTCTTCGACACGTGACAGCTCTAGATTGGACTGACCAGATGCTAATGATTGAAAGCCCAAGTTTAAAAGTCATAAATATTGTATTAATTAATCTTTTGCAGCACCACATGCAAAGTAACTCTTAGTTCACGTTAGCACATCTATGTTTACCCTAAGTGAACATATTTATATTAGATACATTAAACCACTGTTTAAACTCTTCAACGGTCACCAAATTCTATCCATCTTTGAATTGAAGCTTTTATACTCTCAAAGTGTCATCGATGTATAAAAGTTGATCATTGCAAACACGACGGAGGTAAAATGCCTATGTTCAATGTACTTATATACTTAGCTTTATTAGAGGTAAGAGTGAATTAGATAGGAGTAGCAATAACCTAAATAGTATTGAAGAAGTCCTAAAATATTAGGCCAAAAGAACTTTGTAGATATTACAACCCTTCGCAGCGAAGATCATTTTCAAAGAAGTCAGAGACGCACACTCCCCAAACGCCAGACCATTTACTTTATCTGAGTATTATGATTACACGTGGTCTCATTAGGACCTGGCACGTCTATGCATTACAAACAATTTATAGATCAATAAACAATTTACAAATCAGCACAAAGGGCATATCCTAGCGTTTTTTCCCGGCAAAAACTTTTTGGCACGCCCAGTGGGGCACAATTTTGCAGAAATGGTTGTTACTAGGAAAAATTACAACGACCAAGTTGTGACTTCTACCGCCACGAACCCAAATATGGCTAGCATCTTTGACGTTGTGAGGCATATGAGGGTCGAAGAAGTGGGAGAAATATTCAGGGATCAAGAGCATAATCGCTATAGGAAGGAGTTGCTGGGCGATGAACATGTTTAAAAGATAATGAACGTGTTTGAGAGTATCTAAAGGAGCATGTCTGAAAGCATAGCCTTACTTAGAGACTTTCTAAACATGATTAGAAACTCTAAGAGACAGAATGCAAAACAGGTCTTCTCCTCATCATAAGATGTGGGACCCAGGCCGAACCCGGGGGTAAATGACCAGTGGGGCGAAGTCAAGGTTAAGCTGAGTTTCAAGGGAATGTCAATCCACAAGCTAACCACTTTGGACAAGGAAATGACCAAGGTTGGAGGGTCTAAGGAGAAACTTATAATTACATACACTCTGATGCCTTCCCGGGGGGGGGGGGGGTGGGGGGGGGGGGGGGGGGGAGAATATTGGCCAAAACAATCAGTAGAAATGAGACCAGCTCGTCTTGATGGCCCTTGCTCCCTGTTCATCAGGGCCATTAATCATCGCTAGTCCCCGACTTCACCATTTTTTACCCCTTGTTACGTTCTACACGGACAGAATTGGACGGTCACTGGAGCACGAATCCCAGAGGAACTGAACGTCCTGACCCATGTGATTGCGGCAATATCCCTCATAGTGATGTACATCGTACCACTGCAAAAATTGAAGGTAATGTTGGTGGTGCACCCAAAAAAAAAAAAATACTCATTAAAAGAACTTTGCCCTGTTCTAGTATGCATTTAGAAATTTCAATTGGCTCGCATATCAATCTAACAGAAGTCGGAGACACACTCTCTCAAACGCCAAACCGGTTAATTTATTTAAGAATTGTATTTACACGTGATCCTATCAAATTTAGCACGTTTTTACATTAAGAACAATATGTTATATTATATATATTAATATGACAATTACCTTTTCTCTATGTTCTATGTCTAGATTATTCTAGAGTTCTCTTAACTTCTATAGAATTTCTTTTTCTGTTTTTAGTAGGATAATTTTTTCTTACCTATATCAAGGTCTCATTGTACTCAATTTCATAATATTTTCTAATGCTCTCTAATATAATTATCTTTCCCTTCATATTTTCTATCACAAAAGTCCAAGAGCACCTACCAAAGTATTTTACAAGCAAACAAACAATAACCATAATATCATCATATTACTCAAAGTACAAACTTGACACACCTATAAATATATCACGTACCAATCTTTCTCATTGTTTGTTCTGTATGCCAAATGTCAATCTTTCTTCATTAACACGGACTCAAAAGGAACTTAGTGACATCTCACCCTGTTACAGGCTGCATAGTGTACCATCTCTTCCTGATTCTGCTTATTAAAGCCTAAATTTTCAACTTTTTTCAGGTGCTAATTTGATCAGAAGCCTACATATCCGAGTAGTTGGCTTTTTAAAAGTTGTGGCTACTTTGACAAGTGTTCATGCATAGACAGCTTTTATGCCAAGTCAATTAGATGCTGCTGAGCCGACAAGGGTTGGTTCAGCGGTCAGGATCTCAATCCAGTTTTTCACCTGAGTTCGAATCTTATCCGCCGCACTTGTTGGTGACAAACTTACGTCCTCGCCCTGCTTGTGCTCCACACACGAGTCCTTGTGCGCTTCGGCTCCGACATAGGTTCGGGAATCGAGGGTTCAGATGTCTGTGGTGGCGTTGTAAGTTCCCGAAGCGCAATACTTCCTGTCGATTAAATCAGAACCTTACGGTCCAGCCTTTTTTCAATCAAAAAAAATAAAATTTAGATGCTGCTGATTAGGGTTGACAGACTAGACTCCCCAACTAACAATGCTCTCTTAATTCAGTGATGGTTAGCTTTTCGTCCCAAAAACTTCAAAATCAAAATCTTCAATTTTGATGGGTCGAAGGTCACTATTGGAAAGTTACAAGACTACCCATGAAGAACACTTTCTCTATTATTGATGACAAAAGTAAATTGAGCAAAATACCCTTTCATTTTTTGGTCCATAAATCCTCACAAGAATTGGGCTCATAGATCGGATTTACGGATCTGGCTGAATAATGACACCCTATAATGTTTATTTTCACACCCTATAAAATTTTCACTCCCTTATTTTGTCACTAAAAGGTACAATAATGATAAAATTTTAGCGACAGATGAGGGTTGAAAAAGTATTATAGGGTGTCGAAATATATATATATTTTATCATTTTTGAATTCATGTGTTTTGAAGTTTTTTTGGCCTGGTTATCATTCATAAATTCTATCAAAAACACCAAAAAACTTCAACTTCAAACACTATTTATCTTTCTTGAAATGAAAAAAATCTTTGCTACTAAAACTTCATGGACAAGGGGATGTTAGCTTTGGTTGGACATAGTTAGTATTTTAAATGAATTGAACTTCTTTTAGAAATTCATAATATAATTTGAGCTGCACTTTTAACCATTTAAGCTACGATTTTGTCATTATATGTCTTTTGAATATCGCTATACAATTTAATACTTGTAGAGCTCAAATAATAAAAGAAAAACTCAAGTATCAGTTTCTCTCTTCGTATCTTCAAATTCTCAATTTGTGCATACTACAAATTTTAGGATAAACATTTGGAATCAACTTCTACCTCCAAGTTGTTGAACCCTCTCTCTCTAGCTTAGCTAGGAAACAAGAATCAAGAAGGGCCCAAAACTCCATTGCCAGACTGGTGGCAGTGATGCCAATTTAGCCTGTTATACTAATACCCATGAGCTACCCTCTTCAAGGCACTATCAGTTACACTCATAATTCAGTCAACTATTGAATGCAGTCCAGAAACTTATGTTAACAGGAGCAAGATGATCCCATAATAGAGAGCGTTTGCACGATCAGAAAGCTAAGTTGAAAGGGCAGCGCCTAATTATTGGTATGCTAACTGGTGCGTTGTCAACGTCAGGCATGTCAAGCATGAGATGGATATGGACATTGGAATTTAGGAACTTTAATGGTAGCCATTTGTTACGGATGAAGGAAGTGAAGAACGTAGGGCATCTCTAATTGAATGGTATAGTTTGGGAAGGAGTCAGCATTGCAACCCTCCTTATCCGCTTACCAACTGATATTATTTGGTCCTCGTCTGTGCGCAAAATGCTCCCCATTCATTAATGGAAGCTTGGCATCACAATGCACAGAGTCGTACACAGCTAGACACACACAGATTGTGGCTGGCCAGGGGCCTAATTGGACTGGACTAACACTAGTAATCAGCAAACGTCAGGTTGAAATGGGCTAAAGCCCAAGCTAGCCCACAATTGAGTTTTCCCAACATTGCAGATACAAGTAGTTTTTGCGAAGATTGGCCCATTTTCTCGTTTGTTCATACTCCCTCTCCCTCTTCATTGTTTATTTGCTTAACTACTTGTTGTCCGTTTTAATTAAAGGGAGCTTGTAAACTGACAGCACTGATAATTTATATTAAGTTGTCAACGTGATCTGATCGTCCATATTGTGGAAGTGGGCCGTCCAGAACCGTTGTTCTTTTCAAGGAAATTTTGTCGTCCATCACATTATGGAGCGGTTTCCAGTTCCATTATGGGGTGGACGGTGATTTACTGTTCGTGACGTTTGCCCGTATAATGTGACGGAAGACCAAATTTTTTTTTAATAAAAAAAGTGATTTTTTTTGTCTATCCGCGATGGATGGACCTCCAGAGTTGCCAGTGGCAATAAGGGATCAACTCCCTTGATTAAGTGTATAATGCATGGATCAGTTACTTCGGTTACTACTCCGACAAAAGATTGTGCGTGTTGGAATATTTTAATAAAAATAAAAATATTAATACCTATTTTGAAGTTTTTGTTTAGTTTTACGTCATCTACTTGGCACTTGCTGGAAAAAAAAAAATTCCATCTTTTTGTTGGTCCATATTATTGATTTAAGTGCCTCATTATAATATGTTATGATGAGCCATAACACCTCATTATAATGTTTTTAATAGTATGTTTTTATTACATTTTAGTGGCTTTAAATTAATTCTTATAACTTTTTGTAACCTACATTTTAATGAAAACTTAATGGTCATGAGTTACATTTTTAAAGCTACTATATATACATGTATAGTGGATGGTTTTTGTGTGTGTGACAATTAAACTTTTACCATACAAGTTTGTGTCACCACATTGTTCAAGAACCCTGCCTTTTTCTTTCATGGGTTACGAACAACACCTCTTTATAGCGGTATCATCTTGATGACTAGCTTATCATCTTATGTGATGTATTGAAAGGAGGTGTTTCATTGCCACTATATATATACACTTGAGTTTCGTTTATTTTGAAAAGTAATTTGGGCAAAGAAAGGTGTTGAGTGAAGCTTCTGCTTCATTCGAAAGTGCAGAAAATGCGAATGAAGCTACAGTTATGAGCTGGGCTGTTGTATCCTGGAGGCGACGCGTCGAAACCTTGCTGCACCGGTAATTATCCGAAGGGGCGCGAATCGTCTTAAAGAGAGCGACCTAGTCCGCGCCTCATCCTAGCTATTAACTTATTACTTATCATCTGAGGTACTCGAGATTAAGGATACTTCGTTTGGTAAGGTTCATGTTCCAAAAGGCAATTGAGGTAAATGGACAATTTCTTTCGTACAAATTATAAAAAGGTAATTGTTTACTTGTATAGTCCTTATTCATTTCAAGTGTTTGCTTAACAAAAAGATTTTGTTTTATTGGATTATTTCCAACAGTGCGTGTGTGTGGGTGGGGGGGGGGGGGGGGGGTGTTCTAATCCGCACTTTGTAGGTGGACGTTTTTCCCAAATTTTACTTGTTAAGATTAAGCTAATAGCTAGGTGCCTGAGCAATCACCCTTATTAATATAATAGTTCAACCTAGATTCAAAACTAGTGGTGTTTGTAAGCGCATTACAAAAGGATGTGGGTTAAAGTGTAGTTCAGATAACACTTGCTGTATATTCGAGTTTATATACATCTATCGGTTCAATGTGACAAACCCTAACTTACCTCCGTCCACCAACCTTATTAATATAATAGTTCAACCTAGATTCAAAACTAGTGGTGTTTGTAAGCGCATTACAAAAGGATGTGGGTTAAAGTGTAGTTCAGATAACACTTGCTGTATATTCGAGTTTATATACATCTATCGGTTCAATGTGACAAACCCTAACTTACCTTTGTCCGCGCCAACATGTATCTGCAACCCATGCTATCAACAAACCACAGCGATACAAATAAAAATAACAACATTTTAGTTGTCCAAAAACTTTTTTACGAGCCTCAGCACCATGACAAACACAAAAGAAAGAAGAAGAAACGACCTCTAAAGAGCTAAACGCGATTAGCACCCCGGACGAGATTGCTACTTAATTATAAGGGTTCTAACTTACAAACCCTCACAAGAGGTTCCAGGGGTCTAATTGCAAGTATTTTGAAAGACGAGACCCTTACTAAAGCTTAGCCATATCAAAGGGTACCTTCTTATAATTAGTGACACTACTTATGGTGAGAAGGATCTAAATTTTGAAAGGGGAGGGAATTCTTCCAAACCCTAGAAAAAGGCATCCCAATTCCCAAATCCCACTCCTGTCAGCCATACGCAAGCCCTAAAATCTTCCCAAGTTTCTTCTTGATTCGGCTCCTTGTGCACAAACCCCAGTTCCCAGCAATTTGCTTACCAATAACTGTATTCCCATGTTTTTAGTAAGATAGGGATTTGTTTGCTTAAGCACCTACCGGCTCCGTCAAGAAGACCTTTGCTTACCTCCTTCCCCTGCTTCATAAGCTGTTCTGCGATTCTGCTCGTGGACCCAAGCTCGCTTCGTCACCGTTCGTTCTCGCCCCAAAGCGGGAGTTGTGCCAACAAGTACTCACTCTCTCAATCGGTTTGGTCTGTTGGGTTTTCACTTTATTCGGTACTTTTTGACCCACACATTTTCAATTTTGTTTGGAAGTATCGCTGTTAATTGAAGTGTGCGGGAGCACAACTGAAACGTTAAGCATGTGGGACATTAAGTTGGTTAGTTCCGCTCCTTTTGCATGTGAATTGAGATTTGTAATGTAGGTTGTTGGATGAATAGGAGTATTTGTTTGATTGGAAATATGTTGCAGAGAATGGAATTGGCAGGACGGCCTGAAGTTGTTATTATTACTGCGTCTTGCGTACTAGTTGGTCAAAAGGCGTCCTTCAAGAAAAATCTGTTCAAGAGTCGCCTTCATTTCTCAATTTTATGAGGTGCAAATTCAACTTAAGTTATTTTTCTTATTGATCTGACTTTGAAAGTATTACTGCATAATACCTCTAATTCTGATATTGTTGAGAAATTGGTGATCTATATCTTCCTTCAGCCGGATGACTTTTTGAAATTTGGATATGAGGATGATCGCAAAGCTCTCAGTGCTCACATCACTAATGGTTGCCTGTGCATCCTAATGTCTGCATTGAGGTATGTGTGTCTTTTTTATAACTTGCTCGTGCAATTCCAATGTTCTTGTATGTAATGATGATCCATATTATGATGATCCACGTTATGTTGAAAAGATTATACGTGCTAACAGTTTTTACGTAGGGAGTCCTTTAACATTGTGACTGTTAACATTAGCCGGGTTGGCTAGTACATAACGAAACAACCATTCTTTCAATAAAGAAAACAGAGGGGCTCAAATTGTTATATCCCTGTCACTTTTTGAATTTCTTGCTGGTCTATGTAGTATTTCTCTCCTCCTCCCAAATTAGAGTCCCGGAGGTATTCAAAATTTTTTGAGACTATTTTCGTAGGCATGTCTATGAGTTTTACACATCGAATCGGCTACTTCTAAACTAATGAAGAAGATGAAAGCTTTACAACTTGGTTTATCCCTACATCATTTGGTTGAACTCTAGTCATGGCATGATAGTTCTTATGATGATGGCATATGCACAATAGTGGTCAGGAACACCATACGACTTTGTGGAATTATTTTAAAGAATGGAATCTCATTGTACTTAAATAGCATATGAGGATTTCTACTCAGGACTGAGGGGCCATTTATATTTGTAAGCCAATTTTCTCTTAATTCACTAGTGCAATAGGTTGCCTGGTGCTTATTCCTCTCCAGCCATATGCACCACACAAGGCATTGAGGAGCTGTTATCCTGCTCTTACAAAAGATTTCCGACCACATCCGTGAGACCAGCTGTCTAACACATCCTAAGAGTTTGGCCTGATAGGCTGATATAACTTTCGGGGTCTGGGGTTTTTCTGTGTGATTTTTTGTATACGCCTTGTGTACATGGGTTTGCCTCCTCTGAATGACATGAGAAAGTAGGTCTACTTCTACAGTGCGTAGTTTACTGTTTTTATGCATGTGTGTTTGTGTGTGTGTTTATTAATGTATACATAATGAAAATATCGATAGATAAATCTCATCTGTTTGTATATAAAGGCTAGAGATTAGGTAGCAAGTGAGAAACCTAATTGTTTGATGAAGGAATCCATTCTCTTCATATTCCTACACAGTAAAACCGAATTATTTAGCATGTGGATGCACAATTATTCGAGTCAAAGGGACAGATTGACAGTGGGCCTTCCTGTTTACATTTGCATATCTACTTACGACTTTCCTCGGCTAAAAATGTTGGATCCATATTTAAATATTGTCTCATGTGTAAATTCGCAATGCTGATGTCAAAACTCTGAGAAAGCTTCTTCTATGCAATCCCAATGTCCTAATATTGCCTGACGTACACATCAATGAGGAGATTGTCCCCAATATGAGCAACTATGGGTAAGAGTTGCTTGCCATTTTGGATAAGTTAGAAAGATATGGAATTGATTCCAGATTATATTGGTAAAAAGAGTTCGGAAGTCTTGTACTTGCACTGTCATTCGCTACTCTTAGTGGTTGGACTTGCTTGTCTAAACAGTTCGGAAGTCTCTTAATCTGACCGTGTTTTCAGTTTTGTCTTTCAACTTTTTAATGGGTGACTTGTGGTTTAATGGTAGTATAACTAATTAATCAAAGTAACCTTCAATAGAGACTTTTGGTTTAAAAGCATCTTCAAAGACATCTTTTGGGGTTATGAATCAGTACTAAGGCTTTCGCTTTATTCATGAAGATTGGGGGCAAATACTGTCTTAAGGAAATAGCGTCTGACTTCCGATTAGGCATTCTCCATTACCATTCTGCAAAAATTTTTGAACAATCTTAAGATAGTATTTCACAAATAAAGGATGCTGTGAGTTTGTATATATATAATCTCGCTATGAAAGCATTTAGTGAACGAGAAGAAATTAGAGATTCACTTTTCAAAGATTTACTCATGTATCAAGGATAGTAATGCCATGAATTGGTTGTGGCATTTGAACCCGTTGCAGTATAGGGGAGAAATACTGTCTTAAGGAAAGAGCGTCTAGCGTTCGACTCATGCATTCTCCATCTCCATTATACAAAAAATTTCCAAAATTTTCCCAACATACATTGCATTGGAGTCAAAATTTGCATTTAAATCGTACATGAACCTTCTTGTGTGGTAAACACATCAAACAGGATTGTTGTGCAAAGAACCTCATATAAATTGAGAAGAAAGCGAAACTTTTCATGCTCGAAATTATGTAACGTATGTTTTGGATCAATTTATCTGAACATCTACTCTACTGTTCTTGATAAAGATTGATACCTAGGAAGTCACTCTTAGTATGAAACATTTGTCAAAATTTTAGGCGTTGAAGCCTTCAAGTTAGTTGGGTCATTGAAGTTCTTGCTGGTCGGTTGAAGTTGGTTGACCAGAAAGTGTTGATATTTACCAATGCAACTGACTTGACTTATAGACTGAAGTGTTTCCTTGAGAATGCATTTCAACAGCTTGTTTTTGCCTGTTTAGAAGTTATAGCTTTTACCTTAATGCTGATTCATGTCTTTAGTCTTGCCAAAGCTGATATGCGCTGTAGTTAATGATAAATTGGAAACTGAAGGTTGCTTTCTTCGACATTGGATCCATGAGATATTAGATAGTATTTAGAGAGAAGTACAGCTTTAAGCGTTAATTTTTTGGGATAGTGGGTGTCCGGTCCTACTTTGTTGCCATTTTCATTCTTTTTGCAGGACCATGCATTGATGATGTGCATACTTGCGTGGAGGTTCATATACTTTTAATACCCTCTTCTATGTACTCTTTGGATGAGTATAATTTGTTCTTGGATTATATTTTGTCTGACCTGACCAATATAGTTTGTAACATGCTGAAACCGTGTGATGAACTATTGATATAATTATGTTTTGCAATAAATATTGAATACCATTTGAATACTAGGAAGTTTTAAACTCCAAAGAAAATAGAATTTTACAGGATGTTGCGAGCAATGGGATCCAGAGAAACCATGTCTTCATACTTAGACTGTGACAAACATTGCTGTAAAAAGAACCTGGGCTTGGGACCTGAGTCATCCAATTATGAATTTTGGGAAGTAAGTTATTATTTGCTACAACATCTTCTTCCTTCACGTATATATGGCGTCGTTTTGAAACGTGGTTCAGTCAATTTGTTTGGTATGTTTTACCATCATTGTCTCAAGCTTCTTCTGTCCGGTCCTGGAATTTTTTTTCACCTACTTATTTTAATGAGCGGTCTTTATGGGTTATATTTTATATGTATAAGCAATCATCTTTAAATGAGCTCAGGTAAACGATGACCATTTAACATGTTTAGTGTCATAGAGTATGGCTCATTTTGGTACGTGTTTCTCTGTAAATTACCAACTGCGGTACCACTTTGAGGAAATATGTTGGATTATTGTCTTATCATATTGTTTAATGCCCCCCAAGGTATTAAAGACGGCCTCATTGGTCCCGTCGACTTAATTCTGAATGGACAAGCAAACAGGCAAGTCTGATTGCAAAAGAAGGAAGCTGAACCAGAAACTGAATAAAGAAAGAGTTTTTCTTTTTAGTCGTCGGAGTCACACCAGGGCTAGGTCACTCACAAATCTCATCTTCCGAGAGGTTTTTTCCATAGTTTGGTCTCAGCTTCGAGCTCTTTCTTCTAGCTGCTTGGCCTGTGCCTCCTGAACGCTTCGAGTCTCCATTCGGGTCATAGCATGTCCACCTCTTGAAAGAGGAAGAAGTGGGGATCACTTCCTCCCCCAAGATCCAAAAAGTTTGCCTTAGGATGCTAATGTGTACACAAGGATTTGCTTCTATAATAAGCATTTCTGGAAGCCTGTGCCAAGTGGGAACTTCGGTTTAGTTAGTTAGGGTTCCTAGTACTATTTTACTAGATTTACTCGGTCTTCGAAGGCTTCTATACATTTCGGGCTTAGACTTTGATTTAATAATGAACTGAAATTTAAAAATGTTGAAAGAAAGTAGACGGAAGAGATACTAAGAACCCAAAGAATATCGATACTGGGATGGCACGTCAGTTCAGATAGTCCAATTCCGTCTCTTTATTCGTGGGGCTAATTAATGCGCACATCTCTTTATTCGTGAGCTGATTGTATCAATTAGGTGGGACTTTTGTAAAGAATATATGTGACCAAAGCTTCGTGTTGTAGCATTTACCATATTGGACGATTAACATGGAAAGTGTTTTGCTACATGACTATAAATTGCTATGTTGACAAGAACCATCCTTGATTATTCCTTTGTTATGTATTGACCAATTTGTTAACATCGTGGCTATGTTAATATATGTGATATCTTCAGGTTGAAGGCTCAATTTCAAGATAATATAAAAGGTTTAGGCACTGTAATTCATGAATATCTCATGTAGATATAATTGCCTGTATAGTTTCAAGTTTCAAGATTAAGATGTTGCACTTGTGTCTGAACAGATCTTCTAAGACATGACAAGTTTCTGAGCATGATGACCCTTGGTCCTCACGTGTTGTGCCCGAGTATGTAATGGTCCCAAACATCCAGGAAGCACAAGATTGTGAAGCTTGCCAGGGCTATGGTGGATGAACTACAAACTCGCCTAAAAGGATTCAAGATAATACTCGGAAGATGTGGAGACCTTCTAAAAAAATTCTCAGCTGAGGTATATGTTGAAGTCACTTTTGCTGTTTTCTTTTACATTTAGCCGTCTCCTGCAGCTACATGCAAGATCAAGCACAGGTCTGAAGGGGTATATGTTCTAGAAGCTTAGTTGATATCTTGACGAGATCTTTACCTATTCTTAGTGTTCACCCAGAGAATATGAGCCCTTGAAGAATTTAATTTTCAATGCTTGGATATCGTACACAGATGCGAGTTTCTATCCTGTCAAACCTGTCCCACCGAGTCCATGCGGCAGCCAACATGTAAAATAGTTACTCAAGGAAAATGGTACCTTTGTGTGATTTTAGGGATGAGAGTCCAAGGAGGATTAGGACAGAATCTAGGTAGACCTGATAGAGGTGTGAACAAAACGTGCCCCTTCATAGATGTAGGAGGGATTGGGATCTTCTGTGCTTCCTCCTTGGGGTTAACACCCAAATGGCCTACCAAGTTGATTAGAGCAAGAAAGGTGCGTTGCCCTAGTTAGCCATCAGATTCGTCCACCATGCGATCGTCCTTAAACCTTTCCCTATGATATGGAGGTGCTCAAAGAGGGCTCCGCCATGTCGGGGTCTGCGTCCCTTCTAAACCGTTGCCCCTTGGTTTAGACCAGCTGACGGGGATGTGGAGTAACGTGGGGAGAGTACCCTTGTAGGAAGTAATTGCTTCTATATCTCCTTAGGAGTTAACCCCCGTAGGGCTCACCTTGGAGAGTGCTTCGCTATGGGTGGTTTGATGCCTTTAAAGACTTCTTCCTTTGACTTTGGGGTGGATGCCGTAGCTTGTTGCAAGAAGGGGTATGTGGCTCCTTGAATAAATCTCCCTTCGAATCTGTCGTTGAATCTGCTTACAGCGGAATAATGCCCATGTGGCAGGACATGCGTTGCCTGTGTGTTCTGACACGTTGTTGCTTATGCTACTGCCTAACTGGCAGCTCCTCAATAGTTGACCAGGGTCCTTGTTGACTTTTGACTTCCACCGTGTCACGTTTGTTCATCGTGTCGCCCTGTCATTGGTCGGTCAAAAGTCTTTGGTCTTCCCAATATTTTGACTGTCAACACTAAGAAACGGTTGTTCGCGTAGAATCTTTCTCTAGCATGTCACCTATCTCGCTAATTATATGTTCCGGAAAATTGTTTACCAGAGTATCTTGCAGAAAAAAAAGCTCCAAAAGGAGAACTTTGAATGGCTAATCATGATCAACTGCGTAATAGACTATCATCCCTTTATATCGCAGTTAAATAACCTGCTGACTGATTAACTGGTAACTAAGCTGAAAACCTTGGTTGCTTGATCAATGTTTCGCTTGATGCTTATTCATATGCTCTTCTATGGCTTTCAGGCACCACCGCGAGGCAGTTGAAGAGGAAAAGAGAAAGGGTGGGAAGGATGGTGGCCATCAGCTAGCACAATGAAAGACCTGTATGAACTACTTTAGGATATAAAGCTGCCACAAGTTTGTATTAGTTAGTTTAGATTATCTACTATCCTTATGGTCCATTTAGGTATTGATGTCAATATTACCTGAACACCATTCATTTAAGAACTTGATCTCCTATTCTCTAGCCTGTAATCTGATTGGTTAGCCCATAAAATGCGATTTGGATGATAGAACCTGCGGCTTATCATACACAAAGTTGGCTTTAATCAATTGCCATCTATAAAAACACAATTACAAGCTTCAACTCAAGTTAAAGTATCTTACTTTGATCCGCGATGAAGTCGTATATTTGCTATGTTGTACTATCTAAAAACCTTTAGAATGTAGACCCAACTTTACTAGAAGCTCTTTAGGAGTTTAGATTGAGATAGGAAAATGATGGCTCTGCATTTACTTAAGCTCCATCTATCAATGTTGGAACAAAATGTTTCTGGTTGACAAGATAAGGTTGTCCAAAACTGTAAATCATATTAATAATGAAAAAAGATCAATTGGAACAAGGAACGATACAACTAAGATAAGGTTCTTTTGTTATGACATTAACGCATATATGTGGACGGTTCAAATTGGGCTCCGAATCGCTTTGGTATGGAAATTAGTGATAAATTTTGCTTTGTGTCAACCCAAAGTAATCCTATACGCAGAAGGCAAATACAAGAAAATAGTGAGTGAGGGGGAAAAAAAAGACGATATAGGCTTGTTCATGTGATGGAGCAAGACTGTTTTGACTTTGATGATTGAGAAGATACGCCACGTGTGTATGCCTTTGGGAGCGAGTGCACAATGCAGGGAGTGGGAGAGTAAAAGGGTACTGGAGGAGATGGCGTGATAATTTGGTACTGCCGAAACCAACCCCTGGAGATGGCGTAAATGAGCATATATATACACATGTATAGAGATTAGAGAGAGAGAGAGAGAGAGAGAGAAAATAAAAAAAGAAAAGTTATCAACATAATAGAGGAAATGAAACAGCTGTTGATGAATGTCCGTTAGCGAGACAGAGACAATCCTCTCTACCTCTGCAAATGTTATCTCTGGTGATTTAGTGGGTGGGGGTTTGTGTGTGTGACTTCTTGCTGTTTCTGCTTCTTGTCTTGCATGTCTAATGTCTTGTATTTTTGTATCCAGTTTTCCCTCCATCACCCTTTTACCACCCATTCACTCCCTCTCTAACTCTTACTGCTGCTGCGTCTGTGTTAAGTTTTCTGGCCTACTTTTTACTGTGACTTGTAATTTCTCTTTCTTCTATTATCTGTCTTTGTTGTTAGAATAGGCTCGAGGAACGAGGTTGGGATTATTCCCTTTTCGGGCCTCCTTTTCCTGTTTCTTTTGTTAGAGCCTTCTCCCATCTGCACTATACTCTTTTGTCCTCCCACGTTCCGTCATCAACTCAATTCTCTAGGAGCCCCTGATCAGTGCATTAGGGGTCCTTCAATCACTGACCCTTTTCCTTTTTGCTCTCTCTTCTTGAAGCTAGTAACATCTCAATCAACAAACCGATCACCTTTCTTTTTAGTCCCTCTCATTCACTCCCCCCAGTCTTTTTCTTGCTTATTACAGTATATATCTTCCAAACATCTCCACTCTGGACACCCACCAAATCTCCTTCTTCTTCTTTCTCTGAAATGGGTTGTAGTCACAATCTCATGTGGAACAACAAACTTCGATATTTTACCCTTTCTTTCCTACTTCTCTTGGGTTCCATTTCAACCCATATGAGAATCACGGCCGAAGGTAAAGTGGGCTTTCGTTATTATTCTGAGTTCAAATATGCACACCAAAAGTCTTCGATTAATTCTTTTGTTGTTGCTTTGTATTGCTGCAGGTAGAACAATGGTTAAGGTGAAGCCAGTTGCCCCTTCCCAGGTGAAAATTTGAATTTCCAGTTCATTAGTGATATTAGTTTACTGCTGGTAGTTAATTACTGATTTCTGTCTGTATGTGTGTAATTGGTTAGGCAGTTGTAATGGAAGAGAGGATGATTTTGAGGCCCCAAATTGGTTCAAGACCACCTCGGTGTGAAAGGAGGTGCGGTTCTTGTGGGCATTGCCAGGCCATTCAGGTGCCCACAAACCCCCAAACCAAAGCTGGAAGCAGAAATTCAACAACAGTGTCCACAATTACATACTCCACTAACACTGATGGCAGCTACTCCAACTACAAGCCCATGAGTTGGAAGTGCAAATGTGGCAACTTCATCTTCAACCCATGATTCTGTAGTAGTATTAATGAACGTGTCTGTATATGATGATACCGTGAGCTTCGAACAGGAGTACATTCATTCGTCTTTTTAGGTCCTTCAATTTTTGTTTAGCAGTACTAATTAATCATGGTGTTTTCGTGGGAGTTTAAGACCCTTTTCTTCTCCTCAAGTTGTGTAATATCTCACTAATCATTGTATCACTATCTTGGACATAAAAGTCCAACAAGATCGCTTTCTCTCCTCTGCTTTTGTGAGATGGTATTGTACCAGACTAGTACCAGAGATTCTCTCCTTGGACTATTTGTATTCCATACACACATGAAAATGATATATGTACACATTTATCTTTTCTAGGTTCTGTTGTGTGCCATACTAATTCAAACTTGAATTATCATCTGCTCAGAAGAACTCATATATAGGAGTTTGCAAGATAATAAAAAGATTAATTCGTTAAGCTGTTATTATGGAAGAGGATGTGCGTAGCGTGCGTTTCTGGGCATTCTGCCTGCCAAAAACCGACCTTGGGAAGGAGTAGTAGTGAATCCAAAAAGTGAAGATTACGTTATATAATCGATCAGTGTAAGGTGTAGGCTTATTCTTACAGCCAGTCCTAGCTAGCTCCTGCGTGCAGGCTTTCTGGTAGAGGTTCCAGCCTTTCTTGACTTGCAAGAAAGCACAGCTTCCCTTTGTCTCATGGTGTGGCCATACTGCCCTTTGAGACTGGCAGTCGGAAGAAGTCACTGGTGTGGTGAGGGATCCTATGATGGCTAGGCTACTACTATAGCTGGTCTGGGTTCTTTTGGGCTTGGGGTGATTTTTTTTTTTGCTGCAATTGGGGTGATTGCTTATGCAGTTTGTCAAAAGACCTTTTTGTCATGTAATAGTTGGTAGCCTAAGCGTAGCTTATCTCATCTTAATGATAAATATAGTACGTATAACAACAGCAGCAGAACACCAGCCAGTTGTGAAGATGGTTGGTTGGTTATTTGCAGTTTCTCACCAAAAGGATAAGCAAGTTCACGTCAACCTGCAGACAATGTACTTTAAATTTTCATGAAGAAGTACTGCCTCCCAAGTATTTGTTAGTTCAATCATCCAGTTTTTCTTGTTAAAGATATTTAAGTTTCACTACACTATTGATGACGTTAAAATGATACTATACTATAATAATACACCTGTAACGATAAAAGTAAAGCTCAAATGATTAAAAGTTCAACTCAAATATCAGTTCACATAATTTTTGGTCATCAACAAATGAATTTTATGCTAGTACTTTGTGATTGTACTTGTTCTTTGAAACGTTTAATATGGAGTAGTAATTTTGGCAATTTATTAATTCTCTTTGAGGTATTTTTGTTCCTCACAGAGATGACGTATAAATGTTGCAAAAGATGGAGCACGATCGTTTAATCGGAGTTTATAGACCTGTGTAAACGAATGTTGTCTGGTAGATTTAAGCTTCGGCAACAAAAGTGAAACGAATTAAACAAAACAAAAAGGAGGTTTGCAGATTATGGTCCATGAGAGAGAGAGAGAGTGAAAAGACAATCATTTTGACAGGAAAAAAGCCTCGATCCCCATTGATCTGTCTGTCCAGCTGCAGTTGAGATGAAAACTGGAAAGCCTCAGCTGAGCTGTTTGGTTGCATATGCAACAGTCAGATGAAGATGATGGGATATTTCATCAACGATTTCCTTCTCTGGCGTATAATTTCTGTGCTCTGCTGAATTCCAACACAAATCCATGTCATTCTGCAGACACGACGTTACGAGATCAAATCGCTACCCATCAACGTACGTGCAGCATTAACTATGCTGTGAAGTGACAGCACCCACATTCATCTATTTTCCTTTTTTTTTTTTTGGGTACCAAGGATAAAATATGTACATATTGAAACTGCAGCCAAGTTTATAACAAGCCTTGTAAAGGAGAATTGACAAACCCATGCACGGATAGTATCTCTGTCCGGCAGATAAAAAACTAATTTAAGCCCGTAAAGAAAAACCGACACACATACATGGATGACATTCACGTGCGGTAAGAAATATATTAATTTGAACCCATAAAGAACAATTGACAGACAGATACATGGATGACATCCTCATCAGATGTTGAAAACTAATCTAAGCCCCTAAATATACAGAGTTCCTTTCGCGATACTCTCACTTTAGACATTCGACTCCTTGGCAATTCTTCGGTCGTCGTCGGAATTTTACCCTCCAAACTAACTCTAGTGCTTTCCAAAAAAAAAAATATATTAGTACCTAATTTGTTCCTTCCCGAAAGCAATTCTGGAGACACAAAAATGGTGAATTATCATGACAGTATTCAATTCAAAATTTTACATTTGATGCCATTATCATTCACTGTAATATTATTCAACATGCTATCAGCTAAAAGGAACCCATGATAAGTCAGTCCAGTTGGTTGAGCTAAGAAAACAGGCAATGTTGAAAACTTAAAAGAGTGAAGCCAAAGTCAGAACCAGAACAATGCCACTTAAAAGGCGTTAGATAAAAAAAATACTACGTGGAGTCATGGATGGGGCTCCATCCTCCTTCCATGTTCCAAACCCCAAAGCAAAAGAGAATGTTTTTTTCCCGAAGTGTGTCAAATACAGACAAGTAAAAAGCTGTAACCCATGAGAAGGAAAATGAGATCAAAATACTACGGAGTAACTAATAGCCAAATGAAGGGTATATTAAAAAGTATAATCTGGCTTGTTTAGCTGAAGCAAGTACAAGCCATGGTGCATTGAAGTTTCTCCATCCCAGAAGTCATGGACAAAACGTACCTCTCACTGCGAATAAACAGCAGCCACAAGTCACTCCCTACGATTTTGATCCTGATGCAAAGGGCCTTCAAGATTCCCAAGGCCCCCTGTCAGGCCACTTTCGTGAGGGGGGGCCATCGGGTTTCACGATAACAATTGAGAAATCAGTACATAAGACAAGGTTCTGTCTGGATTGGTGCACGACTGGAACCGTGCAATAAGACCACTGGATATGATTCTTTTTTCATGCAACCTACGCAATCAACGGTTATCGGCTTGAGCACATTAAACAGATCAATTTCGTGTAACAAGCCTTTGATTCTTTGCACCAAACATGACCATCGACCGTATATCCAACAGCTACATGATTACACCATCAACACCTCCTTTTTATGTTTCAAACAGTGAAAATTAAGACTATTTTAGAAGAAAACAACAAAGGATACAAGAAATAGGATCTTTCACATATCTCATTTTGGCCTTTCAAGCATTATGCAAATGTTGTCAACTTCTGCTTCAGTTGTTTAGTTCATAGCTCTCATTACGGAACCTGATAGTTTCGGTGCAAACCATGTCATCACAACAGCTTTTCTGGACTTGAGTAACCACAGTTAGTAGATCATGACAAGTTCCATGCATATTTTACTTTCTAAGAAAGAAATTGGTTGCCTGAGGGGAAAATATATTACTCGAAGCTATGTAACAATCCTAAAGATCACACTACATCAGGACGCTGCACAAAAGCAATTTTCGATCAGCTAGCACTAAAAAGGCTACTCCTAGTAGAAGCAGTAGAATAATTCCAAGTATTTCAGCTGGAACAGCTGAAGCTCGGATATAATAGACAATGAGCATCAAATCGCTTAATAGATCAAGACTTTAAGCATATAACTTATCAGCCATAACAGTCCAATACTTACTTTGGCCTCATCCAAGTTAAGTAAGTCGCCAAGAACCTAAGAAGAAAAAGGACAGGAAGGTTGTGTCTCTACAAGCCAACATCACCAAGTTCAAGCTGAAAGCATCAAAGGCTAAATGGAAGTCTTGGATCCAGGACGGGTCTATACAATTTTACAATTTTCTGACTAGTGCAAATTAAAGGGTTTTTCAAGCATGGCTGGTCTCAGTAAAAAACACAACTCCTACACAGCAGAAAGAACATAGTTGTGTCTCCCCTGATGATATGCATTCCATCTTCCCACGAGGAATTTTTACTACAAGCAGCCGGTCTATTAGAGATTATGAGTAAGAGGATGAGGATGAGGAAAACGCCAGCCAGACGCATAACCTCATGAGAGGTAACAGGTAAGCAGCCATCATCTTACATATAGTAAATGGTCAACAACCATCTACGTAGACATTGGTTAATGAAGGGATGTAGAGTTGATCTTAGACCAATGGAATACTTGACTCAAGGATAAACTTCAGAAGTGAATAACATCCACCAACAATAAGAAACCATAAAATCAGGTCGCTATATCGATCGATTACCTGCAGCAAGCTTATAACCTTGTTAAAAGAAAACCACTTACTAATTGCTCTAGGTTGGAAAGATGGTCTCGTTACATAATCATTGAGAAGCAGTCTCCTAACACAAAGGCATCCAAACTTACAGCAAATCATACACTTACAAAATCTCCATCAAAAGCCTGCATCAATTGCCTTTTACCAAACCAATTGGTTCTGCTTATCCAGTGTAAGAAGACAATGGACTCATGATGAGAAAATTGGAGGTGGAATGAAATGAGAAAAGGTGTAGGACTTGGCACTCCTGCACTAGATCAAGATGAATCCAACTCACAACTTCAGCATTCCCACGCGACAGTTAATAGAGTAATGTACTGTTCCAAACTTATTGGCGTCGGTTCCAAGAATAATTTTCTTCATTCTCCGATATCAAAGCAAACGTTCTCTTACAAATTCTTAGCAATCAAGCCTTTTCTCATTGCTTTTCCCATATTATGCTCGGTTTACCTGTCATCCAATTGGCTCTTCAAACATGAACCCAAAACCATAAGGCAGTAGGTGCATATCTTGGTTCTCTGCGACAGCAAATTTCCTACGAGATATGACCCTACTCCTTACTATACCCGTCAATAAGCCAAGAGCTAGAAGAATACAACTTTAATGAAATCTGTTAACAGTGGCATGTAACTCAAACCGACTTACAACCATCGGATGCGCATGGAATAATACAACATAACAAAATTCAAAGCAATCCCAAAAAGAGCTACTGCAACAAGCTCATGCCTTCTGTCTGATGATGCGTGCGCATTGTTTGCTCGAACTCCCAAACCACACCACAATGTATCCTCTACACGTAGTACGTTTTTTGACACGAGACAAGATCCAGAAGCCTCGATACTAGAAACTGGCCCAAAAAGCTTTGGGGTGCCACCACGCATCCCAAAAACAAGGAAGCCAATGTGCGCAAACCACAATGTATTCCACTGATCCACGGCCTATTTTAACATCATATAGTTTCACCCAACTGGGGCTGTGACCATTTTATTTGTTCAATGAAATTTTTTCCTTCCCCATCTCATGAAGCGGACTCATTCGGGTCAACTTCACAACTTGCAATGTCCTAAAGACCCCTATCCCAAACCGAACCGACATATGAGCCATGCCCTCCAAATCCCTATAAAACATATGATGGCTCCAAACAGCACTACTGCACGAGATAAAACTCAATCCCACCAACTAGTTCAACCACCCCATCAACAAGCCTCCCCCATTACATCAGCAAACAAAAAGTACAAATTCCTCACTTGCTGCCTCTCAACAGTCTCATTCACCACCACACGATCAAACTTTGCCCTAATCCCATTCTGCAGCCTCTCCTGCACGCTCCTCATCTTCTCTTCATTATACTCCCATCTCCTTCATTGCCAGCACGATGCCCCCATTCCAACAACCAACCAAGCCAGTAGCATCACGCTTTGTTCCCCCCTCTCTTGTCGACCCCCATTCATCTGCGGCTCAACCCTTATCCTTGGCCGCCGCCTCATATACAATGCCGCAATGCCCTTTGGCCATAAATCTTATGCCTGCTCAACGATGTCAAGCTCACTTTCCAGTTATCCACGTCAACCAAGATCTTCACCGAAGCTTGCACAGCATCTGTGTGAGCCAGAATGTTCTTTTCCTTACAAAATCTACCAATCTACTCCATCAATTGAACTACGCATATTATGGACGGCCATAACAGAAACAAGTGCGACATTGACGAATAGCAAACCAAAGCGTATCTAGGTCAACTAAACCATTAGGGCCCACGGGGAGGTAGGTCATGCCAAATCCCTCTTGCTGCAAATGGATGCATGGAACTAAAACGCACTTCTGCAATCTTTGGGTGGTGATGAGGTGAGATTTCATCTGTGTAGAATTGCATGATGCTCTAGGTGCAAAGTTTGTTGCACTCGATGGTGCCGAAGACAGAGACAATTTCCTTCGAAGAGGTGTTGATTTTGGATGCGACTTGGCAGCGGGCAGTCTCGACGACATTGTCTCAAACCCGGCCATAGAGGTGGGTGCAGAAGTGGGGGTTTCCATATCAACGAAGGTAGTAGGGAAGCATCGCATCAAGGAACCTGGCGTCTACCAGGGAGGTGGCTTGCATGTAGAGGTAAAGGGGCCAGTCCAGGACCTTGAGACCTTCAATTAAGATTCGATCGCCTCCTCGTAGGGTTCGTGGGGATGGGACGGTGGCGGTGGGTGGGGAGGAGGGACGTTCTGTGGAATACGAATATGATTGTTATGAGAGTGAGCAACAATGGATTGACATTTTGAAATTTAATTTGGGTTTTAATGTGAATAGGCAGTGCAACACACCATGCCTTCTGTTCGGTTGCGCGTGGGCATGGTTAGCTCAAAGCACATAATTTTACGATATAGGATCCTCTATACATAATGTTTTTGCGCATTCTTCGACGCCATACAAGATTTAGAAACCTTAATACTAGCAACCAGCCCAAAAAGCGGCATCACGCGTCTTACCGACACGTAAGCCAATTTGGAAGACCCATGATGGATTCGGGCGCTAATGGAATGTAGAAACCATTCTGCAAAGGAGGACAAAGCACACATCCAATAGATGATGTTCATTTCCTGTACATTCCAAAAAGAAGGACCAAGCACACCCTATAATGGTGTTTCGTGGCATCCAAGAGATGTTCATTTCCTATGTCTCTTAGTATAGACAAGACCATGGAACTGAACTGAAAATGAGAAGAGATGCCTAAAGAAGGGAACTAGAAGACCCTCCTCTAAGCAAGCAACCTTAAAATTTGGGCAGGCTCAAGCAGATTTTCTCGAAGAACACTTAAACTGGAGCCCAGAAAGCATTTCAACCGTGGATCTTCACTAATCAACTACTCTGAGAACTTTATCCCTTGTCTCCCCGTGTATGTGTCTATGTTTGTGTCTCCCTCTGTGTGTGTGTGAGGGGGGAGGGGGGGAGAGGGCGAGAGCGAGAGAGATGACCAATCTGGAGAAGCAACAGTCATGCTCGATGTGCTTACAACACTGTTTGACCTTGAAGGTCCCATCTCCAACTCTAAATTCAGACTGGTAGGGTAGTTATTATGCACCTAAGTGATGAAGATGTCCTCCTAGCGTAAAGCGAACTGATGGCAACTGCAATATGGGATCTTCTTAATGCGCTGAAGTGGAGAAATAATCCCCACTAAAAGACCTTCTGAGCTCGGGGTTGACTGTATTCAATCATTCTCAACTCTGGACAGGATTCTGCAGTGGCCTGCAGTTGGGCAGAAACAAACTACGGCAGTTTATACTGTAGCGCCAAAGAAGTTCAGGCCATTTAACATTTCAATTTCAAACTGAATGGCTATTTTATGGGAGCAGCAGAAGAGTCCAGGTAGCACACCACTGGCACTTTTTGGCATCACAAAAACGTGTTACAATGTACAGCTCCTTTGCATACCCCATAACAATCGCAAGTGCAAAAGTTTTAAGTATAAATAAATGTCAACTCTTCTGTTGGGACAGGTGAGCTAATATCACTACACAAGAGGGGGCACAGATCAAATCCATAGACCTAGAACAATCAGAAATTCCTCACCAAAGAGACGAAAGAACAAAGTCCAACGTCGAGGTGGAACATGCACGACCCAATACCTTCTCTGGAGGATACCAACCTATAGTGGAAGAAAAAAGCCTAACCAAATTGTTCCACAATCAGAACTAAGCCGTTCTCCAAGGCCACCATGATGACCAACAGCCAGCTGCACGTCATCAAAAAGAAGACGTTAAACCCAAAGGAGAAACGTTTTGTATCTATTTCCTAACTTCTCCAACACAAAACTCTTGTATCAGGCTGAAAACAGTCCACAGACGGATACCAACCGCACACCATAAGCACCTGCAAGACTAAACAAACATGACAACCACCGCACAAAAGCTCTGCGACACTGCGAACGTTGCAACAGAAGAACCATAACAGCTGTAGTTAAAGTACCCTAATCAGGGCTACATACAGTTTGAATTCAATCGTGCCGAGTTCGGATCATTTTACAAAAAGATCATCTCACAAGCTCGGTATATTTGTCCACCTCGTTTGCAACTCCTAAAGTAAACGAGCTAAACTACTCACGAATCGTAGGAGGAGGAAAAAGAACAAACAAAGCTCTAGATGTATTACGAGTGTGCATATGTTCTACACGACTTACGAGAGCAGGAGTTGGTGTCAAACTTCGACTTGACTAGATAGCGTTATGGTTAAAAAATCTCTATTCATATATCTGGGTATTCAGAATAAAATAAATCAATCAATTATATCAACCACTTTCCCTTCTGAAACCATAAATTTAGGCACTGTTTGAAATCGTTTATTTTTTCAATTTTTTTTCCAGTTTTGTAAACCGGAGAAAATAAACTCGTTTGACACACAGTTTCTATTTTTTTTCCTTCAGTTTTTAAAACAGGGCTGTTTTTGAAAACTTCCATTTGGAGTTTTGGGTTTTGAGTTTTGGTTTTTATTTTGAGACCACCACCACCACAGCCACTGCCCATGGCCGGCCTGCAGCCACCGCCGCCGGCCACTGCCACGCCCCACCACCGCAAACCACCACGAAAGAAAAAACTCAAAAAAAAAAAATAGGTAATCAAACACTCATTTGTTTTTGTTATAAAATAAATAAATAAATAAACTGGTTTTTGTTTTTTTGGAAACAGAAAATCAACACTGAGTGTTTTCAAACGCTACCTTAATAGTTGATGCTCCTTTTGTAATTAATCCTGGGCCGTGTTTAAGAAAGTTGTGCTAGTTTTTTATGCATCATTAACAATGAATAGAACTAACCACATCAGGATTAATGCAACATCTGATACATTAGTAAAAAAATTAGAATTGGGCACGAACGGTAAAAAAGCGAACTAAGAAATGCATTATTCCCACTGGCAAATACAATACACCATCGTGTACCAAGAGGCCGCATACATAATAATATACTACCACATTGTAAGAACATCAAAACATCGATCCATTTGCAAAATTTAGTAGTAAAACTACTACCCTGAGTTTACAAAAGCATATACATCTAAGAGAAAAACCTGGATTGCACCCTGCAAGAACTTCACATGGTTGAACTGCTCCGCTTCAGATGCACATCATCCCTTATCATCACCATCACTAGCATTATCCAACCATCCAGTCCACTAGTGCTGCGACCATTGAATTTTCTTAATGTCAATCCCTTCCTTCACCATCTCATAAAGCGGACTCATTTCCCTCAACTTGACAACCTGCTTCACGGTCAGCTCGATTGCGCGATCAATCTCCTCCTCCGTTGTAAACCTCCCGATCCCAAACCGAATCGATGTGTGTGCCATATCTTCGTCCACACCCAACGCCCTCAACACATACGATGGCTCCAGACTAGCGCTCGTGCACGCGCTCCCGCTCGACACCGCCACCTCCTTCAGCCCCATCAACAAGCTCTCTCCCTCAACGTAAGCAAACGAAAGATTCAAATTGCCCGCATACCGCCTCTCCACACTGCCATTCACCACCACACCATCCAGCTTCGCCCTGATCCCGTTCAACAGCCTCTCCTGCAAGCCCTTGATCCTCTCCTCGTCGTACTCCATCTCTTTCATCGCCAGCTCGCACGCTGCCCCCATTCCAACAACCAGCGGTGTCGGCACCGTCCCGCTCCTTATCCCCCTCTCCTGTCCACCCCCATTCATCTGCGGCTCAACTCTTATCCTTGGCCTACGCCTCATGTAGAGTGCCCCAACGCCCTTCGGCCCATAAACCTTGTGACCGCTCAAGGACATTAAGCTCACATTCCATTTATCCACATCAATTGGAATCTTTCCCAACGCCTGTGCCGCGTCAGTGTGGAACGGAATCTTAAACTCCTTGCAAATCTCCCCAATCTCCTCCATCGGTTGGATAACACCGATCTCGTTATTAACCGCCATGATAGAAATAAGCCCGGTATCGGGACGAATAGCGGACCGGAGCGTATCGAGGTCAACTAAGCCATCGGGCCTTACAGGGAGGTAAGTGATGTCGAAGCCCTCCTGCTGTAGGTGCCGGCATGAGTCCAAGACGCACTTGTGCTCGGTTTGGGTGGTGATAACGTGGCGCTTCTTGTCCTTGTAAAAGTGCATGACGCCTTTCACGGAGATGTTATTGCACTCCGTGGCACCGGAAGTGAAGACGATTTCTTTAGGGGAGGCGTTGATTAAGGAAGCGACCTGGGAGCGGGCTGACTCGACGGCTTCGTCGGACTCCCAGCCGTAGAGGTGGGTGCGGGAGTGGGGGTTGCCGTAGCGGGAAAGGTAGAAAGGGAGCATCGCGTCGAGGACCCTGGGGTCCACCGGGGAGGTGGCCTGCATGTCGAGGTAGAGTGGCCGGCCGGAGATCTTCACGCCCTTGATCGAGATTCCGGTTGGGTCCTCCTGGGGTTCTGCTGTGGGAAGGGGGGATACGGCGGCTGCTGCGGCGGTGGAGAGGGGGCGCACGGGGGAGGGTTTGAGGGAGGTGCGGCGGAGGATGGAGGTCATGAGCTTGGTGGCCATGGTGGTGGAGTTAGGGTTTTGGAATTTAGGCTTTCGATTGCAGTGTATTTTGGGGGTTGAAGTAGGGAGGCTGTATTATTAACCAAAAAAAAAAAAAAGGTAGGGAGGCTGTGGGTGGTTATTGAGAATTGGGAGACGGAGAGAGGCGGTAGGCGGTAACCGACCGGAAATACGTGGGACTTTTGGATGAGAGTCGTGGCAAGGTTACAACCTTTGGACAAAACAAGTTCAGTTCAATTGCACTTTGCTCATACAATTATGGAAACGCTTACAATACTTTCTTATTCCACACTCTTCTTTATCCCATATGCTTTGATTATTAAAAATTTGAGAGTTGGAGATCCAATTGGATCATATTATTAATTGTTTATTTGACTTACATATTAGTTAATTAAATAACATTATGAGCCTATTTAATTTTAACATTCAATATACTAATTATTTAGAGTTAATCTCACTGCTCTCTCTGTATAAATATTTTTTTTCTTGGAGGTTGTGGGTGATCACACAACTCTATCCATATAAATATCTCTTTTTTTGGAGGCTATGGCATCATAATTTTTTTGGCTACCTTTTGCCTCCTAGTCTAATAGAAAAATAAACAACTCTATTTCATAATCAAGAATAGAGAAAAATAACGAAGATCAATACCAAAGAGGACACGTTCGCTTTCGCATCTTAGTGCTCTTTCATAATCGAAATAAAAGTTTTGATAATCTATGACTTCCTTCAAGTCCAGTGAGTTCTAACCCCTCTTGTTTTTATGTTTATATTATTGTAAGATTCTAAAGATCTTGATTATGTGGTTAAGATGAATGATACTTCTTTCGTCCTACATAAATTGATTCATTTTTTTTACACGTAGATTCATATATTGTGTGTTTTAAATTCTACCATTTAGAGAGAAAGGAAGTGAAGACAGTGGGCAAGAGAGAGAAACTGAGTTAGTGAAGTGTTAAATGTTATGTGTATAGATATAGAATAAAAAAAATTAGAAAATGGGTCATGAGAGAGTAAATAAGTTGGTGTAGAGTTAAATCTGTAGAAAGAAATAAAATAAAAAAAGTATAAAAAATGAAAATACCTACAGGATTTTTCTTAATTTTGAAAGTAAGTAATTTTTGTGAGACGAATGAAATATAATTTAATACCTTTCGTATTTGCAACATGACTAGTCATGTTGCCAAGACTAGGTACAATTTTTCGTCAAGGCAACACATGCCTTAGGATGGGTGTATCACCTAATATATATACTAGCTTTGTTTGTTTTGGCAAAAAAAACATGTATCCTTTGATTGTAATCCCATCATGGTGAGATAATGAAAAATGTTATGGCTAATTACACCTATGTCTCTGACGTTAGGGTATAATTACAGTCAAAAACACTAAGTTTCAAAATGTAACATACCGTAACCACAAACGTTAAAAAAGTAACATTTGTATCCATCCGTCAGGGTCAGTGTTGTTAAATGCGCAGGCGCACCTAAGGCGCAAGAGGTCCCTGGAGCCTAGGCGCGAGGCGTAAGGCGCAGGCGCGCGCCTTTCGAAGCGAGGTGCAATATTAAAAAAAAAAAAATAATAAAAATAATAATACACAAAAACAATAAATTATGTAAAAAAAATAACATGACAATTAACAAACTTTCAAACACTAAAAAAAGTTTCAAATTCCATCGCATCATAATCTAACAAGTTTCCAACATAAGATAAGTCTTAAATCCAGTAAAAATAACAAATCACCAAACACTAAGTGAACATAACACCAACATCCTCATCATCGCTAAGGGCCAAGGCAACAACATTTTCTTCAAATGGAATCATAGGCTCCAAGTCCGGTAGAGATTCCTCCTCGACTTCGTCTTCTTCATCGACCACGTGAGCTGAAGGAGTAGATCTACTTGATGTGGCAGCCCCATCTGATGACGACCTTACACTTCTTGCTGTTGACCTCGAATGGTAGTTCGGCTCCATGCCACCTAAAGGGTCACTTTGAAACACGTCACCGTCTTCGTCTGCATCTTCATCCGGCCTCCCAAGCAACCATTCATTACTTTCATCGATATTATCCAATAAAATAGGATCAATTGTGTCACGTGAATTGTATCGTCGCTTTAACGCTCTATTGTATTTCACAAACACCAAATCATTCAAGCGACTTTGTTCAAGCCTATTCCTTTTTTTGCTATGAAGCTGTAAAG
This sequence comes from Escallonia rubra, assembly GCA_033065855.1. Classification (NCBI taxonomy): domain Eukaryota; kingdom Viridiplantae; phylum Streptophyta; class Magnoliopsida; order Escalloniales; family Escalloniaceae; genus Escallonia; species Escallonia rubra. Next base: position 498,236 of record JAVXUO010001548.1, read on the forward strand.
TACAATACACAAATTGATTACTAGTCATTGAGTATGAAATAAATACGAATTTTAGCATAAAACTTTACTAATAGATTATAACTTGTTGGACTCACATGCTAAAAAACGCTCCAGTTACGTTCACAGCCAGAAGCACTACAAGTGAGACTCAAAACCTTTATTGCAAACTTTTGCAAGTGAGGCGTTGATGATCCGTACGAAGCCCACCATTCCGCTGTTCAATAAATAAAAATTGCAAAACTAATAAGTGAAGTAACTATTCATTAATTTATACGTTAGAATGAGCACTATAAAACAAAAACAAAAATTAGTACCTGGCGCTTTTCTATCTCTCATCCTCTTTGACATGGAATTCCCAAATAGACCATTCGCTCTCTTATACTTACTCAATTCAGTGTCAATTGCATCTTGTACTGCCATATCAGGGTTCAACCTTTGAATGCAATCATACAAACCCGTCATAACTGTTTCATCACTCTCAATGTCTGGGGTAGAGTAATAGTACTCCGGGTTCAAGAAATAACCAGCTGCATGCAAAGGACGATGGAGTTGAACACTCCATCTACTATCAATGATCTCATAAACCTCCTTGTACTTCAATTCGTTCCTTTGAAAAGCACTTGTAATAGCATCTTTAGCTTTATCCATAGCCTTGTAAATGTATCTCATTAGAGGTTTTTTCTCACCATCAACCAATCTAAGTATCGGAATAAGAGGGCATGCTACCTTTAAAGTATATACAACATTGTTCCAAAACGAAGGCATTAATACTATTTTTTTTTTTTTTTTTCCTTGTAGTTCCTTTGACCATTTGTTATTGGCCCACTCTTCCGATGTAAACATTTTTTTCAAGTTATTTTGCTCTTCATGAATCATTGACAAAGTGATAGTGGCAGTTGCAAATCTCATTTTGTCAGGCCTAAGCAACTCTCTTCTTGCAAATTTCCTTAACAAGTTTACCACACCCGAGCGATTATATATGTAACCGTTCAAAACAAGAGCCTTTTGAAATGTTGACTTCATCTTAGGTAACTTAAATATGTCCTCTAAAATCAAGTCAATGCAATGCGCAGCACATGGTGTCCAAAACAAGTGTGGAAAATCACGCTCCAATAACTTGCCTATCATATAAAATTGCAAAAAATAAATTAATAAAATAAATATCAGACTATCTAGTATCTAATAATATTGTACATTTGTTAAAAGTTAAGTTACTTTATCTATACTATGTGTAAAGATTTAATAACTTGCCTTTTTGTTGTTTGAGTCACTGTCAGTGACAACTTTAACCGCATTCTTCGGCCCCACCCTTTCGTTAGTCTTCTTAATCAAATAATCCATCTAGTATCCGGTCTTTGAATGTTCGGAAGCATCAACAGATTCAAGAAACAAACTTCCTTTAGGACTATTCGCTAAAAAATTAATCAAATTCCTTTCTCTATTGACCTTCCAACCATCGCACATAATCGAACAACCGGTTTTCTCCCATTCTTCTTCATGATCCTTCATCAGTTTACGCGTATTATCCACCTCTTTCTGTAGTAGGGTAACCCTAATCTCATGATAACTTGGTGGCTTCAAACCCGGACCATACTGCCCAATAGCTTCAACCATAGCTGAAAAGCTGTCAGAGTTCACGGCATTGAATGCAATCCCCACATCATAAAAAAATCTTGCTATTGCACTACAAGCCCGTTTTCTCATCTCCTTTTTTGCTTCTTCATTTTCAAACACCGTGGATTGCTTCATCTTTCTCTTTCTCACTACCTCTTCTGGATCCGGGGTGAAGTACACGTCCATTGGACCCTTAGCCTTAGGATTCTTACGAGAAGATTGACAGGAACTCCCAGTTGATGAAACTCTTTTTTTCTCAATATCACAACTACATCGTCGTCCTCGTCCTCGTCTTCCTCATCATTGAAAACATTATCAAAACCAGGGATGCACTTAGCTAGTTCTTTCTTTTCTTTGATAGACTTTAGCACTTCTTTCATCTCATCTTTAACATGTTCTGGACACTCTCGGCACGTTGAAGCATTCCTATAACCTCCAGCAAGATGTTGCTTATGTCGATAAATACCGCCCTTAGTAATTTTATTACAAAAATTACAAGTGACTGCATTTTTGTCGCTTGGATTAGAGATACGTCCATATTTCCAAGCTGGGTCCTTTGTATCCGTACTAGGCGTCGTCGACATGTATATTCCTACTATATTCCTACAATTGAATTATATGATATCATAACACTAAATCAGCAATCTCATTTCATGCAATCTCATTTTCAGCAATCTCATTTCATAATTCATATACATAAACATGTTCAGCAATCTCATTTCAATCTCATTTCATATACATAAACAGTTTCAGCAATCTCATTTCATATACATAACATGTTAAGCAATCTCATTTCAACAGCCAACAATTTGCTCAATTTTCAGCCAACAACAGCCAACAATTTGCTCAATTTTTAGCCAACAACAGCCAACAGTCCAACACTCCAACACTTGAAGAGGAAAAGGAACATGGAGAAAAAGCTCACCCGAGACTCGAGAGAGACCAGCAATGGAGAAGAGGACCAGCAGAGCAGCTGCGACTGGACGGCGACGGGTTCTGCGACTGGACGGCGACGGGTTCTGCGACTGGACGGCGACGGGTTCTGCGACTGGACTGGACGGCGACGGGAGAATGTGTGAGAGCTTTGGTCTGGATCTGGAATTGCGACGTGAATAAGCAGATTTTGGGGTTTATGTTAAAGAGAAATCGACGGCCATGGTGAAGCCACGAAGTCCAATCCAACGGCTACAAGATCTGCGCCTGGCTGTGCGCCTCCACCACCGCTTCGCGTCTGGCGCCCAGGCGCCTAGGCTCACTGGGCGCGCGCCTTCTTGAACGCGCTGTGCCTAGGCCTAGGCGAGGCGCTGAATGGGAGCCTGGGCGCGCCTTGCGCCTAGGCGCGCGCCTAGGCACGCTTTTTATAACCCTGACTCAGGGTTCCGTCCAAAAAGTATAATTTTCATCATTACGTATTTTAAAAATGTCAATACTGCCCTTGTACAATATATCCTAAATAATTTTTATAATTTTCAAATTAAACCCTAATTTTTTAAAATTAGGGTTTGAAACTAATTTGCAAATTAAGCTTTTGAAATCTTGAAATTAGGAGGATTTGAAACTCTGATTTAAAAATTCAGGTTTCAAAATCAACTCTAATTTAAAAATTAGGGTTTTGAAACCTTAAAATTAGGGTTTCAAAACTCTAATTTTCAAATTAGGGTTTTAAAACCCTAATTTTCAAATTAGGGTTTCTCTTCTCCAGATTTGATCTCGCCGCCCACTACCTCACCTCACGCCGCCGGCAGCCCCAGCCCCCTCCCTCGACCCATGTCGCTGGTAACCCAAGCCCTCTCCCTCCCTCTCCCCCTAACCCACGTCGTCACTGCCCATACAAGCAGAGTGGTTTCAACTGGATTTCAGTCGCGATGAAGATCGACCTCCCCTGTTAAGAGATTGGAAGGTTCCGCTGGAATTGATTGAATTTGAGGAGTGAACGCCATTAGAACTCCATTTGATTTGGATCCTTGTGCACTTACAGTTCAAATTGGAAGTCAAGTCGAAGAATTACAAAAATGCATTGTTGGCTGATCTGTTCATCATGAATAACATTCATTACGTGGTGGCGGGGGGCGGCGTCGAGGATTTAGTGGTGCGATTGGTGTGTGTGTGTGTGTGTAAAGTTGAAGAGGAAGACAGCGGAGCTCGGGGCTGACGGGGTGGAGGACTTTCAGCCGAATTTCAGTCAAATTCGTCGCGGCGACGTGGTGGTGGTGGTGGAGGAATAGAAGATGATGGTGAGGCAGTGAAAAGCCCGTGGCCCCCAAGTTTGATTTTCTGTTTTAGATGAAGCAATGGCATTGAAAAAAAAATAAGGTTTCAACTTAGAGGCAATAAAGTCTTTTCATTAAAACCGTTAGAATTTTTTAAATTTCGTTTGGTCAACGGACATAAGTGTAATTATTGCAAACTATTGTCCTTATCTGTAATTATATCATAACCTCAAGGACATATGTGTAATTAGCCTAAAATGTTATGTTAAAGAATGAGACAGTATTACTATAACATAATAACTAACATAGGGCTACGCCTAAGGCGGTTGTTTAAAGCAGACATCCAAATAATGTAATTTAGTTTTGCAATAACACAATTAAACATAACGTGGAGAAAATGATTAAATAATACGATAAAAGTGTGGTCTAGTTTCAATCATGTTGTTGAGAAGGTTCATCTTAAACAACTTATCCAAGTTACAATATCAGCATTTCTACTTCCATAATTTCTTATTCTCTTGAGAAAAGTTGAAAGCAGTAAAATCACTCCCTAATGTTCATTGGAACTTCAGTTAAAAGAGGATAGGATATAAGGAGATACATAGAAAGAGTTAGGGGTGAGCACGGTTCGATTGGTTCGGTTTGGAGGCTAAATATCAAACCGAACCGACCAACCTCAGTTTGAAAAAAAAAAAAACCGAACCATGGTTAAACGGTTCGGTTTGGACGGTTTAATCGGTTTTGGCTAAATTCAATTTTGTGCAAATTTAGCCCCAAAAAATTAATAACTTATACATGCTAATAAGTTCCAAAAAAACTGATTTTTTTATCATAATTAATAACACTTGGTGAGATGTAAGTGACGAGTGAAAAATGTGTGTTATGTCAATAATTTAGGATTTATCACATTTTATATGAGTGGTTAGACAACTAGGGTTAGTGAAAAATAACTAAGATTAGGTAAAAATATAGATATATTATATTATATACAGTTGGTTCGGTTTATGCGGTTTAAAAAAATCCGAACCGAATGTACTGTTTGGGAAAAAAAATTCAAATCGATTGATTTTTAGATTGGTTTGAAAATAGACAGATTGATTGATTCAGTTTTCACGATTGAATCGGTTTCAAAGGTTTAAATGTTCACCCCTAGAAAGAGCAATAAATCAATACTATAGGGTGTGAAGTGTAATTTCCTTTTTTGTCCATTAATAATTAAGCTTTCTTTTGGTTTTAGAAGTGATTGAGACGTGTATTGAAGCCAATTTTTTCATCGAGTTGCCACAAAAGTTCCCATGTTTAGAAAATCATATTGAATGTCATTATTACCATAAGTTGCCAATGGTGAGCACATTGTGACAAGCAAACTAGAACTGCAAATACTTCTAAATTTTGCTCGTAATCTATCGTCGTCATTTTTCTTCCAATTGGGAGTGTTCACAATTTCGGCACAAGATCAAAAAATGAACTTTCTTTGAAATGTATCAAACTACAAAGAACAATCACTTTACGTTGGTTTCTCACTCACAACGAAAGCAAAATCGCTTTCTCATATTACAAATCATTCCAAATTCATGTCTCCCGCGCACTTCTTCGGCGCTACATACTTGTTGACTGCCATAAAATGGACAGAAGCACACCAAACGAAGATTAGCCAACGACTCTCCAAATGTGATAAAGCAATTCCCATATGAAGAGACATAGGCACATATCCATGCGCAAAATAGTAACATCATTGAGGAGATCGATTTCATCTCTAATAAGATGGAACCAACTGCTTACATAAAGAGACATAAAGGACAGACAAATTCTACGAGAGATGACTGAAAAAAATAAGAAAAGAGAGGTGGACGACAAGGTCTTTCACGGAGAAAGATACCACCACTCCAACCGTTGACGACGATAAAAAGATCACTTACCATATCATACTTTAGCCAAAAAAATAGAAAAAAGCATCGTAGAAGATGGTCGGAAAATTTATGAATAACTAGTTTTGAATCCGTGCGTTGCACGCAAAAACATTTTTAATAATAATTAGTGAAATGTTCATTAAGGAAGGTCATATATGACTATTAGTAACAATAATAAGAATAGTAAAAGCGATGATGTGTGCAGGTTGTAACAATTACAATCTAACCAAACTATAAAGTTAGAGTTACAACACTTGTGTTTCAACCAATTTAATAATCATCGAGTGAAAAATCTTAAGAAGAAAATTTAAAATAGAAAATAGTTTACGAAGTTTTTCATCAGTAACATTCACTTTGATGCCTCCAACGCTGCAAAACAACACTTCACTTATACTATTTTGTTTGGTGCATCAAAGTGAATGTTGCTGATGGAAAACTTCGTCAACTATTTTCCATAGTTACGTTAGAGTACTTATTCAAAACAACACTGCACCAAATAAAATAGTATAACATACATGGCCAAAAAAATTATCCATTTGGTCACATTTTGGGCTCGTATCGGGGCCATTAATGTATTGCATGATAGACACTTCACTAATTTAAAACTGCGTGATAAAAATTTAGTAAGAAAATTGGTACAACAGGAGAAAGATACAACTAATGCAATCACAAACATATAGGATTCGAACCTCATTGTAGTTGCCAGAATCCCAAGTTCTTTGCCTTTTTTAGTGTAGCCCTACCTGGAAAAAAAACAGTTAATATGGATTTAAAATCTATCCAAAATGCTAATTTACTTTTTATTCATTATGATTGTCGATTCTTAATTATAACACAATGAACAGAATTCGAAAGGCAATAGTCATTGTAGATTAGGTGCAAAGGACCTCATCTAGAAAGCATAGTAGAAGATGGTCGGAAAATTTATGAATAATTTGTACCAAAGATGAAACATTGTCTTGAAAGACTCCTTTTAGACTTGAATCCATGAATATGCCTGCCTAATAGGACGACTGCACATATCAACCGGCCTTAACATGCGCCGGGTCAATGACCATCGCAGATCCAATTTCTTAGAGATTGTTTAATGATAATGGCAAAACACCAAATTCTTACCATAAAAAATCACGCGCAATAAAGAACGGAAACACCAACTCGAAGAAAAGGTTGGACGCTCACAATAATTATATATAAGCATCGAAGAGGCCTCGAACTGCTCTACTTTGCATTCTTGCAGATCCAATCTAAGTTGTACCTTTCAATTCATTGCCTGTAACTTGTGAGTGAAAAACAGGGAAAAACACGCCCTGCTTACCTCTCTTGACAAACACATTCAACCTTCCTTAATTGCCCCATTCGACCAAACACACAGGCGTTCATCATCATTGGAAGTTGTGTAAAGGTGTCATCTTTCTCCGTGGGTTATAAAAGGTGGTTGCTTTCTTTTGCCTAATCATTACTGGGATCGACGCGCTTGTTTCGTTGCCAGGTGAGTTTTTCCCCTAGACTTTCTTCTTGCCAATTTGGTAAAGTTTATCCGTTTGTGGGTGGTTATGAATGCATCATGCCTATTCGTATAGAAATATGTTGAAAGCAAGTGCAGATCTGTGCGAATTTTTGCTATGTCCTGATAATCTCTTATGAATACTTCGTGATTCAGATTACCCTGGGATACAGTTAATCATTGTTTGTCGGATTTTTGGCAATTTTGAGGTTCATTTTGGTGGTGGAGTGTTTAGGGATCAAGTGTTTCCATGTGCATTGCCTGTCTCATCAGCTATCCGTGCTTTGCCTGTTTAGCTTTGAACTGGGTATCATTCTTTGATGTCTGCTAGGTTAATTAGGACAGGATTTTAGTGCGAGTGTAAGGCATTTATGTAAGCTTGAGATGTTTTGATGTTGTGGAATGTATGTTTACTTGCAGTCTTCTTGATGTCTCAGACTTCATTGCATCCACAATCTATTATGGCCTGGAAAAGAAAAAGGGTCGGATCTAGATGCCTTGAGATTGTAATTAATACGAACTCAATTAGTAAAATCTACCATCTCTATCTCTCTCTCTCTCTCTCTAGAAAGGTGATCGTCAGGGCATGTTTCCTTTAATTTTTTCCCCACAATATTGGAACCTGGGTGTAAAACTTGTTAGTAGTCTTATTGTGCCTAGTTTCGCTCTTTGGTTCTTGCTAGCTAATTTCATTAACTTTTAATGAGCATTGTATTGTAAGTGATGAAAAGTATTTACCATTGAGTTCGAGGATGCTCTTTGATTTTGCCTTTAGTTCTCCATGATTTTTTGTTTCTCTTTGATGATGATTTTGCATAAGCAGAAATTTCTCTGATGCCTTTTTTTTTTTTTTTTTTAACATTTTGAATCTTTATTGGATAGAGTTGAAGGTTTCAATTCCAATAGCGTACATTCGAGGCTTAGAGAATCATCATGTTCAAGCTATCGCCAAGGAGGAACCAGAGAAATAAAGGATTTAAGGTTAAGCATGTTCTTCAGATCTGCTTATTGCTAGGCATTTGCATTTGGCTGCTTTACCAAGTTCAGCACTCCCGCAATAAGAAGGCGGCATACGGAGATGGGGCTAACAATTCAGAGAAGATGCAGAATGGGAATGATATCATTAAATTGGGAAGAAAAGACCTCGAACCTCGAGTGGAGGATACAATCGAGGATGAGAGGCACAAGGATGAGCAAGAAGAAGAGGACAAGGGCAAGCATTCTGATGGCAAGAAGCCTGAAGAGGAGGAACATGAAGAATTGACTCTAAGAGAAGGAGATGGGGATGGTTGGAAGTCTGAACATGGTGAAAAGGAAAGGGAAGGAAAGGAATATGAGGGGGAAGAGAACACAGAGAAAGAAAGAAAAGACGAGGGTGAAGATGGGAAACATGAGGATAGTGAAGTAAAAGAGAGCAGTGAGAGTAAAAGCGAGGAGGGTGAAGAGAATGATAACAGAGAGGAAGTGAGAGAAGAAAGCAATAAAGAGGAAGGTGGAGAGGAAAGTGAGGCAAATGATATCAAAGAAGACGAAAATGAAAAAGAAGGGAAGGAAAGAGAAGAAAATGACATCAATGAAGTTAAAGGAGAGGATAAAGTAAATGAAGATGAAGAAACAAAAGAATCGGAAACTGAAGATAAGGGAAGTGAAGGAAATGACACTAATGAAGATAAAGGGGAGGACAAAGTAAATGAAGGAGAAGAGACAAAAGAAAGGGAAACGGAAGATAAGGGTAGTGCAGAGGAAGAGGAGAAGAAAGAGGGTAAAGGTACTGAGAGGGAAGAGAGCGGAGAGAGAGATACTGAAGAAAATGGAAAAGAAGATACCAAAGAGAACGAAGGTAAAATTGAGAATTCAGTATCATCTGAGGATCATATCCAAGATGGAAATCTAGGCAGTAGTGAGGGTGCACGGGAGGAGGATCACAAGGAAGAGAATGCCTCTAGTGAAGGGGAAAACTTGAATGAAAAGGAGCAGTCTGAAAGCAAGGGACTGGATAAGTCCGAGGAGAGCAACACCAGTAACACCGATGCAAGAAATTTAGAAGAGAATGAGTCACCAGACTCGAACATTAAGGAAAGTGAGAGTGAAAAGAATGATTCTTCAAATGTGGCATCCAATGAAGAGAAGGGTAATATGAGTAATGTCTCAAAGACAGGGGATAGCTCCAATCCTGATTCATCGGGAAAAGAATCTGATGAACAGCAACAAGGGAAAGATAACTCATCAGAGATGAATAAAGAAACACAGGATTCAAGCACACATAATGCAGACACGAATTCTGATTCCACTCACGTTGAAAAAGAAACAGTAGATAATGTTGTTCCTAATGGAGAAAACTTGCAAACTGTTGCAAAGGAGCAAAGTGAGGAAGCAGGTGCTACGGGCAGTGGCGAAGGATCAGATCTCAATTCAGCTCCGTCCACAACAACTCCGAACACTGATTCAGCCAATGGAGATTCCACAGATTCCTCTGTTAATGTTGAATCCAATTCATCTACAGGCACAACTGATTCTTCAACTGGTAAGGATGATAATAGTTCAAATCAGAAACAGGAGCCCGGTACCACTTCTGAAACAGGACCAGGAGGAGAAAACACGTCAAATCAAAATGGAAATGCAGACTCGGGCGAAAACAAACCAGTTGAGTCCACAAATGACAATGTTGATGCTGGGCTGCAGGATAAAGTCGATGCATCCAGTTCTTCGGTTTCCCAAGAAGAGAGAGAGAAAGATGCTCGAAGTGAACTGGGAACTTTGCCTGAGAGCAACGTAGAAGGGGACAACCATAAAGTCGCAGTTGCGAAGTGATAATCCTTTTGGAGTTGGCTTCTTTCACATTATACAGCCATTAAGATTTTACTTTTTTTTTTATTTTCCCATCTTTGTTTCCTCCTCTTTTTTACCTGCAATGCTTGCAGGTACATGCTTCATAATGCAGCACGATTGTATAAAAACTATTGCGTCAGTTTTGCACAAAAGTCGACTAAGATCAGATCAGGGGCTTTGGCTTGAAACCTGTTGTTGAACTTGTTATTACTAGCAGAAGCATCAGAATAATGGACATCACTGTTTGATGATTATATGTCCTGCTAGAGAACTTGTTACTAGCTGCCGTTGCGCTTGCGCTCACTGGCACCCCAACCATCATCGACCCACTGCCGGCAATCACCCCACGTACCACCAGTACGTACCCGCAGCCATCACCACCCCCAACTGTAAAGCCATCACCACCTCATCACCGGACACTTCATCACCGGCATCCGCCACGTTACATTGAAATGAAAATGAAGACCTGATCTTTCTCCCCTTCTTTCTCTCAATTTTGACACATGTTCTATCTTTCACTTTATTTTATACTTACTTATTCAGTTTATCAATTGAATCTAAATCTGGGCTTGGTTAACATCGTTAATTTGTAGGTTCTAGCCGATCTTCTATCCTGGAAGAAGGTAGATGAAGTATTGCTATCTTGAGCCCAAGAATCGATGGAGCATAAATATGCCCAGCATTTAGAAAAAATCGCTATGAAAAGGTTTGGTTTGGTTTGGTGGTGGAACAATTAAATGCAGTGAAAAAAGGGACAAAATTATCTATATGTTTTTTAACATAAACGCTAACAGAGGGTCCAAATTAGGGACATGGCAAAGTACAATAACTATTTTAACCAAAATAGAAGTTAGGGACTATTTTTTTTTTTTTTGATAAAGTTGAGAATAACATTGATAATAAAGCGCTTTTGCAGTGATTACAAGAGATGCCATACGGTTAAAAACAAAAAAATGTCATGACATTCCCGTGACTCGTTATACATGACCAAAAAGGTCGATACAAACAACAAACCTAATAAACTTAGACACATTACAATTGAATTAGAGCAGAGCATATCCTACACTTTAACTCACCTTAAAGTAACATGCAAAATTTACAGGTTTAAACGGAACATAAAAGAGAACAAAATAAAAGGTGCTAACAATAACGCAGACAATCGGGAACCGCACGACACCAAGGTGAGTACACTGTATAAGAGTCGCATCTCACCTCCCAGGATTTACAACGCCGCAATGTCTATCCTTCGACTAAACCGTAACAAATCCGAAACAAATTGTTGCAATACAGGGCTTAGGAAACACAAAAGATCCACTACTTACCAACCTTACCAAAGTAGACACACACATGATGCTCGAACCTAGAAAAGATCCCTCAAACCCCACCCCCACCCCCAAACCCTCCGGCCCCTGAACTGATTGCCCAAAAACCCTAAGAAAATTCTCTCCCCCTCCCCTGGTCCCGAAACCCCCCCACTTCAGCCCAGCAGAACTTACCCCACCCTTACCCCCCTCCCCCAAGACCCTATCCCCCCTACCCCCCTCTCTAGACTCCACGGACTCCTAGAACCAACCCCAGAACCACGACTAAGCCTCTCTATCCCGAGCCCTCCTGCTACTACTAGGACCAAACAACCAAACCACCAACCCGAACCTCCACCACTAAGGAACAAGAAACATATGAGAACGGAATTTAAAATCTGAAGGAGAATTAAAAAATGACAATAAAAAAACCCAGCGAGAATCCGGTCGCCGCCGGTGATATTTCGGTCACCTCTGGCGAACGGTGGAAAGAACGTCGATTGAGCAGATCTACGAAGATCGACCAAAATCAGAGACATATCTTGATGTCGCCGTCTCCGATCAAATTCCGGTGAGACGCCTCGCCACTGTCCTTCCGCCTCTTGTACCGCCGGCCACCAACTGATCACTTCGTAAATATACCACCACAAAAGACATAGATAAGGGCCTAAAATGAAGCTTCGGAGTGGCTGCCGCCCCACACGCACGGAAGCACGGTAGAGCGGCCATGGTGATTTCTGTGTGAGTGGTTTTTAGAGAGAAGACAGAAAGAAAATGTTTTAGAGAGAGGAGTGTATTTCTAGTGAGCCGGTACTACTTGTTATCTCACTATTATAAACATGTCGGAATACTTTGGGCAACTAAAGTGATATTATCCCTACTTTCAAGTATTATTCTTTGACAAACATGTTATTAACTGTTTAAAATTAGCTCACATTCTTTAAAAAACAAAATCCTCTCTTGTACAAATCCTAGTAGTGCTCCTCACCATCGCCTCATAGTGCGTACATGTGCATGAGGCATTTGTCTGTCTCCAGGCAACATATCTTTCTAGTCTTAGGGTCGTTTTGTAGCTTTCTTTGTCTCCAGTGAGGGTTTTGTCGAGATCGGCTTGCTACTGAGATAATGATTCGATGGCAGCAGTGTGGGTTTTGGAAGCAATCTATGATTTGTGTTGTCTTTATCGATGGCCGGTTATAAGTGCGGTAGAGGCAGCAGTGACGTTTTGTGTGTTCACAGCATAAAATTATATTTGTAATTAGTGGATATCTTGATTTTTTCCCTCTAACCGAGAGATCCATGAATCGGGATCCTGATGTATGGGGTCGAGTGGTTTCTTGGCCTTTAAACTTAGATTTACAAAATTCAACCGTTGAAAATCTATCCGGACAGAGCATGAAAGGAAGCCTCCAGGCCGGGGATCAGTGGCCAGTCTCTGAAAGTAGCCGGAATTGTTGCCGGTGTAGCGGTCAAACAAGATGGCTAGTCGGTTCGAGTCAGATTTTTCGCTGGACTTCGTGTTTTGCTTAATGATTGCTTTTATGTGGTCTCAGTCAGCACAAGAACTGACTTCGGCTTGCGGGAAGCCTTGGGATTTGCAGGCGTGTTGTTGCTCAAGTCGACGTTCTAGAGTCTTCTCTCCATGCCTTTGGTAATCAGGGGTAGTTAGCCTAGTAGCTCCTAGCTCGTGGTGTTTTAGTTGGGTCCTTAGGTACACTTATGTGTGTTTTCTTTTGCACTTTTTTGTCAAGGTTATAGATTTGGAGTTGGTGGAGTGGTCGTGGATGTCTGTGGGGAAGGAGGATGGGACCTCGGGAGGCAGTGTTCGATCGATTACGTATTAATCAATATTTGATTGATTGGTCTAAGATCTTTTTGACTATTATTCAAAAGGGCAGTATGAGGTGGGGTTAGGGGAAGGGGTAAGGGCTTTCTTTTTATCATTAATTCTAGGTTTAAGCCTCAATTTAGTGGCTTGGAGCGGGTTGTCTATCCAACTTGTCATAGGTTTCAATGAATATGATTCGGGATGAGGTTGATTATTTTGGTTTTAGATGTCCTTCTAGAAAGTCAGAGTCCAGAATATTGTTGTGAGTGTCTGAGGAAGGGTGTTGGGCCTGCAGAGTTAGTGTGACTTGCTGGGGTTGAACAATTTGGTAGATTCACTCACGATCGTGGAGCCTCTTGCGCTCCTCTGATTGGTCTTTCTTGGTTTAGTTTAAAGGATATTGATGTCCCCCCCTCCTTTTGTTTTATGGCTTTCGTGTTGCATTCGCTAGGGCTTGTACGTTGTCCTCTATTATAGCTTAATGTCGGGCGGGGTTCTTAGTTTGTTCCTGATACAGGGGGTAGTGTTGTTTTGGTGGCCGTTTACGATGAATATCCTTCAATTGGATTTTATTAAGGATTAAGGTCCAAATATCAAAGCTACACATTGCTCGCCACACTGTTTCTTGCCTTGTAATCCAAATAAACTTATAGTTATTTTGTCACGACCCGAACCCACGGGCAGGCCCGCGAGCTAGGCACGTGACCGGCTGCAGACCCAATACACTCCAACCAAGGGCTCTGCCAGGCCTTACTACAATCCTGTGACTCCAAAATAATTCTAATTTACGGACCTCCAAAAATTCAAATAAAACTCTCATTACATGTCTTTAAAATTTATAAAGAAAACTTGAGGAGACCTAAGCTCCTTACATCAGTTCAAGCATAACGTAAATTAACATAGACTAAAATGTTCGAATAATGGACACTCATTATTCTAAAAGTTCTCTTCGGGCACTACTCCCCCGTGTGGCTCATACGGCTCCGCTTCCCTTAAGTCATCACCTGAAAAATAAGGAATGAGCGAAAGCCCAGCAAATACACCAGCCATGTTCCTAAAATAAGTTTGAAATTTCTAAAACATGCCATGTGTTTTCTTTCAACAAATCAAACATTCGGTTATTGTCATTCGTAAAAACGTCCTTCATATACATATACGCATATACATGAAATTTACGAAGAAAAGATGTTCAAATCTGAGTACAACCATCGTTCATTCCATTCACATCAGAAACATATATTTCTTTTCGTAGGTATGCTGCGGTCAGCGTACGAGCCCCCTGACTAGGGCCCGAAATCCCTCCTACACCCGGGATAAAATAATCATGTGGACGCAAGGGCGCACCACCAGCCATAGTACTATGCATCAACGTATGAGCCCCGTTGACCAGGGCCCGAAATCCAACATTCCCCCGTTGGATATGGGGCACAGCAACCAAAACGAGTTTCATTGCTCATTAACATGTACTCAGTAAAATTTTATGACTCACACGACATTTCATGGCATTCTTTCAAATTACATTTCTCATCAAATATTTTAGAAATAAAACATATGCAGAATCAATCTTTGAACTTCAATTGATCAAATCATAAATACATATTATAGTTTTTGCAAATAAATATACGGAGGAACATGACAGGGGTACTTACCTCGCTCAAAATCTGTTTCTGGTATTTGCTCAAATGCCGGCCCTAACTCTTGACTATCAAAACCTAAATAACAAATCACATGAATGTCATTTATTGTCGCTCGAGCACGTTTAAGTATTAGGTTTCTTTTAAATGAGTCAAAGAAAGAAACTGTTTACAAGAATAGCCCTTTTTAGCGACACTTCTTTGTTAATTTCTTAAAACTAGACTTTCCCTCTCTAAACACAGTGCCTTCTTCTCCACCATTAATCCCATTTGTCTCTTCCCACTTCACCAGTTTATATTACACCCTCACATACGTTTTATACCCATTTCTATACATCACTCATACACTTACTCCTCCCAAAGCTCAACACCCATTACAAGCACTCTTGCACTACTGGTCACACACACTAAACCACAGAGAAATACACGCATACTCTCACCACACTCATGCACTTCACAGTTTCCATCTACACAACCCCCCACTTCCACCTTCGCTCATAAGCACAAACTAACCACACATACAATACACACACACCCAGTACACTTACCTGCGCAGACTACACACCACCTTGTTCACACACACACACGTTCACCCTAATGGTCACAAACCAACATACCCACAAGTCAATACCCTTTCCCTGTGCACGCCCCATCATCCTTGCCAACCCACAGCAACACCATCAACTTATACACCATAAAATACCCAGTACAAGCACACCCCCACTACTGCCTTACGGCAGCTCATCTCCTTCCCCAGTTTCGTTTCTCTCTTGCTGTTACACTCACCCCTTTATCTCATCCAAGAAATATTACACTACACAGCACTCACGCACAGCTACAACTCACTCATATACCTACACAATGTACCATATATTTTCCCACTGCAGTCCCCATATACAAGGCATACTCATTCGACACTACATCGCAGGTTGCTCTCTCTCTCTCTCTCCCTGAACCCACAACTCCGTCATAGATACTGTCTTTATCTCGGCCGCAACTATTGGGTTTGCTTCTACCTTCATGCGATCCTAGACGGTGCCCTAAGTCATATTCCCGACAGCCATGGCCGTTCATGGCTCCAACCCGTACACCCGTGACCACCATGCACTCACCCTACCCAGCACTCTCATGGCATTATACTAAACCCATTAAAACACTCAGCGATTTCCTCCCCTCTTTCACATATTCTCACAGCCAAAAGTGTACGTACCCATGGTCATATATACAATACAATATTGAAATCTAACTAAATTCTGGAAGATAAGAGAGAAAAAGCCAAGAGAGAGAGCTTACCAAATTGCTATTGATCGCCTAGCTCTCATCTGTCTCCCGATGTCTCCCTTTAGGTTGAGTCTGACGGCTAAGTTGGCTGCCCCCACAATCTTATATATTTATATGAGGGGGTGAAAACCCTAGTTAGAATTGTAAGGAACCCTATAAATCATTGGTCGCTAAAACTTCTAACCCAACTTATTATCATAAAATAAAATGATCCAAGAATAAAATACTTACGACGAATCATGTGTTAGCAAACTTATTAAAGACTGTCACGCTAACCCACTGACTACTTGTCGCTTAAAATGTCATAAGTTATTGATTCGCTAATTGCTACTAGTACCTCAATCGTTGTTGTTCATAATTTTTATCTTATGATTTCAAATTTATTTCTAAGATCGTAATTATATGTTCCCCAATTTTGTCGCTGTAAGCCGCTCAAGACTAATAATAAACCAAGCTAGGTGAGGGTTCGACGCTAAAAGTTTATTTCGATCTGAGTGAGTACTAATAATTATAAAATAAAAAGAAAAGAAAATTTCAGGCATCACATATTTGTGCTAGCCCTTTTAAATTTTTGACCTGTTCTTTTTAAAATGGTGACGAGGAGTCATAATAAAGTTGGGATTTAACAGAGGTAGCTTTTGCATTAGTGACATGGCCCCCTAGAAGTTGACTTTTATATTCGTTCAAATATGAAATGAAGAACACATTTTGCTAACATTAATAGTTATATGGTATAACAATTGGGGAAAGTTGACAATTTAGGGCTAGTTTTTTGCATTTCCTTCATTTCTATGTAGAAATGGCAATTGACCAATTAGCCAGGCCTTGCAATTGTGTATTGACTCCATACTTTCATACCTGTAATCTAGACCCACTCATAACTAGGTATTCCATACTTTCCTACGTAAGTAGTAAGCCACTCCAAACTAGGTATTCCAGATATCAACTCGGCCTGTTCCGCCTTGCTTTTTCTAATTTTAGTAATTTAAAGCAAATTATTGAGAAAAACAACTAAATAAGAAAGAGTAGCATTGATCAAAACTTGTATTACATTGTCAAAAATAAATGGGCTAATGCCAAAACTGTACCCTAAAGTATCACCTCAGTATAACTTAAGTACCCAATATTTCAAATGTCCAGCTGTTAACAGAAGCCGGATGCTGTTAAAAAATTCAAGGGCAAAACCGTCATCATGAAAAAATACTAGTCTGTATTTAACAGTCCAGGTGGAAGTTGTATACTTGTTTTTCCTCTCTAACTCTTTTTTATTCCTTACTTTCTATCTCTCCCTCTCTTCTCCCTCCATCCCCTCTTCTTTAATTCAGCTCACACACACACAACTCCCCCCCCCCCCACACACACATACAAAGTAATAGCCCCACATATACCCACCTGTAATACACACACAACCACTCACATATACACCCACTTGTAACACACACAACCCACACAAAAACACACCTACACACACATAGGGATGGCAATGGGGCGGGTCGGATGCGGATCTTATGAAATCCGTACCCGCCCCGGTGGTCCTAAAACCTTGCCCCGCCCCGCCCCGTCACCGGGTCATCTATGTGCAATACCATAACCGACCCTAAGTTTGTTTAGAAAACCCGTCCCCGCCCCGATCCGCCCCGGCCGTCCTTGTAACACGCCAACCCCGTAATAACCCGCCCCGACCCGCTTGGTTTTCCATATTTTTTTTTCACTTTAAACATGTAATACAAAACTGCATCACAAAAAATAAAATACACAAACATCAAATTAATGTCCGAAAATCATAAAAGACATATTAATAGATTACATCATAGTTCAAATCAAATGTTCAAATAGATTACACCACATTTACGAAATAGTTTAACGACAATACAAACGCAGCAAAGCAATCCCTGGGTACTCAATTAAGCTCCCCTTCACCAAGTCCTTGCAAGTGTCGCTAGATGTAGTGGTGACAATGTTTTGATGCCTGTGTAAAACCATAATTGCAAAGGGAGAGTAAGGCAGCCTGAGGATGAACAAAAAAGACAGATACTTAGCTAACACAAAATTGCAATAATTGGTTGCATCAAAAAGCATTTTTTGATTAAAAAAAGCATTTGCGACTACATAAAGTATGCTTCTAATTCAGTCGATTGCAACTCCAAATTATGGTAAGTATCTCATGAAATCACGACTGTGATTATATCTATAGTATTGGCATTGAACTTTTCCTAGGCAGGTGCATTCAAGCACTTGCTCAAGTGCAAAAATCATGCATGTCCTAATATTGAACTTTGAGAGCAAGTATAAAAATCCCAAGGGTAAAGACTAGATCATCAACCACAACTTAAAATAAGCATCAAACTGAAGAATCCTGAGATTAAGTAGCAGTAGAAGTAAAAACCTAAAATTAAAGACATGTCTTAACCTAACTTTTCCCTGTTGAGGATGGTTTCCCTTGCAAAAGTTCAGCAAATATACAAACTAACAAACCACATGTCAAGCTAATGAAGATTATCTGAACCTGAAAGTTTACTGTAAAAATAAAATCTTTGAAGTCTGATAAGCTAATTTATTCATGATAGTTTTGTGCATAAAAAACAGCTAATTTACAATTCAATCACAAAACCAAAAAGAAGAAGAAGAAGAAGAAGATATAAAACAGTGACTCAAAAGCTAATTGCTAATTCATGATTGAATTAAAACTGTGAAACACATACCAAATAGAGCAATCACAATCATCATGTCCTTCTCTTGATCTACCGATTTACAACAATAAACAAGAAAACATAGCAAGATTTGGAATCATCATAGACTTGAATACCATAAATCATGGAAATTGGAATGAATCCAATCAAGCTGTTGCAGTAATTTCTCATCACAAGAATTCAGTTTACAAAGAGAACATACTAAAAAGGTTGGCAGTAGAAAAGTAGATGAGCTAATTAACCTGGATGTAGGGGAGGTGGTGGTGACAATTGATGGTTGACGGTGGATGCCGATCAACTCTAGACTCCAGTCCGTGGTATGGTGATGACGGTGGAGGTGGACTGACCATGCGGTGATGGTTACGATCTTCGGCCGAGGTGGAGGTGGATGGGTTTGGTTATGTTGGGTGGTGGTGGTGGTGGTGGTGGTGGTGTGGTGGTGGTGGTGGTGGGTGGTCGTCGGTTAGGTGGCCGTGATGTTTTCGGGGGAGAGGGAAAGAAGATCGGAAGAAGGGAGGCGGTCTTTGGTAGGTCGGCAAGACTGAGTAAAGACATAACAGTTTAGGGTTTTAGATGAAAGCTATATATATGCTTAAATGAATGGCTAGGATTTATTAATGCTTAGGGTTAACATACCGGGGCGGGTGCGGGTCGGATACCGGGGCGGGCTGGGAAGAATACCATACCCGACCCTAATCCGCTGCGAATTTTTAAAAAAATTACCATACCCGTCCCGTAACCTGGTCAAAGTCAAAATAACCCGTTCCTAACGGGGCGGGGCGCACACACGTGAAGTTCAAATCTAGTTATACAACACAAACAAAATGAATATATGAAAAAAGGCAAGAAAAATGGCGGCATACTAACCAGCCAAGGAAAGAGAAGGCAACATGCAAAACCACCGCCTGAAATCCAATACCAGCATTGAGATTATAAAAAGCAGTATAATGGGCATTCCCGTTACGACATTTAGTAATGGAGAGCTAAGCGTCTTAAGGATTGACTTGGTGAGGTGACTCATTTCCTCCAAGTAACTCTTCATGTTAACCAACACCCTCTTCATCGACGTACCGATCGGGCTTAAGAACCTCGGCGATATAAACGAAGTCGGCATCCACATGGATGACTTCTCTTCCTTGGACCCGGCCAGCCTTGACGACCTCTGGCAAGAGGGAGTCAGTATCTCACTGTGGAAGCCCTCGGAGTTGCCAGAATAGATATCAGCTCCGTCTATGGTTGTTCTTCCATTGCCTAAATAACTGTGTTTTGTTGTTTCCTTGGTGTTCTATAGTAAGTAGATCTTCTGTGTTTGCTGGAAATATGGCAGTGTGTTGTGGAGCTAGCTTAATGAGCTGGTTGAGGAATGTGAAAGTGTGACTACTGGTGAGGAGTGTGTGTGTTTATGTGGGTTGTGTGTGTTACGAGTAGGGCTGTATACGAATCGAGTTCGAGCCGAATAGGGGTGTGTTGAACTCGGTTCGTATATTTTCAGTGACGTTTAAGCTCGGCTCGTGTTCGTTTAAGAGCCAGATATGGGTGTTTGAACTCGGCTCGAGTTCATCGACGCACAACTCGGGCTCGACTCGGCTCGTTTGTGTAAAGAAGCAAATTGAATCAACAATCAGAGAAATAATCGGAGAAGAAGCTGAAGTCGACATGTTTCTGAATCTTCACAAAGATCGAAGATTTGGAGTCGTAGAAGATCCCAGATCTCATCCGGGGTGATGGGTGTGCGTGAGAGTGAGAAAGAGACGGTGTGTGCGTATATATGTGGAGGAGTCACACACATGTGTGTCTCCGATCTTTCATTCACCGGAGATGCGTACGCGCGCGTGTGTGTATGTGTGTGAACTATGAAGAAAATGAGAAGACAGGAAATGGATTTGCGGCTGGGGTAAAAAAGAATGTATTAGGGTTTTCTAAAGATAGGAAGAGTTGGGCTATACTTTGGGGCTTTTTTGCACTCTAATTTTATGGCTTAGGTTGCATGTATAAATTGTTTGGATATGTTATTGGGCTTGGTTTTAAGCAAATTAAGTTTAAGGCATCCATGCCCTAAACACACACACACACACACACACACACACACTTGCATAATTCTCCATCCTTTGAACATAAAAATATGAAGTTATTATATAGACAAGTTGTTCACGAACATATTCATGAAAACTTTGAAGTGTTCGTGCTCGGCTCATTTAATAAACGAGCTCTAAAATGCTGTTCATGTTTGATTCGTATACAAACGAACATGAACGAGCTCTGAAAGAAACGAACCACGAGCTGTTCTTGAAGAGCTTGGTTCATTTACAGCCTTAGTACGAGTGGGTGTGTTTTTGTGTAGGTGTGTGCATGGGTGTGTTATGTGTGTGCGAGCGTGTTGGTTTTATGTGTGTGTGAGTGTGTGTGTGTGTGAGTGTGTGTGACGGGTGGGTGTGTGGGGCTATGACTCTGTGTGTGGATGTGTATGTGTGTGTGATGGGGGGTGGGGGGTGTTTCTCTGTGTGTGTGTGTGAGAGCGGTGTGTGTAATGTGGGTGTGTGTGTGTATGTGTCCGTGCGTGTGTATGTATGTGAGCTGAATTAAAAAAGGGGGGGGGGGGGAGAGAGAGAGAAGAGAGATAAAGTAAGGAAGAAGAATAGTTGGAGAGAGAAAACAAATAAACAGCTATCATCTTAACTGTTAAATAGTATTTTTTCATAATGATGGTCTTGCCCCAGAACTTTTTAACAGTATGCGGCTTCTATTAACGGTAGGACTGTTTTGGCCCATTTTTTGAAACTTAGGTACTTAATTGGCACATTTGAAACGTTGGGTACTTAAACCGTACTAGAGTGATACTTTAGAGTATAATTTTGGCATTAGCCTAAAATAATAAATAAATGCATACAGGTGAAATTAAGTACCAAACAAATGTAGAAATTCTCATATACCATGCATATGTCTACTAAACAAAACATAATATATTTTAATTTATAGGACTAATAAAGGCAGATAACATGTCAAAGCACATTAATTACCGAAACCCCCTGGATCTTGTCTCAATTTTTTGTACGAAAATCCAACTTCAAGCCTGCTCAATGTCATAATGACCAGTTCCAAATGGATCAGATCGGGCCCTTATTAGTATTGGTCAACTTATTATCCCTATTTCTATCACCGTTATATTCATTTTTTTCCTCAACATTGATAGTGGTGGCGGTGATTGATTGGTGGGTTGCGTTAGTAGGTGATGGTGCGGCGCTATCTTGAAGTGGTGGAATATGATTTTAGTTTGTAGATTAAAGCTTGAAAGAGATCATTTCAGAATTTTGAAGGGTGGGGTGAGATGATGACATGGTAAGGCAATGTGGCACTGCCGTGTCATTTTTTTCGTTACTCTTTTCCTATTGGCAGTCTTGCCCCTGGATTTTTGGACAGCTATAAGCCTTCATTAGATGACATACTCAATTAGGTCGAGAAATAAACCTAATTACGAGTTTGATACTTATTAAACGTTAGGTACTTGAGCTGAATTTGGTGTATACTTTAGGGTACAAATTTGATATTTGCACTTGTTTTAGACTAGTTGTACCACTTGGAAGTTATACATGTTTTGACAAAAGTTATATATGTTCTGGCATTAGGATTAGCTATCAGCTAGTTGAGCTATTAGTTGGTGTTACAAAAAAAATTACCAATCACAAAGAAATAGTGGGCTAATACAAATGAGCACCGATAGATATGAGTAATGTGTTTATTTTTCTTTACTTGTGTTAAAGCATCTTATAATCCAATCACAACCGGCCAACCTTAGCTCCGCTGCCACTCAAAGCGCACAACATTGCCTTTGCCATTAAAACCCAAGACTTAAATACCCATCCTAAACCCGTTGCCGCCACCTAAACCCCGTCAACACCTCCACTCACATCGGAATCCCATGACCAACCACCCATCCAAACCCCATCAACACATCAACAGCCAATGAAAGCATAGATCCTGCCTCCCTGCCCAACCCTGCCATCGCCATCGCTACCAAGTACCACCCAAACCTCATATACACATCCGGCCACCAAAAGCCTAGATCTAACCACCCAACATTGCTACCATCCTTACCCATAAACATCTCCTGCCACCATCTAACCTCAACATCAACCCTTTGTGTGTTTGTATGTGTGCAAAGACGATTTTTGGTAGTCAGATATGGATTTGAATACGGATTTGGGTTTGAGTTTGTGATTTGAATGAATTTAGAGAAACAATTGGTGGTGCTTGGGATTGTGGCGGTCAGTCGTGATGGTGTGGTTTGGTGGTGATTGAGAGAGAGAGGAGGGGGATGGTTAGGTGGTGTGGTTTGGTGGTGATGGAGAGAGAGAGGATGGGGATGGTTAGGTATCAAACCGTGGTGGTTTGGGTGGTATGGAAGAGGAGGTGGATCAACCACTATTAAAGGTGTCATGGCTGTGGTGGGATAGTGGGGTTGTGGCACTGGGGTCATGCAAGATTGTGGCATTAGGTCGAGTTGTGGTGGTAATGGCATTCTTGCAGTGTTCTGGTGGTGTTGGGGCAATGGTTTTGCAGGATTATGGTGATAAATGGTGTTGCAATAGAGCTATCATGGCGGTTGGCTAAGGTAGGGGTCATGGCTATGGTTATGGTGGGCTGTGTCAAAGAGAGAAGCATAGCTGGGTTTGTGTTTTAGAATACCTTTTGGAAATTTTCAAGTTTATCTCTAAATTTTCGAACCACACAATTGAGTCAATAGAGTTAAAAAGTAAACCTAGGTACTGAATTGGTACAACTTAACCACTAGGTGGTATTAGCCCCTAAACCAAACATAATTTCAATAGAAGTCAAAATTACTTTGACAAAAGTCAAAATTGCTTTAACTGTAGGTCTAGCCATATGAAACCGTTAATCACCAGGAAACTGGCAGAATGAATCAATAGTCTTTTTCAACAAGCTTAAATCATCCACTGCCGAGTTTCCGTTCAATGCCTAAATTATCACGAGCAACCAGATCACGTCTTTCAACCGGGAATTCGTGAAATATTATTATGCTGCAAACCCAGCTGTGGCATTAAGGAAAATGGAACATGAAAAGATTGAACAACATCCACATTCCACATACAGCCAAAAGCTATGGTCCTATTGAGAGCAGGAAGGAAGTCAAACATCTTTCAAATCTTCAAGGTAGTTTTGAAATGCTAGTCTAGTGGCCGCAAAAACAATGAACCAAGAAATTCTTATTGCGGAAGTCTCCACGATGTTGCAGTTGAAGGATTAATGTTCCTTCGACTCAAAAAGGCCATCTGGACCTGCATATCATAAAAGATCAGTTTTTGTCAAATGAACGGAAAAGATAATGCATGAATCAATTTTTCAATCTCAAAAGAAACAAAAATCAAGGATTTATGAGATCAACACCACAGTGATAGGTTCAGAGCAAAAAGTGCTCCTTAATTACAAGTATTCTCCCACTCAGAAGAGAGTAACATTCAACGACACACTTGTCTTGGCAATCTCGGACAACTAAAACTATTAAACCAGGAAAACAAGTGATTGCAGATACACAAACACTGCTGGAAAACCAAGATCTTGCAAGCCCCTGGATAACTTATCACACTTGTTGAGCAAGTATAAAATTGATAGAAGTTCTGTCAGTTATAGGGAAATGCAAGTCCAATGAACTTGGATAACTAGAGTAAGAGATCAAGACACCAGATCCTTATGATGAAAGGTAGCTTTTATGATAAGTAATCGAACACTAATGCACAAATGCTCTACTATACCTCAGTAACAAATAGACAATGCATCAAATATACACTAATGAGTTCAGCGTAGAAAGTGCTCCTCAAGTAGAAGTATTCACCCACTTCCTCAGAAGAGAATAATGTTTACGGAAACACTAGTCTTGGCAATCTCAGATACCTAAACTATCGAACTACGAAAATGAGTGATTGCTGATACACAAAAATTATGCAGAACGAAGATACTGTAAAGCCCTATATAACTTATCACGCTGGTTGAGCAAGTGTAATTGACAGGAATTCTTTCAATAATAGGGTGAAGTCAGAGTAACCCCTTAAAAGAGTACAAACAAGAGTACTTCCAAAATTGGTACATTTGCTCAGAATGCTGTTTTGCGTAAACG
The DNA here is from genome assembly GCA_033065855.1 of Escallonia rubra. NCBI lineage: Eukaryota > Viridiplantae > Streptophyta > Magnoliopsida > Escalloniales > Escalloniaceae > Escallonia > Escallonia rubra. The sequence continues at coordinate 523,167 of JAVXUO010001548.1, forward strand.
TAATTGCAGAGCTCTATAAGGGTCTGACATGTGACAAGAACACACAAATACTTCCATAATTAAACTCATATTATCGAGGACATACAATTGTAACACTAGCATGAAATACCTGCAATAACACAAAAGTCAAACAATATAAGGGAAGTGCTTAATGCACACCTTTTATGCTTATCAACACCACATATGACACAATGGTATGTGTAATGTTAAACTTAACAATATATTGCCAACCACGTGCTATTCTTCCTATATGGTCCTGAACAACAAATGAGTGCCAGGTAGCAAATGGTTTGGTGCAAACATAAAAAGGTTTGCACGTCATACAAATGGTATTGTCGATCCATGTGACATGGATGCCAGGTTTGAAATGCAGAAACACTTCTCAGGAAAAGCAGGGTAAGGCTATGCCACAATGGTTGCAGTCCGCCCTTCATGTTTTTAAGCCATATTGCTTCGTTGTCTATCCTCTCACCTTGAAGTGACATAATTGCTGTTGTCTTCTACCTCCACCGAACTTGAGGACAACCCTTAGTTCTCTAATATCGAACATCAAGCATCCACGTTCCTCACCACAGCCCTTCTAATGTCCCAACGTTAGGCCAAGGGTGTCCTTCTTCAAAGTACAACCAACCACAAAATAAAATCTTGATTGTGGCAGAAAATAAAAAATTTCATCTGTTTCTCTGCCACATATACTGGAATACATAAAACACGTGATTATCATTCAAACAAGCATTAGTGATTGCAAGGGTTGTGCAGTAAGTCGGTAACAAATCAAACTGGCTTCTACACCTCCATCTTAAATTTATCCAGCAGAAAATATCAGCACGAGTGATTACAACAATTCACTAATCTAAATGTTCAGTATTGAAGGCATCCACACACTCCACTTCCTATAACCCTCGACGGTTGGCCACATTTTGTTTACATCAAGCAAGCACCATTGATACCACTGACTTTTATTTTTTATCTTCCACCTTCTGCAGTTTGTTACTCTTTTGTAAGTTCTCTGCTCGGGCACCAGATCCCCGAATCTTAGGTCCTATAAGTATATACGTGTTCTTATGAATGCTTAGTGAGTCAGATACATGAACAAAACTAACAGAGGAAAAGACAAAGGCAGATCTTTCTTTGACTGCCAAATACATAAGAAAAAGGACACCAAATCATGCAACCCGTATGCGACCCAACAGCTAGGATATTGAGCATCCAGACCCATCCTAAACAAGTCAGGAAATAACAAAAACAAAAGATTTAGCTTCAAGAAGAAATGTTCCATGTATTCCAGTGCCCCTCTGCTAGCCCAAGGCAAAGATCAAGCCCTGATGACTACTTATCCCTGCATCCCCTCCACCCTTCTAAGCACATCTAATGCTAGTTTTTCCAGCTTTACTACAATATGATGACAGCTTCTTAGAACATGATAATAGCTTCTACTCCCCGTATCATCTGGTTCACCTTACACACCACTCAAAATTACCCAAATTTTTTTTCCACCTTTTCACTTTTCTATCATTCTAATTATCTTCTTCTTTATAAACTTGCATCTTATATTGTTTCAAGTACGACAGCCTCAACCACAAGATATCAGGACACCAAAATGATGACAATTAAGCTCCCCTTGCTCAGCATACTACACTTAATCTAATTTTTTCAAAACACATGACCTATGGACATGTACATACGCATAATTTCATAACACATGCATACCCTCGTGCATTGTACAACACGGTTGATACTTCTCTGAGACATAATGGTCAAAGTCACTCATAAAAATAGTTCCCACTGCCGATCCCAACTCATTTGAGCCAGCTTAAAAAACAACCCCCCATGCTTAAGAATGTCACTCTGCATCTATACATCACATGCAGTTACATTTAAGGTCATACTTGCCCATGTTGGATTGTCATTATAAAAAGATCTACCCCATGTACTCCTTAGACCTAATAACCAAATGCTACGATATAATATGGCCTGGTTTCCACTAAAATTAGAAAGGCACCATCTCAAAACCATAAACTACAGCAATCAACTGTTAAACAAGCGTTAGAGAGAAAGCTTGTCCTTTCCAACACCAATTAAAAAATTGGCCACCAGGTAACCTTGTTACACAGGCTGTGTTTAGGTGTCCGCATCGAACATGTGTCTGAGTGTCGAACTCGCCTATTTCTGATATTATAGGACACTGGGACACAGATCCAAATTTGGACACACAGGGACACATGTAGAACATTTAACTCCAAATAAAACTTTATGTGAGATTGGTGCAAGCTACAAGGGTGGATATAGGTATTATAGAAATAGTAAGTATAAGATGATCTTGTCATGCTGTGTGGTGGAAAAGAAAAGGAGAACACATGAAGGTCATTTATGAAGACTCCCCCCCCCCCCCCCAATCCACCCCCACCACAACACACCCAGATCTAAACTCTACGTCTTCTCTTCTTCGACCTTCATTATCTACCATCATACATGACAACAAATTCGCAGAGATGCCTATCTAATCGGCAGTGTTGAGAGATATAAACCCCATATTGGGCATCAATCCCACATGGAGTAAATAACAAAAGATAATTCAATATAGAAGTCTTGCAGACCTCTCCTCTTATTGCCAATCGGTTTGAGTTGAATACTTTCACATGGTATTAGAGCCGATCGATCTAAGCCCAGTAGACAATTCGAAGATTAGTTCCTCACTATCACCCAATCAATTTCTCCACGCGCTAAGCCCACTCAAAGATCAGTCGAGCCACAGGTGATGGGGCGTATGAGAGATATAAATCCCATATCGGGTATCAATCCCACATCGGGTAAATAACAAAAAAATAGTTTTATATATAAACCTTGTAGGCCTCTCTTCTCATTGCCAATTGGTTTTGAGTTGGATGTTTTCACAGGCAACACGGCATGTCCCGTACGGATCTGAGATCGGTGTCCGCATCGTGTTGTGTCGTGTCGACAACAGTACTTTTGCCCCAAGGTGTCGAGTCCGTGTAACATAGCCTATAAAAGATCCCCTAATAGATCAAATATGTAACTGTAATCAAATGATAATACGAGTCTCCTGCTCACTAGACTTCCTATAACGCTGAATCCATTGCATGATTCTGACCAACTGGCTGCTTTTATTGCTTCTCAACCTAACTTTAGCACAGTTTCTCAAGCACAGCAAGAAATAACGGATATTAAGTAGTAACATAAAGAAAAAAAAACTCTTCTAGATTCTTAGGCCACATACAGTAGCGGAGGCAGCGGGGGGCGCGTGCCCACCTGCTGCCTTCTTCTCTCCCGTTTACTGTTTAGGGTACACCGGAAATGGTGCCCTTGCCGCCGACATGGATGAAACCGCCAAATCTGAAATGAAGGTGGAAGAAGGAAGAAGAGAAGGCACAATAGATGTGGTCCATGGTGGTCGATGGTGATACCGACATATAACACCAATCATTACCGTGAAGCGGCCTTGGTTCATCAGAATGGTGGAAAGTGGGCTGCCTTGCCTTCTGTTCTGTGTGATTACGAAAAGAGAAAATTTCCTTTCTTGTCTAATCCAGAAAGGTGAAGGGAGAAGGGAGGGAGGGAGAGAAAGAGATGGAAAACAAGGGGCAGGCTGATGGTTTTGAGGTGATAGCTCAGGTTCTTTTAGGGATGGATTTTGATTCATGCATTAATTTAATTAACGGTCAAGATTTTCTGAAAGAGCTCCATTTTTTAATTATGTTTCTAATATATGATGTTACGGTAAATGAACACAAAAAAGGAAAATTTTACTGGAAAAATGTATGTGATGTTTGCTGAAACGGCTAAAAAAATACGATACTTTTATAAATTACACTTTAATTAGGGTTCACATAAAAGACACATAAAAAGAACGACACTCAATTAAATGTCCTAGACGGCCTTTATACTATAGTTTGTTGTAGTGAACGCAACTCCAATCTTTTTCTCTTTATTCATCTCAATCTTTGTTTCTCTTATTCTTAATATAACTATCTTGTTAGGTGTTGGGTTTTGTATATTGTAAATGAAAATAACTTATTGCGGAGTATAAGATTGTCCCTTTATTTCTTTGTTCTTTCATACCTGTAGACATATCATGTGTTCGACAAAATGTAGGATACAAAAATTAGGAAGTCTATTTTGATCTAGTAAATGCAGTTATTTCTAATTTGAAATTAAATTGGCACACACAAATCTTTGGGTTAACTTGCCCTTGGATTTACCAAGGTCAGAAGCGAATGTATGAATTTGTTACTTATAAAATTGTGGATGATTCACTCATGCCCTTTTGACCTACGGTGGTTTGAGTTGTTTGTTTCTTGGGTTAATACATTGTCACAATATTTAGGCTTAGAATTTTTTTCTTCTTTGTTAATTAAGTGCCCACCCCGTGTATAGTTTCTGGCTCCGCCATTGGCCACATGCAGTTATCAGTTGTCAGGATGATGCTCTGAAACACGGGGAGAACACCACATAATGTTGCCTGTTTCTAAATTATCAGCATTGCATAAAACACATGACGATGTATGAAACTGTTATACAATACACGACGACAGAATAAACAGCATACCCCAAGGAAATTCCTTGTTACGGATGTGCAGGTATGGGTACGGCTGCAAAAAAAAAAATTATGAAAAAACATATGAGAAACCATAAAAGGAGAATAAGTACTAGTTTTATCACAACAAGAGGTGAATGCCCTGTACAACTTTAGTTGCACAAAAGGCAAAGATAAAACGCGCATATGTTGAGAAGACTCAATGGATAGAGTAAGATATCACAACAAATCTTACAGGGGGCGGGTCAAAATGGTGATGACCCTTTGATAGCTGATAAACTGCCAAAACAGTGCACGTAACTATCCCGGCATAAGTAATCTTCTCCCACTTTGCCGCTTCAGCTGCACGTATACAAGATCGACCATTCAACATAGCATTCTTTTTCTTATCTTCATCAAATCAACTCATACAGCACAATAAATCATCCACACAACCGCATAAGGGAAAATGAAAACCCCAGAAGTAGACATATACGCAATCTGAACATAAATACAAACCCCAGACAAGGTCAATAATAAATGAATTGTTGTTACCAAAGACTGATTAAAGAGAAATTATTGATATACGAGCAGATACAAAAAGAGGAGGATTTGAGAATCATACAGGCGTCGTCGTGACGGGCGGCAGAAGCAAATGTACGCTTGGAAGCTGGGGCTCCACGGGCTGATGCGCTACCACCACGAAGGGCGGTTCGCAGGCCGGATCTCACCATCGCCGTCGCCATTTTCGATCGCTACCAAAACTGTTAATCGACTTTTGAGACCAATTTTTGTGTGCTGGTGAAGACTATAGAACAAGTTCGCACGTGTAAAGAAAGTCGGGGTTTGACACGTATGAAGGCAAATGGTGTACAAATAATTAACTGCTCATAAAATCTTTATTTTTGCATCAAATATTCTGGAATTTTAATTTTGCCTCCTAATTTCTTAAAATTTCAAATTAATGCTTAAAAACACTAAACGACCTCGAGACATCACATTAATTATTGTTCAAACAGGGAGGCAAAAAGGTCATTTTGGCAAAAAAAATCATTTTTCTTCTAATTTCACTGTGATACTTAAGAAAATCAATGACTATCACTTACATGAGAATTTTTTACATACACAAGCTGTAATACTTCATACTTGGCGGGTGTCTCCTGAACCCAACAGGTAGAGATGTCAAAAGGGTCGGGCGGCCCTAAAACGGCCATAAATGGTGAACAATGCGGCCCTGGTCCATAGGGCCAGGACCAAGCCGTAAATTTTTTTCAAAAAAGCCCGGCTCAGCCCTGCCCCAAAAAGGCCCGAGTCAGGCCCGGCCCCCTTTTCGGCCTTATTCTGACCCTGTCATTTGGCCTTAAATCTGGCCCTAAATCATTTTGAGTTACTTTTTTTTCTTTCCCCTTTTTTCTCGTTCCTCATTCTCTCTCTTTGTCATATTTTTCTCTTTTTATTTAACTTTTTGGACATGCACATTTCTTTTCAACTCATGATGATGGTTCCTACTTCTTTATCTACTTTTACTTGCAATCCTCCACTGTATTAGTTTCATGAAATTATGAAGAGAAAATATATGTTTGTTTGTCAAGAAACTAGAAACAACACAATTTAGGCAATGAAAATGGAGAACATAACTCCAGAAAGCACGAAAAAATTCATGATAAAAGTGGTCTAATGATGCATGCTTCAATGAGATACCTAATTTTACGTAAAATGCAAAGCTAGAAGTATGTTTAAGTGAAATTTTTTAGAGATATGGTGAAACTGGTAATGGCATGTGGTGGGTGATGGGTGTTGGTAATGGCGACGTTGTGAAGGTGGTGGTCGGTACGTTCCTGGTAAATCGTTAACGGTGGTGTGTATGATGGCGGAGGTGGTGGGTACCTTGTTGTTTGACTGTTTGTAATAGTGGTGGTGGTCATGGTAACTGGTGGGTGGTGATGAAACAATGAGGGGTTACATTCAATTATCTACGTTTAGAGAGAAATTTCAGAGACAGACATCAGCAGTCATATCCAAGATCGAGTTCGCAAAAAAAATTTGACTTGTAAATTGAAAACATACGTTTGCTCTGGTGAAAGACTGTAAAGAATTGAGAATGAAATGAAAAGAATTGGGAATGAAATGTTGGAAATGCAATACAAAACAGGAATTAAAAAAAAAAACATAGGCCTGGGCCCGGCCCTAAAGTTAGGGCCTAGGGCTTAGGCCTAGACAGGGCATCCGTTTCCTAGCTTTGGGCTTGGCCCGGTTTCTAAGGCCCAAACCCTAAATGGCCAGGCCCATTTTTTGGCCCTCTGGGCCCGGCCCTTTGACACCTCTACCAACAGGTATTGACACATCATCTTTTTAGGTGATTTGACATTGGAAACCAAATTTGATAAGTCATAAACACATTCACACATCACACCATCAAAATTTTATAAACTAAAAAACCAACCTCTAAAGTTTAGGAGCATGTAAAATCGATCTAACTTAAACTTTTACTAGAAATCCTCGTACATGACGTTCCTAACCAAAGTAGGAAGTAGCTCAAGGAAACTCGTACCAGAGGTTTTTAAAGTTGTTAAGTGTAGTAACTGCTAAGTGACAGTGTTTGTGCGCCAGAGTTTAAAGAGATACAATATAGAAAAAAAGAGTTTCTCTTAACCCTTATGTAATTGCCCTTTCAGAGTGAATAACATGTCCTTGTTTTCATTACTTGGTTTGCTATTTTTTTTTTTTTGCATTATTATATTCTCGACGTTGATGAGTGTTTGATTATAGGCTTTAGCCGATTCAGAAGAAAGAATGACGTCTAAGCTATGTATATAACATAACGATTGCAAAGAGCATACAATTTATATTTTGTGAAGTCGTGGATTTATTCCTGCTGTAATCGTCTTTAAGCCATAAGGCTGCTCTGCTAAACTTCTATAACTGTTTTTATTACCAATGGTATTCTCTTATTACCAAAAAAAATTATATATGTCAAGTTGTAGAAAAGCTTGAATATCGAAGAAAAACAGGAGAAGCATGGCATAAACGAGCTCAAAGACTAACTGCGACACAAATGTAATTAACATTATGCTTTGATAATACAATGCAGGAATAACGTATACATAATACGAGGTTGCTAACATAAATTACAGTTTAGTAATATACTAATGTTTGCTAATATTTCATTATATTTTTTCGTATGTCAAGATCAAAATAGACAAAAATACTAGGTGTTTAATCTAAATTTAACGGACGTTCAAATAATTGGATACTGACTCTTAATTAGTAAATAGAGCATCAATCAAGACGTGTAAAGGAGTACAAGATCGAAAAGAATGTATTGGATGGATGGCCGAGCCTTTGGCTATATAAAGTCAAGACCGAAGTGCTAAAATTGAAATCTTCAAGCGTTTTGCCCTCATGACCTTATAATATAAGACCAAGGCTCTGTTTGACAATATATATATATTTTTTCAGTTTCCAAAAAAAAAAAAAACTAAAGAGTAGTTAAAATTTTTTTTTACAAAAACAAGTGGGTGTTTAATAACCAAGTTTTTTTTTTGAGTTTTTTTTTTTGCTAATTACATCAATGTCCCTGAGGTTATGGGATAATTACAGTCAATGACACTAGGTTTGAAAATGTAACATACCGTGACCAAACAGGTTAAAAAAGTAACACTTGTATCTATCCGTCAGGATTCCGTCCAAAAAATATAATTTTCATCATTACGTATTTTAAAAATGACAATACTGCCCTTGTACAGTTTATCATGAATAATTTTATTAATTTTCAAATTAGGATATCAAACCCTAATTTTTAAAATTAGGGTTTTGAAACCCTAATTTGAAATTTAGGCTTTTCAAACCCTAAAATTAGGAAGATTTCAAATCCTAATTTGAAAATTAGGGTTTTGAAACCCATTAAATTAAGGTTTCAAAACCCTAATTTTCAAATTAAGGTTTCAAAACCCTAATTTTCAAATTAGGATTTCTCTCTCCAAACTTCTTCTCCAATTTGAAATTAGCGAAGTAGTGGCCACATCGCAAGAAGGCAACCAGTGGTGCCGACTCGCGATGAAAGGGGTGCCGTTGTCCTTGGCATATCGCAGTGCAGGGCAGCTGGCGACGTAGGATTTTGGCTTTGGAGATTGGGGTTTTGCCAATGCGTCGCAGGCGGTGGCAGATTAATCCCACCGACTGAGTAAGATTTCAGAGGGCGGGGGGTGAGAGAAGGGCCACGATTGGGTGAGGGGAGTTAAGAGGCCGCGATATCGGGGGAAGTGACGGTAGTGGCTGTTTCAGATCGGGAAGGAGAGAGAACGCCGGGATGTCTTGCCGGTTGCCTATGACAAGGACCACCAACCTTTGCTCAGATGGTGTGGATGTGTTCAATGAAACAACCATGGTGTTCGATGAACGTTGGGATGTCTTTGGCAGGCTCCCTCGATTCTTTGATCGCGAAGGTGCCATGGTGGTGATCGCGGCAATGGCTCGTGATGAAAGCGTGGGGGTGCCACGGCGGTGTGGTGGTGGTGGTGGAGAAATTAAAGATGGTGGTGAGGCAGTGAAGCCCCCCCCCCCCCCCCCCCCCACCCCACCCACTCAAAACCAAGTTTGATTTTCTGTTTTAGATGAAGTAATAAATGGCATTAGAAAAACAATAAGGTTCAAACTTAGAGGCAATAAAGTCTTTTCTTTAAAACCGTTAGGATTTTTTAGATTCTATTTGGTCAACGGACATAGGTGTAATTTGTCCAAACTATTGTCATTGCCTGTAATTATCCCAAACCTCAGGGACATATGTGTAATTAGCCCTTTTTTGTGTGTTTGATTATCCAGTTTTTATTTTGAATTTTTTTTATGTGGTGGTTTGCGGTGGCGGTGGTCGCCGAAGCTGGCCCCCGGCAGTCGCCGGGGTTGGGCGGTGGCTGCCGACGGTGGGAGGGTGGTGGTGGTCTAAAAAAAACCGAAACTCATTTTTGGAATTTTCAAAACAACCTTGGTTTAAAAACTAATTTTTTTAACTGAAGAAAAAAAAAACGAAAAACTGGTTACTAAACGCGTTTATTTTTTCTAATTTCCAAAACTAGAAAATAAAATCCTGTCAAACGGGGCCTTAGTGTACAATCAAACCTCAAGAAAAGTATAACCCGGTTCAACCACCGGACGAACCCATAATTCATTGTATTTCATTCATTAGTTAACAATCAGTCGATCATTGCATCTTGTTATTGACGTATTTCCCTTAGGGAAAGACATACTTTCGCACCCACTAGCATAGTAACAAATTTGGTATTTGGGAACTATTCGGTACGTGGCAATAATTCGGAATTCGGGAATTATTTGGAGAACTTCACTATTGAATCGATAATAATACGGTGAAATAACAAAATTTGTATCGTAAATCGGGAATAATTCAGTAATTAATCGTTCAGGTTATAATGATTTTAAGTAGTGGGCCACTAGTTTCCCCCACAAAGGATGGTTTGCCAAAATAAAGGTGGAAGAGCCCAGCCCAGGAAAGGAAGACAAAATATTCTTTTTGATGGACAGTGTGTTTGACGATTAAATCAGCAGCTCCACTAGTGGGATATATGTTGCACTTTCATGTTCCGGTTCACACTCCATAAGATCCCTGCAGTCCAAAAACAGAGGTGTGCAAGGGTGTGCCAAAAAAAATATATATATATATATATATATATATATATATATATATATATATATATGGGCGCTGATCCGTTGATAGCGTTAGCAAAATAGGATAAGTTGCAAACGCGATCTGGCCGTCCATCCCGAAAGATGGACGGCCCAGCTCTTTTTCGTTTTTTTTAAGTCCGTCCGCTACATTATGTAGCGGATAATTTTTTGACAAAAATACCCTTTGTGCCCATCTGCTACATTATGTAGCGGACTATCGAGACTACTGTTCTGACTTTTTTTTAAATCTGTCAGCTACATTATGTCGCGTACAATTTTCTTATTATAATATCCTCAATTTCCATCCGCTACATTATGTAGCGGACGTATTTTTTCTCTTTCTCTTTCTTTTCCTCATTTAATGTTCTGACGGTTTCCTTTCTCTCTCCTCTCTCTCATCATTTTTTCTCTTTCTCTCTCTCCTTTCTCTAATTAACTTTCTCTCTCTCTCTCTCTCTCTTTCTCTTGTTTGTAGATCATTGTTTTGATCGAGCGGCAACCGATTTCTACTCTTTCCTCATCTTAATTTTGACAAACGTGGGCAAGATTTCCAGATCAGCATATAATCGTAATTCAGAGCTTCAGCAGTTTGTGCCGCACTGAAGTTCTTCAGAAGGGTATAAGTTCCAGCCGCCACAAAATACACAGCATCAGACGCATGCAGTCTAGCGTAAGAAGCTGGGTAAAAGTACAGACGGACAAACTTGCGTCCAGACCAAAGCAAACTTTGACCCAATATCCGTGGTCCATTTCCGACCATCAGTATTGGTAGAATCCCCAGAACCCCCAGAGTCCAAGAAAATCTTATTAGTGGCAACAAAGTCAGCAGCCGAACTTAACCCAATCACAAAAGCCAACAACAAAAACGACGACGACGCCGAACTTAACCCCTTCACCGTAGTGGGAGTACCGGAGCATTATGGAGAGAGAGAGAAGTTAAGCCGGCAGATCTGGAGGATCAGCCTTCTGCCACGAGCTCTTCTCTGACGGCAATGGCGGCATCCTCGTCGCGGCCGACGAGCTCCTCTGACTGCAATGGCGCCATCCTCGTCTCGAGCGCGGAGCTGCACATGAAGCAGGCGCGTGGCGGGGGCGCGTCTTCGTGGGTGCGTTGGTTATGGTGGTCGGAGCTCGGGGAAGAGGCGAACGCATCTACTGCAGCGACGCCGGAGTAGAGCTCGGCCGTGATGTGGGCTGTTGTCATTACTGCAAGGAGGATGGACAGGGGAGAGAGAGAGAGGAGAAGAAGAAGAAGAAGGGAGGGAGATGAGAGAGAAAGAGTCAGACATTAATGAGAGAGAGAGAGAACAATTAAACATGTCAGGAGAGAGGAGAGAGAAAGGGTCAGAAAATTGTCCGCTACATTATGTAGCGGACAATTAATCAGACAAAAGAGAGAGAAATGGTCAGAAAATTAATCAGAGAAAGGGTCAGAAAAAAAGTACGGGCTTTGTCCGCTACATAATGTAGCGGATGGGCACAAAGGGTATTTTTGTCAAAAAATTGTCCGCTACATAATGTAGCGGACGGACTTAAAAAAAACACAAAAAAAAAGATCTGGGCCGTCCATCTTTCGGGATGGACGGCCAGATCGCGCTAGCAACTTCTCATATTTTGCTAACGCTCTCAACGGATCAGCTCCATATATATATATATATATATATATATATATATATATATATGTTGCACTTTCATGGGATATATGTTGCACTTTTATGGCTAAATCCTTCGTGGAAAGCAGGGGTGTGCAAAAAAAAAATATATATAGATATATATATATATATATATATATATATATATATATATATATATATATCACATGGAGCAGTTGTGGAAGTAATATTAGATCTTATATTGTTGGTCGTGAGTCCCGATCGTAGAGAAAAATCATTCAAAATGAGGATGATTATACGTATGGGATAGAGATCACATTGTAGAAAAAAGTATTGACCCGGTTTCCCTCGCCATGTGACATCATAGGAGACCGAAGTTATAAAACGACATGATGAGTTTGTGCTTGGTAGTTTGGGGTTTGATAGTGCCTCATGAAGTCTAGCTTGGTGGCAAAGAAACCTCCCTCGCCTCCTTTTTAGCAAAAACTATGGAGTTACATCGACAATGATCTTTTTTTTTTTTTTTTTGGTAAAAGGTCCCAAGTATTATTTCAAGTAAGCCATATGTACATAATACGAAATTTTGTTCTCCTCTGTACTCCTCATTCCATTCTCCCTCCCCAGTTATCTACTACCATACAAACAAGTACAAACTGATTACAAAAGAATTTGCCTATCTATTTCCCAAGCCTCACACAATGCAATGTTTATCAAGCTTGCAGGGGCTTTCCTCCAATTGTACACCCTATGCTTGACCCATTGTTGGATCACCAACATACACCCTTGAACTGAAGCTGCTTGTTTCTTGAATATCCGATTGTTCCTTTCTTGCCAAAGACCATAAACAACTAGGGCCAATACCACTTTACACAGTCTAGCCTTGAAGCTTTTACCTCTGAAATGATGGCATGCATACTACAATGCTTGTTGCCATGATACAAAGCTGCCATTTACTTGCAGTTTCCTCAAGATCAGCTCCCATAGCTCTTTTGAATAAGAGCATTGCACCAATAAATGATTTAAGGTTTCAGGTTGAGCATGACAAAGCTCACAAGTCTCCTCCTGTATCATATTCCAAGCCTTCAACTTAGCTTTAGTTCTTAGCCCCTGATGACATATCATCCACAGTAGCATTGAGCATTAGGAATGTGACTAGGGAACCACAAGAGTTTCCACCAGGTAACTACATCACATTTTGTCCTAATACCTTCATATGCAGACTTTATAGTGAATTGCCCACTAGTGTTTAGAGTCCAGATGATTTCATCTTGGTTTAGGACATTTGGTCTTGGAAAGCTTTCAAGTGCAGAGTTCAGATCATTCAAGGCATGTGATCTGAGTGTAGGTAATCTCCAAGCACCATTGTGTATAATTTCTTGGACCTTTGCTTCCATTTTCAATCTAGCATCATACATAATCCTCTGTCCATACACTTCAGTCACCACCCCAATTGGATGCCACCTGTCCAACCATAACCAGGTTTTTTCCCCATTGCCTACTTTATGTCTTACAAATTGCTTGAAAAGTTCTCTGAGTTTGACCATTTTACACCAAGACCATGATAATATTGTGGGGGGGCTTAAAGGTCCATAAGTGTCTGCCTTTGATAATAAAGATATGGCACCATTTAACCCATAATGTGTCCTTCTTGTGTGCCGGGTCCCATAAATGCTTACAAATAGCAGCTTTGTTCCACTGATCTAGTTTTTTGAGTCCTAGACCTCCGTCATTCTTAGGTAAACAAACATTACTCCAGGCCACTTTTGCTCCAGTACACCTAATATCATCTTCATGCCATATGAAGGCCCTTATTTTACTTTAAATCTGCTTAATAATCTTCTTTGGTAGTATAAAAATACTACACCAATAGATTTGCATGCTCAATAAAATAGACATTGCAAGTTGCACTCTTCCAGCATATGACAGGTACTTTGTAGACCATGAAGATATTCTCTTTGTTATCTTCTTTACCAGATCTTACTTGTTTGTTATGCAGTATCACATCTATACTGATGCAGAACAGGAAGGAGAGATCTACTTACAAGCAAGGAACACCCTAAGAAGACTAAAATGAAAGGGCATTACTAGGAGACCAGTAACCTAGGTGTGTTTTGTTTACTTTCAGTTCATCTCAGCTGGATTATTGATTGTTGAAAATGACAGCGGAGGCTCTTTAAAACAGCTTGAGAGTGAGAGTCAATAACTACAGCTTGTACGACGATAAGTTTGTCAACTGCAGCTATAGAAAAGTGGATATTAGTGTTGTTTAGTCTCAGATTTAGTCGATAGTAGCTGTTAGGAGAGCTTTAAATTACACAATAATTTATGCAGCAGCAACTAAAAGTTAGTCAACGTTAGTGTCTACAACTGCACTTCCAATTTTTCTTTTCCTCTATAAAAGGGAAGTTCAATCTTGTAATGAAGGCTGCTTTTAAATGTTAACAAAGTATCTCAGTTTGCTGAAGCAACTATCTGCCTCTCTTTTCTTTTAAGATTGAGTTGTGGGTGTTCAAGCTAGTTTCTTAGCTTGATTTAGCTCTCTGGTTCTCCTTCTCACTTGATATGTCCTTCATTTGCAATCTGATATCAATAACACATATCGCAAAAGACATTCAAGATTGAACTAGGTCACTCCGCCAAGCGCCATCTCATCCAAGTTAATATCACTTCCCTTACTGAAACCTTCTTTTTTTTTTGTGATAAACGAGAGAGTGACATTGATAATGTAAAGTTACAAGATTTTCACTGAGTCATTCTGGCTTTACAAGTGTAGCAAGAAAAGTAAATACAGAAGTCATGACAATTCATGACTATTATAATAATATTATTACACAAAACAAACTAACCCATCAACCTATCAATCTATGAAAGGCCGGTGATCCAAACAAAGAAATCATCGTCACTGCAAATCCATTTCCTTCAAAAACAAACTACAGCTTTCAGTCCTTCACAGAGGTCGCAATGCAGAGTGACAATGCAAATACTAACTCTCCTCCGTAAAAAGGTAGATTCCTGGGGAGAAAACAGTGACAAGTACATCATCCTAAAACATTTGCATGTGCGGGAGATTTCTTCTACTTGTATTTCTATCCATCAGAAGACAATAGACTCCAAATCCCAAAGGGCATTTCTTATTTGTCTGACAAAAGAATCACCAGAATGTTGTCACATACAGTCCGATTCTTGATTTCATGCGTACTCATGGCTGGCAGGTGTAGAGAAGAAGTTCCTTCTCTTTTGACCAAGATGGAATGAAACACACTCATCATCCTCGATAACACGTCACTCCTTAAGCCCTTCCCTAGTACAAAGGTTGTCATGACAAAGCCAAAATAAGATGGAGTGCATGGAAATATTGCAAGAAAATCACCCACATCCGGAGTTAGCATAAGAGGCCTCAATCAATGCAAATACTCTGGCATTTTCTGAATGATATGAGACAGATTATCATAGGGCCAAACGTGTACTGAGATTCCACTCCGATGTGTTGTAGCCATTTCCAGTAATGCATAAACTATGAGATTAAGAACCTTCCTCCATTTTCATGAGCCAGTAGAACTTAATCATTTGAATTTCTGCTTCACAAAAGGAGTTGAAACCTATATTACCGAAGGCACAGCCAGATTTAATCGGAATGCAAGCAAGATGTTCCTCGGTGCAATGATAAGATATTATGTTCATACTACTAATACTGACAGCAAACAGCATGAAACTGCATATGGAAAGATGCACATGTATTTACTGTTCTCCAACTCTGAAAGATTATACTTCTAGAAAACCCAGACAATTGCATATGAGCCAAATACGACCTTTTAAAACTGAGACCACTCCTGTACGAGGTATCACAGCTACCTTCAAACTATTACAAAATGAAATTTGAGAACAGCTGAGTCCTCAAACAGTTATTATTGTAAATTAGGTTCTCTAACAATTAATCGGTTCCAATGTCATCTCTCCACCATCAAATGTAATAAAGTACCAAGTCCCATGCATAATTAGTCACATTCACTAATGATTTATCAATGAAAGCATTAGATTATGATAAATGGTTAGAGGTACACTTATAGCTTTTGGTGACAAGAAAACAGAAAATGTGTCTTCAATGACTAGGTCACCAGAAATGAATACTGACGTCAAAATATATGCATTAGTAACATGCAAGGAGACGTGTACATAACAAAACTCTGAAAGCAAAATTTGAGTTCTAAAGGTAAGGAGATGTGTTCATCGCAAAAACTATACTTCCAATAAATTTACGCAGGATAGTAAGTTAAGCAGGCAACATAACACGGTAGCGGGAGCTAAATCTAAATCAAGCAAACCGATTATCTCGCATCCACTCTTTGCCATGACCCATGTTATAGAAACTTCAAAAGGAACCTTAACTTACTGAGAACCTAGTAAGGCCAAGAGCAATAACACGAAGGAAGATGGAAAAGGTCAACAAAAAGAAAAAAAGACCTATATAGACATAAAAGAGATTGGAAATGATAGCAACAGGAAAGAATGTAAAAATGGCGAGGAAGAAATATATTCAGGCCTTAAAATTGAAGGAGATAGTGAAACGGGTATTCTTCCATGTAATGGTAATTTGAAACTTCAGAAAGTGCTAACCAATTAGGGACTCTGAAGCAAAGAAGTGAAAGTAAGATGAGAAGGTGCTGCAGCTTATAAAGTACATATATCTATGGCATGTAAAAGTTGGTGGTTAGGAACATTCCAAAACAAACCTATATACATAAACATCAATTTTAACGATTTCCATGTCTTTTTACCCAGAGCACTGCTTACTTGAGTCCGGTCCAGGTCATATATATTGGCCTAATCCCATCTTTTACGATTGTCAAGATCTTCAAAATTATGGAGTCCTGATGACCTCAAAAGAGTTCATTGATCCAAATGAGTAACTACTCCAAAGTCCGGTTGTTTGGTTTATTGAGCATACTCCGCACATTTTCGCTACCACTATGAACGGATATTGACTTCCTTACCCTTATATAACTCGGAGGGATGAGAGTCTCGTTGGGGTCCATCACAATTTTCTTCATTTTATTTTATATGGGATGCTCGACAGTGCAAAAATCATCTGTCCAATGAATGAGGTGGCTTCTCCATCTCTAGCTCTTCTATTGCTGATTTGGATTTCTTCTTTGAGAATCTTAGTTATATCTCTAAAAGGCACTCAGACAATATTTGATGCTACAATCATTAAAGCATGCAATAGAATATAAAGTCAATTGACATGTGCTTTATCGGATCATCGAATAGACGAATAGCACTCGGAGGAGGAAAGGAATGATTTATTAATCCTTGAAATAAACTCAGACTCAGAGTTCTTATCCATGGTTTCAACCATGGAAAGAAAACATACCGACGACCAACAGAAACTGATAAAACAACAGAAAGAAAGTCAGACTGACTGGCTAATAAGCCAAGAGCTTGATGGACCAACCAACAACATCAACCAAAATTCAGATCTCGTAACAACAACTAAGACGAACCCTCCTCCAACGACTAATTCAGTAGCAGCACAGCTATCAAGGATGAACACCAGCATCCATCTCAGCTGTTGTTGCAACATTCAAATCTATAGCTCCAGCATAGTTTGTCGAAGAAAGTGGTGCTGAAATAGAACCCCCGGCCAAGCACCTCGCAACCTGCATATCTACTACCTTCTTCTGAAGTCCTTCCCAAAGCACCTGCAATTTCATCAGCTGATCTAGGTTGAGCTCCTCAATTGGTGCATCAAACCAGAACTTCCTCTGTCTCTCCATTTGCATCTGCTTCAGCTCCTCGCCTCGTTTTTCCTCTGCTTCCAGTTGGTCACGGAGATAATTTAAGCGCTGGTTGAGGGCAGACAGATTAGCCCCATGCGAATCCTGGTTGTCATAATGGGGCATTGGGTATCGGTTAGAGAACCTGTTTGTTATTGTGTCAACACTAGGGTGGCCAAAAGAGAAGGCCTTTCCACCAGGTGAGAACAGAATTATAGCAACTTCTGCACCAGTTAAAGTACAAAGCTCACTGGCCTTCTTGAACAGGCTAGCACGGCGCTTTGAGAAGGAAGCCTGGCGAGCATTTTTTGTTGAAAACCTCTTCATTTGGATATTTTTGCGACGAATGCTCACTCACTTCATCAAAAAGACACAGAAGGCTGATTGTCTTGAATGGGTTTGAGACGTTCTCAGGAGATCGTCCGTGATTTAAAGGCCAGGGGGCACTTTTTATTTGGTAAGTAATAATGCCTTACAAGATCATGAGAATCCTACTGCACTAATATAAATCTAATAACATTATGAACAATAAATTGTTCTGTTGGCACAACTCAGCTCTAGTGAGTTTGCAGAAAAGGAGTTGGCTTAAATTAACAGACTACTAGTACTTCTGTGATATGTCCGTGGACATAGGCGCGTGGTAGAGATTCTAAACGCTGAATAAGGAAGACAGAGCAGAATGACAAAACAAGAATCCTAATACATGTAGTTGGCACAACAGTAGAAAGACTTAGGAGATTTTGTAAATCTAAAGGCAGCAGTGCCACCTCCAGCGATCATTTATATCGAAATCTTCAAATTTCTTATTTGGTATAGCCTGCTGGTACTTATGAGCAAAATTGCTAGGAGGTCATAGTGCGCACGATAGAAGATTTAGAATGGTAAGTGAGAAAAGGCTCTTGACAGAGCATAATGGTGAAACAGGACTCCTATGAGGGTAACTGCGAGAAGGCTTTGTCCAGTTCAGATGTGTTAAAGTATACAAGTTGAACAGCAAACCCCCCCCCCCCCCAGGCAGATTCACTACTAAGTAATGCCCCCAAAATTAGGCAATAAATGTTTTTACATTCCTCAATTATATGTAATTAAATTAACGTGAAGAGACCAAAGAAAAACTGAGCCTACAATCTGAAATGTTGGAAAGGGAGAACTAGGAATAAAGTTTGTGTATAAGAATGAAACTTTTTGCAACCCTGCCATTTAAATGGGCTTAGGGACTGAATTTCATAAACAATTAGGTTTCCTTTTCTCGGAGTTTTTATCACTATTCTGTTGATCTATGGATGCTTAGAAAATGAGAATGTGCACCTAAACTGACAATTAATACCAATATGTCACTTATATTAGTTACTATACAACCCTAACTTGGAAATATTTCTGAATACACACACTCCAAAAAATGGCACTCTGTTGCAACACCTAAGTTGGCAATCTGAGAAACATTTTCAGTTTCATCTCTCAAATATGTTTAAACAAAAGAAGTAAATAAAAATTTAGTATGTTGCAATCCAATTACCAAAAAGGTAAAGTACCCAAAATAAAGATTAGATAAAGTCCATAGGTTATGATAATCAATTATCGCTTCCTACATAATAAATCCCATAACGTGAATTAAAAAATTGAGAAACCGAACAATGTTGTATTGTTAACTTAAAGGACCCTCTTAGTAATCATCATCATTACCATCTAAGCCTTTGTCCCAAACTAGTGTGGGTCAGACACTCACATATGAATCCTTTCCTTCCATTATCCCTATTAAAGCACATGTTCTCTCATAAATTCCTTGCAATCAAGTCTTTTCTCATTACTTATGCACATGCTATCCTGTTCAACCCCTACCTCGTCTAATCCCATCAACTTGGTACAAATCACTTCGTCTTCGAAGGGCTCCGTCGGATAAGACCAAACCATATCAAGTAACATTCCCTCATCCTTTACTCAATTTTTTAAGGAAATCCTCATTTCTTATTCTATCCCTCCATGTGTGGCCGCACATCAACCTAAGGATTCACATTTACTCGATGCTCATCTTATGTGTATGACATTTCTTAGTTTTCCAACATTCTTAACCATACACAATCATAGCCTCGATGTCGCCAACATAAAATTCTCCTTTCAAGTTCGGATGTTATTAGGACCATACAACACCCCATAAGCAAACCTCCATTGTGGCCAACCTGCTCTTATCCTGTAGGCAACATCCTCGCCAAGCCCTTCCTCCTTGTGCATTATTGGTCCAAGATACCTAAAGATATCCTTTTTTAGTTACTTGCTGCCCATCCATAATTACTTCCTCCCAGGACCTCCTCCTAGTTCTATTAAGATTGCATTGCAAGTACTCCGTCTTAATTCTGCTTACCCTAAAGCCTTTGGATTCTAAAGTACTTCTCCATAACTTTACTCTAGCCTCACTGTCTAAAACTATATCATCCCTAAATAACATGCACCATGGGACCTCATCTTGAATATTCTTCGTAAGCTCTCATCTATAACAAAATAAAATGATATGGGCTCAACGCTGACCCTTGGTGAAGTCCCATTGTGATTCAAAACTCACTAGTGGTTGCTCCGCTCTATATGTCCTTAATAACATCAGCATACTTGGTAGGCACTCCTTTCATTTCAATAATACGATCTATATAAGTCTACCCCATCTACTGCATCATAGACTTAGGTGGTGTACTGCATTCGCATCCTAGTTCTTCTAAAGCAATCCGCAATGTTAGTATAATAGCTTGAGCATGGGCTAGCTGCGACCTAAACTGCAATTGGAGTAACAATTCAAAAAGCTTAGTAATACGAATCAATTCCAACAAAGCAGAACTACGGAAATATATAAAATACTACTTCAACTCTAAGCAATCTTGACTTATACATAGAGAAAGACAACTCTAAGTATCAATTAGTATAAGTAATAAGCATAAGCAAAAACCGTAAATAAATTTTGGCGTGCTAACCACAGAAGCAAAACTTAAGTCTGTAAAAAACTAAAATAAGTATATGAGCATGTGAAATTATGTTAAAGGCAATCAGGTTATGATTAGTTCTTTTCTTTTTCTCCTATAATGGAAGCAAGTTCATACCTTTGCTTGAAACAAGCTACCACAAGGTCTCCTAAGGGAGAACAGGACAAGCTTTAGGCCACTACGGGAAATAACTATTTCAGCTGCAAATTAGATACATAAAGCATGTCTGAAGAATCAACAGGATATAATTGCTCACTCCCCAGCAGAAGTTCATAACTTGCAAGAAATTCAAACTACACACCTGCCTGTCTCAGTTGACGAATCTGTCGGCAAGTTTCTCTAATGGCACTCGGTGTTTCTTTATTTGCTTATAAAAGTTATACCTGCCAGCCAAATTGGCTGCTCATAAAATATGGTACAAGAGTTTGCACAGCTCCTTCCTTGAGATACAAGGGTTACTATATATGAACACTTATACACTTGGTAGTGTGTTTCTTTCCTTTTTCTTATTTTTGGCAAGGGTGGGGCTTTTTTACTAATGCATCTTTGTCCTACTGCCTACAGCGAGCAAAGTTACTAGAAGTAGTCTCACAACCTTAGGTCAGTAAGGAGTTTGAAAACTGGACACAAAAGGCTGGGCAAAATGTCCTTCGTGCTGAGCTTCACCGCAGGATATCAAAGAAGAATTTTTTAAACTACCTCGCCAAGAATGGAACATCAAAGATCATTCCTGTTTGTATATTCCGCATATAAAAGGCTTGTACCCCCTTTTTTGGTTATTAATCAATAGACTTAAATCCTGCGACAGCTAATAAATGTAAAATGTGCAGTATTTCTTTTTAGCACCAAATTTTCGATTTTTATGAAAGGGGTTCACACAAAGAGATTGTTAACTCGGCGGATTCTTCCCCTTGGAATGCCATGCCAAAAATTCACCTTTTGGCAACAGATATATGCTGTAAATGCAGCAATAAATTTCAACAAAACTGGGAATTACCTTGTAACGCTAATGAACTTCGAATCCAACTCAATTAACTTGCACACAAACAAACAATTTCAAGTGCATTATATACCAAGTAAAAACTGAGGAATTAATCTCCAATCTGTAAGATGATCACGTACACATTGGAATGTGTATTGCAATTGAGCCCCGGGAATTCATCAAAAATTCAATAATCGAAGTAAATAAACAGCATGGGCAATGTACAGCGAATGATAAGCACCTGAATAGACGACATGCTTGGGGTCCTACAACTAGGGCTTCTAATGAAGTGCCAGTTCTCATAAACAAGGAGAGAAGTTTCTCTACATTTTACAGTCAAATAACCAAGATTTGTTAACATATAAGCAATAATTTGCAGTATTAGTCACTCCAGTAATAATATTACACATAGTTTTGCAAAAGTATGTAGACAGTAATTTGTGGTTGTTTTTAACAAATTTTACTAAAAAATATGTGGAGAATTTCAAATCATCAAAATAAATCCACAAACCGAATTTGAAGCAATTGATCAACGTACTTGGACCATAAAAAAACTCAAAATAAGAGTGATAGTGATGATATGGTATAACATATGAATGAGATGAAATATTAATAAATTTTAGTGACTCCTATTATCTTGATATTTTTTAGAACCGTATGTTATCTATTTATATTTATATTTATATCTGTATTTATACTATATATAAAGAGAAAACTTATTTTAGTGTGACATTTCTTTTGTGTTACCAACTACCTATGGTGACAAGTAGTATAAATTTTTTTTAAAAATGACACAAAATACATACCTTAAATGATAAATCTATAAAGGTATGTTTGATTTATAATTTAAACTTCATTAAAACTATAATTAAAATAAATTATAAAGCCTAAAATTGATATTACAAAAATATCATATTGCTAACTTTATTTGCACATTTTTTGTTTTAACAATTTAAAATTCATTAAAACCCAGTAGTTAAAATTAAATCTAAATTTGATATGATGATAATATTTTGCTAACTTATTTTGCCAAACACATGACTAATTTATTTTTTCTGTAATTTAAAATTTATTTTTCGAATGTGATAATAAACACTTACATGTGATGCTTGATTTTTTTTTTAACAAAATTAATATAATTAACTTTTTTTATACACGTATCGTGTGTGCCATAATGACTCGTATTTATGTATTTAAATCTACCTGGCATTTGATAACTTTTTGTTCTCCCGTGAATGAGAAAAAAATACCAAAAATAAAAACCATTGCCTACCCTTTAGAACCCAAACAAAATCGAATGGTCAACTTTCATTTGATAGGTCCGGGGGTGTCCACCAATGTTTGTCACTTGGTTAGCCATAATAAAAAATCCTAATAGCAACAATTAAGAGCTTGAAAATAGCAAAACAATCAAGCATAGAACTATACATATAGTTTGCTCATTCGTCGGTTGTTTTAAATCAAGAATCACACCACACCATGTATGGATCATGTGTATAGCAGTTTTAATACGTGACAAAAGATTATTATTAAAAAAAAAAATATTGCAGTTGTCATTTTTATAGTCACATAGTTATTTGTCACTAATATGAAATTAGCGATAATTTTTATCATAACAAATGTGTTTGTTCTTGGTTTAAACGCTTTGGGTGGACTCTTAGGGTCCGATTGGCAAACGGAAGTGAATTTAGAATTGAGAATTGTAATTCAATTCCAATTCCATAAGACTTGGAATTGAGTAGAATTTATAATTCCATTGATTGGTTAGCACAAAAAATTAGATTAAGAATTGAAATTGCTAAAGTAAAAAAATAAGAGGTAAGTATGCAACGAGAGTTTTATATTTTTCTTATCAAATCATACCCAACAATACTTCCAGCCCTGCCCTGCCCCGCCATATAGAATAGAAGAAAAAGAAAAGAAAAAAAAATACACACACGATTACTTAGGTACAAAAATGTAAAAATGCAACTAATTGATAAGAAAACTTGAATTTGTAACCTAACAGCTGAATATTAGAACTTTAATGCTATGCTAGTACTTGACAACAAGAAATTATTCTTAAAGATAAAAATGTGCTTAGACTTAACACAATAAAGTGGCTCTTAAACGTAACAAGCGATTAACAAGTTAAATCAATAAGATAATAGCTCCTAAAAACCTAAACTTGAAAACAATTCAAAGATAAGTTCTTTGTTGGCTCCATATCTTAAGTCTTATGAGTGCTAATTTACATCATTAACCATGGCTTCCTCAAGTGAAACGGAAGGGACATAAATGACTCAAACTTCCTCGCGTTACCAGTCAGCACATCATAAGCTTTGAGCAACTCAACCTGATCCAAATCTGGCACCTCTGTTAACTTCTCATAATTGAAATCCGCACTTGCAATTGTAACTTATGATGCACATACCTTGTCAATGGCACTAGCCATTGAAGTAACAGCTGTAGCAAGTGCATCACTAGTCTGACTTCTCTTGCTTGATGGTTGTAACTTAGTTGTAGAGGTTGCCTTTTGACGATTCGTGTTATCAAGATCTTCACTAGCCTCCTCTACATTGGAATTAGATGCCAGCTCATTGTAACCTTCAACACCAGTCTCAGCTCCTTTCCCTGTTGCTCGATCTTGTCCACATATAGTTGATAAATCTTCCCAATTCTCAATTACCTTTCTTCTATATGGCTTTGCATCGGGATGATCCTACAAAAAGTAAATATAGAACTATATAAATAACGTTCCAATCGTTTAAAAAATAAGAGAGATTAATATGTTTTTTACCTAAACATATGCGTTCCAAGCAGCTTCACTATAAACGCTAATCGTATTGGAATAACAATCCCACGAAAAGCCACTTTGGGTAACAACTTAGACATGCATTTGTGAACGTTGCTTACACATGTATCTTGTGAACGTTGAACAGTGAACCATGCATTAGCTAGTTATTAGTGGTCTTAAAAATCAACCACATAAAAGCTAAATCACAGGGTAAAACTGAATTTACTCTTTCCTTCCAGCTTTTGTTTGATTCTAATGATACAATTTGGTTGTTTCTTGGGTGACCAAAGTAGACACCATTCTTAACCAGTCAAACACAATCATCCCCTAATCACAGCCCTTATCATAAGATCATTTCCATATATACTTCAGATTTGCATGTCAGATTACATCTCACATGACAGACCACTGAATTTCTCTACGAATCACTGAATTTCAGGATACCACTACGGTAAACCGGCTCAGAGTAGAAACACCTTGACTGTCTAACAAGAAAAACATAGTTGCTTTATACCTTCCGGCACAAAGGGAGTTTTTTTAGAAGTACGAACAATAAACAGAACAAATAGTTTATATGCATTTCATAATCCCACTGTTTACTACCATTTTCTGGACACTTTTTTCTTGTGATTAGAGACAGTGAGTTACTACGCTTTATGCCTGATATGAAGAAATTTTTGGACAAGTGACCTTTCACCACACCATGACCTTTTCAGATATTTTTTGCGGTAAACATCTTGCCCCTTTAAATATATTCTTTGTTATCGGTACAAAGCACCATCTTGCTAATTACCATATCGCAACCGATTGAATTTAACTTTTCTCGTTTTTCATTTCCTGAAACTAGTATTTCCCAAGATTAGGACATGAAACGTAAGCAGCTCAATATGAATATCATATATTCGCATCGAGTTTATTTGGGATGAGAGAGATATAAATGGCATAGCTGTTATCGTACCACATGAGACGAGACTGCCCTTCAGCAATACAATATTGCATGTATATCGAAAGTAGCTCTGTATCGCATCCATATCGACCTGACCGCATCTGTATCGACTTATAGTATGGTATCAGACAACATGATCGATTCATTCTGGCTTATTTTGACCCGGATCTGGGTCAGGAAAATCTGCCACAGATCACAAACTCAAATTTTCTACCTTTTCTAGAAAATGACGCTGACGCTTCACTTAAGTTTGAGTTCACTTCTAAGTTATTACAAAAAATTCAGGGGTCATTACAAAAAGGTCTAAGTGTACAGTCAATGCAATCGAATGAACAACGAAAAGGGGCAAGGACACTTACTTGCTTGAGAAGCTCCTCTTTTGTTGAAAATGGAGACCACTGCAATATAGAATGGAAAGATTCGATGCTAAACTTTCTTTACTATACCAATGTGGAGTATCCCACGTGCCTGTTGATGTATTAAGCTCATAATAAACCAGCAATATGCATGAGAAACTAATAGCTTAAACGTTGCCTCAAATTTGAGTTCACTTCTAATTTAGACACTTTCATCACCTATGTTTCATTAGGAGAAAAAGCCAGAAAATTCACTTATTCAGAATGCCGATTAATGAATTGCGTTAACTTGGCACTAGTAAGTGCATGATTGCACCAAAAAAAACTAGTAAGTGCATGATGTGGTTTTACAGTATCTTTGCTGGACGATTTAGTCGAATTCACTAATCATCTACCATTGTTAAGGAGACTAAAACCAGAGTAAAGAGGTCCTCAAGTTTCCTACCCCCTCCCCAACCCCACCTCGTAAAGGGCATCAACAGCTAACCAACAACTGTAGGCGAAAACATCTTTATTAAACCTAACTAAATAAAACGGAGAGAACAAAACTAGTGAAAAACTAAGAACCCGTCCGCATGGCCCCTGAAAAACTATTATCCAAAGAGCAACCCTTACACCCCCATAACCCCTGAGTCAAGCGCTAAGAAGAAGGCAGGAGAGATGTTTCTGAGGCGTGCAGTGAAAAGATGAGCAACCCAGCAGTATTTGACCACCGCGGTTGCATCCTTGACCGGTCACCAGCAAGAATCTCAACCACTGTCTGTGATAGCACACTGATCCCCAAAAAGGTCCAAGCACCCCCTTTCAACAGATAAAAACGGATCAAGACTTCCACATCCGGATCGTTGCAGATAAAGTCAATGCACACTACCATGAACAGAAAACTTTATTTTCGTCCACGAGAGAGTAATAACGATGCATCAAAATTAAACTGCACCACGAGACACTGGATAAACCTTCAATGATAATGATCTCCAAGGAAGTCGGCTATACTTTAACGCTATATTCCTTGATAGGTAATGCCTAAAACCATATGGAACTACGTGCGCCTTTTAAGTGAAAGATAGTAATAGAAGTAAGATAATCTCAAACTTCATTTATCAACTATTTTATCAATTCCACAATTTCCAGAAATGGCTCCTACAATTTCCAATTTACAGAACTTCATTTAACAACTATGATGGGAGTTGGTTCCATAAGTGCGTGTTTGAATAATTCAAACTCAGTAATAAAATCCATCTCGACAATCTCAAGGTCTTAAATCTGGAGTCAAAAGAAGGCTTACACTCCGCGAGTACCATTGTCTTTCGTTTCCATGTTTGAAACACAGAAATCAAAGATACCCACACAGGCACACACATACAGAAAATTAAGGTTTAAAGCATAAAAATCAAACCTAGAACCTTAGCGTTGTTGTCGTCGTCGTCAATGTTTCTGTTGTTGTTGTGCAAACCCTAGATATGTCACCATCGTCAGATTTGCCATGGAGAGGTTGAATCAAAGAGAAGAGAGACGGAAGATTGACGCTGCCATGGCATTCTTGAATCAAATAGTAGAGAAGGTAGAGAGAAGAGAGAAGGAGAAGAATGTCTGAGCAGAGCAGAGCAGAGCAGAAATCGAGTGTCGAAAGACGAAACAGTGAGGTTGGGCCTTAATGGGTGGAATTGTAACGGGCTTGGAATTGCAAATTTGAAGTTGGGCCTTAAGAATTGGACTGTAGGCTTTAAAATATGTTTTTAATTTTATAGAATTGGATATGAATTGTAATTTCAATTCTAAATAATTTGTCCAATCAACAAAATTATAATTCTTAAGGTCCAATTCTAAAGTCTATTTTAATTCCAAGGCTAATTCCGTGATCCAATCGGACCCTTAGGGTCCGTTTGGAACCAATTCTTTTGGGATTTGGATTTCAAATTTAGAATTAGATTTGGAATTCAATTCACTTCTTTTTGTTTGGAACGAAAGGGAATTCAAATAACAGAATTTCAATTTTGTGTTTGGAGAATAGAGGAAATGGAAAGGTAATAATTTTTTAGACAATTATATCCTTCATTTACGATGAAAAACAAATTACGGTAAATGGTTTCAAGTGTGCTAGTGCCAGCACATGGTGGTGGTGGCGGCGGCGGCAGCACTGCACGGTGTAGCAACATCGACGGTGGTTGGGTGGTCAAGTGATGATAATGATGGTAGTCGTGGTATTGAGGTGTAACAAGGTGTAACTGGAGGTCGTCACCTGACGCCAATAGTGATGTCGGCGGCAGTAGTGGTGGCGGTGGTAGCAGTAGTGGTGGCGGTGGAGGCGACAATAGTGATGGCGACGGTTGTGGTGGCAGTAGTGGTGGTGGCGGCGGTGATGGTGGTGGTGGCGGCAGTAGTGATGGTGGTGGGGGTGAAGGCAGTAATGGCGGCAGCAGTGGTGGCAGTAATGGTGGTGGCGGCGGTGGTGGCAATAGTGGTGGTGGTGGTGGCAGTAGTGGTGGTGGTGGTGGCAGTAGTGGCGGTGGTGACAATAGTGGTGGTGGCGACGGTGGTGGTAGTGGCATTATTGGTGGCAGTGGCGGCGATAGTGGTGGTGGTGGTGGTGGTGGGGGTTGGGGGGGCGGTGGTGGTGGCGGTAGTGGTGGCGACGGTGATAATTGTGGCAGTACTGGCGGTGGCGGTAGTGGTGGGGGATGCAGTGGCGGTGGTGGTGGCAGTAGGGGTGGCAATGGTGGTGGTGGTGGCAGTAGTAGCAGTACTGTTGGTGGCGGTGGCGGTGGGGTAGAGGTGAGGGATGCAGTGGCGGTGGTGGTTGTGGTGGTGGTGGCGGTAGTGTTCGCATTGGTTGTGGCGGCAACGACAGTGGTAGTGGTGGCGGCGGTGGTAGTGTGGCGATGGTGGTGGCAGTGGTGGTGGTGGCAATGGTGGTAGTAGTGGCGGCGACGACGGTGGTGGTGACGACAGTAGTGGTGGCGGTGGCAGTAGTGGCAATGAAGATGGTGGTGGTGGGTTCATTGTTGGAGAGATCCAGAAAAAAGGGTAAGATAGGTAAATAATTAATTTTAATTCAAGTAAATCGAAACCATGAAATCTGATAATTTTTCATTGGATTTCACATAATAGAAACAAATCCAGTCAAATCCCATGGAATCCAATTCCAATTTCTTTTTTTAATGTTCCAAACAACAAATTTTAAGGATTTGAAATGAAATCCCATCAATTCCATGGTTCCAAACACACTCTTAGGCAATTTTTGTGTAATTTGTCGTGGACGGGCATGTCAAGATCTGTGTAAACACAATTCTCAATAGTAAAAAGGTCTAAAGTTTGGTAATAGTGCCTTTTAACTTCTTCCCAAAATGATACGAGAGGACATGCAAAATATGCTATGATTTCTTTTGGCCTATTGTTTGAGAAATATTTTTATGCTATTTAAACTGCTACTCATAACTTACTTATTTCTCCTCTTAATTAAACCAGGTAGATAAATACATTAAACGTAGACATTTTGTCCTCATCGTGCTTAAAAAGATCAACTCCTTATAAACTTATAATACGTTAATAGTAAATTCAATGATGATACACACTTTGGTGAATGTTTTAAGAGATTAAACAATAGTTTGATGCATCTATCAAATATATGTTTCCTTAAGGTAAACTAGAAGTATGCAAGTAAACACTGAGAGTTAGTTTCTGCGTGTTGCTGAAGACTTTTATAGTTGGGCTCTCAACATTAGCCTTAGGTCGACAATATGGAGTTACCACGTGTCCAAACGTGCCTATTTACCTTCTAATTCATGTAAAGTTTCCTTAATTTAGTTGGACACCATCATGTGTTGAGACTGGATAAGACATTATTTTATCTCTCTGCCAAAGTTTTCATTCAGCCTTTTACATCTCTACCTACGATAACACGTAACACCGTTATGTAAATGAGTCTCGTGTCTTGTTTAAGTTCAAAATTAGTCACGTGTCAATAAGTCATTGTTTCTCACACTTTCGATAAAAAGACACCGACTTGCCTCGGAACGAACAAGCCTTGAGTAAGGTTTTTTTCCCAAGGCCAATCTTCTATTACTTGATAATAACATGGCATGTTGAGGTCTTAGAACAGATTCAACCATGCTAGGCTGAATCATTCCAAGTATGCTTGATGGGAAAAATGCTTTAATTTGCAGCAGAGGATTGAAGTCCCACCCCCACCACACAGACAGGTTTGAAACAGACCTCAAACTACACTTGCCGGAAATTACGGGTTAGAAGCTTAGACGAAGGGAAAGCTATGAGTGAGGTGGCCCTTTTGTTTGTGGGTCTCAAACGAATCACGTCAAGGCTTTTAAAGTTTGTAGCCGAGGGGTGAAGACGAAACCAGAAGACTACCAACCAAGTATTACCCGGAAATTGCTTTTGTTTGGGACCCTACAAAATCAGCAAGTCGGGACAAAGGGACTCAGAAATTTCTCTAAAGTTCACAGTAATGAAGGCCTGTGAGTAGTAGCGTAGTACTACGTTGTATTTCTTTATGTCCTTGTGTTCAGGGCGTTATTCCTCCTCAGCTGCCATTTGGTTTGAAACCTTCAGACGCTCCTTAAAATTAACGAAAGTAATAATAATAACTAGACGGCTGCCTAAGGTCATCAACGTAGAGACAGAATGGCTTTTTATGCAAATCCACCAAGGTTGTCGCTCGGCAAATTCGCTTACAGAACACAGCCCCAAAATTCCGACCCTATGGCCCTTCCCGTTCTTTCTATTTTATTTGTTCCGGAAATTCTAGATGAGTATTAGCCTCCTATCATGAAAATTTCAGGATTGGAGACTAACACGAATCTAATAAAACCAGGGGCTTTCACATGTGTTCGTTTATGATCACTTCATCCATGAATAGGCACTTGCTACCCGTCGACCAGACGGCCTAGCATGAATGTCTGGTGCGAGGGACAAGCTAAGATAGGGAAGAATGAAATGTCGAAGACACGAAACGCAACAAGGATTGCATAGTAATGAATTTCATCGTTGTGTCTCACAAATGCATTTCATTTTGCGTGCGGTTCTCTTATTTCTCTTAAACATGAGAGAGACGGTCATTTTATGAAAATGAAGATAGGATGAAGTCACGATTACGTGTATTATTTTTTATGTCTAGAAAGCCGCTTCAAAAGACTTGGTATTCATACTAAACAAGAGCATCCCCTAAGCAAAAGGATACGGTATCTTGTACCGATTGTTGATCAATTCAGTTTCCAATGGAAAGGCACAACCACAATGCAATAGAGTTGACCCAAAAAAGTCGAGCAAGTCACTTCCACACCTAGTCACAGGAATAATATGTGTTTCTCGTGAGTTGCTGTTCATTCACTTCTCTCCTTTTGGAACATTTAGATTCAAATTGGCAGTCCCAAAGCAAGTTGCAACTCTTGAGTGCATACCGCGCACATAAAGTAAATGAATTACCACATAGGAAGCATGGCCTGATAAATTAAAACTTGAGCTTCATATTTCTATACCTTTATCTCCAAAAGATTTATTTACAAGAAATGAAATGGCTTCTCTCCTAAGATGATGGCGACTCACTAAACCTCAATAGAGTGCATGTTCATCAACTGCTTGATACTGCGATTTTGACCATCATCACACTTGCTTGTATACTGAAAGTCAAGCCAAGCCTCCCTGTCAACGCCACCGTCGTGATGATGATGATGATCCTCCGGCGGCAAGCCAAGCGAGTCCACCACATCCTCCGTGCTCCACCCAGCGCGCAACAGCCTGAGGGAGAGCACCCTCACGTGCCACACCACACCCCTTTCAGGCGAACACCTCCTCTCGCGGTCATGATCGTGGTACTCAGCCTCATCGTCACGGCCGTCCATCATCATCATCTCCCTCACGTCCTCCTCCTTCCACCCTCCGTCCCTCAGCCTCCAGCACACCTCCTCCAGGCACCCCCCCAGCTCCCCCCTCCACCACCACCGCGTCCCCCCACGGGCCACAGCGCCCTGCTCCCCCCTCTCCGCCAGCTCCGTCCAGAACGCTACCCTCCTCGCCTCCGTGGCAGCCCAGGCCGGCGCGTTCAAAAAGTTCGACAGCGTCGGCCGCTTCAAGCCCCCCTCCTTCCCTCCTCCAAACTCGACCTGCTGAAAGAACCCGGAAATGTCAAAGCTCCATAGCTTCACCTCCCCTCCGTTCACGTGGAAAACGGAATTTCCCGCCATATTCGGTACGGTCGCAATGTAGCAGTTCCGGTATACCGGCACGAGAACCGGTACGTTTCTCAAGAACCCTTTGGCCAGAGCAACCGCCTGGTCATCATCTTCTGGCCGATCACCCCAAGATTCAAGCCAAAACCGGCTTCTTGACACTTCTTTGAGAATACCCAGAAAGGGGAGATTGGTGAGGATCTCGAGTTGTTGGGTCGATGAGGATCGCCAGTTGGGGAAGCCGGGGCCAACGGGGAGGCCTTCTCGGAGGATGGAGCGGAGGTCGGGAGGGAATGTGAAGTGGAAGGCGGATTCCACGGCGGAGAATTCGGAGTCGGATAGGCCGCCGGCGACGGGAATGTTGGAGCTCTTGAGGTGGTCGATGAGATTCTTGGCATAGGCGGCGAATGAGAAGCAGACCCGTCTCGGTTTCGTGACGGCTTCTACCGTCGTTGCCATTATAAGTTGATCAAGAAGGCCTTAATCTGTCTGTGCATGAATCGCGCGCAGTGAGAGATCGAGAGGGATAAGGAAAGAGGATAGAGGTTGAGAATGGAAGCAATATCGAAAATGAATTGGGGGGGCGTACTTAATGGGATTGGAGGGTATCCGCCCGAAGTGGCGGGGGAAGAAGTAGTCGTCGGAGTAAAATCGGTTTGATTTGGACTCTTTGTATCTATCTAGATAGAGAGAGAGAGAGAGAGAGAGAGAGAATGTTAGGAAAAGTTTTTCAAATCTTGACATAGTTTTTTTTGTCTTCTTTCAAAAATGAGAATTACTATGACTGAAATGAAAATAGGGATGGCAAAAAAATCCGAACCCGCAGAATTTCGCCCCACCCCGCCCTGTTAGGAGCGGGTTATTTTGACTTTGACCGGGGCGTGGGGCGAGTATGGTTTTTTTTTAAAAAAATCGCAACGTGTTGGTCGGGTATGGTATTTAGTCCAGACGCCCCGGCCCGCCCCGCTATATTAACCCTATTCATCTTTTAATCATAGCCGTCCATCCCACACATATATAACATGCCCTTTAGCCCTTCAGCCCCCATTCCCCAAAACCCTATTTTTCAATCAATCTCTCTTTGCCGACAACAATGGTGCCGCACCGCCGTCATGCCTCATCTTCTCTCCCTCTCCTTCGCACCGTCGGTGAGACGGCGACTGACCTGCGAGGATGCAACTATTGACTGAGCTGCGCCGTCGCGATTGATGTTACTGCATCGTGCCGCACCGCCGTCGCGCCTCATTTTCTCTCCCACTCCTTCGCACCGTCGGTGAGACGGCGACTGACCTGCGACGATGCGACTGTCGACTGACCTAACGGCACCGTGGTGACTGACTTGCGCCGTCGCGATTGACGTTACTGCATCGTGGCGATTGACCTGCACCGTTGCGACTGACATAACGGCACCGTCGATGACTGACCTACGAAGCTGCGATGGACCTAACGGCACCGTCGGCGACTGACTCAACAGCCAGCCATCAGCAAGCCGTAATCTAGAAGAAGTGATCTGCTGCCAATTTCACTGCCGTGATCTACTGCCAATTTCGCATCGTTGTGGGGCGGGGCGGGGCGGTCATGGGTTTTTTAAAGCATTTTAGGATCGGATATGGATTTGAGATTGTACAACCCGGTGCGGGGCGGAGTGGGATTTCAAGGGTAGCGGGGCGGGTGCAGATCTTATAAGATCCGCATCCGACCCGCCCCGTTGCCATCCCTAAATGAAAATCGTGACATAATGAATAAATGTCATTAAAATATATTTTAACCATAAAAATTATCATTATAAATTTTAACAACATCGATGATACTTTTTGTTACAATCTCTTATCACTTAAACTTTTACAACAGAGATTATCAGAATTTTATCAGTTTATTATTAGTTTAGGTAAAAAAAAAAAAAAGAACCGTAAGAATATAGTTATTGACAGGATTCCAAGAAAATTAGACTACTGTGGAGAGTTAGACAGGAAATGACGTGATGTTTCAATATTATCTTTTGGACTTAGCTAATCTTTTGTCGGCGGCAATTTGTGAATTTCAATCGCGCCACGGACAATTTTTTTGTGATGCGTTAGGTGTTTGCGTTAAACATATGCTCTATTTTGGGAACGGGGGATTAGAAATTGTAATCCTAACTCTAAATACATTTTTGGACCCATGAAACGAAAAATAAAAATTTGAAGATGTTTAAAATTAATGAAGGTACTAATTTCTATGTAGTAGTCCGAGGATAGTTTACGCAAGATTTGCTTGTATACAACTCTAAAGCATTATAGTGAGATTCACAATGAAGTGAGATGCACTTAACATCAATCTTAAGCAACCAAAACTACGGTTAGCAAAGATTTATGATGAGATAAATATTAGAAGGGAGCTGATAAAATGACAGCCATGTCAACTTAGTTAAGTTGTCAGCGATGACCTGGCCATCGATGTTGTCGACGTGGACGGCCCAAAAATCTGCAATGTTTTTAAGTGAACTTCGTAGCCGTCCCATTATGGAGAGGACGGTAATTCACCGTCTATATAGACGTCCGTCCCATAATATGACAGACGACAAAAAAATTTTTTAAAACAAAAGTAGTCTGGCCGATCCATCTGTGATGGATAGACGGTCAGATTGCACTAATAACTTAGTTTAAATTGCCAATGCGGACGATAGGTCAGCTCCATTATCTGAATAGGTAAGGTTATAACTCGCACAAGCATAAACAAATTCAAGCAAACCAACAACAAAAGTTACTGGGTTCCGTTTATGAGGCCACGAGAAAGGACGAACGGATCTGATGTTTTTCATTGTTGGAGCATGGATACGAAAAGCTAATAAAAACCTTGGGTGTGTCACCTAAATCAGAGGATTGACCCCGGAAACATGCCCTTGAATGATGGTGGTATGTGGTTTAACTAATGGTTCTAGGGAGAGGCCCAAACATTCTTGATCATGACTGCATTTCGATATTCCCTTCAGGCCACCATCGTCTATTTACATTTTTTATTATAATCACTCATTCATTCTATTCGCTGAGTCCGCAGGCAGAAAACATATGATAATGCAAGACCCATGCTATGTAAATTACTCCATGCTTAAAAGGACTTCCTAAGATTTTTGATACTCTATGGTATTGGCAAACCTCTGTCTTCTCTATGGCATGGTTATGGCCTGCATGCTCGGAACGTTGAAACAGAGGGTCAAAGACGAAAATCTGCGTAGAGATATACATATTCAAGTGCAAATTGCATTAACCCCAAGGGGTGGTGGAGATGGCAAAGGGCCTCGAGGTGTGACCTCGAGATCCCGAGTTTGAATCCCCATAACGGTAGGGTCATATACAATTACAGTTCTCACCTTCCAAAAACAAAAAAAAAGTTTCATGAGGTTTTGAGTTACAACACCCAACTACTTTGAATGGAATTGCTTGCGATATCTAATAGCAATGCCGATAATGGTTTCCATTTGTTTCCATAAATGTGCCCCAGTCATTCGGGATTGCATGTTGGTCAAGGGAGAGAGATGAAGGTCGGCATCAGTATTTGGCAACCAGCATATTATCATTCATCTTTTGCTGCGTCAATTCGATGTGGTGGGTTCTTTGCCGTCAGCTTGAGCTTTTTAGCTATTGTGATGGCAATGGCATGGTCCGTGGGGTGTAACGAGCTTTGGTTTAATGGGTGGCAATGGTAGTGGTCTTTGGGCATGGTGGCGGTGGCAGTGACTCTAGGGCTTTTTGCAAAGACAAAGATAATTTAACATCTTACCAAATAAGCCAATCAGTGGAAGATTCTAGAGGGTAACAAAGTCTTTTGACAATTATTACGAGGGGATTGTAATTTCTAATTTTTTAAGAGACTGAGTGCCTGAGTGTAGTAACTAAAAAGTCTCGTATCCGCTCACTGTAATTACCCCTATATATATTCCCCGGGCAGTCTCGAGGATGATGCGGCACAATGAAAGATTTTTAGTTAGTTATGGTAAAACAAAAAAAAGGGAAAATAAAATGCATAGTTGTATTCTAGTCTCTACTTTATCAAGTTCTCAGACCGGAAGGAAACTGGGGGCTTCATGTTTTTCTGCGAGCAGAGATCTTATCCATGGGATTGTATAATTTAGCGTTAAAGATCAAAGGAAACCACAGGTTTAGAAATAGTTAGAAGCGACGGCCGAGGCTACTTTTTATTTCCTTTTTTTTTTTTTTTGGGTAAATGAGGAAATTACATTGATAAGATAAAATTACATTGTTTAATGTTAGCCTTATAGTTTCATAACAGCTTTATAATGTCCATGACTCTCTATTAAAGTACGACATACATTGTTGGGTCTGTTTTTTAATAACTTAAGCTTTTAGAACAGATCGTAACTGACAATAGTATCATCAAAGGTTGAACTAAAGACTTTGCCAAACCAAAGCTCTAATATTATGTTAAGTTATCATCTGATCTAAAAGCTTAAATTATTAGAGAATAAGCCCAAAAATTTATACAATTCTTTAACACTCTCCCTCGCGTACAAGTCTCTGATTGCACACGGAAGACAATTTAAGGTGCACATCACCACGTGCAAATTATATCTCAAGTATATTCATAACATGGGCATAAGTTCTTCTCGGTGGATCTACGAGACAAACCACAAACAATTTCTTTAAGTTTGCTAGCCAACCAGTTTCATACCAAATATCACCCTCGAGAAGACACTAACGTATTCCAAGCTCACGAGGAGACCTCAGTCAAAATGTTCCCAACACGCACCCAACACTGGAACAAGATTGAAGAGCGTGACCGACTTCCATTTTTCAAAAGGGAAAGCAAAAGAGAGAACGAAAACAACACAAGCCCAACCAAGCTCACACCCGGGAATGATAGTCATGCTCACACCTTGACTAAGGAATGCAAGAAATCCACATTCAAAGTCCACTACTGGCCCCTCCCCCACCCCAAAAGTCTAAAACCATCTCCTGCCCCCAAAAGCCGAAGAAATTATTTTTCCTAAAATTTATTGAACGACGAGAGAATAATTAGTAACTCCAAAAGAATTAAACATTGAGCGACAATTAATTTTCTAGAAACTTTACCGAAGTTCACAATCTTATGCACTAATGTCCGAAGTTTAACATGTTACACTCTCTTTGAAACCAATGCACTTCAAAAGTAAAGGGTATTGGAGATTCGTACTCAATACAATGAATTTTGAAAATAAAACAAATGGAAAGGTCAATAAGTAGTTATGGCAGTAGTGCTAGCAAGATAGTGGTGGTAGTTGTGGTAGTCACGACACTACCACTTGCAGGGATGCTGCACGTGGTAGTATTGTGACTAGGTGACCATCATATTGACAATGGTAGCGTTGTGACTAGGTAAAGGTGACAGTGATGTTACACATTACAGTGGTATGATAGTTATAATTGCTTTAATACTGGTAAATTGAGGTGTCAGTAGTTAATATATGGGAATGAAATTAGTAATACTTGTGACTATCGGTGGGGGTGTAGGTAGTGCAACCTCAAGGAAACTCTAATCATAATACGAATATGCAATAATAAGATGAATGTACGCACAATCTTTACAAAATTCTAATACCGGAAAAAAATAAAGGGATGATCGCAAGGACCGCAATCAATGAATGTAAGTGCGAATTCTAATAAAGCTTTGTTCCTTGATATTAGATTTTGAATCCAACATTTTATTTTCATTGTTAGAAAGCACTACATGACGTACCATGACCACACATGCCAAAAGTCATATATTAACCATTCAAGTGGTCGTCCCTTAACCCCAAGATGTGAGTGAAGTGGTAAAGGCCATGAGGAATAACTTCTAGGGCCCGAACTCAAATTCCCGTACCGACATGTCGTATAACTTGCAATTCTAAAATCTTCATAAAAAAGTGGTCGCCCCTTGATTGCATTCTAAAAGTAACATCACAAAGTTGCAACCCACGGTTTCTAACGTGTTTTGAACACGTATTGGAAAAATGAAAATAATTCTATGCATTGCATGGACCCTGAGCTAGTTTCATTCTAAAAGAGCCAACTTAGGCAATTGCTCATGCTTTATTATCTATAAACAAAATCAAAATACAATTTTATGTTTTTGACGGTTCAACAAAAACATGGGATCAATAAAATACAAAGCAAGCACCCCAGCAACGTTTTTCCATTCTCATGCTGACTTGTTCGGGAACTGATCAGTGCCACAATGAAAGATTTTTAGTTAGTTAGCAATTGTGATGATGTGGCATGGTTCGCGGTGTGACCGAGGGGTGTAACGAGCTTTGGTTTAATGGGTGGCAATTGTAGTGGTCTTTGGGGGTGGTGGCGGTGGCGGTGGGTTGGGCGGTGACAGTGACTCTAGGGCTTTTTGCAAAGGCAAAGATAATTTAGTATCTTACCAAATAGGCCAATCAGTGGAAGACTCTAGAGGGTTACAAAGTCTTTTGACAATTATTATGAGGGGATTGTAATTTCTAATTTTTGAGGAGGCTGAGTGTAGTAACTGAAAAATCTCGTAGCCGTTCACTATAATTACCCCAATATTCCCCGGGCAGTCTCGAGGATGATGTGGCACAATAAAAGATTTTTAGTTAGTTATGGTAAAACAAAAAAAAAGGAAAATATAAACAGCATAGTTGTATTCTCTAGTCTCTACTTTATCAAGTTCTCAGTGGGTTTGTATTTGAGTTGTTCACAGACTGTCCTCTCTCTCATTCTGCTTAATTGTCGGTTTGCTCTTATTTGATCCAACCCGTGCCCCATGGTCAATTTTAGCCTCTAACAGAACCACAAAAATTGATCTTGATTCTCCTTTCAACATCCAAACCATCATTCATGAGCCCCTACGCACTGCCAGAAAGTTATGCCACCCCCTTTTCTACTTTGATTCGTCTTTTCGGTAGGAAAGGTTAAGAACCGCTATTAAAACGTGAACCAAAAGCACGTATATAGAAAGTATAAACTCATGCTAGGTATAAGAACCGATCTCAATCTTCATGTAGAGTCGAATATCATGTGATTCTAAGTCTCGACCCGAATGAAGCGATTAAAGCAAGATGGAACCTGAAGACCGTAGGGACGGGCACGACCTAACTCTGAGATTCCATGTTAAAAACCTAGTGTTCTGCTCAAAAACATTCTCATAAGAAGGATATATAAGGCGACCAAGTATAAGAGTCGAACTCAATCCCCTTTGTAAATCCAATGTAAAACTTTAAGAAATTACGCATAGTTAATACTGCTTTCGATTGTACAAGTTATATATAGTTTTTATATCGTGCTTTGCAATAAAGAACTATGCCCTGGCATTAAGGTTGCCCTCTCCATTAAGCATGTCATTCCTAGATGATCAATTAAGAGTTTTTTCTTT
Source organism: Escallonia rubra (assembly GCA_033065855.1). Classification (NCBI taxonomy): domain Eukaryota; kingdom Viridiplantae; phylum Streptophyta; class Magnoliopsida; order Escalloniales; family Escalloniaceae; genus Escallonia; species Escallonia rubra. Next base: position 562,331 of record JAVXUO010001548.1, read on the forward strand.
TTTAAGAGGTGACAAATTGGGTAGGTTTGGTGGGTTTGGTTTTATAATAAACGGGGCGGGTCTTAAACGGGTAGAAGATAAACTCATTTAATCTATTTAATTAGGTGATGAAATATTAAACTGCTATTAGGCTGGTTATATCCGTCAACCCATTCGACCCGTTTGTCAAGTTTACTCTAGAATCAATTAGTTTGGGCATTTCAAAAGTCGAATTCATGTCTATTAAGCCAGCCACTAACCGCCATTAACAGGACCGCCGTCAATATCCAATTTAGAATTGGATCAGATCCCTACTACCCCAATCGAGGAGGTGTTGCGCAACGCTAAAACATTGTGTATTTTACGTGGGTCAGTGGCTGTCAAATGGGCAGCAACACTAAAGATAAGGATTCTTTGGACCTCTGTCGTACAGTATCTCTGCTGTAACAGTTTCAGTGATATAAAAAAAATTCATTATTGTTGTTCAGATTTATAGTAACAGTACTTTATAGCTATCCACATATTCTTTTCTTTTCTGGGTAATTGGTTTGGTTTCAATTGCCTCCCCTATTTTTTTTTTTAATAATTTCTTTGTTTCAAAATGATGAAACGGTGTCTGAGCCGATTTTCTTTATAGTAATCCACAAAATTGCTTAAGCTCTTACACATGTTCTGGCCTACCGTCGATTCTTCCTCAGTGCATAACTTAAAATATCATGAATATGTGAGTATAATTTATCGGCCATGGTTTTTTATCATTAATTAACACCTTACTGACATGCGAACTAGGGAAATAACAGTAAATACAACTTTCTCCTTGACCGATTAGCTTCCTTATGTTGACACCTTACAACCCTTTTCACTACGTATTAGCAAGAGACACTGATGTCTATAGTTGGCAAATGCTGCTTGTAGGATCCTGCAGGCAATTTGGCATATGAAGCCTGATTTTGGCAAGAACCACTGATGTCTGTAGTTGGCAGATGCTTCGTGTAGGATCCTGCACTCGGCAATTTGGCATCTGAAGACTTGGTCCGAGTTTGGGTGTGGTGACTTGTTTTTAAATGATGCCAAATGGCAGCAAACATATAAGTCAGTGCTTTTCTCTGTTGAACTTTTTAACCAAAACTGGTAAGGAAAGAATCCAGCTCCTTTACAAAATTTTGGGAGACTTCTTTCCTCTGTGCAGGAAGGAGGAGAGTCGGCCAAAGTGGGCAGGATAGCGAAACACAAACCAAAAATTATGTCAATCTAGCACATGCAAGTAACAGTCTAGAGGAAGTGCATATCGTCTCTAGTAGTCCAACTGATGCAAACCTTGGCTCTAGTATCCCACAAAGCAATTTTTTCATGCAATGTCTTCAGCACCAGAGCTGCAATTATCCTCTATCTCCTCACCTTCATCTTTACCCGATTCTACTGCCGCATTCTCAAGTCCTACGGAAGCATCCTCATCATCCCCAAAACTCCACCCAGCAACGACATTTTGTCCATTTCCCGTGGCACTAAAATCACCGTAGAAGCTAGGCCTGATGTTCATCGAGTCTCTTCCATTGTTCGTTGAGATAACTGAAGGCCAAATAAAACTTCCATTGTTTATCCCCATATAGGTAGCCGAGCCAGTCTTAGTTTCACTCTCCTTAACCTGTTGAGACGAGATTGAGAAAACAGTATTTCCATCGTTTGCCTGCTGAATTTGAGCTATATCTTCCACCTTCTGGCTCTCTTTCTCAAAATAAAGTAGCTTGGTCTCACTTTGGCTGTTAGGTAGTGCAGACTTTCGACGACGAACTCGTGGGAGCGACTCATTTGGATTTGGTAAAACATCATTCTGAGCACCTGGTTTCTTTGGTCTCCCTCTCTTTGATGTATGTCCAGCTAAAGAGGCCACACGAGCAGCAGGCTCTTCCGCAGTTGGCTTCAGCTGTAATGCGTTTGCCTCAAGCTTTGCTAAGCGATTCTTGTAATCGGCCAATTCAGATTTTAACTGGCCAACAGCATTCCACAGTTGCACATTTTCTGCCGACTGCGTGCTCAAAATCAGAATAGCAACACTGGTTTAAAACAAGGTTCAAAAGAACATAGTATATAGAGCATAAGACCTTTCAGAATTCTTACTTGAGCTTCCCAGAGTTGCTGGTGCTTATGGGAAAGTTTTGCTGCTGGCCGGATAATACCTTTCTCAGGGGACGGTGCAGAGACAGCCGAGCAACCAGGCAAAGGCAAAGGAAGTGCAGGATAGTAGCTGCATGCTCCTGGGGAATTATGGGTAAGGGGCAGAGATTGTTGTAGTTGACCCCACCAAGATGAGGGATCCCAAGGACCTGTTATAGTAAAAAAAACTCTAGTATAAGATCACTCGCTTAGATACATATATGATGGCAGATTGATGGATAAGGAGTTGAGCAACTATAAATGTTCCCATAGTGTATGGAGGGAAAAAGTCGTACTTAAAACTTATTTGCATTTTGTATCCTACTTTGTTTTTGAGCCACCAGAGTGGGGGTGGTAGGGATGGGGAAAGTAAAGAGCGTTACATTAGAAGTTCCACAAAGATGACCTGAACAGACGTCAACAGCAGGAAATGGCCTAATGGCCACTGAGAAGCATGTTAGGGACGATTTTACTTCGTATAAAGAAGCATACAATTAATACGGTATTAATCAAGTCATTCTTAGTTGTTTGATACTCAGCATGAAAAACCAATAGACCAATGATAAGAACAAAAATTTGACAAGTCCAGAACAGAGAATGTAATGCTCCAGTATATAGCATGGAATGACATATTTTGCACATTCTACCTGGAAAGCCTGGATATGGATAACAGAAGCTTGGAGCCTGCGGTTGATTTCTTGCTGCAATTCCTCCACCGCTCACGCCAAAACTTGGCCAGGTAACATCAGTTGTTCCTACGGGTGAAAATGGCTGATAGGAAGCAGGCACATTAGCTCCAGGTATATGGAAACCAGGCTGCTGGGCCAGCCAAAAGGGCATCGTAGGTTGTGCTAAATGTGCAGATGGCTGACCGTGTTGGAGCTGAAGGAAAGTGGGGTTTGGGAGCTGATTTTGTGATTGTTGCCAACCGCTTAGGATGACAGGCGAAGGTAACTGGTTGGGGATGCAAGGTTTCGAAATTAAGGAGGGTTGTTCCACATCAGGTTTGGCTGTGTTCGGCAACTGAACGAGTAATGGTAATTGTTGATTCAGGGGAGCAGTGGTAGTATTCTGAACAGCATCACAGTGGTTCTGATCATCCTTGCCCTGGTCATGCTTAAAATAAAATCGATGTGTTTCCAGTCAAACCGGTGTGGTGATGTATATATTTAGCCCAACTTTAAGAATAAAGGCCAACATCGAAAGACCCAAAATTGAACAAATCAGTAGAAGGAATGCTACTGACAAAAAATGGTTATTTTCTCATGATTACAGATGGACAAACATCTAAAACTGTCGGAACCATTCTCCGCGAACTTTATCAAATTATGTTGGTATTTCTGGGTTAAAATTCTACTTACATACACACCCACATTCATACATAAATGGGTTAAATTTCAAGGAAGTATACACGGACTGACATACACCCAAACGAAGATAGATTTTGCAGCAAGGGTTTAGCAGAAACGCAAAAGTAGGGAAAACGAAGAACCTATATGTGAAAAAGAAACTGTAATAAAGAAAAAGCAGCAGAAAAGCTCATTACTGAAAGCACAAATCCAGAACTGGTAAAGGGTTTAACAGAAATAGAAAGATAGCGGTAAAACTGCGAAGAACTTCTAATGCAGAACTTCTAATGATAAAAGCAACGAGTCAGCACAAAGGTTCATTACCAAGAGAGGGGCATTTTCATTAGCTTCTTGACAAGTAGTGGCAGCAAACTTGTGATTGTGATCCTTCTTCTTGTCCATGGCTTCAAACCACGGAAGAACTTTGTGATATTTCTTCGTTCTGTGACCCACTTCTCTCTTCCTTTCAGTTTCAAATCTCCTGGAATCAGGCGACCAGAGCACCTAAATCGTACTGTAGATAGTCAGCGAGTAGAGAGAGAGAGATTCCATTTGCTTTTTACAGCCTTTTTCTGCTGATTGTTTTTGTTCTGGTACAAATTTACAACCCTTCATTTGCTTGCTTATTTTGTATTTCTATTTAAATAGAGAATATAATATCGAAGAGGCAAACTTTCCACTTAGAAAACGGAACTTTTATTACTGAAGTAGACGACAATGGAGGGGGAGTGAGACCTTACCCAGATGAAAGAAGACACGAGGAAAGACAGTCTGGTGATGGTTTTCAGGTGTGTGGACTGTGGTATAAAGGACATAGAATTATCCTTTTACTTCTTTGAAACTGTTAACATTAGAGGGCAAAACAGTCACCATGTATGCAATATAGTCATGTCTCACACTAGGTTGATCTGTATAAATCCTTTCTGCTAGAGGGTTCTGCCGAATACTTCATATATGCTGTACTGAGGATGAAGAGGTTAGAGACAGAGGTTAGGGATACGGCCTAAAGCCCTTCTTCAGCATCTCGTGCGGCAAAGCTCAACCAGTTGCCTGTACTCTGCCATCTGCCAGGAGTTTCGGTTGATAATTTAGCAACACTCGGAAGGGCACCTTTCAGTTCTTACTTCTTAGCTTTGGTGTTCGGTTATTCAGTCCAACTCCGGGTATAAAACCGTGAGGGATGGTGCTCCATCCTAATCGTGCAATACTAATATATCCTTCATATGCGGACAAGAAAGCTGTGATTAGGGCGTTTAAAAGTATAAGTAATGAGACGGAAATTAGACTCAGTGCCACCCACAGCTCAGCTGCCATCAGATTAGTGGAATCAACAGAACGACTAATGTAGTACTGTGATTGGATAAAATATATCTGGAACATTTTCTCAGAAGTGGAAATACTGCTGGATTAAACAACAAATTGTAAACGTGTGATGGGAGCAACATTTATGGAAAGGGACGTTCAGCGCTTGGAGACTGCCCGCTTGTCCCTACTTTCTATGGTGAAACTCTAATATATATTGTTTAACTATAGATGGCACAAACAAATGAACCCTCTTTCTCCGATGCCTTAGTCTAAACAAGTGCAACTGCACATGCCAGGAACTGCTTAGTAAATGCAGACCTGATCTTGTGCTCCGTTTTCGAAACGAAAGCGTTTTCAAACCAAAATGCAAGTTTAGGATTCTACACACCCCTCTCTCTACTGACTGGGTACATTCTGCAGCCACTTCAGTATTACAAAGTTGCAGTCATGTCAAGATGTAACATATCAAGAGCACGTAGGCTAATAGAAGTTATAAGATCAATATTACATTATTAATGAATTGAAAAGAACCTACAGAAAAAACTCACAAAGTCTCAGCAGAAATGAAAACTTCAAGCAACATGCATAACGCCCACTTTGTGGTCCAGGGGTAGCAGAAAGTACATTATGGCCTGATCTTGGCGTGATATACCAAGTACTGAAAGGCAAAATCATCATAACCGTAACAAATGAATAGCTGCCCCTTGCAGAACAAAACAAACCAAATCAAAACACTAACTTTAAAATGGATATTACCGAAAGGTTAATACACATGTAAACACCAAAGCCACATTCATATCATCAGAGAAGGTCTCAAACAAGAACATGCAACACCTAAGCTGCTTCAAACAAGAAAGATACGACACAACAAACAACACCAGAGACACATGGAAAAGATACAGAAAGCTGACTGGCAAACAAATATTTCTTCTTAATATTCGTCTCCCTCATCACCATCCTCCCCCTCACCAGACTCAGCACCGACCTCTTCATAATCCTTCTCAAGGGCAGCAAGATCCTCACGGGCCTCGGAGAATTCACCTTCCTCCATGCCCTCACCAACATACCAGTGAACAAAAGCCCTCTTAGCATACATAAGATCAAACTTGTGATCAATGCGCGAGAACACCTCTGCAACACTGGTTGAGTTCGAAATCATGCACACAGCCCTCTGCACTTTTGCAAGATCGCCACCAGGAACAACAGTTGGGGGCTGGTAGTTAATACCACACTTGAAACCAGTAGGGCACCAGTCAACAAACTGGATGGTGCGCTTGGTTTTGATCGTAGCCACAGCTGCATTGACATCCTTGGGCACCACGTCACCCCTGTACATCAGGCAGCAAGCCATGTACTTTCCATGACGTGGATCACACTTCGCCATCATAGAAGAGGGCTCAAATGCACTGTTGGTAATCTCTGCAACTGAGAGCTGTTCATGGTAGGCCTTCTCAGCTGAGATGACGGGCGCATATGATGAAAGCATGAAGTGGATCCTGGGGTATGGGACCAAGTTAGTCTGGAACTCAGTCACATCAACATTCAGAGCTCCATCGAACCTTAGAGAAGCAGTCAGGGATGAGATAACCTGTTAAAATTTACAGAAACTGGTCATATTGCTGGTTGAAGAGTCAAGTGCGATCAGAACACAGGCTACTTGGGTCATTTTGCTAGTTGGCGATGCAAGTGAGATACTAACACAGACTACTACAGTACCTGAGAAACCAGACGGTTAAGATTGGTGTACGTCGGACGCTCAATGTCAAGCGAGCGCCTACAGATATCATAGATGGCCTCGTTATCAAGCAGCACGGAAACATCCGTGTGTTCCAGAAGAGAGTGGGTAGAGAGAACACTGTTGTAGGGCTCCACAACCGAGGTAGAAACCTGGGGTGAGGGATAAACAGTGAACCCAAGTTTGGATTTCTTGCCATAGTCCACCGACAAACGTTCCAGCAGAAGGGAACCAAGACCAGAGCCAGTGCCTCCACCGACAGCATTAAAGACTAGGAAACCCTGGAGACCTGTGCAATTGTCGGCAAGCTTTCTGATACGATCCAAGCAAAGGTCTACAATTTCTTTGCCAACTGTTTCATGTTAAGACAGACGAGTAAGAAACTATAAAAAAACAAATTTGGGTTACAAGGGACAGATACAGATGGCAGCATATTTACTGGTGTAGTGGCCACGAGCAAAGTTGTTGGCTGCATCTTCTTTGCCGCTGATGAGCTGCTCTGGGTGAAATAATTGGCGGTATGTCCCTGTCCTCACTTCATCAATGACAGTGGGCTCAAGATCTACAAAAACTGCACGAGGAACATGCTTCCCTGCACCAGTTTCGCTGAAAAAGGTGTTAAAAGCATCATCACCTCCTCCAACAGTCTTGTCACTAGGCATTTGGCCATCAGGCTGTCAGACAAAACAAATAATAAGGTGGTAGTTCAATTACCGAAATTCACACTTGTGACAACCTCTACACATGACAAAGCTACTCTAACATATACGCTTCCCAAAATGTTTCTTAGAATCTGAACCCAAAAATCTTGCCAATTCTAAAGAAAATCCATGCGGACACAGCTGTTGTGAATTGGAAGTGCTGAGAGAGAGAGAGATTAGTTTTCAACGAACACGGTTCAGAGCAAGCCAATCAGAAGCTAAAACACAGGAAAAAGAGGTTTTCTTCAAGCTAAGAAATTGCTTGCCTGCTGTTAACATCTAGAATACAGTAGATTGACTGGAGAATATTAACTTCATGTAATTTTCTATTTTCAAATGCCACAAACGGTTTAACTTCATCAGGTTGAAGATGTGGGGATTCTCCACTGAAACCATACTTTTTGTCTAAATCTACTGTTCCTTTCAGATCTCTGTCTTACAGTTTTATGTTCTGCTTTGTTCTTCTAGCATGATCAAGTGTTGTCAATTTTCCGTTAACTTTTACTAAAACTCACTGTTCCTTTCAGTCCTCCGGCATACAATCTGATGTTGTGCCTTATTCTTCTAACACGATCAAATGACGTCAAGTCACCTTTCTAATATTGTCAAAGGTAAAGCATGAACGTAGGAAAATAAGTAGTAACTAGTTATTTATAAGGTTAGTGTGATCAGTAAAGAGTGAAAATTCAGGTGACTTCAAAGACCAAAGAAAACAAATTTATAGATCTAAAAATTGTCAAAAAGTGCAGTAAAAACATATATCAATTCCACTAATATGACTGTCAATTGCAACATTTAGTTGTACATCCATAAAATTATCCCGTGAAACAGAAGATCTGGTGTGTAAAGCTGTTAAAAGTCCCAGTATCTTTAGCATTAAAAATGACAAAAACAACTTCACGTCCCAAGGCCTAGCAGACCAAAAAAGGGGCAAATAACCTAAGTAATGCACCATCCTTTTATAGGACTAGATATAAAAGTTCATTAGCAACACATCACAAATCCCAAATCCGCCAAAATGGGTATAGCTAATGATAAAACGTATATCAGACACATAGTAAACCACTGAACCCGTAGTAAATAACTTAAGCCATAGTATATAACGGAATCCTGATAAAATGCAATCTTACAATAGAAGATCAACAAATCAAACTCAAAACACAACCTTATCACATATAAGGTAATACTCCTTCAGACAACAAAAAAAATCCATCAACTGTCACATGAGGAACCAGAGATAGATACTTAAACAGATGTTATTCATAGATCAATGTCAGTAGCAAATAAAAACTTATGTCGATCACTTTTCATGACAAAATGGGGTAAAGTCAGAGATCTAGACATCTAGTAAATTTTTGGGAAAAAATAAACACAAAAGCAAAAACAAGGTTCCAGATAAACATAATGGCTTCTATGCATGGAAATGCAACAATCAGGCTAGATCCAACAAAAATTCTGTTAACACGTTATCATGTAATGGAGGATCAACGAGCAAAAACTTCGTGCATTATCCACATTATTATAAACAACATAGATATGAGAAATTGAAGTGCAATTTTCATCACAACGTGAGATCTGTCAAATGTTGACAACACAAAGCACAAAGAAGGCCATTCAGAGATATCTAACGCCTTCTAAGCATAGAAACTCATCAAAGACCCTGGATCTGGTAGTAAACAACAAGAAATGCGTCCAAAATCCTAGATCTGACAATATAAAGGTAAATGTACGCAAAAAAAATAGATGGAAGAGGTTAAAAGGGATACCTGAATGCCGTGCTCGAGGCAGTAAAGTTCCCAGCAGGCATTGCCGACCTGAATACCGGCCTGACCGATGTGGATCGATATGCACTCCCTCATTTTCGCTTCTTAATCTACAAAAAAGAGAATGATTCGGGAAATAGAGATTGAATGAGAGAAGAATCTGAAGGCGTTTATTAAGACGCCTCTCAAATTGCAACCTCTGTCGCGGCCAAAGGAGGCTCAGGCTCTGGCTCTGGTTTATATAGGAGGGAGAGGGAAAGATCTGATTGGGGTTTGTTAACCGTGGTTACTCAGGGATCGCGTTTGATTTGCTAGCGCAGAGTAGCCAAATTCAACCACGGTTCGAGCACCTCAGTTGGTGCTCTTTGAAAATTTAAACCGGCATGGGATTTGATCCTATCGTTTTATTACACTAAAGAATTTAAAAAGGATATTACTGTTTCACAATAATATCCGTAGTTAATAGTGGTGGCCAATCAATGATTGACACGTAGGTGTTTAGAAAGAAATTCAATGCAGAATTGGCTCTATTTGACAACATTTTTTTTTTCAGTTTTCAAAAAAAAAAAACTAAAGAGCAATTTAATTTTTTTTTACAAAAACAAATTGGTATTTAATAACCCAAATTTTATTTTGAGTTTTTTTTTTTGTGGTGGGGCGTGGCGGTGGCTGGTGGCTGCCGGTGGTGACTAGTGGCTGCCGGCGGTAGTGGTTTAAAAAAAAAACCGAAACTCATTTCTGAAGTTTTCAAAAACAGTCTTGGTTTAAAACCTATTTTTTAAATTGAAGAAAAAAAAAACAAAAAATGGTTACCAAATGTATTTATTTTTTTCAGTTTCCAAAACTGAAAAAAAAAATCCTGTCAAACGGGGCCTAAGTTACAAAGAGGCTATAACTTCACATAAATAGCGGATGTCAAATATGATTAATAGCATTTTCTAAAAGGACAACGTTATTTTTCATCAATTTTATGTTTTTTTATTTATTTTTTTATTTTTATCGCTAAAATGTACTATAGTAACAAATGTTAGTCTTTTAGCCACAAACAAATAGGCGAATTACTATATTGTGGAGTAAGTTTGCAAATACCTTCGCCGACAATTCATAGCTGGCAACGCACCTTCTAAACCGTCACCATGTTGGCATTAACTAGGCGAGCTGTAGTGCACACGTGATGCGTGTGCGACTCATTCATTATATAAATGAGTAGTGTGTAACGCATCATTAATGCATGCACTAATAGTCCACCGTACAGATAAATATTAGATTCAATCTCATGTGTATGCATGATAACATATTAATCAATTATAACTGATACTGATATCAAGGCTAACATAAAAAAATAGAGCATTGTATATGCGATGCGCTTGCAAGAATAAAGTTATTGAATTAAAATTTGTTAAAAACTCATGCATGATATATAAGCGTTTTAAAATGTTGATGCCAAGGAAAGTGGGTTCGCAATCGACGTGGAGGTGTCACAAGGAATGCAGTCCAAGTCAGATGCCAAGTGTATTGATGTGGGACACAGCAAGGGTTGAACAAGGACAGAGACCAAGGGCTTCCCAGACAGAGCCTAAGGGTGGCAGTGCTGCGAGGGCGATGGCGCATGATGAATACACGACGACAGTCACAGTCCGATGCATGGGTCTAGAGTCAGGGTCATGTATGTTTCTCTCTTTAGGATTCTAGAGTGAGAATGTGAAAATGTGAGAGTTCCATCCTAAATGAATTCTCAAGACCCATATTTATAGAGGTTGAGATAATGATGTCATCAGCCGACACGTGGTGCTCCCCAGGAGTGACACGTCACCGAGGGGTCCACGGGTGTCGGTGCTTCGCGGACTGTCGGATCGCATATTCAACCGGCCTGCTCCTTACAGCGTCGCTCTGTATGTCTGGAAAGACTACCCCCACAGCATCGGTGTGGCCAAAGAACCCCCTTGACCTAGCCACAAATCCAAGCCCTTGTAGAGTCCCACAGGCCTGGCAGCGGTGGGGAAGACCTGACGCCCAACTGTCAGGTGAACTAGGCGTGATGCCCTCCGAAGGCCTGCTCCCGTCTCGGAGTGACCCGGGGGTCATAGTCCGTATGGGTGCCGACGCAAGCCCCAAGTGTCAGAGCACGTAGGCCAGTCGCGCAGACATCCTGACGGAGATAGTGTCCCGGAGGAACCGTGTACCTGGCGGGCCGAGGTAGCATCCCGGAGGAGCCGTCTACCTGGCGGAAGGGGAGTCTTCGTGCCAGAGCACTTAGAGCTCCCTGGCGGAGATAGTGTCCCGGAGGAGTCGTCTATCCCCGCGGGTGAGTCCTTGTGCCGGAGCACTCAGAGCACGTCAAGGTAGCATCCCAGAAGAGTCAACTACCTGACGGGCCGATGTAGCATCTCGGAGGAGCCGTCTACCTGACGGGCCGAGGTAGCATCCTGGAGGAGGAGTCTATCTGGAGGAAATGGAGTTGAAAAGCTCCGTGGCGGAGATAGTGTCTCGGAGGAGTCGCATATCCCCGCGAGATACTGCGCACTCCGGAGAGTGGGTCGAAGCATGTTCCACGGCCAAGGCAAGGTGTGCACGGTGTGGTGCCCGGGGGCATGTAACATGATTGTGGCGCATGGGCGCGATGAAATGGGTATGGTGTGGTGCGCAGGCGCAGCGACCGGGGTCGCGAAAAAGACGCGCTGGCGACTGGAGTTGCAGAGCTGTCAAGCGGACGCGAGCAACAGAGGTCGCGGAGACGGCGCGGGCGACGGGAGTTACGGAGCTGACGTCCCGATGACGGGGGTCGCAGAGATGACGTTCGGGCGACGGGGGTCACAGAGATGACGTCCGGACAACGGGCGTCGGGGGTCGCAGAGATGACGTCCGGGTGACGGGCGACGGGGGTTACGGCGTTGACGTCCGGGAGACGGGGGTAGCGGAGGCGATGTCCGGACGACAAGCGAGGGGGGTCGCGGAGACGACGTCCGGGCGTCGGGCGACCGGGGTCGCATGGTCCTTTGAAGAGTAGTGAAGGTGCTAAGGATGGAGGCCAAAGGACAACCCTTGGGGGAAGGCCAAGACTAACCTCGAGGCCGAGGCCAACCCCAAGGGGGAGGCCAAGGCCAACCTCATTGGGCAAATGCCATGGCGCGTCGACGGGCGACGTGCAACATGCGAATTAAGAATATGATAGTGTAACAATAAATTCATAAATATCCTAAAACTTCACTATTTTAAAATATCAAAAAGAGAATCCCAAAATTGCATGGTTGTGTTGTGCATTCTGAACCATCATTATCAGCACCCATCTTTCCATCAATCTGCCGCCACTGTCTTCACACCCACCCACACACACACACCCATTAGCACACACATCACACGCGCGCGCACAAACGTGTCAGCTCACACAGATACGCTCGAGCATGCACACACACATCAGACACGCGAACACACACCACACACACCAGCAGACACGGCACACCACTCACCATCCACCATTTTCACGACACGCCCACGACCACCAAAGGCCCCCAATTAAACACCCATGACAGACCCACGCTATCGTGTCGCTGCCTCCCCATAGCGACGACCACTACAACATCCAAACCACAAATCGCACATTTACCACTATTCACACGACCAATCGCACAGTGAAACTCATCCAATCGCACCATCACGTTGCCAGTCGCTCACCCACGACCACACCTCCGTCAATCGCAGACCCACGGCCTACAGCAGCCACCAACAAAACCCAGATCATAAAAAATGAAAAAAAGAAACTTCAAAATAGCGAGTTGCGTGCACACGCGGTGCGTGTGTTTGACCCATTGTATATATATGTAATCAAATTCAGATTGCCGGACTTTATCTTCTGCACATAGACAGTGGTAGTTCGAGAAGATCGGTGTCAAGCACGTCATCGTCGGTGATGTATGGGTCGCTAACTCGATGGTGATGATCTTGTCGTGGCGTCGGGCCTGGGAGTCCCCGCCTCCGGCATAAGGACGTCCGCAGGCACTGAAGAGGCGGCGGAGGCGCTTCGAGATCAAGTCCACGTTAGGCAAGCATCGAAACAGTGAGCAGAGGCACGACAAGAAGAATGGAGAGATATGAATAAGGCTCATTACGTAAACGGCAGATTAAGAAGAATAGAGGGAAAGAAAATTGGTAGTATAAATTTAATGAAAATATCTAGCAGAAAGAAAATACATGAGAATTTGAGGCAACCTCAACGTGTTGAAATTTTAGTAAGAATTCAAGTTTCTCTACAGGGATGGCAATGGGATGGGTCGAATGCGGGTTTCTTAAGATCCGCACCCGCCCCGCCACGCCAAACATGTAACTCCGCCCCGCCCCGCCATCGGGTTTGGAGATGATAATACCATCCCCGCCCCGACAGGCAAAAGGTAACCCGACCCCGGACCGTTCCAATTTGCACTGCCATTATAGAACTGCAATATCCCCGTCATCACTTTTGCCCTTCGTCTCCTCCGGCTCCGCTACTGTCGCCATCGTCGCACTCCAAAATCATTAACTACCCTAATCTACATAATCATAACTTCGACCAATTTCTAATATTTTGAAACTATTTTTGATGGAAGAAATGGAATTTGACGCCTGCGTATGAAGGATCTGTGTTCGCAAGATCTTTGGTGGACACAAGATAGATGGATGTAAGATTAGCTGCGGTTTGTCTACTCGTACTGGAGTGCGGCAATGAATCCTTGAGTAAAGGCAATGAATCCTTAAGTAAATTGAACACAATAATGGGGAAAAAGAGAAGAGATCAGGGTAGCCAAGGACAATGATGTGGTGCGGTGGCTTATGGAGAAGCAAATAAAATGGGCTGAATGATGAAAGGTTAGGGTTCAGTTAATATATATATATAAGAAGAGATGAATGGTGGAGATTAAATCTTGACTAGAATTTCAAGTGAGCGGGTCGGGTCACGGGGCATACATACTTAAAACCACACCCGCCTCGTATCCGCAGCGGGTTATGAAAACAAAAACCAAACCCGCCCCATGACCCTGTTATATGTAAAAATATCCGCTCTTATAAGACCGGGGCGGGGCGGATATCCGTCGGGTACGTGTCCAATTGCCATCCATATTTCTCTATGGCAGATTACATTTTGAGGGAGAAGGGGAAATGATGAATAGAAAATAGGTAATTACGGGTATTTATAACTGATGGTCTGTGAGTGGGTCTATGTAACTTATGATTTGTGGAGAGTGGGTAGAGTATTATTTTACAATTTTGTCCTTAAAATAAACACGTGTCAACGCCAAAATCACTTTTAGTGTAACACCAAGAAGGTATAACATTAAAAGTTATATTCTCATTATAAGTAGTATGGATATAAATTTAGGGAGCAAAATGCCTTTCTGAAGGGTGGGCAAGTGCATAATAAGATTCAATTGGCTCGGGAATTAGCGGATGCTAAGGTTCGTGCCTTTAATGTTGTACTCAAGCTGGACATGGCAAAGATAATGCAAAAATTTGGTTGCATAACTTGTTAGGTAGAGGAAGGGGCTAGACGATTAATTAGACACACATAACTGCTCTCTTAGAAAGAAAGGGAAGACTTATATCCTGTATTTTTGAACTTTTTTTTCCTATATTTATTGGATAATACCACTTTAATACCTCAAACTATTTGCACATTTTAAAAGAAGTTTATGAACTCCTAATTCATCGGAATAGTCCTTGTACTTTGCTTTTTCTCTGAATTGGTCCCATGGCCATTAGGTTTTTTGTTATGAATATGCGGGTAGTTTTTTCCTTCAAATATTTGCCCTACTTCCTCATTTTTCCTCACCCCATTCAAGTGTCGACCTACAAACACCACCCATACAACCCTTGGCCGCCGCCTTTGCAACACCACCATGACCACCACAGCGTCGCTGTCAGCGACCGCCATCTCCTTTGTCTTTGCTATATTGGACTGATATGGAGGGGCACCCAAAGACCAATTCTTTTCGTGATGAGTGCTGGTAAGTAGTTGATCTTGCAGTCACCCAAGGCAAGGTGGTGATGCGGGTGCAAGGTTGACTAGGTGGTGATGGCAACGACAATGGCATGTGGGTGGTGCATAGTGGAAGTTGGTGGGGCAATTGCTGGCGATTGGGGTGACATTATTGGAAGGTTGATGAGGCAATGGCGTTGGGGGGTGGGGTTGACTGCTGCGTGTAGTGGGGGTACGTGGGGTGAAGGCTAGGGTTGGGAGTACTCAGGGGGGGAACGATGATTTCATCCCAGGGGCGGCTAAAAATATATCGAATGAGATAAATATTTTTATAAGTAAAATAGCACACAAAAACAAAGTGCACTTTTCGATAATACACAAAACATACTAAAAAACATCTAAAAGGTCTTATTAAGCTTCATGAGAGCTACTAAGGACTCTTTAAAACACAAAAGAAGAGAATATAAAATACACATTTCAATGTTTACAAACGAAAATACTAAATAACTACTGATGAGGCGCCAAAAATTGGTAGCGTTTGATAATAGCTTCATTTGTAATAGTTTTGAAGACATTTTTTTCGATGTAACAAACCAAGCTAATAGCCTCATTTGGTTTCTTTTGATAATAACCTCATTTGGTTTCTTTTGATAGAACCTTTCCATTCTGAAAAAAATATATTTTATTTTAAGTATCAATCCATCAATTATCAATCAAATAACCTAGTTAATTACAAATATTTTATTCTTTTACTTTTTCAGTCATGTTTTATTATCGCGTTAAACTAATTAACTTAATTTCAACCCACCATTCAACTAAATCATATATCCGACATCTCAATCCAATTGAGTCACATCCTCCATCAATCATCTCAATTCCCAAATGCTCAATGCACAATTAACAACATATAATCAGCAATTAATAATCTCAATTTTTAAATGCACAATTAACACAATCTAAAATTATCAATCAAATAATCAATGCTCAAATGAGATAAAAATCCAATTGGGTCCCATCCTCCATCAACAATCTCAAATCTCAAGTGCTCAATGCACGATTAACATCCATAAAGCATCAATTAATAATCTAAATTATCAAATACACAACTAACAACCTAAAATTATTAATCAAATAATCAATTCTCAATAGCAAAAGAAATTGTTCAAAATGCACACTGACCTCAGTCCTCAGAAATCAGAACGGCGTCGTTGTCGCAATGTCGCTGGCGGTGGGTTCTTCGCCGTGACCACCGGTGACTGAAACTCAAAGTCAGATCTGCAATTTTACTATTTCAGGCGTCGTGACCGTCGACTGGCAGTGGCGGAACTTCCTCGGTTCGTCCGCCGGCTTGTAGACGGTAGATCTAAGCCAGATCTAATCTGGCCGGAGTTGGGGTGGGGACTGCCGGACTGGGGAGGGCCTTCGCCGGCTTCGCGCTTCGGAATCGGGGGACGGGGCTTCGAGATTTCGACAGGCGTGACGCGTGAGACCTTGACTTGACGCCACGGCGACCGGCGTTACCTTACCGATGAGTTGATGACCGGTGACCGTGGGTGGTGCCGGCGTGCCGCAGTGACTGAGAGAGCCGAGAGAGGAGGAAAGGTGCCGGCGTGCCGCGGTGACTGAGAGTTGACTGTGAGAGCCGAGAGAGGATGAGAGAAAGAGAGAGAGAAAAAGGGAAAGTTGCAAATGAAAAAAAAACACTATATATATATATATATTTTTTTTTTTTTTTTTAAATCTGAGGGGGTGCATTAGCCCCCCCTCGTACATATGTAGTTCCGTCCCTGGGAGTATTAGTGGGTCAATAGTTGGTTGGATGCTGGTGACTGAAAGCGTCAGGGAGAGAGAGCGGAGAGAGAACAAGTTTAGGTTAAGAAAATGGGAGGAAGAAGGATAATAATTTTATTAATAAAATTACTCCCAAAACTTTAATAAAAAGTGTCGCAGAGGGACCAAAACATAAAATGAATAGATTAAAGACTTAAAAAGTGAAAACAGGAGTATAAAGACTACTTTAGATATGCGGGAATAGTTCGAGGTACTAAAACGATATTATTCCTAAAATTATTGAAGTATCTGCAATGATATATGTGATTACCTTCAATGAAACATTGACAGGTGCTAATTAAATACTTGTGTCACTCTGCTCGTTTTTTTTATCACAAGAAAAGTGTTGCACTAATCATATATAGGAGATAGATCAGCAGTATTCGAATCAAAAACTGTCTGCCTTCTCTCTCCCAGCCTTCTCTCTAAACACCCAAAACCCACAGAAGTCACCATGGCCGCCCCACCGTGCCTCTGCGCGTGTGGGGCGGCAGCCACTCCGGCGCCTCAGCTTTAGCCTCGTCTTTATGTCTACTGTGGTGGTATGCTTTAGGAAGTGATCGATCGGTGGCCGGCGGTACAAGCGGCGGGAAGGCAGTGGCGGGGCGTCTCACCGGAATTTGAACGGAGACGGCAACATCATGGTTTGTCTCCGATCTTGGTCGATCTATGTAGATCTCTGTAGATCTGCTCGATCGACGCTTTTTCCAATGTTCGCCGGATGTGGCCGGAATCTCACCGACGGCGGCCGGAAACTCACCGGCGGCGACCGGATCTTCGCCGGGGCTTTTAGACTGTCATTCTACATACTCCTTCAGGCTTTCAATTCCGTTTTTTATCCGTTTCTTGTGCTTCAGTGGTGGAGGTTCGGGTTGTGGTTATTTGGTTGGTTGGTCCTTGTAGCAGTAGGAGGGCTCGGGTTCGAGGGGCTTAGCTGTGGTTCTGGGGCTGTTTCTTGGAGTCCAGGGAGTCTTGGGAGGGGGGTTGGGGGGATAGAGTCTCGCGGGGGGAGGGGGGAGGGGTGCAGGGGGTGTAGGGAGAGTTTCTTTTGAGCTTGTAATGGAGGGGTTGCGGGACCCGGGGAGGGGGTATTGGGGGGTAGAGATTTGCCTTTGGGTTTTGGGTAATCAGCTCTGGGCAGGGGTTTTTGTTTGGGGTTGGAGGGGGGGGGGTAGGGCTCTTTTCTAGGTTCGAGCATCCTACGTGTCTACTTTGGGTAGTTTGGTTAGATGTGGATGAGTTGTGGTCCCTCCGCCCTATATTGTGGCATTTTGGTTCGGATTTATTACGGGTTAGTCGAAGGATGGACATTGCGGTGTTGTAGATCCTGGGAGGTGTGATGGACTCTTAAACAGTGTGCTCACCTTTGTATCGTGCGGTTACCGATTGTCTGCGTTATTGCTACCACTTATAGTGTGTTTTTATTTATGTTCAGTTTTCACCTGTAAATTTGCATGTTACTTTAAGTTGAGTTAAAGTGTAGGATATGCTCTGCTTTAATTCAATTGTAATGTGTATAAATTTATTAGGTGTTTGTTAGTGTCGGCCTTCATGGTCATGTATACTGAGTCACGGAAATGTCGTGACCGATAATGTCTGTAAGCTCTACAACAGAGCGACTGTGTATCTTTAAATTATCAATGCAATTCTCTTATTATCAAAAAAAAAAATCATATATAGGAGTGAAATTACAGTCCTGAACTAGATGCTTTGGAGGCTCCTAATGCCATTTCAATTAACTCTCCAAAAATATAATTGCGAGAGCTTAAGAGTTGATCCAGAGAGTAGGGAGTGTAGACTTGTCTTCATTTTGGGGAAAGTCAATTTATGTGCCGATGAACCGGTGAAGATTTGAATTCGAGAACTCCGATAGGGTCATAAGTAATACGCCCCTTGTCCCGTCCTAAGCTAGCTAGATAAATCAGCAAAGGATGCTCGTGAGATCCATCTGTATCAAACTTTACTTTCATACAACTGTTGAATTAGTGCCATGTACCACACAAAAAAAAGAAGAAGAAGACCGCGATGCTTTTCTCACGTGAGCAAATTGAATGCCGGCCATGAACTTGAAGAAGAGGCCTTGCATGACTAAGCAGAGCCAGTCAGGCTGGCCAAGATATGACTTGCCTGCAAACCAAACAGCGGTCCCGAGGACATAATAATATTTCGATTGCAGAGCCCTTGGAAGAAGAGCAGGCAAGTCATTCTTGGCCACCAAACTGAGACTCTTCCTATCACGTAAGACTCCTGTTTGGTTCAAATTTCCTGCATTCTGCATCTTGGATGATGTGCGCAGTCTTGATTATGGGTATAAATAGCACAGGGAAAGAATGGAAATCATATTTGGCGCCAAATTATTCTTCCTTATCCATACATACACTTCAACGGGACGGAACATATTCGTGTTAGCTGTACTTTCCAGCTTGACGATGGTGCAAGAATGCCCACTTTAGTAGGGACTATTGTGATGCATTTTTGCAAGAGATTAGGGTGTGAGCTCAAGTTGGATGATATGTTCTCTGAGAAAATCCTGCTTGCGATGTGGAACAAGTCTCCCCTCTTGCCCATAATATTCTCAGTTCATGGTCTCACGTTTTCGGTTAATGGGTTCATCAATCCATTAGGCATGCATCACAAGAATAAAGGGCCAAGGCCTCTCTCTACAGATTCATTGAGCCAGCCAGACCAAGAACATCAAGCCAGGGGCTCAGCCACTAGACCCCACTAGACCAAGGCCAATAACAATTGACTTATAGGTTTGTTGAAGTTGAAAATCATCAAGATTCTACAATATTAAGGGACCCTCCTCTCTAACATGTCCTGGACTCCTGGCCAGTGGTTCAATTGTGATCTGTAAATCATAACATTCACAACTTCTTAATCCCTAGAAGAACAAGCAACTGCTTGCAGATTAATTAGCAAGATTTCCTTTTATCAATCCAATCAAATTGCCTCCCTTTTACAACGCGAGGCGACGGTTTGGTCAGTTTTTCCGGCCAAACTTCCAGCAATATCTACATGCTTTAAGTTTGGTTTGTTTTCTCAAACAAGCCTCGAGTTTAATCATTGGACAGGTATTTGTGAGATGAAGCTTAGCCTACCTTCCTGAGTAAGAGCCAGGGGCTTCAAACATGATTTACTTAAGGGTTGGATTTTTTCGCGTATACAATTAGAGAGTAACACAGCTTATATATGCATCTTAAAACTGCTAACAAGCAAGGCCAAAACTTTTAAGACGAGGATTTTGGCAGTTCAGTCTGCTCTAGAAAAAAGTGCTTCACTTACAAAATTTCCCAGAGATCAGAAATAGCCTTTGCAAAAATGTACAACATTTGGCACGATGAATATTACATGATACTGAGATGCCATCTTCAACTGGAAAGGATGTATATGAAGTTCACAACGATCTAGGGTCTAGTTTGGCTTTGGACGAGCCAACGAACGGTCCTTAAGCAATTCAACTACCCTTCTCATGGAGGGCCTATTCAATGGAAGCGCTGAAGTGCAAAGGAGAGCAACGTCCAAAACCTTCTCAATCTCTTCATAATTGCACGTCGAGGGGTTCATCCTAGGATCTATAAGCTGGTCCAAGTGTGTCCAGCAACCACTGCCAGCTATGCCGCTTTTCTGTTCTGTAGGAGATGATAATGCAGCTTCTCTTATCCACTTCACAATGTCCACATTCTCACCAAAGGCGGAGTCATTCGGCCTCTTACCAATTACCAGCTCCAACAACACCACACCGAAGCTATACACGTCACTCTTCTCAGTAACTTTCAACGTGTAAGCATACTCTGCAAGTATTAAAACAGAACACATACTTTAAGAAGTTAGCCAATGTTAGATGAGAGCCCAATATAGGTTTATTCAACACTAGATTCAGTATGCATAGTAGAGGCAGTCAATTTTCTATTTTCACGACTAAAAGTGAAAAATGTAGATATGTACATTGTATATTGATATTCACCCCGAGTCAATAAAAAACACTCTTTAAGTTTTACTTTTCATCTGCAATTCACGAGATGTTATGCAAATCCTATAAGGGGTGATCATTAGAAGCGTTGAATCATTATGTAGTTTCAATTTCGAAAGAGGTTCAAATTGTCATACATACCAACAACAAAAAACGACTCGATTTGATCAGGGAGGTTGCAGTAGCAACAAAAGTTTTAACCCTTTAGTGGAAAGAGATGTGGATAATTATTTCTTAAATATCTTTGGAACAAGTTTTAACACTTATTAAGGTACCATAAAGTCATCCTTCTCAACACAGTTCCACCAACTCCCTCTCCCACCTCCCCAGATAATGAGATAAATTAATCATCTTTCCTTCATTATCATGAACTAAGCTTGGTGGAGTAGTTGGCTACAGATAAGCTACCAATGACTTAAATAGGGATCAATTCTTGGAGTCTCTGTCTTAGGTCCATAATATACACTTCTTGAGGAAAAGGTGAGACCAAAGTCACCAAAGGCTACTTAAGAAAAGTGAAAGGTCTATTCGGATCTAATAAAAATGTGCACATATATTTTTCATTTGGTATTGTTTCTATCTGTTTGGAAGTATAGATGAATTCTCTACTTGTATGGAAGTTTGTTGGTTCAGCGCTTCTTTACATTTTCTATTTAGACCAATTGTCACATTTGGTATATCTCACTGTCTCACATAATGCTTCGACAATGAAGTGTGACAAAACCATATAGGGTTTTTCAGTTTCAGATTTCAAAACGTATGAAGTGATTAAGCTCACTGAAAATTAATCTTTTCTATACTGCCTAGCGTCCCTCTCCATATAACTAAAAACTATATGCAGTAGTTGGTGTTGTGTCAAGTGATGACACACTGCTAATTCAAAAACATAAGCTTGAGCACAAGCTGCATAAAATTACATTAGGTGACATCAGACGAATAATTTGTTATTCATCAAGCCTAAGATTAAACGAAGCGTTAGAAGAAAAAATAGTGAACAGACAGATTAAATATGGAAAGCATTAGTGCAAATGCAACTCACCAGGTGCAATGTAGCCATAGGAACCAGCAATGCCGGACATGATGAGTCCATCACCTTCTTTTACCTCCGGCTGCAACATCTTCGCTAGCCCAAAATCAGCGACTCTAGGCCTGAACTCCTCGTCCAACAGTATATTGTTCGACTTTACATCGCGGTGCACGATAGCTGGCACACAATCATGGTGCAGATAAGCCAACCCCTGGGCTGCCCCAACGGCTATCTTGTACCTCTGAGCCCAATCCAAAGACACTCCACCCTTTTCTCCATGCAAGATGTCCCCCAGACTTCCATTCTCCATGTACTCGTACACCAACACCCTAAAGTCCTCACCAACACAGCTACACAGTAACTTTACAATATTACCATGTCGGATTCTTCCCAACGTCTCCACCTCTGACTCAAACCCCCCCTCCTTATCTGATTGCCGGTTTACTCCCAACAATTTCTTTACCGCCACAGTTTGCCCGGTCTTGAGCTTCACCCTATATACCTTACCTGACCCGCCCGCACCAATAAGGTTTCCTTCCGTCAATGAAGCTAACACATCTTCTTCATAGAACCCGACCCGTTGGAACGTGGTAATCTTCCATGAGAGTTTATTTTTACTACCAAACGCTTGCAACGCCTTGGTCTTCACCAAAATCCACAGGAGTGATCCGAGAAGAAGTAAAGCACAAGCAGCTAGAACACCAACGACGTAGAAGCTAACGGGTTTGGGCCTCGAGCACAAAGGGAGAGCTTTAAGATCTGGACTGCACAACTTCGGGTTACCTAACAAACTTGAGACGAAAAACTCACTGTTGAAACCAAGGGGGACCTCTCCTTCCAGCTTATTGTTAGAGACATTGAAACGGTTGAGCTTAAGCTTTGTCAGCGCACCCGGAATCTCACCGGAAAGCAAGTTCCCAGAAACATCCAAGTACGTTAGCACCGGTAAATTACCGAGTTCACCCGGAATTTCACCGGTAAACCTATTGTTGGACAAATTAAGCTCCGCAAGTTCCTTCCAGGAATTAACTGCGTTTGGTATGTCACCACTAAACATGTTGCCTTGCAGTTCAAGCTTCTGTAAACTCTTCAATTTCGTTATACAAGAAGGCAAACTTCCAGAAAGTCGATTGCCACTCAAGTCCATAATTCCCAGATCCCTCAAACCACAGATTTCAGACGGCAAATCGCCGCTAAAATTATTGTTAGACAGCAGTAACTCTGTCACGCCTCGAGCGCCCAATATCAAACCAGGAATCGAGCCTTCGAATCTGTTATTCTCGAGCTGAAGGAGTTGCAATCCCGAGAAACTCCACAACCGGT
The DNA here is from genome assembly GCA_033065855.1 of Escallonia rubra. Taxonomy (NCBI): domain Eukaryota; kingdom Viridiplantae; phylum Streptophyta; class Magnoliopsida; order Escalloniales; family Escalloniaceae; genus Escallonia; species Escallonia rubra. The sequence goes on from JAVXUO010001548.1 coordinate 585,417, forward strand.
CCGGCACTTTACCGGAATGTTGATTATTAAAGATGCGTATGTAAGCTAACGAACTGCAGGCACCGTACGAATCAGGGATAGCACCAGAGAATCTGTTACCGAAAGTGATGAGGTTAATAAGCTTCTTTCTGTTGCACAGATTCGGCGGTAATGGACCTTCAAACCGGTTGCCAGATACATCAATAGTCTCCAGATCTGAATTCGAGCCTAAATTGACCGGCAAATTACCGGAAAAACTGTTATTAAAAAGCTTCAACTCGTAGAGATTTGGATTCAAAGACAAAGCCTCCGGAATTTCGCCTTCCAGAAAGTTGTCGTTGACGTTGAACGACTCGAGAGGCAATCGAACGAGGCTTTCCGGCAGTTTTCCGGTGAGATTGTTTTGAGAAGCGTCGAAACGAAGGAGGGACGTCAGATTGGCGAATGAATTTGGCAATTCGCCTGATAACTGGTTGAGGTAGAACTCAATTTGCTGGACATTTCGTAAACCGCCGATACTGTAGGGAATGGAACCGGAGACATTGTTGCCGGAGATATCAAAATTTTGTAGAGAGATGAGATTTTCTATGGAGTCCGGGATTTGACCGTTGAGGTTTGAATATGGCATCCAGAGGTTTTCGAGCTTCGTGAGGCGTCCGATGGTCGAAGGCAACGGACTTGGCTTAAATGGATTGTAAGCGAGTTCAAAACGAGTTAACTCAGTGAGGTTCGTCAAGAACTCGGGTACTGAGCCGTTGAGGAGGTTGTTTGAAATACACAGCACCTGAAGAGACGACAACCGGCCGAAGCTCGCCGGGATTTCGCCTGAAAAGTTGTTACTAGTGAGGTCGAGGACAGTTAAGTTAGGAAACCCCGGTCGGAAATCCGGCAGGTTGCCAACGAAGATGTTGGAAGAGAAATTTAAAGACTGGACATGGGAGCAGAGGGAAATGGAATTGGAAGAGATGCTTCCACCGAAGAAGTTGTTGGATATGTTGAGGCTCCGGAGCGTCGGAATCCGGCAAAAGTCCGACGGGAACATGCCGGAAACACCAAAGTTGGAGAGATCGATCGAAACGACGGCGTTGCTCCGGGGATCGCAGGCGATGCCGGTCCAGTTGCAGGGAGCGTTTTGAGAGGTCACGACCCAGTTGCTGAGTTGCCCATCCGGGTCGTCTAGCTCGCTGCTCTTGACCCGGAGCAAAACGACGGCGTCCCGGTTTAAAGCACTAGCAGTGGCCAAAAACGCCATTAACATGGAGAAAACGAGCTTTGCTGCTTGATAAGCCATTTTCGGCAAAGAGGTGTGACAGAGAGCACTCAAAGCAGGCTTTAGGTACAATGAGAATTAAGGATGGAGATAATAAGAAGGGGAACTGGGGTTTATGCATGCATGGCTGACAAGTGGGTGGGCGAGGTTAAACAGAGATTCTGGGAATCAGAGGGGTGTGTTCACATGGAAAAAGGGCTGCTTATCCTGTCTTGGGGGTTAATGGTGGCGGTGGTGTGTGAGAAAAGTGTGATGAGTGAGTGTGTGTGGTGGAGTTAGCACAGGAGGGAAGTGATTATGGGGGTTATAATTACAGGGAGATGCTCGTGACCGTGATGCGTTTTGCTTCCCGGGGACGTTGAAAATGACGAAAAACAGTCAAAAAAGAGTGTCATTTCTTTGAAAAGGGTCCCATTTGTGATTGGAGTCCAGAAAATAATATAATGTTCTAATGAGCCACAAGTGGGTATTTGTTGATAGGAAAAAGGAATTTTTCTAGAAGAAGAATTTTTCTTTTATGATCTCGTTAAAGTGTTTCGTTGTGGTTGTTAAATATTAAGCGATAGTTTTGGCGTCGATCGCGAGGAAGTCCTAATGTGGGACAATTCACTTAAACAGATTTAACGAAACTTTTATCTAACATTTTATTTTACAGGGTTTTACTATCAAGTGATGATAGATTTAGAAGTACGTCCTAGCCTTTATTAACTCGTCGGTTATGTAATTGTAGATTTTTGAAATACACGTTGCTCCTGATGACTAAACAGTCAAGTGATGGAACATTTTGAAAATACGCGTTACTTTTACATACTAAACTGTTGTTTGGAATTAAATCTGGAGCACATACATTTTGTTACAGACTCAACGGTCGTGTGGTATTGAAAATTAGTTTACACGTATCTTATTAGTCATGAGCGCTCAACTGAGACGTGCAACTTCTTTATTATTCCGTAGTTGTTACTGATGTCATGTGGATGACCGTCACTCTCAACAGCGTTACAAAGCATTTTCCAAGTCATCTACCAATTGTTCGAAAGAAATGGCTTCAAAGTTACACTCTGCGTAGCTATACACATCGCAATATTAATAACGAAAGTTATTAATTTGGTAAGATTGTATGGTTAGGCAGGAGACGGCATGCCGTCTTGCCATGTTTGGTGGTGAGATGCTAAAACGTACATAGATTGCTAAGATCTTAGGCTGAGGATAAGCCGAGGCTGAACACATTAATGTCTAACAATTTAGGGCTTCTACATTTAAAACTAAAGCAAAAGAGAGGAAGGTTGGCAAAATTTGTACTGTACCAGCTGATGATAATCGTAATTAATTTAATTTGAGTTGGAGATGCTAATCTGGAAGTTGACATGATGATCCCACCACTACTATCCATGAATGCTATAATTAGGATGTTGATCTCGTGTTATACTATATAGTACACCAATTTATCAAATTATAGGCTTTAGCAACTTATTTCGGTATCATCATTTATTACCGGTCTGACGATACTCACCACGCATCGATTTATTTCAATATTAAATCATCGACATCATAGTATCAGTCATGTAAGGTCGATTATCGGACGTTGAGCTGAATTGTGCAATTAAGAATTTAAAATTGGACAAACTTTCGGGTATGCCAAGGTCTATTCATGGGAATATGAATTAGTGAGGAGTGGGTGGTTAATATCAAACGTAAATTGTATAGGCGAACATGCCACAATATTAATCAACGAAATTTGTGTTTTTGTCTTGTATTCAGGACGACTTTATCATAAAAAACTCAAGTTCAGGCTTAAAGCAAAGTTGTCGTAGCTGTATAATTTCATATCCCAGTACGAGAGAGAAATTGACACCGGATAATCTTCCTCCGTACTGAATTTTATAATATTTTTCCAATAGATTGTAAATATTTTCCTTTGAAAACAAACAGAAAAGAACTAGCACGAAGTTGCCGTCAGATTTGTTTAGTGAAATTAACCAGCGAATTGCCGCATGGGAAGTAGCAACCAAAGCGGACAACGCAGCGTCGCCGTAAGGAATCAGTTACTTTTGGTCATTGGTTCAGAATTAATGGAGGGGTACCATTCATGGTCCGCGGCCCAAGGCAAGCAAAGTCTCCGTAGCCATTAATAGCGACGACCCTCCTAACAAGTTCCAAAACCACGTTCAAATGTATGAGTACCTAAAAATTGTGGCGATCTTACTCTGCCTCGTCGCTCTCTTCTTTCATAATCTTAATTGGGAAACAGAAAAAATCACAAGTCATCGTAATTTCGTTGGTTTTATAAGTCTTTTAACGGCAAATCGGACTCTCTAACACTACTCCTTTAATTTTTTGCTTTTATTTTAAGTATACCGATCAGAAAATAAAGAAAACAACACTAATTATTGGTGATCTTTTTTCTTTATTCAGACAACAATTTCAAGCTAAGGTCTCTCAATCCGAGCTTAATTTTTTTATTAAAAAATACGGAAAAACCCTTTAAACAAAAGCACCACGTGAAGTGCAAACATGACCTAATGTCCGTAAAGGTTGTTCTTTAAGTAAATAGTAAAATGTTTAATTTATGGACTTTCAAACCTCCTGCAACAATTTCATGAACATGGTGTAAAATTCTGAAGCTTAGACAGCAAATGCAGCAATTTTGTACCTATCATATTGGGAATGGCAGATCTACATGGTTGTGATTGGATAGGTGGTTACCAAGTGGTCCATTAATTCAACAATTTGGACAAAGGATCATATATGATGCTGGGATGAGCTGGAATGATAAAGTTGTAGATATTATTACATGTGATAACTAGAATAGATTGCAGCTAAGGTCCCAGGCAATACAGCAAATGCAAGACATTATCAGTACTCAGGCACTGCCTAGACCTGATTATAATGATAAAATCATGTGGGACTTACACCCCAGTGGAGAATTCACCATACACTCAGCATGTAATTGGTTGAGAACTAAAGCACCTAAAAGGGGGGAATAAGAACAAGAGATAAACTCAAAGAATGGAACATTGTTCAGGATGACAGATGCAGTCTATGCCAACTACAGAAGGAGACCATAGACCATTTGTTTGTGCAATGTGCCTATGCTAAAGAGGTCTGGGTATCTATCTTTACAAAGCTTGGAATAAGACTGCCATTAGTCTCTTGGCAACATCTATTGCAATTTGCAATACTCTACTTTAGAGGCAAGAGTTTTAGATCTAAACTCTTAAAACTCTCACTTGCTGTTACAATCTATGGGATATGGATGGAAAGAAACACAAGGACCTTTGAACAAAAATAAGCTACTTCACAAGGATGTGCTCATGCCATACAACAAGGGGTGAGGTATAGAGTGAAAAACTGGAATAAGATACCAAAAACAGAGAAAAATGAAGAACTATGTACTGCTTGGGAGATAAATTAGGGGATTTTCATGTAAATAGTTATAAGCAAGATTATACTATAACAGTAGTAGCAATACTGTCATTATAAATTAGAAACAATTGTACATGTTATGTGCTTCAATGAAATATAGGGACATTTGACCCAAAAAAATATATTTAATTTATATTTCTACTACTTTACCACAAAAAAAAAATCATTTGTTTAATAAGTAGGTGAGTGTTTTCAAAAGTATTTAAAGCAAGTTTGAATTGTTTGGACGTACCCTTCAGTTGTTGAGACACCTAATGGCTAGCTAGATTCATAAAGATAATAGTACCCTACCCATAGGTATTTGCAAGCACGAGCTACTTTGTATTATTTAAACTCAAGTTTTTCTTTTTTTTTTTTGTTTTGTTTTGGTACTAAACTCAAGTTTTTCTATTTTAAGAGAGTAGTTCCTAAATCACTAGTTTGCCGAGCAAGAGCGGACGCAGAGGCTGGGTTACGGGGTGGATCCTGGGAGTTAATTTGGGACCATAATGACTGCCCAATTATAGACAACTGCCCATTAAGGTTCAGATTTGCAAACAACGTGGAAAAGTGATTACATAAGGTTATGTATGGTTCTACAAATAGGAATCTTTTGGCAACAAAACATGTTGCTGCCTTTGGCAGCAAAGTAGTCTCTATTAGAGTGTCATGTAATCATTTCTGATGTCATCTTTTAAGGAGGCATTCACATCACAAAATTATAAATTTTTAATATTTATTATTGAACTGTTCAATTTCATAAACACCACCACTAACCCGCTACTACATATTTTGGCATCATCTCTAACCGGCGTATACTGCTCACCACGGAGATACATGCCCCCACCTTTTTTGTGGCTGCCCACCAATTCAGTGGCGGAACCAGAATTTCATCTTGAGGGGGCTAAAAATATATCGAAGAAGATAAATATTTTCAAATACACAATTAACACAACATAAATTATCAATCAAATAATCAATGTTCAAATGGGGTAAAAATCCAATTGGGTCCAATCCTTTATCAACAATCTCAAGTGCTCAATGCACGATTAACAGTCATAAAGCATCAATTAATAATCTAAATTATCAAATACACAACTAACAACCTAAAATTATTAATCAATTCTCAATAGCAAAAGAAATTGTTCAAAATGCACACTGACCTTAGTCCTCAGAAATCAGAATGGTGTCGTTGTCGCAATGTCGCTGGCGGTGGGTTCTTCGCCGTGACCACCGGTGACTGAGGCTCAGATCTGCTTGAATTTCACTATTTCAGGCGACGTGACCGCCGACCGGTGAGGTTCCGGGTTTGTCGGTTCGTTTGCCGGCTCGTAGATCTAGGCTAGATCTGGTCGGAGTTGGGGGTGGGGACTGCCGGACTGGGGAGGGCCTTCGCGCTTCGGGGCTTCGACAGACGTGAGACGACAGTTCGACCGCCGTCCGTGACTCCGTGACAGTTGAGAGTTGAGAACGGCGACGGGAGACGGGAGGTACCGATGAGGCGAATGGCGATGACCGGTGGCCGTGGGCGGTGACTGAGAGAGTGAGAGGCGCCGTGAGTCCGTGACCGGTGACCGGTGAGAGGTCAACCGTCAACGGCGACGGCGGGAACTGAGAGAGTGACTGAGTGAGAGCCGAGAGGAGGAGAGAGAAAGAAAGTCGCGAGTGAAAAAAAAAACTATATATAAATATATTTTTTCAAAATCTGAGGGGGTGCATTAGCCCCCTCCCCGTACATATGTAGTTCTGCCCTTGCTCCAATTCCATTGCCACCGAAAAGGAGGAGAGATATGAGATATAGATATGGGTTGCGATGGCGAAGAAGGTGGTGTGCGATGGAGGATCTTGGTTACGAACGGTGGAGGTGACAAATATGGGCAGCTGTCATGACCAGGTTGCAATATGTGGATTACAGTGGTGGTGTGTGCCGGTGAAGGTGGTGGGCGGTGGTACTAGCGTTTGATTGAAGGTGACAGTGATGGTGTGTGTCGGTGAAGGTGAGGGGGTCAAATCAGAATTGAACATATTTAATGTATTTTCAAATTGCATTATATACTATATAGTAAAGCTAAAGCAGAGAATGTAAACTTATTTTTCCTGCTTGACATGTCTATCATTATGTGTTTTGGCATTCAACCAATCAAATGATAAATTTCATTTTTCTTTTTATTCCGTGTCAACATGTCAAATTAAAAGTGTCTCCAATTTAACAATTATTAATTTATTGAACATAACAAATTAAAATTACTAAGATAAATAGACAAATTCATCATGCCAAAATACAACAAACATATATTAAAAAAATCGAATTTAAATAGGATAAATTTTTCGAAGTTAGCAAACCTCAAAAAAATCAATTTAAACTATAATGAATTTGTTTAAAGTTAACAAATTAATTTCTAAAACATCAAAAATTGATTTCTAGAACATCACAAAAAATCTATACTTTTTTGTCCAAAAAATATATATATTTTATCAGTCAATCCATAAAGAAAAGTTTACCATTCACAAACTTACCTTACTTGAGTGAAGCTTGAAGCAAGTGTTACTCGAAGCTTAAGGGCAGCTAAAAATGGAAGCAAGTGAGTCTGAAGGAGAAGAAAATTGTGTTGAAATAGCTGAGAATCTTTTGGGGGATAGGCAATACTGTTCGCGATACTGTATAGCGGACATCCTTGGCGACAACTTTGACGTGTGCAGAAATAAAGGTACATATATTAATGGAAGTGTGTCAGTCAAAAAGCTGTCTGCTACACAAGTCGTCCGCTACACAGTGTAGCGAATAAGGGAGGAGGGGCAATATGGTAAAAAAGACTGTCTGCTACACTATGTAGCGAACGACTGACAACTTTTAAAAAAAAAAGATCTGGGCCGTCTATCCTGAAAGGATGGACGGCAAGATCGCGCTAGCAAAATCTTCTATTTTGCTAGCGCTCTCAACGGATCAGCTCATATATATATATATATATATATATATATATATATATGTGTGTGTGTGTGTGTGTGTGTGGGGGGGGGGGGGGGGAGCGGATCCTTTACTCGCACAGGCAATTTAGTGTAAGTTGTCAGCGTCATCTGGACGTCCATCCATTGCAGATAGACGAACCATATCTTTTTTTTTAAGTAAACTTCGCCGTCCACCACATAATGTAGGGAACGATAAAATTTACAATACTGAACCCCTCCCCCGCGCTTGCAAAGCTTTTCGACTCATTAAATACCGTAGAGTCATTTTGATCAAAATCACCGTCCTCTAAATAATGTAAGGGACGACGAGTTTTTATTTATTAAAAAGAGTTAGATCTGGTTCGTCCATCTATTATAGACAGTCGGATCGCGCTGACAATTTATTTAAGTTTCATGTGCGAGTAAGGGATCACGACCCTCCCTCTCTCTCTCTTTCTCTCTTTCTCTCTCTCTCTATATATATATATATAAAAGAGACAAAAGAGAGTCCTTTTTTGGCTCCTCATCTTTTTCTTTCCCACTCACTCACTCACTTTCCCCAAGTCAAAGACAGGAAGACATCGCACATGCTTTGGCCACAAATTATCTACAGGAGTATATAATTTGGTTCTCTGTTCCACCGGCCGAAGAACCAAAATCAACTCTTCAAGTCAAGCAACTCAGCTCAACTTTGGTTTCTGGTTGGTGTGAAGAAACTTTGACCGAGTGATTTTTCATCTCATCGACGAATCTTTGCCACTTGACGCCCTCCATTCTTTGGGACAACAAAAGAGCTCCATAACTCGTAATGATTCCTCTAATATCACATAGTGTGTGGACCAACACATCTACGTTAGACCTCCACTGACACCACTGAACTCCTTTTGACATTTCATGGCATGCTTGGGACCAGGAAAAAATAATCTAAAATGCTTTTAAATAGAAGCCAAGGACAAGAATACATCTTGAGGATAAAATGTTGCGTGTTGCATGTTGCACAGAGACCATAACCTCTTCTTATTTTTCTCTTTCAAGAACTAAACGTACCAAACTACGAATTCGTGACGCAAAGAAACTCCAAGCATCAAGATTTCTTGTCACGCACCGCCTCACCCTCTCTTTTCAAAAAAAGAGAAGAGAAAAAAAAAACGTTGTTTGGGTAATAAAACGTAAAGTTGTTGATTGGAGTGCAGCCTGGTGATTAAGGAGGTATGTTTCCTATCTTGACTTCTTGGTTCAAACCTTGGGACCAGCACCCGGAGAAAAAATTATTTCATCTGAATGCACCAGGCCGATATGGGAGTGCGCCCTTAAAATCTCACGGGGAGGGAACTTAGTTACCAGGCCAATCTGGGGGCGCGCCCTTAAGATCGTACGGAGATGAGATTTAGTCTCAGTTGACAGTAAAGTTGGTTTGAGAATACCCCTTACCGTCCAACAAAAAAAGAAAAGAGCGTATATTTGAACATTTATGAAGCCTACTTGTTTAAAAGTATCTTCGTGATTGTCTTGCGTGATATTATGGGTACACGCCCAAAAATTAACAGCCAATTATACTTACTTACACCCAGTCAAGTAGATAAATCTCTTCAATGTAAGTTATGTTGCTAGAATTAACTATTGTCGTGGAGAATGTCAGACATTTGCATAGAGATCGCATCAGTACGACCAAAACCAACACATCGATACCTTCACAACAACTCGTTGACGGTTCGGATCCAAATCGAATCAACCCGGCGTAATTTTTCACACAAGCTTTGATCAGTGAAGGGAAAGGTTGGATCAACGTTATGAATGTGTTTACATTAATGAATTTTGTTACTTAATGGTGTCTGCACAAATTGAAACGAATTCTTGGCAGCTTCAAAAGTTCTTTTTGTGGGAATGTAACGACTTATATATAGTCCACCTAAGATTTTGTTTGCATAACAATTTTGTTGTTCAAGTTCATCCCATCGTAGCCTCAATATTACTTGTTTTGGTTCAATTTCAGCTCAGATGAAGATATATTACACAATATTTCTGCTACGATACAAAAGCTTTGTTAAATAGATTTTAGCGGCAAAAGATTGCTATTGTAAATTAACTCCAAAAAATGTTAGTGGCATTTTTTTGTTTATATAAATTTTACGATAAAAATATGTACAACATAGGATTCTAATCCACTGTTATCCCATAATCTGGAATGAGAAAATGTTAGAACAAAGTTGCGATCCACTCGTTCATTCTTACTCAAATCTTCTACATCTTCTTTTATTTTAACAAATTAAAAAAGAAAGATATGGTGTGTTATTTTCTTCCCATGGTATCCCTTAGAAAATATTATCCATAAAGTCTGGTTATTATGCTTTGAATACTAGTCGGCAGATCTGATACAGATCTGGTTGGAGAGGTAGGGACAAGGACTAAGCTACTACTGTATTATTGTGTTACTAACTCATGTGGTTGATAAGAAAAAAGGCGACAAATCAATTGAAAAAAGGTTCAAAATCAAGTGTTTGCTGAGGCTGGTGCTGTGCCTCAAGAGTCAAACATATAGTACAAATAGTCATCAAAGGCCCCTCGTAATCCCCACTGACATCTCCTTTTTCTAGACTAGATGTTCATACACTTGGCCTTCTCGAGACAAAATGACTTTGCTAGCAGCTCAAAATCATGCTCTGGATCTAACCAACTATTCAAAAAATAAGCAATAGGAGTGCATGCATTAGTTGTATCACGGTATATATATACTAAAACATTACGTATTAGATACTCGAAATGGGATTTTATACTCGATGAGATTTATATCTCTCGACACATGGGTGGTGTAAGTATTTTATGTCTCTTTTCAACTTTTGGTGTGAGTATTTTATGTCTCTTTTCCCTTCAATCTTCATCATCATTACATATCACCGAAGAACACCAAACCACCAACATTGCCAACCACCATACCCATTGACTGCAACTACCACTACCACCAATGAGCAACACCCCCAAACACTAAATTACAAACACTACAACCACCACATTCATTGACCGCCAATCTGCCACCATCATTGATCAACATACCCGAACACCAAACTTGCCAATGCCACCATAGCCACTGACTGTCGCCACCACCACCAGTGATCAACACCCATGAACACCGCCAACTACTATAGCCACTGATAACCACAGCCACCACTGACCAATACTGTCGAACACCAAACCCTCTAACATCGGTCACCATCACGGCATCGCCACTCTTCTAAATCCAAATCACTGTCATATCGACCATCATTTTTCTACAACAAACACCACCAAAAGGTTTCATCCATCGATTAACCCTAGTATCTTCGATCTGCGCAGGTAAATTCCAAACCAATCAAACCTATGAAGACCTAATTTGCAAGCTAGTGCGTTACTATCATAGCAGTAGTTGGACAACGACATAAGAGATGTATTGGTCGTGGTGGGGGCGCTTCTCATTGTTGAACATATGAACTTAAAAGAAGCTCTCAAGTATAGAAATATGAAAGAAAAGATAAAAGAGGAAAAATAGGGGAAAAAACACAACAAAAGTAAACAATTATGCAAAACTGTATCAAACAACCCACCAGTTTTGTAAAAAAAGAAACCTAAAAGAAGTTTTTGTTTTTGTTTTTTTGAAAACAAAAACTGAAATCGATTTCAAAGACGAAGCTCTAATTTTTTAGGCACAGTCCTCACTAGGCCTAACAAAACAGGTCGGTGGGCTGGGTTTGGTCAGGTCAAATGGTTTTGGATAAAGTAGGTGGTTAACTCATTTAGACTCATTTATTTGTGGGTTAATTAGATTAATAATTAAATGTGTTGGTTTTACCGATTTATCTAACAGTGACCCATTAATATCTTTGTTACAAGAACATAATAAGTTTAACTATCTCCTTCTCTTCATCTTCGTCCATTGATCCCCCCTCCTCGGGCCAACGTCACCATACCAAGCTGTCACTAACCTAAAACCACCCTTTTCATGCCACAATTACCACCATGCATGTAATCCAGGAAAACTTGAACAACACAAGAAATAGACCAAGCCCTCAAAGACATCCCCATCATCATTACTTGACAACTTAAGTGGTACGACTGTGATCTCTCTGTAGCAACCTAACTATCCCTGTATCCAACTCCCAACAACCTCACCCCAAGCTGTTGAATGAAAAGAGAGATAGAGCAGAGAGGAACAAAAGCGATCGAGAGCTTCGTCTTTGAGCTTAATCACACCATCTCGGGTTGATTTCGGCATGATGGTTTCTCCCTACCTTTCGACTTGTTCCTTGTGTTCTTGATTGGGTTTGATTTTGAGTGCTTTGTGTCTCGGTGGGGATGTTAATGGATGTTGGGTTCGGCTAGGTTTTGATGTTGTGTCTTGGAGTTGTTTAGGCGCGATGGCCGGTTAATTGGCCGTGCTTATAAGTAGCAAAAGATTAAGCATATTTTGGTTCGAAGAAATCCAAAATTTCCCATGCCTGCAGCAACCCGGATGCGCGCGCGCGCTTGATTGAAAGCGAGTGGTTTGGAGAAACCCAAAAATTTTCCATACTTGGAGTAACCCGAATGTGTGTGTGTGTGAGAGAGAGAGAGGATTTTACTCCTTAAAAAATCACTGTTATACATATATGGTTAAATGGACGTCTATTTATAACCCACTTAAACTCGCGGATAATTGAGTTATAAAATAAGTGACTCATTTAAATCTAATTATTAAATGGATGGATTTGAGTGAGTTTTAAGTGGCGGATTTAGGCGGGTAGATGGGTTTGTCTCTTAATTGTCACTCCTACTCACTACTATGTTCGCCTTTCTATTTGTTTCTTCTTCTTCTAGTGGGCCAAAAGACTTTGAAAGAAGGTCGGTACTTCTTTTATTCCTATAATTTTTCGGGGTGCATCTGTAGTGCCAGTGTTGAGTATTGATGGTAGGAGTGAGCATTTAAATTCTAACAGATTTAACCGATCAAATCGGATTGACCAATACGGGCCATCACAAAACGATTTAGAAAAACAATCGTTTTTTTTTCAAACAGTATGTTCAGTAAAGTTTGTTTTGTTGAAATCATTCTAAACCAACCGAAGCGTACTTGTATGTATGTATACACACACGCACACGAGCGCGCGTGCGCGTAATTAAATTTACTTATATTTTAATCCAATCGTAGTTACTATCTACTTTTTACCCTACTTATTATTTAACCACCAATCATACCCTCAATTTAGTAGGTAGGCTATTAAAAAAAAATCTAATAATGTATACTGCAAAGGCCTAATAGTCATTAGATAGGTCAAAAAATGTCAAACAATGACTACAAGTCCAAACCAGTCAATTCGTCCAAACTATTGAAACCGAACGGCTGAAGCCGTACCAGTTAACTATTGATAGGCTTGTTTTTCTCAAACCGATGGTGGACGGTTTGATTTCATATGCAGTCTCAAAACTGAACCAACCTAATTGAACTCACCCCTAACTGATGGGTTCTAATTTTCATGTTCTCTAACTTGCTTCGGCCTTGATAAGCTTGGCCCATTTTAGGTCTTTGGGCTTGGGTTGATTTGAGTTGGAAGCACCCTCACGGTCTGCATGGAAAGTAAACGGTCCAAAGCTCAAAGTGCCGACTAGTCATGAATTTTAAAGCCCAAAATACAGTACCCAAAATGAATAGGGATTATAAACTATTCTCCATCCTTCTATTCTTTGTACCAAATTCTTAAAATTATTATAACCTACCATAGTATTCAAATTTCGATAAAAACTTTCATCATTTTGATTAAAGCTTTCCCTTTTGAGTGACGATGAATTTAGTATGTGCAAATATTAACTTTACTCATTGTTTTTATTTATTGACTTGTCAAACAATACTCACTTATTCTTTTGATTGTCGTTTGAGTTTAATTTAAAATGTATGTCAAATTTTCACATTGACTATACATTAGGTTGGCCTTAAGTTTTTAAGCATGCTTTCGGGTTTAACATCAAGTCTGATGTTGGTATTAGGAGTGAGTATCGAACCATTCAAACCGATCCGAACCGCTCAAACCGAACTAATCCAATCCGAACAGTCCAAGGATCTTAATGGTTTGGTTTCACATTTCTCAAATCAACTTTGGTTCGGGTTTGTTCACGGTTCATATTTTCTAAACCGATTCCAAACCGAACCGACTTATGTTATGTTACTCTACTTTTACTAACATTCATTGACAATTTCACATATAAGGTAGTAAGCAAATTCATATATACAAATCTTGAAAGTTATAAGAAAAGAAAATAATGAGAACACTTATAACACAAAAATTTCGTGACCAATAAATGTTCTATATTTTCTCATTCTTTCTCATACATCAATGATCACTTATATATCAATCTAACAAGATTATATGCAATTTAGAAAACATATAACTTCAATTTTTAATCACTGTTAGATCCAATAGTAGTTTGCAAATGAACAACGTCTTTAAGTGGACGCAAATCGATCCAAACCGACTAAATCGAACCGTTTAAACAGACCAAACAAAACCATACGAATTGATGGTGTTTGGTTTGGTTCGGTTCACAATTTTTCAAACCGAGGGGTAATGATTTGGTTTGAGGTTTGACTCCTAAACCGAACCGTGCTCACCCCTAGTTGGTATAACCATTTTCGGGTCCCATCAAAATCTCACCTCACGCAGTGGTAAAGAACTCTATCAATGAGATCAAGGTATGTGATGTTACGACAATTGAATTTCCACGTCAACTATATATCGTGTTGGTCTTTGGTTCAATACTTGGTAGGCTCTTCTTCTTTTTGAGCAAAACTTTTTTGTTAAACACTAAGGTAGCTTTTGGTAATATTTCTAATTTTGATTTTCTGTTTCCAAAAAAACAAAAACCAAAATCAGTTAAATTATTATTTTTTTACAAAAACAAATAGGTGTTTGATTACCCAATTTTTATTTTGAATTTTTTCTTTGGTGGTGATTTACGGTGGCGGTGGTCGGGGGTGGCGATGACCGACGGTGGTGGTGGCCGGCCACCGACAGTGGCTGTCTACTGCCAGTCGCCAGCGGTGGTCGCTGGCGGTCAGCTGTGGGCAGTGGCGGTGGGAGGAGGATGGTGGTGGTGGTCTCAAAATAAAAACCAAAACTGAAAACCGAAAATTCATTTTTGGAGTTTTAAAAAACAACCATGTTTTAAAAGCTGAAGGAAAAAAAACAAACAAAAACTGTTTGGCAGACGCGTTTATTTTTTCCAGTTTACAAAATTGAAAAAAAAACTGAAAAAATAAGTATTAGTTTTCAAGTACTAAATTCTATGTATTGTATGAGTTCATAAAAGCTCAATGGAAAAAAGTCAACTATAAAAGCTTAGGATTTGCTTTATGATTTGAAAGAAAGTAAGAATTGCTTTTGACTTTTGAATTAGGGAACTCAAATTCTTTATAAACATAGAGTAAAAGGTTAAATTTGAGATTCTCAGGTGCTTAAAATGAAACATATTAGGGTTAAATACACGTAGGTACCCTGAAACTACAACAAAGTCTCATTTGAGGGTCCCAAAGTTTAATTTTTACACATAAGTGCCTGTAACTCCAAATTTGCAACAATTAAGTACATCCGTCCAAATTCCTAACGTTCCGGGCTTTTCCGTCAGGGGCATTTTTGGGTTTCCAAAATGGAACTGACCAATGTAAGACTCCCTCTAGCTGGCCGGAGAGACTGAAAAATGGCATACTCATCGTCCTTATTCTCTCCCGTCTGCTTCAACCCCAACCCCAAAGCTTCCCCATTGTCCCACAAACCCACCCGCAGAACCCTTACTATCTCTACCATCTAGCTGCTCTCCATCGCCACCGAGGTCACAGCGGCCGCCGCCACGTTCGATGCCACGACCCTCGATGTCATCGGCGGCAGATCTGTTGCTGCCCTTGTCGCCGTCCTCTCCCTCTCCGACCCAGAGAAGCGACGCTAGGTGCAGGCTGAGGAGGTCGACAGGGGCGACAAGGAGGTGGTGAGGGAGTACTTCAACAACATCAGGTTCCAGCAGTGGAGGAAGATTTATGGCGAGATGGACGAAGTCAACAGGGTGCAAATGGACATACGGATTGGGCATTCCAAAATTGTGGAGAATGTAATGCAGATGTTGACGGATGAAGGGCCGCTCGAAGGCGTTACTATGTGTGATGCAGGCTGTGGGACGGTCGATTCCCCTAGTGAAGCAGGGCGCATAGGTGCTGGCCAGCGATATATCTGCTGCGATGGTTGCTGAGGCTGAGAAGCAGGTGAGTTCCTCCCTTGACGGAACCCAAAATTCGTGGTGTTGGTCGCCGGATGGTGTTGGTCGGCGGTGGACCGTGGTGATGGGGGAGCGATGGCAGAGATAGTTGCCGGCGTGGTAGCCGGACGGTGTTGCACGATTTTTGAAACCCAAAATATGGAAACCCAAAAATGCCCCTGACGGAAAAGCCCAGAACTTTAGGAATTTGGACATATGTACTTAATTGTTGCAAATTTGGAGTTACAGGCCCTTATGTGTAAAAATTAAACTTTGGGACCCTCAAATGAGACTTTGTGGTAGTTTCAGGGTACCTACGTGTATTTAACCCAACATATTAATTTACTGCTTATCTAGCTATTGACTACAAATTCAAGTTTCTTTGGTAATCTTTCATCGATAAAACTTTTTGTGGAAGATTTTATTCTGTTCAAGTCTGTCCATGGTTTCAAAATCAAAGTTAAGTGGTGAAACCCTTTCATTTAGACTATGCCAAGTTAGACAATCCTTCCCAAGATCTTTTGTTTTGGCAAATCTATCTCTTGAAATAACCAGCTTAGACAGACAGTTCTAGGGAACGACATGCCCTTCGTCTTAACCATTATGAAAAAAATCTCGCTAAAGATGTTACAGCACCTTCGCAATACAACATAATATCCAATCCCAGATATACAACATGAACAATTTGGCCACATATTTATTATCATTGCGCTTTCCGGTCTTAAGTGATATCAAACTATCACCAATTATCCTCACGTGTGAGTCCATCAAACGTCAAAGTTCCCATTGCGTCCTTTGCCAAGAGCCACCGTTACTCGAAGAGTCACACACAGGAATGCATGGCCTTAGTCATCAACCACGGGCTTTGATACATATTAGAAAGTAAATGGGAACCAAGTACGCCAAGATGGTCTACGTGACTTAAAAAGTTTAAGCTAATAAGTTTTCGATCCATTCATGTATAAATGTCCAACTTATTTTTTCTCTTCCCCGATGTGAACTAAAATATTTAATACGCGCAAATTAACAAAAATCAGGTGCTTATGACCTATCTTTATTTCATCACTTATAACTTTGGCTCGTAGGAAAAAAGATCTGATAGTTATGATATAGTAGAATTGAGGGACAAGATGCAAAGGATTGTAGAATCTTGACTCAAGCTGTTTTAGAATCCCATCTAACCCTTATATATAATGATAGAAACCATCGGTAACAGTCTTTTTCTAATTTTTTTAGGAATTCAATTCGAAATTCAAATCATTTTTCTCAGTTTGAACAAAAAAAGGAATCGAAATCATTGCTTTGGAGAAAACGGAAAATGGAAAGGCAATGGATTTTTTGATAGTCATACAATGGCACACAATTATGTTAAAGTCGTTTCACATATATTCGTGACAACATATAGTGGCAATGGGGTGTGAGTTAGTGTAAGTAATGCTGCAGCATCATGAGTGATAGAAGGTGTGAGGGTGCTGTCACATAATGGACAAGGTGGTGGGTGTGATCTATATTGATCGTAGTGGTGGTATTGGTGGTTGTGCTATTAGGGTGTTACTTGTGGCGGTGATGGCATTGACAACACCGACGGTGGTGGTGGTGCGGCGTCGAAAGTGCTAGGGCATTATAGTGATGATAATGGTGGTTGTCTTATTAGGATGTCACTAGTAATAGCATCGGTGATAGTAATGATGTTTGCAGCAACGATAATGTTTGTGGTGTTGGTGATAAGATAGTCTAGTAATGGCAATGGTGGTAGTAGTGATTATAGGGCAATTTAGTGATGGTAAGTGAGGTAGTAAGGGTGGTGATATTACACAGTCGGTAGTGGTTGTGTCGGTGGTAGTAATGATAGTGCATGCAGCAGCTACGACAACGATAGTGATAATAGTGGTGTGGAGGTGACAATGACCATACTGGTCTAGTGGTGGTGGTAATAACGACAATGGTGTCCGCGTTGGTGATGTAACATACTAGCGGTAACAATGGTGACGGCGATGGTAGTGGTGTGGTGATGATAGTCGTACGACGGTGATGGTTGTAACACTAGTGGTGAGTGTGATGGTAATAGTGGTGGCAGTAAGAGCATTGAGTAGTGGTAGTTGGCAGTGATAAATGGTGTGGTGAGGATGGAGATGGTGATGATGGTGCGTGCGAGTTCATAAGTTGTAAGAATTAAAGAAATTAAAAGGGTAAAATAAGGTAAACAAGTGTTTTAAATTAATAAGATATTTTTTTCATCAGATTTTACACTATCGAAACAAATTAAATCAAATCTCACGGAATTAAATTCCAATCTCTTTTTTTAATACTTCAAACAACTAAAATGAGTATTTATACATGAATTTCATTGCACACTCTAATTAAGATTCCTAATTCAGCTTTGGCAATAGTTACAAGATTTGTGGCAGTACAGAAATAAACTTGAAGGACTTCTTTTTATCATTAATAGAGGGAATTTGCACGTAATGTGATGAAGCCCAGATCGGAGCAAATTTAGAGGACCATGAACCTACTTACGTTAACAAAGTCATGGCCAGATTTTGAGGGCTTGGCTTTCTTTGAACAAATTCTTTTGTCTTCTTGAAATAATTTTGAACAGAAAGTTTTTGGGATAAAGCTTTTAGGGGAAAGTAGGGAATGATCCCCTCTACTTTACACGTTGTGTGATTTGCCCCCCTCCACTTCAAACTTAAGCACTAAACCCCCTCACAGTTTAAGAAAATGGGCACAGTTAATTGACAGTAACAGATATTTGTAAAATACCCTTTTTATCCTTCCATATAACCTTCAATTTTTCGGGAAGCATGCCCAAACCCGTGCCCTTCCCTTCTTCTTCCTGTTCTTCATTCCTTTCCCCGTGCCCAAACCCGTGCCCTTCCCTTCTTCTTCCTGTTCTTCACTCCTTTCCCCGTGCCCTTCCCTTCTTCTTCCTGTTCTTCACGGCGGCGTGTGTGGGTGCCTGGTGGAGGGACTGCTCGGCCAACTGGTCGCCCTCAAGAAGACGCGCCTCGAGATGGACGAGGAAGGCATCCCTCCCACCGCCCTCCGTGAGGTCTCGCTCCTCCAGATGCTGTCCCACTCCCTCTACGTCGTCTGCCTCCTCTGCATCTCTACGGAATATCTTCTCGCCCAGAAAACAGACATTTAATTTCAATGAAGAATGGGGTTCAGGTACTTCCATTTCAATCCCATAAACAAAACCTACATATCAAGAATCTCTTCGTATACCCAGAACAAGAACCTTCATCTTTACCGCCCTCGTCATCACAACCCTGTAATTCAAGCCCTCAGTCCTCATTTGCACGACTTTCCATTCACACACACCGAGAACCCTAATTTCACGATCCCCAAGAGGTGGCACGGCGGCGATTCCCACCACCACAACTCCGGCGAGGAGGGCGAGAAGATATTCATGTTTCAGTTGTGTAAGGGCGTTGGTCATTGCCGTCCAATTAGAATGATTCGCCGGCCGGCGACCGGAATATTTAGCCGGTCAATTTGAGGAGCCATAGGTTCTTGGAGCTCTCTCTGAGCTTAGGCATGTCAATTTGAGGAGCAATAGGTTCTTTGGGAGCTTGCCTGTTGAGCTATTTAGAGCTCAAGGGCTCCAAAGTTTGGTACTTTATAGAAATTCCTTTTCTGCATCTCTACCCATTGAGATTTGGAAGCTTAATTACCTTCAAACCTTAGATTTGTCACATAATTTCTTCAATGGGTCTTTGCCTACAGCATTAATCCAGTGCAAGAGATTGAAAACCCTTGACCTGAGTCGAAACAATTTCACTGGTTCTCTCCCTCTAGGGTTTGGTGCTAATTTGGTTTCCCTGGAGAAGCTTGATCTTTCGTATAACAAATTTGGCGGTTTAATCCCCAGTGACTTAGGAAATTTGTCTAATTTGCAAGGAACTGTTGATTTGTCTCATAATTTGTTCAATGGTACAATCCCAGCCAGTCTTGGTAACCTTCCTTTTGAGTAGTTATGGGTGATTTATGTGTTATAAAGTGGGTAGAAGGGCAATTTGGTCATAAAAAATCAAGTTTTGGGCACCATATGGTTCCCTCCAAAAAACACAGTTAGTTTGGATGTTTTCCGTTAACTGTGCCCATTTTCTTAAACTGTGAGGGGGTTTAGTGCTTAAGTTTGAAGTGGAGGGGAGCAAATCACACAACGTGTAAAGTAGAGGGGGTCATTCCATACTTTCCCAAGCTTTTAATGAGCCGAAGTCAATCAATGTTCACACTTCCCAATTCAAAAGCTCTTTCGTCATCTGTACCCGCACCGCCAAGATTTCTTGTATTTATTCGTAGCCCATGTATGCACACGCAATGTAACAACTTCTAACCATCTGACTTCTATCTTCGATCAAACCACCTCCTGCTCGACATTGTACAACTATGCAGCCCAATTCGGATGCTATTCAACGCCTTGCAAGAATCTCGGCTCACCTCGACCCTCCCAATCTCCAGGTTTGCTTTCACTACACACCCATGCGTGATCTTGCCCTCTCAATTTAAATTTGGAACCCTTTTGATGGCTTGCTGAGTTTTGCGTGGTTTTAACTTGTGGGCTAAAAGATGGAGTCGGGTTCGGGCCTGGAGCAAGTGAAGTGCCGGGCAAGAGGTGGATCATCCGGATTCAAGGTGGCAATATTGGGTGCTGCAGGAGGCATAGGCCAGCCACTTGCCCTGTTGATGAAGATGAACCCCTTGGTGTCACTTCTTCATCTGTATGATGTAGTCAATACTCCTGGGGTTACCGCAGATATTAGTCACATGGACACCGGTGCTGTGGTAATGTTCTTACTTCCTTACCCCCCTATTTATGTAATTGAAAACTTTGTTTATTCTGCATATGAAATTCACGTTGCATTGCACACACTTTTTGCTGTTAGTAATCTTGGACACAAAATAATGGTGGTTAGAGTCGGTTTGCACATAGAAACTAGAAGAACATTGTTTTGCTTAAGGAAACAATGAGCCTAATTGAATTACTTTGCATAGTATAGAGGACCTTTTGTTATCTTGAAACCATAATAACAACAACCGTAAGGTTAGGGGTAGGATTAAGGGTTCAGGTCACATGATCATAGAAAACTTTAGTGTTCTCTTAATAAATGAGCTACTATGAAAAATTTACTCATGGGTGGGCAAGCTCTTTTATTCTGGTTCAAGACAACAGCCCAGAAGATTAAGTCTCTAACAACCGGAAGAGTAGGGCTTCAACAGCATAGAATACTTTTTCTCTCTAAAGTTCTCTATGAGCTGTGAGATTTTTGAAGAATGAATCAACGGTGAATGAATGCCCAAAATGATGTTCTGAGCCCTCTAGTTATAGGCAGCTGAGGTGATTTGTCTTATTGACAAATGGGCACCTGGGAGTGGCACCGATGCGTCACATTAGTGCATTGTTTTACTCCCAGGAGGTGCAAACACACATGAGGGACTGTGAAGTCATATCACGGATAATTTCTTGATTCGAGCCTCCGGTTCAGTACCCTTTCAATGTCCCGCATGGCACCAAGAGGAATGGGTGGACTTGACATGGCGGGCTGAGCCTCGCCCGAACCCTAGGCCGGGCCAGGCGCGATTTACCTTTGAAGACCTATTCCCTTTCAGAGTGGGCCGGAGGCCATGACTCTTTGAGGTGTCGATGAGCTTTGGTGACGTTAGTGTGAATGATTCAGCAACGAAGTGTTTGTGGTGTCAAGCTTGACACCTTGAAGACGTAGCATTACGCTGGGAGCGTGCCTTTCTCCGTGGCGAGGAGTCCTTGTACCGGATTACCTAGATCTTTGAAACTTTGAACACTCTGGATAATTGTTTTGTTCTTCAGTGAACGGGGCGTGGGCATGACCCAGGTGGCACAATTCGCCTCCTTAAGGGGGGAATACACACTAAAACTATGCTTTGCTCCAGTGAATTGAGCGGGAAATGCAGTCACTCAATTTGGTCAAAATTCACTCCGTAACACTCGCTATCCATGAATGTCGAGGTGCCACGTATATAAGGGACATAGATGCACGGAACACTAGATCGTTTCCACTTAAATTGTGGAAACGAGACATTTTATCATTAGTTCATACAAGAGATACATATGATATGGGTATCAGATGTATATGATTAATTAAAGTTCCAGACGTTTTTGAGGCGCTTCGACACGTAAAAATTTTCAAATTGGTGCTCTTGTGCATTTGTACCCACACCGTTACCTTGTCACCTAGGGCACAATGATGCCTGAAAGTTTTAGCACATAAGAATGCGGCGGAAATGCTCGGAGCATACAGTTGAAGGGACGAATGTGTCCAATACGAAGGTGTCCGGAATGAGTCTGTCCAATACAAAGGTGTTACAGACGAAAACAGCCATCGTGGCTGGAAATGGTTCGAATGGCCAGGTCCTGGTCGGCTATCCGGACCGGCCAATTCGCTCTCATGCCATAGCAATTTATGGTTTTTGTTTGCCGGCGTTACCGAGCTCTTATTTGGCTGGTTGACTTCGTTGACTGCTTTTGCCCATTAGTTTGGTGACTTGAAGTGGCTCTTGAGCTTGACCATGGGCTTGCGACATAGATTTAAAAACTGGAACCCGCAAAAGACTTGTTTGCTAGGAACTTATCAAAGAACATATGCTTTCATAGGAGAAATAGAAGAAATGGATTCATCTAGCCGACCCAACTAGTTTGGGACAAAGGCTTGGATGGTGATGACGATTATCATGATGATGAGCCGATTGTCATATACCCATTCCCCTTCAAGTTTTCCTACGAAGTTTTTAAACCATGCAATATTAATCAGGAAACAAACATGGAATTGGTCTAGTAAGAATATTAACTAGAATTGGATATTGAATTGGTCTAGTATATTATTGTATCGATCATAGTAGCTATTGTTATGTTGAACCGATAGAATAAATCTCACCCCGATTTGCCTAAGCTTAGGCTAGCTACACTCTAAGAACCCAAAGCTTTTGAGACCCCTAGTGAAATTATAGATGAAAGAGGCTGATGAGTATGATCAGTCATAGCTCAAGAGGTGTCCAAAAGGCTGGAGGAAAAGGCATGAGCAGTTTCAGAATAACAACTCTATGAAGGTCTTGGCTGATGAGTATGATCAGTCATAGCTCAAGAGGTGTCCAAAAGGCTGGAGGAAAAGGCATGAGCAGTTTCAGAATAACTACTCTATGAAGGTCTTGGCTGAGTGTTGATCATTTTAGGTTTTCCAGCTGAACCACACAAATCTTGCTCTCTTATTGTTATGTTACATATGTTTTGTTCTTGTCGTTTGCTGTTATCCTTAGTAGTTGCCTTGATCAAAGTTTGTATTACAACAGAACAAGCCACACAAATTAGAAGATTCTAGATTATATTATTTTTTACCCCATATTAGTTACTCTTTATACATTAGCGATTGGATCATATTCAATTTTTGCACTTCCTGGGTTTGGTCAATTAATTGAGTTAGATCTTGGATCTTTTAGGTGCGAGGTTTTCTAGGACAGCAGCAATTGGAGGATGCTCTCACTGGCATGGACCTTGTAATCATTCCTGCCGGTGTTCCTAGGAAACCTGGCATGACAAGAGATGATTTGTTCAACATTAATGCTGGAATTGTTAAAACTCTCAGTGAAGGAATTGCTAAGTGCTGTCCAAAGGCTATTGTCAACTTGATCAGTAATCCTGTGAACTCTACAGTTCCTATTGCAGCAGAAATATTGAAGAAAGCTGGCTGCTACGACCCTAGGCGACTTTTGGGAGTCACAATGCTTGATGTTGTTCGAGCGAATACTTTTGTGGTACGCACTGCTTACTGACTTCAACTTCGTAGTTCTTTTGGAGGTAGGGAATGAGATCCTGAACTTGGCTATTAGTTGATCTAAATACCTATGTTCCTTTGTCTGCCTACTGTGCGAAATCCCTATTAACACCGGATATCTGTTAGCGAAATCCCATTTTCTGCTTTTTCCTCTAAATTGTTTGCTGAAAAAAACTCAAGATCAGTTAACTGCCAGAATTTTCTTCCAGAATTCAGTCACCTTAACCGCAGTTTTGGCAGTTCCGCTGTATACTCCTGCCCCTTTTGAGAATTATTTCATTTGTTTTTTCATAATTTGATACTGTGGCTGGGAGAGCCGTTTGCATACTTTCCTCCAGGTAGGATTCTTGTGCACCTCTGTGGAAAGGACTTGGAAACTATGAGCTTAACGAAAGGCAATAGTTAGATATTTGATTGTTTACCAAACACAATACTAATTTCAAACTTAGTTGACTTTTAATATTGCGAGTGTGAGCAAGCAAGAGCTATGTTGTTAGGTCTGCAGCTCCTATCATCAGAGAATGCAGGATACACTTTAGGGAACTTTTACAGATTATGTAAGCTAGTAGTGTGGCAGCCACCTTGGCTGGTCATTTCAATCTTATTTGCTTTGCTCTTATGTCATAATATCTGGATTCACTTGAGCTGTTCAATTACTTGAAGGCTGAAGTTTTGGGACTTGATCCAAGAGAAGTAGATGTTCCAGTTGTAGGGGGCCACGCTGGGGTTACAATATTACCTCTTTTGTCTCAGGTTATAGAATTTATTTCTTACCTTGAATTTGTTTCTGGTATATGCATTATGAATGTTCTGTTCTGATGAGAGTGCACCTTATTCTCATTTTACACAGGTTAAACCTCCATGCTCCTTCACCATTGAAGAAGTTAACTATCTGACATCTCGTATTCAAAATGGTGGAACAGAAGTTGTTGAGGTAAAGAAGAAAAGCAAGAAATGTTGTCTTTCTAAAATCTATCTTTGATAGTCAAAAGACTAATTTCATTGCTCTGAAATTGTTCGCTAAAACTAATTTACAGCAATTGGTCACGTCATAAAAAAGTTTTGCTTTGTTTTTCTGGGTAGCAAGATTTCGGGCAATAACTTTTACTTTGGGTGATTAGGTTTATAAGGGCATTTATGCTGCTCTGAATCCTCTCTCTAATTCAATTAGGTTCAAGAATAGTGTGCATGTCGAAATTGTGGTAAGTGTGTACAAGTGATTATGTCTATCTTCCCTTGTTAAATATAAATGATTGAAGAGGTAGCCAAGAGATTAAGCTCTGTCTCCTTCTGTTGATTGGTTGATGTTAGAGCTATGTATCTGGCCTGATTGGCCATATGTGCTTCTTGCCATTTAGTTAGGTTGTCCACGTATTTGGCCTGGTTGGCATAAATGGGGAAGCTTGGTTGAGAGTTGTCATAGCCCACACCGGACAAGTTCAGCTTTTGCCGTTCAGCGTCTAAGCTCTGTGAGCTGCTCCACCATTACCAGTTGGTTTTGGTCTGATGCTTTCTCCACCGTGTATGTCCTAAAGGTCAAAGATAGGAGATCTATACGACGGAGTTATATTTTCCAGATCTTTGCTTTTGTGCCTTGGTGGAGATTGGACCATGATCAGAGAGTATCAAACCCTAGCGATGAAATAGAAACTACAAGGTTCATGAGGTATATAATTATATTTTAGTTGCTTGAGGGACGTTCTTAGAATAGGGCGGTTTCACTTGGTTCAACTCAACAGATAGAGAAGATTTTTCTATCTCCGCTAGCCAATTTGAGCGTAATTGAGCCACTTCTATGTACGTCCTAAAAGTTTAGTAGTTCAGCGATATGATATTGGTCACTCCCTATTTTTACGAGTTTGTTGCGGTTTCAAAGATGCATTCTGAAATTTCTGAATATGTTAAAGGTAAACTTGATGGCTGTGTGGTTTCTATTGCTTAATTACTTCTTAAAACAACAAAGGCCGTAGGTGTCTGAATTTTCTTTAAATGGGACTTCGTGCTAGAGAAACTTTTCCCTTTTTATGTTAACTGAGTGTCAAACACATATTCCCCATCAATTTTTAGTTCTTCCTCTATTCTCTTGAGAGCAGGCAATTGTTTTCTGAAGGGATGATTTCTGTAGGGTACTATCTTCTCCTAAAGATGTATCACTTCTTTGGTCTGAATCAGCAATTGGTTTGAGATACTTGTTTCCTCTCAAGTGGCTATCATAAAACACAAATCTTAATAAGTTCCCTTTTTGTCCCTTCAACGGGCGAGGATATCATTTCTTGACATTCTTAAGAAGGTGCTTTATCCACACACTTTATCTTGTTACAAATTTATAAGTATGCATAGAAGAGCAACAAATAAGTAACATACTTGAGCCACAAAATAGACTCTGCCCTAGATTATCATATTATTTACCAACTGGAGCGGAATTGCTGATCTCTGTTGCAGGCAAAAGCTGGGACAGGATCTGCTACTCTATCAATGGTCAGTTTTTTTTTTTTTGATATTTCCAATCTTTGTTTTTACTTTCAGTCGTTTTATTTTGAAATGATAACTAATAAGTAGTTTCTTTACTTGTATAGGCATATGCTGCTGTCAAATTTGCTGATTCATGCTTGCGGGGATTGAGGGGAGATGCCAGTATTGTTCAATGTGCTTTTGTGCCGTCTCAGGTCTGTCAGCGGAGTCTGATTTTGTGCAAATTACCTAATAGATCTCTTCCCACTCCGCTCCCCACTTCCCAAAAAGAGCCGATGGCATTACTCTTGCCTATGATACTTTTGACAGGTATTTAACGCATTGGTGTCTTCACAGGTAACTGAACTTCCTTTCTTCGCATCGAAGGTACGGCTCGGACGCAATGGAGTTGAGGAGATATACCCTCTTGGTCCATTGAATGAATATGAGAGGTCCAGACTTATTGCTGCTTAAAATTTGTTTTATCCCATGTTTTTGTAGGTTGAAACTTTCTTCAACACATAATTTGGCAGGGTTGGCTTGGAGAAGGCAAAGAAGGAGTTGGCGTCAAGCATAGAGAAGGGCGTTACCTTTGCCAGGAAATGAGTGAGTGCGAATACCATAACTCCTGCATACGTTTTGTACGTTGTACTCTCGAGATCGCAATCCTTGAAAATAAAATTTTTAGCTCTCTGTTGACTTAGATCTGGATAAATGCAGTCTAATTACATATAGGTGATGTTGGGCATAGTTTTATGTCACTGATGTCAATTGGGATTGCTTGTGTACCAAAATTAATAAGAAAGTAGTTACGCTTTCGTTCTCCTTTTAGTTCATCAACAAAGTAGTTGGACTTGCACAAAAAATAAATAAATAAACGGATAATTTTAGTAGTTGAACAAAAAGTCTTAGCTTGTTTCCCTTTTCTCCAATAAAATATGGGGAAAAAAAAAGTGACCACCACCACATGCAGACACGTTAATCGAAAGGATAAAAAGGGTCTGGGTTTTCTTTTGGGTTCTATGTTGATCGTGCTGTTTGGTCTTTCTGTTAGCTAGGCCGGGCTTTTTGATCTTTGTTTAGTCGGGTCATTCACCTTCATTTTTTAGCATGTTCGGCTGGCCTTTGTTTTTTGGGCTTTTTAGTTACCTCTAACTCCAGTTTCAACATATATGGGTCTTTTTACTCTTGGTTTTCATATGAATGGGTCCAATAGCAAGCAGGTCTATTCTGCTTTAAATAATCTGACTGTATTTTGGGCTAGCTCCGTATTATACTTCTGGACCAGCCCTTCCAAATTTTGTAAATAAGCAGCCCAAACTTCTTTTTCAAGTTTTGGTTTCTTGGTCTTAGGCTACTTTCACTGTTCTCTTCCTGCAGCTCATCATGCAGAGACTGTAGGAGAGGAACCCTACTTAGCTTTGTTGGTTGGTGGCAAGTAGGAACAACAAATGATGAGAAAACGTGTGTACTTGAGCTTTGAACCTTTGACCCATAATTCTCATCCAACTTCAGCTTTATCAGCGTATCCTGTATGTATGCAGAAGCCTGGTTCCCCAATGAATGAGTAATGAAAGATCCGCCCGTGAAGCCCTTACTATAATTAAAGTCCCGTATCTACGCCCCCCTCCCCGGGGGGGCGCCCCCACCCCATTCTCCTGATGATCAATGTATTTGTGGATACCCTTTCCACTTTTCTGCTAATTTGTACGTAGAACCTGGGTTATACCACAGCCTATATAGTGGTGTATGCTTAGCTAGTGGTATGAGATTATGAGGGGTTCTTTAATGGACATGATGAGGGAAGCCATGTTGATGATATTTCTAATGTACTTGAGTCCCACACATCTTCTTCTGATATAATTGCACATGATCTACTTTTTGGTGCAATTATGCTAATTAGACAGAGTTAGTGGGGGAGTCTCTTTTCGTTCCCTTTACAGCTCTATTGATGTTCCCTATCTTGTTATTTATGTCCCACCACTTCTCTTTACATTGAAATTTCAAAAGCTTTGAACTTGAAAGCCGAGTCTCTTTTTCCTCCTTTTGTGCTTGTCCAACATCAACTCAATTGTCTTCTCTCTCTTTCATAATTTGCATTCCACTCTGTTTTTTAATCACACTACTAAAGTTGGAGGGTCAACAAATACAGTAGAATAGAATCTGATTTACTTGACCAGTTTAGTGTAGTAGCTGTAAAGCATAGGTTTCTGATTTAGATTCTTCTTGTTCTTTTCAGAAAACTGTGAATGGATTCAGTTTCTTTGGTTAAAAGATGCAGAGAGAATAATTTATATTTTTTGGACACTAATACAGTCAGTCCTCTTGGATATTGGCGGATGTTAGCTACATTCTTGCCATCGTGACATTCAGAGCTTGATATCGGTGAATGTTAGCTAGTTAGTAAAACTGAAGACATGAGATTTGGTCTCTTGCCGACACTAAAGATGGGGGGTTCAAGGGAGAGGGTACCTCAATTGTGTAGTCTTGTGGTATTTCGATGTGATTGGTCATAGATTTCTTCGTACAATTTATCGCGTATCTTTGGACTATTATGTCTTGATCTACTATGCTAAATGCATTATTCCCACCCGCTCTTCATTTGGGTCCTTTTTTTTTTTCTTTCCTCTTTTTTCTATTCGGAAGGGTATATCAGTGCAATAATCCTACTTACTCCTAAAAATTTACTAATGGGCAGGGAATTCAAAAAAGTGATAATATGATATGGCAATGTTAGTAGACTTGACTTTGATTCATACAACTTTTTATCAACTAAAGTAGAGTGCCAATAATGACTCCATATGTAACATATAGGAATGGCCCCTAAATGTCCAATATAATGACCCACAATAGACTGCGAAATTGGATCGGTGTGATCGACAGATTCATTGGGCATCTTGTGTGTCAAGCTTTAAACGAGGAAGTATGCCCTGTAATTGGTTTTCTTTCTATTCTTTTACCTACCCAAAAATAAAAAAATAAAAAAAGTGGAGTTGTGTCACAATCCGGTTTACAATCCCATCACAAGGCAGGTGTCCTCCTCCAAAGAGCCAAGATCATCGACAAGTTATAGCTTATATTCCACATCCGATGTGAGATGTCACAAGTTTCGGAATGAAAGTTGTGAATCTCTATTATTTAGAGGCTAAAGTACCAAAGTATTTTTAAAGGTGAAGTTCCTTTGTGTCTCTTGATCGCTACAAATAAATAAATAAAATGTTAATTATTAGGATTAGAAAGAAAAAAAATGTAATTAATGTGAAAGTTGCTGAAAAGTGAAAATTGTAAGCTTGAAGTCGGGAGCAAATTGAGGCACTGCAGCAACAGAGTTCTTTCTTTGGATAAGTTTGAAGAATAAGAAACTGTTTCCATTGTGTTGGTGGGATGTCAATCACTAGAAAAAGAAGGGAATGGAGCAGAGAATGTACATACGGTGGTGGTCGGTGAAGAAAACAAAGGGTGACCGACCCTATGCTATAGCTGTAGCCGTAGCTGCCTGCTGTTTTCACGTTTACTACTTAGCTGTGGCAGAAGAAGCTTTTGTCTGTTAGGGTTGAAAGGTAACAAAAGACGGGTAAATTGAAGTGAAAGCAGAGGCAGCAAAAGTGGAGGCCATGGCCATGGGATTTCTTGGCCTTTTCAAATGAGCCAGCAGGAAAAAGAGTATTTCTTTCTTGGATACCTGCGAAAGGAGGTTGATTTTACACACACCTTTTTTTGGTATCTAGAGTACTTTACTCATCTTTTTCCAGAATTTAAATGTTGTTAGGGTGGTGCGCTGATTGTAGTTGGTGGTGCCTTGGTGGTGGTGGTGGTGGTGGTAGTTGGAGTTGAAGGGAGAAAATAAAGAGAGAGAGAAACGGGAAGAAACTGATACGTATAGACTATGAATTTAATATCGAAATGCCTGTTAGGATAGTATTGGTATTTTTAAATTATAAGTAAAAACTTTAGCCTCTAATGTAATAAAATTGATGCAATATGACCGATTTGGTGTAGCAATCGATATCAAATAAATTCAAAGCACTTTTAGTCTTTGATTTTATGAGACTTTGCAAAAAGATTTATGTGCAGTTGGACTATTATCATATTTTTATTGAGGTTATATAGTTTCTGTCGTTTAAACATTCTTGTTTTACCAACCATATATTTATAAGCATGCCAAATAATTTAACAATAATTCAACTAAACACAATTCCAATAGCACTCGTGAGTATATCAGTTACACATATATGAATAATGTATACTTGAGATTGAGTAACAAAAGAAATACTCGGTATTAGTCAAATTTTGAGTTTGTCTTTGTAAATTGGAACTGAAACAACAAAATACAGGAAATTGGTAAATTCACTATAAACCTTAAACTCTTTGAAATTGGAAATGAATTTAGCGACACTCATGAGTAACACAATTCTAACATTTAAAGACAAAAATAAAATGGGAGAGTAAAAAAAAAAAATCTTTAACAAGAAATATGGAAAGTGACCGTGGTGGTCTTGCAGGTCCGCCCCTGTCAATGAAGAAGTAGACTGAATAGCATTCAAACAAATAAAAAAACAAAAACAAAAAGCAAGAAAGGACAAGGACACCGCCACTCTTATTGTGCTATTCTAAATTAACATGGAAACCATCCATGGCGTTTTTCATGACTGATCATGCTGTCTGGTTTCACTGCAGCTTTATAGGATTCGTTTTTGTCCACAGTCCACAGTGTGGAGTGTGGACTGTGGTGTGGTGGGCTTCTTAAATCAACTTACGCTAAATGCCAATAAGTAGGTCCATTAACGACACAAATAGATAATGACATCCAATTTACTGGTGTCATTTGTTGTTTAGCGGTGCTGTGGTAGGCTTTGTTTGGTCAGTTTAAGACTTATTATTATTATTATTATCTTCTTCTGATGATGATGATGGGAATCTTGGTTTCATTAGAAAACGGAGAAAGAAATTCCAATTTGAGAAGATAAAAAGCTTTCATGTCATGTGTGATCCGATCCACGTTTGGGAGAGGGTGGGATTAGGTTTCTGTCAGAATCTATCCAGTGTTCAATCCATCAGTGTTTTTGTTTAGGGGATCTTAATCGTACTTTACAATTTGGTTGCTTTCCTTTCACATTTTGTCGCTAAAAAGGAATAAAAAGTGCCGTTAAATATTATTATTATTTTTTAGCAGCAAAAGTGAAGTGTGTGTGGTTTGTATTATAGTTGAGATGTCAGTTTTTTGGGGTACATGCAACTGTTTTAATTTCCATTATTACTCGTATTAAATAGGTTGAATTTCTAGCTGAACCGCCTTAACCATATGGTATTATGGTTGGGCTTCTTTTTTCTTTTACATAGCTTGTTTTGTCGTTCGGTGATATATATATATATATATATATATATAGACTGTTCTTTCTGTTGAGCCTAAGGAACTAAAACCTTTTCGAAAGCAGGCGAAGTAATTCTTTTGTTGAGCAAACTGTGACAAACTAAAGGAATTCCCAAATCCTTGAAAAGAAAAACATCAAAACATTGGATCTAGGTAAATGAGAAATAGGAAATGTTACCGTTTCTTTCTGCTCTCTCTCTTCATGCGTGACTGGGTTTCCAAAAATCTTTGCCAGGCCTTCCTTCACGTTAACGGTTAACCCATAACTCTCCTCTGTGCTGGTGTTGTCATTCATTTTTGGCGCTCACACGAACAACATACAGCAGCTCCTTTCACATCTGACTTTCGTTGTCTTTCTGATGTAAATTATTGCATTGATTTCACTTTTTCAAAAGAAAAAGAATGCCCTGTTCATTGTCGTTTATGTCATTAGACTTTCCCCCCAAGTTCTCTTTTCGGTATTTTTCATTTTTACTCACTTTTAGTGAAAGCTATTCAGAATAATTCCACATACAATAGTTGATTATATTGGAACGTCTTTTCCCACGTAATGATTCCGCAATTTTTGCTTCGCTAATCCATTTTTTTTCTTCTTCTTTTTTGGGGCCTTTTGCGTATAAAAACTTATACTTTTAGAATGGATGTGCATTTCGTCGGGCTGTCTCATTTTTTGCTCTATTCACTTTTCTGTTACGTTCTGTTCATGAGTTGACAGGTTAAAGTTCAATTTTTTGAACGTACGTCAATTTTTCAGGGTTAAAATCGTACTTTGAGTATGGCATGCGCATTATAAGCATTACCCAACAAGGGTTGACACGTGGAGACCAATTCTAAATTTTGACCATCTGCAACTTCCACTCGCAATGGATCCACCATCCACCACCATAACCACTTTTGTTGCCACCGTACTCACTTCCTCCGCTGCCGCCACCTCCATAACCTAATTGCCACCACCACAGTACACAGCCCACTTTTACTGAACCCATTGCTCTGATGTTGAGCATGTAGGATCGCTTATGGTGAACTTGTAGAGTTGATGGTGTCGTTTATGGTGGTTGTAAATGGTTTGTGCAGTAACAGTAAGGTGAATTGAGCCACATTTTAAAAAATAAGATAAAATACGCATCTAACCCCAACATATAAGGTTTTTAAGCGCAATTTTTTTTTTCCTCATTACACTTCTTCTCCCAACAAATGATTCTAGTTCCTAGTTCTGCTCCTACACGGAATATAAATTAAACAACCTATGGAGAACCGATAAATTCTTAGAAAAATTGGCTTAAGTTACGCTATAACCCTTACAAAATTAATTCGAAGTGTATGCTCCTTTAACATAAACGGAATTGCTCTGGAAATAGCACATGCATCTCAAGTTCAAATTTGAGAATAGTGCTTAACTAGGACAACAGTATATGGTCTCCAAAACAAAGGCAGAATAGTTCTAGCAAAGGGACAACCAAGCCAAAGAAGTACCCTTCTATTTGATGCGAAAGAATCCAGAGTCTGTGCAGGTACATACGTAGAAACAAGGGAGCAAAATAGCAATTATTCCTGCCTCCCCGAGCAATTACTTGTGTGGAGAAAAGAAAGCCAAACTGTTGCTTTTCTTCAATTAATTTCCAGAAACAGGTTCCAACCTAACATATCAGCTCATCAGCTATACTACTTTTGTTGAATGCAGAACAACAACGCAGAGAAATAACTCACCATTTAATGTTGTTAACTGGACAACCGATTGCAAGTCATTATGCACCCATCCTATACCCAACAATATCATTAGAAGATCAGTCGGCAAGTTATCAAATTTTCTAACGTGAATGACGTGTCTCGTCTTCATTCTTTATTTTGATCTCTGCTTGAATTATATGAAAATTTGAATTTTGAATATCTAAGAGGGTATTTGAGATTGATTCTGGAATGGTCAAACTTGATAAAATTCATATTGATTCTGACATGGTCAACCCTGATTAAATCCATATCATTTCAGGTCTAAAGTGTTTGGCAAATTTTTTTTTTATTAAATATGTTCCAATATGTTCAAAACTGACTAAATTTAGAATCTTTATTTTCTTAGAATCTAATTTAATTAGTTTTAAAAATGAGGTTTGACCAAGAGATTTTAGAAACTGATTCTAATCTAATCAAAATTATTTTTTAAAAATCAATCTCAAATGGCTTCTTAGAATGTGTCAACTTTCATTGCTCTCAGACTATTAGTCTTTTACGATAGATTCTTGGCCGACGAGCAGATGATTAATAGGGTGAACATGTCATATCCTACTATCAATTTTATCGCTTTCACGCTATCGGTTTTTTTAGTTGATTCTCGGCCGATGACTTAGAAGAATGAGCGTGTTAAGGTGTAATTACAGTCTTATCTTGTTTAAACTATGTAATCTCATATGTTAGAGATGTTAGCCTTGTTTATTTTCCGCCGATATATATTTATGATAATTTTCAGAATAAAAAAGCGTGTGTCACGTCATGTTACAAAATAAAGCCGATATCTTAGGTGTAGTGTAGTGAAGCATACAACAGACGATGCAAACAGTACAACGTGGGCTGTTGTCATGGTCTACCTAAAAGAGAGCAACTCTCACTGACCAGTGACGACTCGATGGGCCAACTTGCCAAATACTTTTCAAATTTACATGTCCCTTTCTGCTTTAGTTAGTATTCACCAACAACCCACACATCAGAATACCAAGAAGATTTTTCCAAATTACCAAACTGGTGCAAGGTCACCACTCTGCTGGACTTTATTTAATGCGACTGTTAGGGGCATCTTGGACATTGAACCGCAGAATCTCCATTCTGGGGATTGGTACAATCTCACTCACTTACTCTGTAACTGCCTGTAAGACTTTCCCTGCATGCGGATCACGTGCTGCTCCTCCCCCCTTCCCCAAATTTTTAGCACCATCCGCGACCAAACATGTTCTTTTGCCGCCAACAAAGTTTAGCGACAAACTATGACTCCGCAGGTACAAAATCTGGGTGTGCAAATGCAGACTCGGCTTTTCAAATTTTATCCATGTTAAATTATCATCTTCTATAAGAGCTTAAGCCATTAGAAAATGAATCTATTAATGTATATCAGGCTTTTTAATAGTATAAATCACGTGCAAGCTCTCATTTACAGTTCTGATACATGTCAAATAGTCATCTACTGTCTCTAAATTGTTAGACAACGAGCTAACGCTGTATATCATACTTTAGAGTTTAATAAAAATCATTTTTCGATATCTTGCCTCCTGTTGAGATCGAAAATTTAGGGAGCCACATCCGTAGAGGAAAGCCATATGTTGTGTCCCTCAAATTTCGTTCATCTTGGTATCGGATGTTCATCTTGGTAGCGGCTTTGGGTATTATAGAGGTTCGAAAAGAACTAATCTCAAGTCAAAACCGGTCAATGAGTGAAAAAGAGCTGTAAGATTACGAAGACTAGACCCTTTGGATCATTTGGTACGACGAATCCGCTGGCACCGTGGTCCATATCCACCCTCTTTAATGTAGCCAAGTGCAAAAGCTTATTTATTGCAAGTGTTAATAATGAGGAGAGAGTTCTTTACTTCTTTTCAAGGCAAGCCAGGGGAGCACTCATTGCCTCGTGCCGCAGTTGTATTCAATTCCCTTAAATTCGAATCAACCAAGAATCCTGAAAGAAGAGCCCAAGGGACTTTTCAATCTCCATCAGCAAGCCCCAGAGTCTCGGTAATTGAGAGCGAACTGCACTTAGTGCTCTATCCACTCTCTAGGGGGCTACCATCTTCACATGCAAATGATAAAAATAATCTCCCAACACAACAACACATACACGTCTGTCCAAAATATATAAGCTTTGTCTTACGACTTGCTTCTGGGATAGCACTAACTCTCTTGATGTCCACAATGAAGCTACACAGTTTTCTAACTTTTTTGCAGGTACGGGTAAACAGAGAAGCAACGGCAGTGCAATAAATATCAAGAAGAAGAAGAAGCAGAGCAGCACATGATATGTGACCAAGATGGTTTATATAAGAAAAATCCCCACCAATTCTACTATACACAAAAAGCTTTAAACAAGACACCATCTTGAAGTTAGAGTAATCCCTTAGCCCTCCCAAAGAAGCACAAAACAAAACAAGGCAAAAAGAAAAAGAACACAAGAACAAAGCTAGCCAATTCATTGGAATTCAAAGTGAAACAACTCCCCTAATCCAGTAGAACATCTTCTCATATGCTAAGAAGGTCAGGAGGTGGTGACTGCGGTGGTGGCTGGTAATGTTCTTTTGTGTCCTTAGGAGCTGTGGTGAGAGACTCCAAGGTAGCAGCTGGTGGTGGGGGTGACTCTGTGACAGTTGAGTCTGCCTGTTTTGAATTTGGTGGCTTTGGGAGCTCTGTTAGTATCTGCACGACTTCACGCATTGTCGGGCGTTCAACCGCCTGTTCTTCAACACACAGCATTGCCACATAGAATACGTGCATCACCTCGTCGAGGGGAACGGTGGGGAGTCTTGGATCGAGGATTTTGAGCACCCCTTC
This sequence comes from Escallonia rubra, assembly GCA_033065855.1. Taxonomy (NCBI): domain Eukaryota; kingdom Viridiplantae; phylum Streptophyta; class Magnoliopsida; order Escalloniales; family Escalloniaceae; genus Escallonia; species Escallonia rubra. Next base: position 621,418 of record JAVXUO010001548.1, read on the forward strand.
CTTCTTTCCATCTGTCATCTTTCGCACCCATTGGACAATGTCAACACCATCACCAAACTCCCCAACTGGTTTTCTGCCACTGACCAATTCTAAGAGAACTACGCCGAAGCTGTACACATCGCTCTTCTCGTCAACCTTGAGTGTGTATGCATATTCTGCAAGGCAAGCAAATTGCTTTCAGTTATTGATCAAAACAGTTCCCCTATAACTATTTATTTAAAATACATATCCATTTCCAATACTATTCTTTCAAATTTGAGGACAATAATTAGGTTCTGACAGAGATCAAGGGACCAAAACATTTAAGTTTTCAAAACTATTTCCTTGCAAAGACAAGTTGTAAGTCCAACTACTCAAACTAGCCAAAGTAGTTGGATATTCACGTCCTTCATTTATGTACGCACATTCATCAGTCAAAGCACATACAGTTCATGTTAATCAGAAGAAGAAAAAAAAAAAGGGAAAAGTTGTTTCACAATCTGAATGCATAAGCAATTGGAGGCACCCATTGTTACAAACACAATATTTCGGTGACAGGCACAGAGCATATGCAGACAGATGTAAGGCCCGTTGAAGCCCCAAAGTCAATGCAGACTGGCAACGAAAGAAAGAGAACATAGCAAGATGGTATGTAAGAATTCAAAGTAACAGTCAGTTCCAAAGACTAGTAATAAACATATTAAGTTAAAGCTCTTGCAAATTTGTAATTTTCTAGAAAATTTTGAGCTCAAAGAGTCATAATACCTGGTGCAATGTACCCATAAGAACCAGCAATAGCAGACATGCACTCTGAGGTGCCTGAATCTTGCATGAACTTGGCAAGGCCAAAATCTGCCACATGAGCTTCAAAGTTGGAGTCCAGAAGGATGTTGTTCGATTTCACATCACGATGGAGAATTAAGGGTGAGCAATCATGATGGAGATAGCAAAGGCCCTTTGCAGCCTCCACAGCTATTTTATACCTTGTATCCCAGTGCAAATGACCCCCTTTCTTGCCATGAAGCATTTCCCCCAAGCTCCCATTAGGCATGTACTCGTAAACCAACAAATTAGTTTCGTGGTTGGAACAGAACCCCAGTAACCTCACAATGTGCCTGTGCCTGATCCTCCCAAGTGTCTGTATCTCCGCATTGAACCCATGGTCATGTGACGACCCACGGCTCATTGCCGGCAACCTTTTCACAGCCACCAGTTCAGCATTTGGCATAACCCCCTTGTAAACAATGCCAGCACCCCCTTTCCCTATGATGTTATCCTCCTTCAACGAATCAAGAACATCATCACAAGTGAAATCCAAGCGCTGGAAAGCGGTTAGCTTCCATGCACGAGCCTCACTTGCCTTCTTCAAGGACCGAGCCTTAATAATCGCTGCAACAGCAAACGCAATCGAGCACACAAGCAACCCAATAACAAGTAACAGCTTCAGAGAAGCCGAGAGTGGCCCCTTGCCATGTGCTTGGCGAGTGCCATTGGCAATGCCTTCTTTGCAAGGTCCCAAATAAGGGCCACAGAGCTCGGAGTTGCCAAGAAAGGAAGTGTAATTGAAGTAACTAAACTGACCCGTGCCCGGAACCAACCCAGATAAGTTGTTATAAGAGAAATCAACAGAAGTTAAGCTCTGCATTGATGCTATCGGTGACGGAATGGTCCCTACTAAATGATTTCTCGACAGATTCAAGTAGTTGAGTATCCTCATACCTGTTATCTCAGTCGGTATCTCACCAGATAGCTGGTTTCGACTAAGATCGACGAATGTGAGGAGCTTGCACTGACTAATCTCCGATGCAATCCGACCGGAGAAATTGTTGTGGCTAAAATCCATTTTTGACAGCTGCTGCAGTTTACCGATTTCCGGCGGAATCTGTCCTGAAAACTTATTGCCATCTAGCAAAAACTTCTGGACACCGGTAAATTTACCGATACTAGCAGGTAATGACCCAGTTAAGTGATTGTTGGACAGGCTAATCTGTCCAAGACTGGCCGATATCGAACCGGTTACCGGAAACTCACCGGTTAAAAGATTGTCTTGAAGTTCAACCTGCGTGAGCACCGGCAAACTCAACAAACCTTTGGGAATCGAGCCATTGAGATAGTTTTCGCCCATCCGAATCCGACTCAGGGATTGGCACTCGCCGAGCGACTCAGGAATCGGGCCGAACAAAAAGTTTCCAAGAGTAATCAGGGTTTCGAGCTTATTACCAGTGCACATGTATGGCGGAAGTGTCCCTGTCAACTTGTTAGATGACAAATCCACAATCTGCAAATTCCCATTTTTCCCCAACCCTTGTGGAATACTTCCGGTAAAGTTGTTCTCCCACAGCTGTAACACCTCTAACGCCGGCATTTCACCGACGAAGTCCGGTATCGATCCGTGAAGCTTGTTTCGAAATAGATTCAACAGGGTGAGATTCTTCAGCTGGGCAAATGATTCCGGTATTTCGCCGGTGAACACGTTGTTGGACAGATCCATAGACTTCAACACACCCAAGTAACCAAGCTCCCGGGTTAAACTTCCGGTTAACCCGTTTACTTGTAAGAACAGTGTGTCTAGGTTCTGAAGCTTGCCTAGTTCCGCTGGTACCTCACCCGAGAGTCCGCAATTTGCGGCGTCAAAGCGAACGAGCTGCGACAAGTTCCCGAGTTCCGGTGGGATACCGCCGGAGTAGGTGTTGAAGTAGCCCAGGTACAAATGCTGCAGCGTGGATATATTACCAAGCTCAACTGGAATAGGACCGGTTAGTTCGTTGCCGGATACGGCTAGATACTGTAAGAAAGGGAAGCGGCCGTATTCCGGCGGAATGCGGCCGCTGAAAAAGTTGCCGCCGAGGTGGAGGTGTTTGAGACTGGTCATCTCGTAGACTTCCACCGGCAGGTCACCGGTCATGTTGTTGTTGTAAAGGTCGAGCACTTGGAGGTATTTGAGGCGAGAGAGCTGAGGTGGGAAAGTTTCGTTGAAGATATTGTTGGACAGGTTGAGGAGGCGGAGGCCGGAAATGAGGGAAACTTCCGGCGGGATGGGGCCGGAGAGCTGGTTGGCGGCGGTGGTGAGGTTGAGGAGGTACCGGAGGTGGCCGACGTCGGTGGAGAGGGAGCCGGAGAGGTTGAGGCCGGAGATGTCGAGGGCTGTCACGTGGCGGTAGCGGTCGCACGTGACACCAGACCACGTGCAGTGGCTGGTGGAGATGTTCCATGAGGAGAGGGAGGAGTCGGGGTCATCGGTGATGGCGGTTTTCAGGGAGAGGAGGGCGCGGTATTCCGGTATGTGGGGTGGTTTGGCGGCGAGGAAGTGGCAAACGTGTAAATGGAGCAGGAGGAGGAGGAGGAGGAGAAAGGACCGCATATTTTCAGCAGCTTTAGCTCTTCTCTCTCTTCTGCAAGTTTATATTTTTAGAGAGAAGGAAGGCGTGGGGGGAAGAAGGGGTTAGGAAGAGAGTAGAGTGTGAAGACTCTCCAGTAAGCAGAGTCACTTGAGGAGGACGCCCGGTTTTTATCTCTGTTTATTGTTGTTTTTGTTTAGGGCTAATTACACATATGTCCCTGAGGTTTGAGAGTAATTACACTCAAGGACACAGTTTCAAAATGTAACACTTATGTCCATCGACAAACGGAACCCTAAAAATCTTAACGGTTTTAATGAAAAGACTGTATTGCCCCTGAGTTAGAACCTTATTTTTTTTAATGCCATTACTTCATTAAAAAAAAGACTTTATTTCATCTTTACTTTACTCTTAACCCCCCACCCCCCCTCATCTGCATCCCCCTTCCCCGTCACCCACCCACCCCTGCCTCCCCCTTCCCCGTCACCCACCCACCCATTCTTCCTCCCCTTCCCCTGCGCCGCACCCCACCTGCCTCCCCCTTCCCCGTCACCCACCCGTCCCTTCTTCCTCCCATTCCCCGGCGCCGCACCCCATCTGCCTCCCCCTTCCTCGTCACCCCGTCACCGCCTACCTCCCCCTTCCCCGTCACCGCCCACCCAGGATCAGCAACTGCGGGAAGGGCAGCGACGGTGGAGATTTGCAACTGGAGATCTGCAACTATGGGAGATCTGCGGCGAAGGTGGCTGGAGAATAACTTTTCCGGTAGTATACCGGAAGAAATTGGGTGGCTGGAGAACTTGGTGGAGTTTTCCGGCAGGGGTAACCGGTTTACCGGGTCATTATTTGGTGGAGTTTTCCGGCATGGGTAACCGGTTTTCTAGGAAAATCCCAGTTGGGTTGCAAAATTTGAAGCTCAATCAGCTCAATTTGTCAAGTAATCGCCTTTCGGGCGAAATTCCTTCAATGTATGCTAAGAAGATTTACAGGAGCAACTTTTTGGGGAACCCTGGGCTTTGTGGAGATCTGTCATGGCAGCGACGATGTGGGGCTGAGGGAAGGGCAGCGACGACGTGGGTTTGGGGGAAGGGAGGGGGCTTGGGTTACCGGCGACATGGGTCGAGGGAGGGAGCTGGGGCTGCCGGCGGCAAGATTCCAGATGTGGATAAACCCGGCCTAATTTCAAAATTAGGGTTCTGAAACCCTAATTTTAAGGTTTCAAAACCCTAACTTTTAAATTAGGGTTGATTTTGAAACCCTAATTAAATCATTTGGACATTTGAAAGCTTAATTTGCAAATTTTAAAAGCTTAATTTACAAATTAGTTTCAAACCCTAATTTTAAAGAATTAAGATTTGTTATCCTAATTTAAAATTTATAAAAATTATTCAAGATATATTGTACAAGGGCAGTATTGTCATTTTTAAAATACAAAATGATGAACAGTATATTTTTTGGATGGAACCCTAACGGATGGACACGGGTGATACATTTGAAATATTTTTGGTCACGGAATGTTACATTTTGAAACTTTGTGTCCTTGAGTGTAATTACCCCCAAACCTCAGGGACATAGGTGTAATTAGCCTTTTTGTTTATTTAAGAAACTTGTCCTAAATTTCCTGGTCTCTCGATTTTCCATAGTTTCCGGATCATTACTTCCTTACCTTTTTTTAGCACTTTTTGATATCACATCAGTTTATAGTTCAAGTTAAATTTATGCAATATTTACTTCGAGCATTTGGTCTATGTTCTGATTTAGTCGCTAGAAGTGATCATGTTGGCACTCTTCGTTGTATTACGTGTGAAACAAGGGATTAAGAAGTTTATCTTGCATGCATTGTCAATTTCTTTTGAACTAAATGCTCTTATAAAAAATATTCAGCGAGTTGTGATAACCTTTTTTTATTTTGATTTGGCATGTTTGTCTGGGTTGATGAAGATGGTAAAGGTTTATAACCATTGTTTTTTAGCTTTAAATGAATAAAGGAACTTTATCCAAAAAATTAAATCTTCTTCATTGTGGCCATTTTTTTACATAGAAAGGTACTTTTTTTTTTTTTTTTTTTTGCTTTTCATTTGCCTTTTAGTTCGTTCTTGGCATTTTCTCGAGTAACTTTTAACTAGTGTCATTTTATTTTAAAGGATAAATTACACTAAACACCCCTGAAATTTTACGTAATTACACTCCACTGCCGCTATCTTTAAAAATTACACTCCGACCCCCCGAGGTTTGTACCCGCATTACACACAACTACACACATTTAACGGCAGACCCAACTCCGTGAAAAGATTCCCTGACACGTTACTTTATGCAATTTTCATACCCAAAATACCCCCCCTTTGTCCTTTACTCACTTGTGTGGTTTTTCAAAATTTCAGTCAACTCCACAAACTCTAAGTGAATTAGGGGGTTTAATTTAGCCAATTTAGGGTTCAATTAGCTCATTTCAGGGTTCAATTAGTTCAATTTAGGGTTCGGTTAGACTAGGACATTCAATTTAGGGTTCAATTAGGGGTTCAATTAGTTTAATTTAGGGTTCGATTCGATTAGGACATTTAATTTAGGATTTAATTAGGGTTCAATTACTTCAATTTAGGGTTCAATTAGGGGGTTCTATTAGTTCTATTTAGGGTTCGGTTGAATTGGGGCATTCAATTTAGGGTTCAATTAGTTCAATTTAGGGTTCGATTGGATTATGGCATTCAATTTAGGGTTCAATTAGTTTAATTTAGGGCATTCAATTTAGGGTTTAATCAGGGTTCAATTACTTTAATTTATGGTTCAATTAGGGTTTAATTTAGGGGTCGGTTGAATTGGGGCATTCAATTTAGGGTTCAATTAGGGGGTTCAATAAGTTCAAATTAGGGTTCGGTTGGATTAGGGCATTCAATTTAGGGTTCAATTAGTTTAATTTAATGTTCGATTCGATTAAGGCATTCAATTTAGGGTTTTATTACTTCAATTAGGGTTTAATTACTTCAATTTAGGGTTCGGTTGAATTATGGCATTCAATTTAGAGTTCAATTAGGGGGTTCAATAAGTTCAATTTAGGGTTCGGTTGGATTAGGGCATTCAATTTAGGGTTTAATTATGGATCCAATTAGTTTAATTTATGGTTCGATTCGACTAGGGCATTCAATTTAGGATTTAATTACTTTAATTTAGGGTTCAATTATGTGTCTAAGTGAATTAGGGCATTAAATTAGGGTTCATTAGGGCATTCAATTTGAATTAGGGTATTCCCTCCAATAATTCCCAAAAATAAATTTTCCCTCCAAAATTCCAAGAAAACAGTCTGAAGGGCATTCATGTCTTTTTGCACTGCACCATTAACATTGTAAGAGAAAAAGTTACTTTTTGAGCTGAGTGTAATTTTTAAAGATAGCGGTAGTGGAGTGTAATTACGTAAAACTTCATGGGTGTTTAGTGTAATTTACCCTATTTTAAAACTGTACTGGGGGGGGGGGGGGGGGGGGGGGGTGGTTTGGAAATGAACTCACCAATGTGTTGATTTTGAGCCTTTTATGTTAGTAGCTCTCGTGATTTTTTTCTTCTGGTAACCCAAGCTCTTGTTTTTTTTGGAAATATGGTGGTTTAATCGACCTATTGTAAATGGAAACTCTCGACTTTAATCAAGGCGCTTTACCTCTTTCAAATTGGCTATCCAAAGGTGTCTGCTCAATATTTTTTAACGTACAATTTCTTATCCATTTATTAATCTCGTATTCATTAATTTTTGAAGGCATATTTTTTCATTTAATTGCTATGGTGCAACATATGTTGTTGTTAATAATGTACTAGTTAATAACTTATTGAGAATGCAAGGAATGGCAAGTAGACCCGGTTCTCTCGTGTTTGACGCTTATAATCAAGGTTAGAGATGCCACGGGTGGATTTTGTGAAAAGGCCAGGGGCCGTGGTCTTTTGACTCTTCTCTCATATTTGACACTAAAAAACTTGCTTATATTACCCGCATGCCATTTGGTTATATTACTAAAATACGTAAATTAAAAAGTTTGGGGGTATATTATGTTTATAAGTGATAAATTCACTTCAAATATGAACTCTTTAACTCTATTTTTATCGCTGAGAGATGAGGTGGTATTATTAACAAGTTTCACTAAAAGTCATTTGGAGTTTGAGCAAATTTATTTACCTCAATTAGATGCGATACTATTACTAATGCACGTAACATACCCAAAAAAAAAAAAATCCCATCTTATTAAAATAGAGACTAAAGATCCTTCAAGTTTATTAAGTGCGGTAAGCTACACCACATATGGTCGTACTAGATCAGTTTTACAACAAAAGGGACTAACATTTGTACATGCTATTTTTTGTCCCGTTAACGTGACATTCACGACTCGTCCTTGCGAAATGAGACTAATCGAGACGCCACACATATTTACAAGATGCACAGACACTATGTATCATGAACACCTGTTATACTTGTGAATTAAAGTAAACATGTGATGCCAAAGAAAGTGGGTTCGTACTTACGTGGAGGTGCCACAAAGGCTGCAGTCCGAGTCAGCTTCCTAGTATGTTGATGTGAGACACAACAAAAGTGGAACAAGGGCAGAGACCAAGGGCTTCCCAGACAGAGCTTGAGGGTGGCAGTGCTGCGAGGGCGATAGCGCAGGATGAATATACGACGACAGTCACAGTCCGATGCTTATGTCCAAAGTCAGGGTCCTGTATGTTTCTCTCGCTAGGATTCTAGAGTGAGAAAGTGAAATATGTTCTGAAAATGTCCAACTGTTAATCCTCTCCAAATGAATTCTCAAGACCTCTATTTATAGAGATTGAGATGATGATGTCATAAACCGACACGTGGCGCTCCCCGGGAGTGACACGTCACCGGGGGGTCCACGGGTGCCGGTGTTCCATGGACTGTCAGATCGCATATTCACCTGGCCTACCTCGCACAGCGTTGCTCCGTCTGTCAGGAAAGACTGGCTCCCACCGCATCGGTGTGGCCAGAGAACCCCCTTGATCTAGCCTCCAATCCAAGCCCTTGCGGAGTCCCACAGGCCTGGCAGCGGTGGGGAAGACCCGATGCCCAACTGCCAGGTGAACTAGGCGCGATGCCCTCCGAAGACCTGCTCCCGTCTCGAAGTGACCCAGGGGTCATAGTCCCTAGGGGTACCGACGCAAGCCCCCAGTGCCAGAGCACGTAGGCCAGTCACGCAGGCACCCTGACGAAGATAGTGTCCCGGAGGAGTCGCCTATTCCGCAGGCCGAGGTAGCATCCCGGAGGAGCTGTCTACCTGACCGGCCAAGGTAGCATCCCGAAGGAGCCGTCTACCTGGCAGAAGGAGAGTCTTCGTGCCGGAGCACTTGGAGCTCCCTGGCAGAGATAGTGTCCCGGAGGAGTTGCCTATCCCCGCAGGTGAGTCCTTGTGCCGGAGCACTCGGAGCATGTCAAGGTAGCATCCCGGAGGAGCTGTCTACCCGACTGGCCGAGGTAGCATCCCGGAGGAGCCGTCTACCTGGCGGAAGGGGAGTTGAAGAGCTCCCTGGCAGAGATAGTGTCCCGGAGGAGTCGCCTATCCCCGCGGGTGAGTCCTTATGCCGGAGCACTCGGAGCGAGTCAAGGTAGCATCCCGGAGGAGCCGTCTACCCGACTGGCTGAGGTAGCATCCCGGAGGAGCCGTCTACCTGGCGGAAGGGGAGTTGAAGAGCTCCCTGGCAGAGATAGTGTCCCGGAGGAGTCGCCTATCCCCGCGGGTGAGTCCTTATGCCGGAGCACTCGGAGCGAGTCAAGGTAGCATCCCGGAGGAGCCGTCTACCCGACTGGCCGAGGTAGCATCCCGGAGGAGCCGTCTACCTGGCGGAAGGGGAGTTGAAGAGCTCCCTGGCAGAGATAATGTCCCGGAGGAGTCGCCTATCCCCGCGGGTGAGTCCTTGTGCCGGAGCACTCGGAGCATGTCAAGGCAGCATCCCGGAGGAGCCGTCTACCCGACTGGCCGAGGTAGCATCCGGGAGGAGCCGTCTACCTGGCGGAAGGGGAGTTGAAGAGCTCCCTGGCAGAGATAGTGTCCCGGAGGAGTCGCCTATCCCCGCGGATGATGTACACTCCGGAGAGTGGGTTGAAGCATGTTCCATGACCAAGGCAAGGTGCGCATGGTGTGATGAATGAGTGTGGTGCCCGGGGGCATGATGACATGATTGTGGCGCATGAGCGCGATGAAGTGAGTAAGGTGCCGGGAGCACGTCTATGTCAATGGCGCGGCGCATGGGCGCGACGAAGTGCGTAAGGTGCCGAGGGCATGTTTGTGTCAATGGTGGCGCATGGGCGCGACAGAGTGCGTAAGGTGCCGGGGGCACGTTGGTGTCAATGGTGGCGCATGGGCGCGACATAGTACGTATAGTGCCGGGGGCACGATAGTGTGACAGAGAGCCTAGGGGCACGGCTGTATCAGCGGCGCGGCGCACGGGCGCGGAGAATGTTGGAGTGTGACGCCCGAACGCCGGTGACGGGGTCACGGAGACGACGTCCGGGCGACGGACGATGAGCGTCGTGGAGTTGTGTCCGGGCGACGGGGGTCGCGGAGTTGTGTCTGGGCGACGGAGGTAGCGGAGTTCTGTCCGGGCGACGGGGGTCGCAGAGTTAACGTCCGGACGACGGGCGACGGGGGTCACGGAGTTGACGTCCGGACGACGGGCGAATGTCGTCGCGGAGGATGCAAGGCCTCTTGAAGAGAAGTGAAAATGTTAAGTATGGAGACCAAAGGCCAACCCTTCGGGGAAAGCCAAGGCCAACCTCAAGGGGAGGTCGAGGCCGACCCCCATGGGGAGGCCGAGGCCGACCCCAATGGGGAGGCCAAGGCCGACCCCAAGGGGAAGGCCGAGGCCGACCCCAAAGGGAAGGCCAAGGCCGAGGTCGACTCCAAGGGGGAGGCCAAGGCCAACTTCCTTGGGCAAGTGTCATGGCGCGTCGACGGGCGACGTGCGAAGTACGACGATCGAAGCGTCATGAGGCTTGGTCACGTTCCTTGAGCGTGCATGTTTTGACCGGTTGTGAGCGTTGAAAATTTCTGTTGCTTGTGCGGACGTGTCATGCAAAATGGGACCGTAGTGGGCCTTTGGGTGCGATCAGAATAGGTTGGGAACATAAGCCCCCTGCGTGTGGTGTGCGCGGAGGGGTAACCCGAGGGGCCACCGCACGCATAAACACTTAGGAAGATTTTATGTTGTTTGGCTGGAGTGTTGTTGAGGTCATCTGCATGATGATGATGAAGAGTCGGTGGCTCGAGCCACCTCGTGCACCACCTACGAAAGCTTGGAATGCTTGGGGGTTGAGACCAAGGCACAATGATAGGGCGCAGGGGCGCGAGCATGTAAACGGCGCCCGGGCGACAGACGATGAGTGTCACGGAGACGTCACCCGGGCGATGGGCGACAAGCGTCGTGGAGACGGCGCACGGGCGCTGGCGACGGGCATTGGACAATGAATATGAGTAAGTGGTTCGAGCTATCTCGCACACCACCTACCAAGGGCGTTGATGTCGAGGGACATCGTCATGAGGGGCACAACAAGGACGCGGCCGGACGTCGCGATGCGGGGGCAATCCACGACGAGCGCATATGCGTGGGCAATGTACGTCGGTCTATGTTGCAAAAAAAAAAAAAATTTTTTTTTTGAAGTGCTTGGCCTTGGATGTCGGGGCTCGATCGTTGGGTAAATGTGTGTAGGCCGAAGTTTGGAGGGTAAGCCTTGGTGTGGTATGAGGCCGAAGAGTAGCCTTGGTGATAGAGGCCACAGTGGGCATGGGTGATGGTCATGCGTTAGAGTTGAAGGTTGGCCTTGGGTGAAGGTGTGCAGATCGAAGGTGGTGAAGGGGAAGAAGTTATGGAGAGGTTCTTGAAGATGTAGGGGTCGGCCTTGGGTGTGGCGTGATGGTTGGCCTCGGCATGGGTGAAGGGAAGCAAGGCTGAAATGGGGACATGTGGAGAGGAGATGAAGGGAAAGGGTGGGCAACCGCAGCGGCGCGAGGCCGAGGGGCGGGATGAGGGACGGGGGAGAAGGAGTGCCAAGGCCAGCCGACCAAGTGGCCGAGGCTGAGGCCGCATGGCGCAGGCGGGGTTGTGGGCGAGGGGGAAAGGGGAAGGGTAGAGGGGGGAGGGAGGGCCGAGGCCGAGGGGGAAGGGGGAGGGGGAGAGGGAGGAAGGGGAAAGGGGGAGGCGGGGTGGTGGCGGCCTGCCGCGGGTGGGCAAGGGGCGGGGGGAAGAGGAGAGGGAGAGGGAAGGGGGAAGGAGGGGGGGCGGGGTCGGCCTAGGGGAGAGGGTGGGGAGGCCGAGGCCGAGGGGGGGAGAGGGAGGATGGGCGGGGGAGGAGGGAGGAAGGAAGGGGAAAGAAGGGGGCGGCAGCGGCGGCGGGGTGCCGCGACGCGAGGCCGAGGGGGGGAGGAGGGGCGGGGGAGAGAAGGGAGGAGAGAGGGAGGTGGGGGCGAGGCCGAAGGAGAAGGCGGCGGCGCAAGGCTGGGCGGCGCGAAGAAGAAGAAGGAGAGAAAAAAATTAGGGTTTGGTGAATTAGGGTTTTTCGGGTAAAACGGGTCTGGATCCGGGTTGGGTCGGGTACACCATAGAGAGGGAATGGGCGCGGGTCGGTTCGGGTTCGCGGGTAGGGTTTTCCCAGATTTGTTTGAAATTCAAATTTGAATTCGAATAAAATAATAATAATAATAAATTTTTTTTTTTGGGCAGCCCTAAGGAGGGAGCCCCCAAGAAGATTTTCACAATTTGCAAGGTGAGAGTGAGAGAAATGGGATGGGAGAAAGATGAAGCTTTCCATGAGAAAGAGAGAAGTTGTTTATGAAGTGGGGAAAGGGTGATGGGGTGTTGGATGGTGAGGGAGGAGAGGAAAATGTGAGAGGGATAGTGATGAGAGCATGAATGTGGGGAGTAGTGGGGAAGATGAAAAACTTGAAAATTTTTCTAAGTGTTGAAATTTTTTTTTGAGTTCGGGCAAGGATATGCTAAGGGGAGGCCGTTGAGGGTGGTGATTGATGACCGGTTGTGAAAAAAATGAATTTTTTTTTTCTAAGTGTTGTGCTGAGATAAGGATGCCGAGGAAGACCACTGAGTATGATCATCGATGACCGATTGTGAAAAAAATGAATTTTTTTTCTAAGTGTTGTGCTGAGACAAGGATGCCGAGGATGATCATCGATGACCGATTGCGAAAAAAATGAAATTTTTTCTAAGTGTCAAGAAAAGTGAATGCATGATGATGTTGCGACCGTAGCAGCGCGGCTCGAGCCACCCCGCGTACCACGTACCAAGTCATTGCAATGTGAGGCCGAAGGGATTGGGAAGGGGTGAAGCCCCCAAGGGAGTGGGTGATGGCATGAAGGGTGATATCAAGAGACTTGTGCAAGAGCAATATAACTTGAAAATTTTCTAAGTCTGGAAAATGGAACTTCATTGATAACGAAGGATAGGCAGGATGCCTTGATACATGGGTATGACGTACATGGAAACTTGCGAAATGAACGAAAAAATTACAAGTGTGGAAAATGCACTAAGGCATGCCAAGGCTTGGTCGGGTAGGTCATATGTCCCGTACTTAGAGTTTGAGCTCTCCGGACGCAATCTTGTCAGCGAAGACAAACTTGAGGCCCCTGCACCACTTGAGGCCATGACCGACCTTCCGATGATAGGGGCAGTAGTTGTGATGGGCTAAGTCTTCCGGGGTAGGTTCATTGTCGACATTGGGCAGGGTTATGGCATTGTCGTCGATCCATGTCTCGAGGAGATTTCTAACAGTCTTCAAGTCACACGGGTATTCCGGGGCAGGCATTGGTTGCCCTCTCTTGTCAGGGCGCCCGTCCCTTCCTTGGGACTGACGCTTACGGTTGTTGTCGTTGTTACTAGCTGCGTCCATCGTCGCGGCCACGGCAATATGAGGTTGGGGCTTTGGGGTCTTTGACGGACCGACCGAGTCATAGGTGCGTCGTGCAGCTTCCTTGAGATGTCTCCAAGACCGAAGCTGGAGGTTTTCAAGGTAGACCCTGTAGGTGTCCTTCATGTTCTTGATGCAAATGGGTACAAGGGTTTCATCTTTGCTGAAGTCAGTGCACTCCAAGCACTTGTGATGAAATCGCGTTACATAGGTGTTGAGGTCTTCCCCGGGATTCTGGCGGATCCCGGCAATGTCAACGATGGTCACACGTTCCGTCTCATAGTGAAACTTGTCAAGGAAGAGCTGGACCATGTCGGACCATGAGTGGATAGTACTGTCAGGAATCTGATGATACCAAGAGTAGGCGAGGCCAGTCAGGGACTTGTGAAATTCCCGAAGCTTCAAAGTGTCGTCTTCCCCGTAGTGCTCGAGGGAGCCAGCAAAACGGGTGAGATGCTCGCGGGCGTTGCCTTCTTTGCCGTTGAACAAGATGAAGGATGGTTGCTTGTACTTGACAGGGTAGGGCTTAGTAGCGAGGCTGCCAAAGTAGGGAGCATGACCTGACAGCTTAGAGGGGAAGTGGGGTAAGGATGACTGCTTGAGACGGTGAAGGAGGGCATCTAAGTCATGATTGGTGACGTACGACGCATGTGAGGGTTTGTGCCCTGTCGTGATGATCTGAGCACCAGAGCCCCCAGATGGTACAACCTGAGGCATTGAGGGGATGACGATGGTAGAGAGGGGTTGGTGATGGTGAGCAACTTGTTGGGGCATGGTTTGCACATGGGTAGTGTCAGCTGCTGGAGGCCGGTCGTCAGGAAAGGTCGACTGGAGTAAGCCGGGGGAATGACTTGTGTTTAGGTTTCGACTAGTTATGTTCGGGTTAGGCTCCATCTCAATTGATTCGTGAGTCTCCGAAGTGCTTCGAGTAAGGGCAAGGTGTGGCGCCGGGGGCTGAGGTGCCGCGAGTCCTACTGTCGAGGGCCCGGAGGACCAAGGCAGCGGTGGTCGCGACACTGGGGCCTGAGCAGTGTCCAAGACTAGCCCAGGCCTTGAAGGTTGGATATGAGCAGGAGGGGCCAAACCTGGATCTTGGGATAACACGGGGTGAGTAATGGGCACAGGGTGCAGAGCTCTAAGGCTTTGGGAAATCGGTGATTGTGAAGTCAAGACTTGGATTGATTTTTGCATTTCCACCATGGCTGTCATAAGAGTGGCTATAGTGGGCAAAAACTGCTGGATGGCCGCATTGACTGCAACTTGTATGTCAGGTGCGGTAGTTTGTGGCTGGTCTTGGGGACGCACAGCACTGGTCCCCTCTTGTTCACCCGAGTGGTCCTCTTCTTGCACGGCATGGATAAGGCCCTGGCTGGCAGCCCTCGTAACTTTTCGTTGTCTAGGCATGAAGACTGAGTGCGGAAGATAGACAGACTGCAGTACGATGCTCACCTCCCCAGCGGAGTCGCCAAAATGATGCCAAGGAAAGTGGGTTCGTACTTACGTGGAGGTGCCACAAAGGCTGCAGTCCGAGTCAGCTTCCAAGTATGTTGATGTGAGACACAGCAAGGGTGGAACAAGGGCAGAGACCAAGGGCTTCCCAGACAGAGCTTGAGGGTGGCAGTGCTGCGAGGGCGATAGCGCAGGATGAATATACGACGACAGTCACAGTCCGATGCTTAGGTCCAAAGTCAGGGTCCTGTATGTTTCTCTCTCTAGGATTCTAGAGTGAGAAAGTGAAATATGTTCTGAAAATGTCCAACTGTTAATCCTCTCCAAATGAATTCTCAAGACCTCTATTTATAGAGATTGAGATGATGATGTCATAAACCGACACGTGGCGCTCCCCGGGAGTGACACGTCACCGGGGGGTCCACGGGTGCCGGTGCTCCATGGACTGTCAGATCGCATATTCACCCGGCCTGCCTCGCACAGCGTCGCTCCGTCTGTCAGGAAAGACTGGCTCCCACCGCATCGGTGTGGCCAGAGAACCCCCTTGATCTAGCCTCCAATCCAAGCCCTTGCGGAGTCCCACAGGCCTGGCAGCGGTGGGGAAGACCCGACGCCCAACTGCCAGGTGAACTAGGCGCGATGCCCTCCGAAGACCTGCTCCCGTCTCGAAGTGACCCAGGGGTCATAGTCCCTAGGGGTACCGACGCAAGCCCCCAGTGCCAGAGCACGTAGGCCAGTCACGCAGGCACCCTGACGAAGATAGTGTCCCGGAGGAGTCGCCTATTCCGCAGGCCGAGGTAGCATCCCGGAGGAGCCGTCTACCTGACCGGCCAAGGTAGCATCCCGGAGGAGCCGTCTACCTGGCAGAAGGAGAGTCTTCGTGCCGGAGCACTTGGAGCTCCCTGGCAGAGATAGTGTCCCGGAGGAGTCGCCTATCCCCGCAGGTGAGTCCTTGTGCCGGAGCACTCGGAGCATGTCAAGGTAGCATCCCGGAGGAGCCGTCTACCCGACTGGCCGAGGTAGCATCCCGGAGGAGCCGTCTACCTGGCGGAAGGGGAGTTGAAGAGCTCCCTGGCAGAGATAGTGTCCCGGAGGAGTCGCCTATCCCCGCGGGTGAGTCCTTATGCCGGAGCACTCGGAGCGAGTCAAGGTAGCATCCCGGAGGAGCCGTCTACCCGACTGGCCGAGGTAGCATCCCGGAGGAGCCGTCTACCTGGCGGAAGGGGAGTTGAAGAGCTCCCTGGCAGAGATAGTGTCCCGGAGGAGTCGCCTATCCCCGTGGGTGAGTCCTTGTGCCGGAGCACTCGGAGCATGTCAATGTAGCATCCCGGAGGAGTCGTCTACCCGACTGGCCGAGGTAGCATCTCGGAGGAGCCGTCTACCTGGCGGAAGGGGAGTTGAAGAGCTCCCTGGCAGAGATAGTGTCCCGGAGGAGTCGCCTATCCCCGCGGATGATGTACACTCCGGAGAGTGGGTTGAAGCATGTTCCATGACCAAGGCAAGGTGCGCATGGTGTGATGAATTAGTGTGGTGCCCGGGGGCATGATGACATGATTGTGGCGGATGAGCGCGATGAAGTGAGTAAGGTGCCGGGAGCACGTCTATGTCAATGGCGCGGCGCATGGGCGCGACGGAGTGCGTAAGGTGCCGGGGGCATGTTTGTGTCAATGGTGGCGCATGGGCGCGACAGAGTGCGTAAGGTGCCGGGGGCACGTTGGTGTCAATGGTGGCGCATGGGCGCGACATAGTGCGTATAGTGCCGGGGGCACGGTAGTGTGACAGAGAGCCTGGGGGCACGGCTGTATCAGCGGCGCGGCGAAGTGTTGGAGTGTGACGCCCGAACGCCGGTGACGGGGTCTCGGAGACGACGTCCGGGCGACGGACGATGAACGTCGTGGAGTTGTGTCCGGGCGACGGGGGTCGCGGAGTTGTGTCCGGGCGACGGGGGTCGCGGAGTTGTGTCCGGGCGACGGGGGTCGCGGAGTTCTGTCCGGGCGACGGGGGTCACGGAGTTGACGTCCTGACGACGGGCGACGAGGGTCGCGGAGTTGACGTCCGGACGATCGGCGAATGGCGTCGCGGAGGATGCAAGGCCTCTTGAAGAGAAGTGAAAATGTTAAGTATGGAGACCAAAGGCCAACCCTTCGGGGAAGGCCAAGGCCAACCTCAAGGGGAGGCCGAGGCCGACCCCCATGGGGAGGCCGAGGCCGACCCCAATGGGGAGGCCGAGGCCGACCCCAAGGGGGAGGCCAAGGCCGAGGCCGACCCCAAGGGGGAGGCCAAGGCCAACTTCCTTGGGCAAGTGTCATGGCGCGTCGACGGGCGACGGGCGAAGTGCGACGATCGAAGCGTCATGAGGCTTGGTCACGTTCCTTGAGCGTGCATGTTTTGACCGGTTGTGAGCTTTGAAAATGTCTGTTGCTTGTGCGGACGTGTATACAAAATAGACCGTAGTGGGTCTTTGGGTGCGATCAGAATAGGTTGGGAACAACATGATTGTGAAATAAGCTCCATTTCATCCTAGATTGATGCTAAAACTATACTCTTTCCTCTCTCTGATTTGCACCTTGAAAGTTCATGTTTGAACGGCAAATAATATAATAGTGCGATTTCATTATGAATTCAGTCAAATATGTGAAGGGGAATATTATGTTTGTTTGTCATTAGCAGGACCCACAAAAAAAACAGAACATCCTAATTTCTGTAGCGGAGCGCACTGATTGGATAACAAGGTGCGGGACCCGTGTCCACTCCATGCAGACAGTGTGACCATGGAAGCATCATCGCCTAACCCTCTCCCTGTTTTGGGGTTTGGCAGCTACCCACGCAAGCCTCTGTTCACTCCCCTCGCCTCTGCTCACGCCCCCCGCCCCCCCCCTCCTTTTTCCAAATTTGTGCCTCGTTAAAATCTTTAGATATTATCCCCTCCAAATACAGGAAAAATATAACACCAATGGTAATTATTACGCTGTAATAATTTTGCTGGGTTATGTAAAGCTGGTCAAATCATGTTGACCCACATGGACAACCATTATATTAGTTTAGGTCTTTTGTTTTTTGCCTCCACTTTTTTTTTTTTCCCGAGAGAAGAATATTTTCGTACAAAGTTTTAACAATAAATAAAAAGATAAATGAATATATTTGAGAGAAAGATAAATCATTATAGTTTAAGATTTAGGGTCTAGAATTTTTAACGGTAAATAAAGACAAACCATAATAGTTCAGGATTTAGAATTTAGGATTTTTAACAATAAATAAAAAAGATAAATTGATATATTAGAGAACAAAAATAGCCATGTATACTCGGTCACCTTTCTAATTATAAGGGGTTAAAGGCGCTAATATATGAAGGAAAATGTATAATTGTTCAGCACTTAATGTCATTCTCTTTTTGCTAAAACAAAATTTCAGTCATAATTCTTCTGAATTCAAGTGTTATTTCTGATGGACACTGCTATCTTATAGCTAAAGTAAACTGTAATGCCATTGAATCTGCTCTTCAGAGTTGGCGTTTTTTAATTTTAAATGACATTTTAAGTTTTTCAAAATTTGACAAGCGACAATGTAGTGGCAGACCTATTTTATAGCCAAGGGGGGCCTGGTCACCCCCTATTATATATGTCACTAAAATTTGTTTAAGTTACCAACATGATATCTGGTTAAAGTATTTAGTTAAAAAATTAAATATCTCAAGTATGTATTTTGAGATTTAAATACTTTCACTTTATTTTTGTCACTTTTTAGTTATTAGGAGGACCCAAGTACTATCTTTCGAATTCAGGAAATAAACTCTCAGAGATCTTTTTTTCCTTTTGGAAGATACATGAGCAAAACAATCAACCTATTGATATTGGAAGACTCAACCAATTGACAGGAGGAGATGACCCATACTCTTTCTCAGGCGTATAGTCTAGTCTTGGCTCTCTTTAAAGATGAAAATCATGTTATTAACATGTGCCACCAAAAATTGTTTAGAGTTTGGAAAACTTTTAATTTTAGAGTGAATCTATCAAATTTCTATATATTATTATTGTTTTAGATCCAATTCACAAGAAAATTTTGATTATTCTTTTTGTTTTGTACAGAGTACAAACAAATTCAGAATTCGACTAATATTTTGTTTCTCGTTACTCAATCTCAAATATACATTCTTTATATACGTATAACTGATACACCCACAAATGTTATATGCAAGGAGCATTTAGTCGAGTTATTTTCAAACTATTGTGTAAAGACTATAATGTATAGATGCACGCAAATGATATAACTTTATTGTAGATGTGATGATGTACTAATCACATAAGTATATAGTTCTTTTTGCACATCTCATACATACAATTAAAAATTAGAAATGTTTTGAGTTCATTTGATATTACTTCCTGTATCAGATGTGATCACATTAGATCAATTTTATAAATTAGCGACCAAATTTTTTATATATAACTTTTGGCCCCACTTGATACGACGTTCTAAGTCCGTCTAAGTGACAATGCACGTCCCACTAACAAATATAGATATGAAGAAAATCTAGAAAAGAAACAAGGAGAAAGGAAGAAGAAAAAAAAAAAGAGGTAAATCACAACTAAAAATAAATAAATAATTAACTAGTTAAATTTGTGTAAAACTCATTCGAAGAATATCGTCAACCTCTGGTCTCAGTGTACAGTTGACAGCAAATATGGGACCCGTTCTGAAGAAACAGACTTTCATACGGGCAGGGAGCAGAAGGTTTGGTTTGTTTTGCTTTCAGCATTCCAAATGACCAAACAGTCCCTCAAAGGCTCTCCACGCCAAAGAAAGCGACTACATGATGTCTGGGAAGTGTACAAGACTTAATTTGAGCATCTCAATTTTGGTGGCCGCACTGCCCCCTTGGGAGCATTTAATAATGCGCCTATAGCAAGTGTCCCTTTCTGCGTGCAGCTCATGGGGTCCAAAGGTTACTCTGGTAATTTCGGCGAGATTTTGCCATGGCAAGTTCAAACTTATCAATAACTTTTGCTCTAGTACAATTAGTTGGTATTTGATAGAATTTTTGTTAAAAGTTTCTATTTTGATTTCTAGAACTGAAAACCAAAAAAAATCGATATCTCGCAGGCGCTTTAAGTTTTTATATTCATAAAGTTCACCACCACCTCCATGTCTCCAACGCTCTCATCCATTGTCACCATCAGTATCAATATCTCATTTCCATCGCCAACCAACCTGATCTGAATACATTGTCGCCACTCATAGATTTGTGCCAACACCATCAATTCACCTTCCTGCGGCTGTTGCGCCACCACCATCAAATTCATGGTAATTGACAGCAAAGACGATGTCATCTACAGGGGAGGGTGAAGATCGGACAGTGGATCCAAATCGAAACCTGTGGCCACAGAATTCCCGTGGTCACACCATGGTCACCACCACAAAATATGTGCAAATCAACAACGTGGACCATGTCATTGTTGGGGTCGGTGAAGATCTAACGATGGAGTAGTTCACGATGCTAGCAAAAAGAGAGAGAATTCATTGTGATGGTGTTGTGAGGTTGACGATGATGGCGGTGCTCAAGATGCGTTCTATTGGAGGAGTAAAGAAATATGGAAAGATAGAAGGGGAAAAAATAAGCCAAAAAAATAAAAAATAAAAGAGAAAACTCAAAAACAAAAACTCATAATTAACCATGTATTTGCTTTTGGTAGAAATCTGTAACCCAAATGAGGGATTAGTTCGTTTTTTGAAAATCAAAAACTAAAATCATAAGAATTTCAAACGGGTGCTTAGCTTTCCTAATGTTTGGGATGGACTAAAATGAGGAGCCCGTTGCTCAAAAGTAAGCATATATCTAGGCAAAAACAAATACATATTTATATATACGAGTGTGGGTGCATATACGTATCAACTATGTTGTCTTTTACCTATTTTGCTCCCAAAATTATTTAAGCAATAATTTTAAATAGTAAAAAGTAAGAGAGAGAGAGAGAGAGAGAGAGAGAGAGAGAGAGAGAGAGAGTGTGTGATATATATAATATATCAAAAATAGTTTGCTGCTATTCTGATTGTAGGAAGATAACTGCAACTCTTTGTATAACGACAATTAATGGTTGTTAAATTTTTTTATGACTTTTTCTATTAACGCTTTTAGAGAAAATTCTTAATAACACTTTTTTAGCGTCACTAAATAAAGGACACTAAAATTATTTACCTATAATTAATCGTCGTTGTATGAGAGGTTGTAGCAATCTTCCAATAACCCAGATAACATACAAAAATTTTCCGTATTCTATTCTACCTATTTTGCCTCCCAAAAATTTTTAGGTAATAATTTTAAAATAGTAGTGAATAAGAAGTGAAGAGTAAACGAAAGTATTGTTCTAATCCGGGGTGATATAAAAATTCCCCCGCATGATATGCTATTCGAGGTGGTTGTTCTCCCCCCTGCATGAAGTTGAATTCCTTAGAATTTACCTTGAAATAGAAAAAACTTAACAAAAATGAAAGCAACAAGAAGATTTGCTAATTTTTACTACTTGATTGGGTAATACGTAGTTTCTTTATTTAAGCATGGAAATGTCCTCTTACTTTAATGACTCCCTGTTTCACAGTTCCAAATCAGGTGAATATTAATCGATTCTTTTTTCTTTTCACGATAGTTCTGTCAGTACAATTATATATGTTATTCATATTCAAAGAAAAATAGGTACAATAACTTCACTAGTAACAACGAGTAACTGATATTGTCAGAGTAGCGGATCCAGGAAATTTACTCCAGATTAACACTTAATAATTTAGTTAAAATTTGACAGAAATATTTATAGTCGTCAATGCATTTAGCAATAGAAATATGAGACCTTTACGTATTAGCGAGGGTTTTCCTTTCTTTCTCAATTCCAACTTTCACTGAATTTTCAATAACGCTCAAAGTTTGTCAAGGTAATAGACATAAGAGGTGGAGGCACCGTCACCCACAACGTGTAAAATCTGAAGAAAAAAAAAAAAGAGCTTCAAGGACAGGTAGGAGGAAACATGTCCACCTGTACTTTCTACTGGCTCCGCCTCTAAAATACTGCCTTATAGTAACTCTACAAGTTATCGGTAACAGCCATATCAAGCAGTTGATCAAGAAACATATATCTCGTACTTGTCATATTTGTTAGGACTAGCTGGAGAAGACTAAATAAAATCCTTGAAGGGGGATACAATAAGGGGGGTTGGGGAGGGTTGAAAGTTTAGACCAATCTGCCATTGATTGTTTAATGCGAGGGTGGTTAAGAGTAGAAGGCAGATGCACTTAATCCTCTTTAGTTTAAGCAAAAGTTTCAAACCCACCTTCTCGTCGAATAAGAAGAAACTTGGGGCTTAGTTAAAAAGACCTGAGCCCAATGCTCTCCCATCCCAGAAAACACGTTACTGCATCAATATCCATCTCTTCCTTACATGTCTCGAAGGCTTCACCTTTTGTCTCCTCACCTTTGGACTCCTCTTTCTCTCCCCCAGTTGTTAGAATCCTCTAGGCTATCACCAACATGACTTCAGTTCATGTGCCATAATTAACTATGCACTAATTTGTTTCTTTATTGTTGCCATGCTTATTTAAATTGATCTCACAAAATATGATGATCTTGATAATCCTGGACTTTAGAGAGTTAAGTTGGCAAATTTGTCATTCATGTGTGTCGCTTGCCATGATTTGCAACTCACGTTGTACTGATTATCAGAACAGTCACGAGGGGGTCTAGAACAAGAATATGGGGAGATTTCAGCAAATCACAGGATGCTTACGTTGCAACCATTTAAGAATCGTTGGCTTTTTTTATTAGCTTCTTCTTGGTCTCAAGAGACAAAAACCATTGCCCTTTTCCTTCTTGCTCACAAGTCTGTCTGGCTTCCAATTGTCCCGTATTAAAAATAAGATTTCTTCTCATTTAATTATGTGAAAGGTTTGTATTATTTTGGACAAAAAATCTTTATGGTTACATATGCTGTTGTCATGAGTGACATATATGTGGTTTCAATGCGGTCCCAAGTCCCAACCCTGTCATCTTCAATGAATAATTTTCAATGTAATCCTCCAGAAGTGCTATGGATTGAAGCCTGAAGGCCCTCCCTTCCACTGATGAACAAAGCCACACACACACACACACACAAAGTAATGGGTAATTTCTAAATTTTAACAATTATATAAGCAAATTATTTAGTGCAGCACTAATACTTGGTTCAAAATTTAGCTTCCCTTCCACGACGAGTACAAGCAATGGATGAGAAAGAAGAATGTAATGCAGTGTGGTTATAGAGTTGTTAAGCGCTTGTTTAGTGGTAATACATTTTCATGTTCATTTGGGCATATATAGAGATAGTTTTCTTTGTCTGTTTAATTTTTTATTGTGATAGTCCTTGTCTGTTCGATTCTGATGGGCTCAACCCATCAAGAATCTCAATTGTTTAGTGAAACAGCTCTAATCATAATCAATATGACTGACTTGGAAACTGACCCAGACAGGGACACAAGCAGTCTTAGCCCTTATGCATGGAAGTTCCCCAGATAGAAGCATATTTCTTCATCTTCCTTCATATGGAGAAAACTAATGTTTTGCAGTAGGGCTATAACACAATTTCTTACGGTTCTAGCTCTGCAACAGAGTGGCAGAGCTATAAACAATCTACAAGGCAGTCAAACTTTAATACTAAGCGCATAGTTTTAAGAAATTAAAGGTGGTCAAAGTACACTCTAAACAGAGAGTTTTTTTTATACAGCTTACTGCCCTTCGTATTGACAACAAGACAATGTCTTCAAACTCAGACCATCTTGAGCAATTCGATCTTAGATTCACCCTTGGATGGGAAGTGCAACTAATAGGATAACTAATGATTTCTAAAGTAGTAAATGGTTAATTACAGCCTAAAAGTTAATACTCTCAAGGATTTGTTTAGAGAGACTAATACTATATACAGGTCACGAACCCATTGATTCTTTCAAAGAAGAATTGAGCAGGAGCGGGAGCGAAAATGTGACCGTGAGAGCATCAAAGTAGGCACGTACTTTGATCAATTTAGAAGAATTTGATGACTTCGAGCATGACCAATATCATGATTTCAATCCTCTAGTTAGATGAGGACACGATTCACTCCCCGGTCATCGGATAAGATTGGTAACATACTTTCACCAATTAATTAGCTGAGACATTCAAGACTCTTTTATTCTATCCATCCGTAGTGTGAGACAAGAGAGCTAATGCACGGCGGTCCAGTTGCAGTCGGGAGATATTGGGACCAAACCCAGTATTACCTCGATGGGGCATGGACGTGCAAATGGACCTGTTATACATGTTCTAGCGAAGAAGCTGCCAGCCCACAGAGGACCACTGAAACTGAAATTAAACCATTAGACGTGCCCTGTAACAGCTAATCTCCACGGCCATATCTACAGGTCATCATTTCAGGTCTATTAAGAGAAGTGTTGTCACCATGTACCTCTTCATATTCTTTAAAGAATTGCCAGTACTGAGATGGAGCTAGTAGTCAAAGAATAAGACAGTACTACATTATCGTATACACTCTGGTTTATCTTTTTGCCTTACTTCTCTTTCATGTACTATTCATTGATTGATACGAGTGGGCAATACAGAATTGAAACTTGCAACAAAAAACTGCCAAATTCCATCTGCTCCTTAAGATAACAAAGTTCTTTTTTTCCCTTACGTACGGTCTCATTCTCAAGTATATCTGGTACCAAGAAAAAAAGGAATAAAATGTTTGCCACTACGTTTTCAAATTGCATTAGGACGATACCAAAAGAATGCGGATATGTATTCATGCACTCAAAAGTAAAATGAAGCCCAAACCATCTGATATGTACGTAGTTGCAGTTTTGATGAGCTATACTACTGGAAAAAACCTTGTTCTTCATGTCCTGCTCAATCCATTTTCTCTAACATTATGCAAATATACGTCGATTTGTAGTGTGCAGAACCTTAGCTCTACCTCCAGCTTTCCTCTAACAAGTAACCGGAAAAAAGATTGAAAAAAACTTCTCCAATCAGGTCATACACAAAATCGCACAGGGTCTTACAGCGGAATTTAAGGACATGACGACATGCTGTAAGTGTATAACTATAGTAGGATGAACCCCATCTACTTATGCTCCGGCGAGCAAAGACATGTACAACATCTCTTGGAGATTTTCTAAAAGATGTAGGCAGTCAAGAACGTGTCTCATCTTCAAACTATATTTCTCAGAATCTTGTTATTTTGAATCTCTCCATTTGGTTTTAGAGGTGGCTTTGAACATAGTCTTACAGATTACTTTGTGCATACCTGTTTACTAAACAAAATGTTGGATATAGTAGTGTCTTTGTTGTACAGTGAGTTATAGTCCCACATTACAACTATAGTGACAAAAATTAAGGTTGAGGAAATTTGATTTTAGTGCCAATTGATTCCACAGGCTAATTTTAATAATTTTTTCACTGTACTTTCATGAGGTCGATCAAAATACGGTTTAAGGGATGGAATTTGCCATTAGAGCAAAAAATTGATTATTGTTCCTAGACAATACAGTTCGACTGTGCCTTTTTCTCTACAGGCATGTGATGCGTTGAAAGTTTTTAGTAAATCCATTCATGGATCTTTTGTACTACGTATTTCTTTTCGTTCTCATCTTTCTCAAGGAATTGTGCCAATGAATTGTCCTACTATGTTAGTCTCTTTGGAAGTGCTAAACGTAGGCTTGGGTTAAGATGTTGAATTCATCAACCTTACATAGCTAGTTCTTTAGTTTAAATGATCAGTAAACATGCATCTATAGGTAGTGACCTGCTGGAAATCATCAAAAAACTAAACTTCGAAAATGGCCAATAAGACTGACTGTTGCTGTTTTCAGTGTGTGCGGAAAGTTAAGTACTAGGAGGCGGCATTTTCCGTTTGTGAAGCAGCAAGAAAGAGAGCACCAGTTCCAGACCCTCCATGAGAATGCTGAATAATTAAGTTGTCTGAGAGTTCATTTCCAAGCATCTCCCAAGCACTGCTGTGCAGGTAGTTTCTGAAGAGCCGGTAGTGCTCGTAAAGCCCACCTTCCACAGTGATTACGCTCTTCTTATTAGCTGATCTATCGAGCTTCTTTATAATCCCAACTATGCCAGCTCCAGCAAGACGAGCTCCACGTTCTGCAACAATGTCACAGACCTCGGCTACTACTTCTCTCACCGCGGGAGTAGAATTTGTGATCTGAGATTGGAGGACACAAAATATTACTCATCTAAGTACCCCCTCAGTCCTTTAAATGACACATTGGTTCCTTTTTAATTACTACATCCCCAATATAAAAATGGGGAATACTTTCCTGACATAAACAATAGAATCCATTGATGTTTCATTGTTGCCTTAAACTTCATGGAATAGGACATTTGGTAGTAAACAAAAGTCTCTTCATTTAGATGCCTTTCTCATTTACAGGGACACTTGATGGATTATCATGCATGCAGCACAAGATTGTTCCCTAAGTATATATGGGGATTTGCGAAAGATATTTTTTCGTTAATAGGTTAGGAAGTTGAATAACTTACGAAAGCAAAAGAAAGAAGCAACTTAAATTGCAAAAATGTTAAAGTAATCAAGCGTACCTCGAAAACTTCCTTCAGCTTCTCGTCAACTACTCCATGATCCTCTGACGTATCTTGATGCATTGCAGCCATATCAGGAGACCTGTACGCAAAATCAAAGTGGAACACTATAGGCTGCTATCTTCAAGCACATTAATCTTATCACCTAAAGGAAATCATCTGTCCTTAACTTATCATACAGTGGAGTTCGTGATTTCCTTGCGAAGGCATTCTGGCAATCTTGCACCATCTATAGTTCAAGTAATGCTACATACCTCAATGTATAAGGAGTTGTAAGTTTGGGTGGCACAGTATCGCCAAATAAAGCTGCCTCCTGGGCCATCTTTAGCAACACTCTTCTAACAATCTCCCCCAGATACATCCCGGAAACGAGCTTTTCGAAGATCTGAGGAATAGGTAGATTCATAAACATATCAAGCATGTCCGGATATATCAAAGAAGAGACAGAACATGTGCGCTCTCAATACCCGGCTGCAAGGATTTGAGCTTTCAGCATCTAAAGAACTATCAAACTCCGTTACAGGGAGGTGGGAGGAGCGGAAGCTTCCCCATTGCATGTTAATAATCTGAGAAGGTGAACAAATTTATCAACCGAACATTGCCCTGCGAACTAGGTAGAAATATCAATAGCAGTGTATGGCATCATAGTTACTACAATTTCTCCCGACTTGGGTGATTGT
Organism: Escallonia rubra; assembly: GCA_033065855.1. Taxonomy (NCBI): domain Eukaryota; kingdom Viridiplantae; phylum Streptophyta; class Magnoliopsida; order Escalloniales; family Escalloniaceae; genus Escallonia; species Escallonia rubra. The sequence continues at coordinate 648,377 of JAVXUO010001548.1, forward strand.
CCTTGCCATTTGGTAACTGACTGGGCTGGTTCAACATAAGCAGCATTTGTGCCCATCCCCAGAGAAACTGCAGCCACACTATCCGTGCTATAGTATCTACCTCCAGCCAAATCTCCAATAGTATCATCAACCTGCACAAGTACCCAGTTGTATGATAGTCCACTGAAATTAATATGTGATCATTGCATGGACTTTTGCTTTTGGATACAAGAGCTGAGCAGTAGGACTAGTTGCAAGGGCTGCAGCTTACCAAGGCAAAAACACGCAGGTCCACGCCATGTTTCTCCAAAGCCTGATTGATGTCATCCACCAACCCTTTTCCAACCTGATTTTTATGTCAACACGATCAATGAATGCTTAAACATAAAATCTATGAACATCTGGTGATGGCGATTTATGACGGGAGAACCAAAGATACATCTAAATGCTAAATCATTATGCATCTGGTTGAAGGGAGAAAACCAGTTCATGGTTACAGCATGTGAGAATAATCGGAGACTGAATGATAGACAAGGTACAATGACCAAACATTCAAAACTTCCTGGCGTATAAAATTGCCACAGTGCTACGATTCACCATGAAATGTAGAAGTACATAAAGAGTAAACTAACTCAACTGTGTCCTCAGCTGAGGAAGTCTTCCATTTGATTGCGGTGCCTGAAGATGACGAAAATTCGTCCACAGGATATGACACCGTAAAACCCAATTTTCTCTGCGTTGCTTGTCTATCATTGCCAGTACTTCCTGTATGAGAGGTTACAAAATTTGCTAGATGCAGCGCAACGTAGTCAAATATTTCCTGAAAAGGTAGTTAAGATGTGCATTAGACTTTAGTGACTACACTTTGTGGGTGTTATAGCTCAATCTTTTGCCTGTTTATTTGTTTAGTTTCAAGGGATTTCATCAAATGATACTAAATGAAAGCATATGTCCGTAAACAGGTCCAAGACAAGGCGACTACTACAACAGTGAAGTACATAAAAACTAATCCAAAAAAGAAAAAGAAAGGAAAAGCAACTAAACCTTCGAGGTTCCAGCCATTACAGAAGAGGGAAAATAAATTTCCTCCCTATGCAGATCATATATGGGTTCATTCTTCCCTCCAAGTCGCGCACGCAAGATCAAGAAACTGTCTCCCCGTAGATTCACCCCGTAGTACAATCCTTTCTCATCACTGTCACCACATACATATAAAAGTTGAGAAATGAAAAACCAACCAAAGTGTTTCATTATATTGGAATACAAAATCAAACCTGATACAATTATCCGTCTGAATTCCTAATATCTTTCCACCTTTTCAATTTTGTAAGTGAAATGATTTTCAAAATTAGAATTAAATACCAACATCATTCTCAATCTTTTAGCTTCAAAATATTCATATACCCCGTGGGGAGTGACGAAACGTAGGACGCAAGCATGCTGAGGTTGGATTCACTAGAACTGAGGCCGGCTTGCATATCAGCCACAAAATCATTGGCCACATTCCACAGCTTAGGCACAGGAGTGGCGCAGTCCCTCGCGAATTTACGTAGAATACGTTGCACGTGCCTCCACCGCCTCTCGCTCCTCCGCTTCGACTGCCTCAGCAGCACTGCCAACGCCACCACCACCGCTGCGGTTGTAACTGCTGCCACCACCACCTCCTTTCTCATACTTCTGTCTCTCTCTGGCAATGGAATACGATAGAGGGTACCTTGTTACGTAGTCACTAGAGGTTGAACATAAGGCCACAGTTAACAGAATCACTACATCCATGCAGAGGAGAACGAGTATCGTGGTCAGTGGAGTATGACCGCCCGTTGTTTGGGCGATACCGGGGCCTTACCCACAACACTACTACACGCTTTTCTTATAGTTTGGGCCTTAACAAACACTTCAATCTAGGCCGAATCTAGACATACCTTCTGCCTAAGGCAGCTCTTGTTACAACTTTGGGCCGATAAACGTCTGACAAAAATCAGGGCCGGAGCTAACGCCGTAAATGAATCGAACAACTCATCGTTCTTTATTACAAATTCATTCATGTTTGTTCGTATAATGTATGAACTTAGTATTAATAAACTTTTAGAGCTTGTTTGTTAAATGAACGAAACATAAACATTTAGAATCGTTAATAAACAAGTTCATGAACATTCGGCTTGTGTAAATTATTTAGCATTATTTATTTTTTGTGTATGCAATTTATTATAGTCATAGACCTATATAGGGTTATAGTCTAAACAATTTATTAGGCCACACTATGTCTAAATTAAGTCTAAACCCAAACTGAGTGCACCTATATACCCGAAGCCCAAAACCCCATATATTTTTAAGTACATAATACTGATTGTATATGGAAAGTGATATTTAATCTCCACTTTTTACCATTTAAACTCCATTTTTGTTGTTAAAAGTCTCCTATATGTTTCTTTGTGTGACCTTTAATGACACATCTTGCTTTATATATATGACCTTTGGCGACGTGTGTACTGTAGAACTTTGTAGAGCTAAAAAATTATCTATCTTTTGTATGTCCGCACTCAAAAGTTCAAAAGGAAGTAGAACACAACCACTTTTCTTTGTTTTTTGATAATAAGAGAATAACATTGAAAATTAAAGGTTACAAAGTCGCCCAATGGCGAATGAAGGTTACGATATTTCCGCAATTTTGTGTATACAAGACTTCAAAAATTAACAACCACTTACAATGACAGAGCTGGTGAACAATTAAAAGACATCATATCTGTGGATGGATGTGCTCTTTCGCTGTAGCCATGACAACCTTGTATTGCCTCATCGAGGACGAGACGTTGATGGGTCGTGCTTATGAACTATCTCCTTTCAATTCCTTGCTTGTATGTTCCATGACTTGCAATTCGGCAAAATTAAATTAAATCAATTACTCGATTGCTTGAAGGATTGAAGAATATGGTAAATTTGGGAATTTCATATGAGTTCAACAAGAAACCACCGGAGCTTAAGAGTCCGGCTAGTATCGTTAAACGAGTTGAACGATCCGAGCCCAAGTTCCATGGACATCTTATTGAACCAAGCTCAAACATCATTTGTGAGCTCTTAGCAAACTCGAGCCTGAGTTCAAACGTATCAGAATTTAAACGAACCAAATTCGAATACTTCCATATGTCCCTAGCTGGAACCGAATAAGCAACCGCAATTATCTCACAATGTGTTAGAACATGGGACGATTTGAATAGGGTTAATACTTAATTTCCAAGCCAACCACACTCCAATACTGTTTGAACCCACCAACAGGAGCTAAATTTTCAGAAAACTCAGGTCCAAGTCCAACCCAACCCAAACTAAACAAAACCAAGTAACAAGAACCCACCCAACCACTAAACTACTTAACAGTCCAGACCCAACCTAGCCCAAAAAAGTTGAATGGATAGGCTAATTTGGGCCGAGCACCGTACTATTCGCACTTTTTAATTATGTATTAAGTTTCCTTACAAATTTTCAAGCCATGCAATAATCTTTTGTTGTAAAAAGGACAAAGAAACTTTAAAACGATTTGCAAACAACTTATTTTTCTGAACATTTTGCAAGGCTTCGCAAACAATTGCAAGTAATGTTTCTTTTGGATAAAAATCAATAACAATGAATGTTCGTTAATTAAGTTCATGGTACGAATCATGTCAACAACGATACAACTTTTGCATATTTAATAATTTTGCTTATGCATGAAATATTTATTTTATGTACTCCTATAAAAACATTATCTTTGATGGATATTCCTGTTTTAACTGTCACCGATGAGCTTTGGAAGGAACTGTGGTGGTCTAGGTTAACTTTGGCATGATGGTGGGCAAGGGTAAACCCAGAAAGTCTAATCGGGGGGCCAAAAAGTCATATAAAAAAAATTGATGGCTCAAATAAAAGGATTCGCGTCACTATTGAATACGTTAAATGCAAAATAGATTGCTCAATTGTACTACTAATCATATAATTTCACTTTTAATATTGATTTTTTTAACTTGGTAAGGTTAGTCAACAACAAAATACTAGTCTTGCATGAAAGAAACTTAACTCTTATTATATATATGTATTACTAATGTGATTACTTATTGTATGATGACACTAGTCACGTATAATTTAACAAACTATAAGAATTTAAACTAAAAAGAACTAACTTTGATTTATTCGTATTTTGTTTGTAACTTGAAGATTTAAAATTTGGAAGAATGAAAATGGACAAGGGAACGAGAAAGACAAAGATTATGACGGCCAGTGGCACGAAAAGCAAATAATACAAGAAATTGAAACCCTAATACATTAATATTGCAATACAGTGATATTTACGTAAATATTTTAAACATGTTTACCCATTACTTTAAACAATTGAAAAAAGTTTCCCGAATTCCTCCTTGGTCATACCGGTGTTCCGCCCGCCCCTGTTGGTGGGTCTCGGTTAATTGGGCTAATGTTTTGGTTGAATGGCAACTTAGAGTTGTCAATGGGCCGGGCTTGGGCCGGCCCGGCCCGGCCCAGGCCCAGCGGGCCTCCAATGAAATCGGGTCGGGCCTCACAAATGAAAAACGGGCCAGGCCTAAAACCTGGGATATATGGGCCCAGTCCAAGCCCAGGCCCTAGGCCCAATATTTAGGGCCGGGCTTGGGCCGCGCCCGGGCCCGGGCCCAATCCAATTTTTTTTCCTTTCTTCCCAACTTCTTGTTATAAAGACTTCTTCTTCAACAAAGGGCAAAGTTTTTGTAAACGGACCATTGAGTATACAATTTCACGAATTAACCCCCTTTCGAAAAGGCAAAGTGAGGTTGATTGACCATTAACCACGGATTAAGTACAAAAACTAGTTGTTCTAACCCACACATACTGATTTTAAGTGCAAAATTCAATCTCTTTCGTAATATGGTGTAAAACCTGTAAATGTCAAAGAAAAATAGAGTAGATCAAACAAAAACAATAACGAGATCGATGAAGATAAAATAACATCTTTTCTTGTTACATTCAAATTCTTTGGTCATTTAAAGAAACATGAGATTATTCTTCAAGGCTCTTTAACACGTCACTCACTTCATGAAATTAAATTTAGAATTCAATTCACCTCTTTTGGTTTGAAACAAAAAGAATACATAATTTTTATTTATGTTTAGAATACATGATAATTGTTTTTATAATTATTCCCTTAGCTTGTGATGTAGAACACAAAGCAAATTCTATAAAATACATTAAATGAAAGCCCACTCAGAAATCATAAAAAACACGTCACAGTCACCACACACCCATACTTCTCTGCGTATGTTAAAGAAAATACTGATATATGAATAACATAAAAACTATTAATTTAAAAAAAGATCCAAAATATTAATAATGTAATAAAATAGACTTAAAAAAAATAGAAAAGAAAAAAAAAATTTAACCCGAATTCCTTTCTCTTGGTCATACCGCTGTTCCGCCCGCCCCTCTTGGTGGGTCTCGGTTAATTGGGTTAATGTTTTGGTTGAATGGCAACTATCAAACTAGTACTATGTTAACAGTCAACCCAACCTAACCCAACCCAACCCGACGTGGCCCGGCCAACCCATCTTTCTCAAATTAAAGGGGCTACACATATTCTTTTTTGACGATAATGAGATTTTGAAACCCTTCAAATCGCTTGAAACCATTTACAATGATCGAATAGATCGAACCGAATGGATGGAAGTACCTACACATGTCCTATATTATATATGAGGGAGGTCATCCTTATCTGGAAACTTTTAAGTCCCAGCTCATCTAGGATTGGCCACCACAGCCACATGAAAAATCAACTATTTTGAATTTTGAAGAACTATGCACCAGATAAGCTGGGATATGAAGGGCTATTCGAGGTTTGTGTATATAAGAAAATGTTTTATATATAACATATAAGTTAGTCCCTATGGCATTAGGTATGTAAGACTTCGAGAAAACTTCTTATATCCGGAAGAATGTGTTCACATACATTTATATGGTCAAAAGTTGAACATATTTAAAAAAAGATACTCAAGGCGGACTTTTTTTTACCACAAAGCCTTTTCAATTTTGATATAAACTGGGTTTATGTAGACATACACGAGGGCATGGAATTTATGTATTCTTTTAACCTGAACAACTATATCAGTTGGGGTTGATCAGAAAACTGTGATGGTGGTTAAATTTGCTCTAAATTTAAACTAAAACCAAATTGACCATCATTGCTATTGAGAAAGTTTTGAAATGAGCCAATGGAAAGAACATCAAGGCTTTGAGTAGTACTGCTTTATTGGTTTAAAAGGTTTGGTTTCATTTTGAAATTTCGGGTTTTTAATTGACTACCTCTTATTAAATCCAAAATAACAGCAAAGAATATAAAAAATTACACAATTAATATGTGAAACTATTCAAAATTAAAGTATTTCTTCTCTCAAGCTATGTGGAGGATCTGCTGTCAACGGTGGCACACTATGATATCATGTTAAAGTCTGGCGTCCAAACTCAAAAGCGTACTCATACGACGAACAAGCACACCAAATATAAGAAATAAATCTACCACTTCTTTCTAAACGATATGAGATGCAACTTAAAGATTAAGCTCAAACGTGTTGTGAGATCATTCTTTTTAATTAAAGCAATGACCCCAGGAAAGGATATAATTAACAAGCATAGAAATGGTTCAAACGAAATGCAGATTTTGGTTTGGTGCCACGCTTGCGGTTTGACAAAGTTTAATAGTGCATCCAAAGTTTCATCTGCTCAATCATTTCTTCCAAGTTGAGCGTATTTATATATGTTTGAGAAACCTGTTCAAGTAACCTAATAGTCTTTAACTAAACCACACTTCAAATATATGCTCAATTATTAGCTACCCTATGGTTTATTGTTTCTCTATTATTCTTTGGTTCTTTCTATCGTTAAGTTATGTGTATGATACGAAGACAAGTGAGCCTTCGTTGGTGCTGTTACATACGTTGACGCATGAAACACGAGTTTCATGTAGCTTTCATCACTAGAGCTAGGTAGCATACATATCTAGTTGCTGAGAACTTACTTGAATTGCCAGGTTCCTGTATATTAGATTTGTTTGTGAACTTGAACGAAAGTTTAGGTTTAGGTTCTTCTTTTCTCTAGTAAAAAGAAAAGAATTAAACATAACTTTGTTATTTTGGTACTTCAGAAATAGTGGGCAAATTTGTTTTTCTATGTAGAAAGACACCGGAGGAAGAATATTAAACCAAGATGCCTATAAAAATTAATTGTTAATCCTATTCGTTGGCCAGTTAACATAGCCATCAAACTACCAAATGAGCGTCATGGGACTCAAAAAAATTATTTTTGATCATCGGTTGTCCTACCATTTGAACTTAAAATGGTGGCGAGGCTAAGCAACCAACTATGCTAATGATTAAAAGTGACGAATGTCTAGTTAACTCGAAACATACAATGCCCAAGATTCAGACCAGAAAACTAGGGTGCCAACTATATAATTTTGGGTAAATTACACCGGTATTATCAACACCTATATCTTCCAGGAACCATTGTCTATTTTTGTGTCAAGTCACAAGAAAGAAAAAGAAAAAAAAGAGAACCGCTACACACAAAAAATAAAATGAAATGAATGCCACTATAAAGCCTCTCGATATTTTGCACGACCAACTCAAACTCCAAAGCACCATTGTTTTCTTCTTTCTTGCATATCCTGGGCACCAAAGGATTACTAAATGGCATGAAAATGCTATACGTTAATGATTTTCCTAACCAACCCACATTCTTAACTCGTTTTTCTAAGTACGTGGAAATTCCGGAATAAGAAAACCAATAGAAATATATATGTTTTAAATAACCCTTATACTGCATCTACGGTGGGAAATGGCACACTCAATAATGAAGCAATGGTGTCATCATCTTTGAAAGAGATCTTTGTATTATGGTCGGAAGCCTTTAATGTTATTTATAAACTGCAGTTTCAGCTACAATCTTTTACAAAGTCAAATTTTCCTTTTTTAAGTATCATATTTTTATAAAAGTTCCACAAAGTGTAGTTTTCAACAAAATTGCCACAAGAAGTTGCACTGTATGACACTTCACCCCCATCCCCATGATTAGAACATCGAAGTCCAAGATGGTTGAATTTTGGGCTCCATTGGCCCATATCTCCATCTAGAAGCACTAGCGTTGGCTTTGACTGCTATACTAGTGTCTAAGCCTCTAAATTCCTTGCTCCTTGCTCATGAAAACTGTAGAACAAACGTCGAAAGACATAGCTTTATGCTTTCTTTAGAGAGGATTGGAGAAGTCCTATACTTCGGCCTGAATGTCTTTACTTGTGGAAAGCATGTTTCCTCACTATAAACATTCTAAATTGCAAAAATAGAAACAGTATAAGTTTCTGGTTGTCCCCGTGCCTAATTCTATTTATCATGTCCACAAACAAAGAAATGAAGAGATTAATTAGAAACAACACTCTCCCTGGCTCAGATTTTGGAGATCTTGAAGCTTGTATTAGAAAAAAATTGACTAGACGAGAAACTGGTAAGCTACATTCACTCGTGAAGAAGTTAAACATGAGTTCAAACAACGAATATATTACGCTTAAACACTTATATTACCAATTGCAACTTGCGCTAAAAGTACGAAATGCACGTGAAAAAATAAAATAAAATTAGAACATGATCTTGCGCAATGAAAAATATAATACTCTCTCCGTTCCACATAAATTGATTATATGTCCTTTTTGGATCATTCCACAAAAATTGATTACTTTTAAATTAAAAAAGATTCTGTTGGTATTTTTACATATTTATCCTTAAGATGCAGAGGTGAGTTGATGTAGTAAAGGATAATATGGTTTCCATGGTGCAAAATGTGGTTTGAAGGCTAGTTGAAGTTCTTGAGGGTTCAAAATCCATCGGTTGTAAATGGGTAGTTACTTCAAATGGTGAGAGATCTAAGGGCAAAGTTAGTTTTAGAGGTGTAAGGCTAGGTTAGCCAAAAAACCGTATCCACAGGACGAAGAAGTAGATAACTACTCTGTTTGAGATTGATTTTGAAAAATAATTTTAAATTAAAACAAAAATAGTTATATTCATTTTTTAGCATAATCAGTTTCCGTTTGACATCAGTTGTGAAAATCCTTGCTGAAAGCTGTGTAAGGCATTTGAGTAAAAGTGGTGAAAATAGTTTTAATGTGAGAAGATTGACCAAAAGGGCATCAAAGAACACACAAAATTTTCAATATTTTCCTTGACAAAAGTTTTAAAATAAGTAAACTATATGTTATGGCTATTCTTTTACCATTTTGTATATTTTCATATTCCCGACGAATATCGATGATATACTCCAGAATTTGTTGCTCAACCTTCTTTTTGTAAACATTTTTAAATATGTGACCACCCTTTCTTTCTATTTGGTTGCATGCAGTAAAAATAGTGGTGAAGTCCTAAAGCAATCAGTCCAAAAAAAAAAGAAAAAAGAAAAGAAAGAGGCATTCGATGTCATATTGTAAAAGGTACGAGACTATTCTAATACTTTTGTTGGTCAAACCTATTTTTTTAGAAGTGTTTAAAACTCTTAACTACAAAAGTGTGATTTATGATTTATAACATTTTTTCTGTTTTTTATGGGTGTTTTAAACACCTTGTCCTTTTGCCAAAAACCGCGCAAACATGCTTTTTGAACCGTTTAAAATAGATTTGCCATTATGAAATCAATAAAAAACACCCTCCACATCGACACTTTTTCATCGAATTTGTCTAAAGACTTATTATCATGGCATTAACAACACAGTTGAGCCAGAGCTTCAGCTGATGTAAAAACAACTTTGTGAATGGTGGTTTGTGTGGGGAAGTGTACATGAATCATCAACCAAAGAGCTTTGAGGTGACCGGCCAACGCGCACATGGGTTATCGATTAAGAAGTCTATCTACACATTCTTTTGGTTTTGTGAAAAATGCTGTGACTCTTGCATAAAAACATATCAAAATCATTTGGAGAAATTACATTTTCCTACTGTAGGGTAAAATCCAATATGAATAGCGCGCAAGCTGGCACGGACGGTAAAACGTGTATGAATAATAGACGTAAAATTAACGTACCATAAAGCATGTAATTAACGTTATAATTAACAAAAAAGCATGTGAAACATTATGCTTAGTAAAATGGGCACCTGAGCATGACACTCTGGAAAATAAGAAACAAATTATGATTCTTTAGGCCTTATTACACTTGGATGGAACTACAAAGGTCTTGAAAAAAAGTAATGCGGAGTATGTGCTTAAGGATCCTCATGGCCTGTAAATAACTCTCAGAGCTGAAAAATAGTAAAGTCCCCGGGACTTTATGAAAGCAAGTTCTTAGAACCATTTATGTTATTGACTAAATTAAGATAGCGTTTAAAACAAATTTTCTTTTCAGTTTTAAAAACTGAAAAAAGATTTGCTGTCTGACAGACAATTTTTGTTTTTTTCTCCTTCAGTTTTATAAACTAGTTTTCAAAATGGGGGCTGTTTTTTAAAACTTCACTTTGGAGTTTCAGTTTTCATTTTTTTTTTTGAGATCCACCTTTCAACTTTTGTCGGAAACATTTTATGTCTCTTTTTCTGTTCAACCTTCATCACCAACATTTATCACCTCAGAACACCAAACCACCAACATTGCCGACCACCATAACCATTGATCGCCACTACCATCACCACCGATAACCAACACTCCAGAACACCAAAGTACAAACACTGCCAACCACCACAACCATTGACCGCTGATATGTCACCACCATTGATCAACACACCCGAACACCAAACTTGCCAACACCGCCAACCACCATCGCCACTGATTGTCCTCACCACCACAAGTGACCGACACTCACGAACACCGCCAATCACCATAGCCACTAATAACCATAACCACCACCACCACTGACCAATTCTGCCGAACACCAAACCCTCTAACATCGATCACCACCACAACACCACTACTCTTCTAAATCCAAATCACTATCATTCCGACCACCATTGTCCCCACAATAAGTACCACCAAAGGATTTCATCCATTGATTAGCCCTATTATCTTCAATTTGAGCAGATAAATTCTAAACCAATCAAACCATTCACCCAATCAAAGGAGATGTGTTGGTCGTGGTGGGGTCACTTCTGGTTGTTAACATAGAAGTTCAGAAGAAGCTCTCAAGTATTGAAAAATCAAAGAAAAGAGAAGAGATGAAAAATAGGAAAAAACAAGGAGTAAAAACCATTTATGCAAAACTGTATCAAACAACCCTTCAGTTTAAAAAAAAAAAAAACTCAAAGAGATTTTGGTTTTGATTTTTTTTGAAAATAAAAACTGAAAACTGAAATGGATTTCAAACACACCTTTAGTGTTTCAGAAGAAATTAGCCTCGAAGGAAGATCTGGCCTCGGACGATCATCAGCCTCAGATGATTCTCAACCTAGTTCGAAAGGTACTCTCGCCTTGAAGGAAGTTCTAGACTCGAGTAGAGAAGCCTTGACAAAGCCAAGCTTGGAAAAATAGTAATCTTGAATTACTTAGCATTGGGTAAGACATGCACGTTCCTTGTAAAACACGGCGGTGTTGCCTATAAAACCCGCTGGTATCTAAGCAATTATTCATTCGGTATATAAGCAATTATTCATTCATGATTCCGTGATATCTCAACATTTTACTGTTTCTCTACTGCATAATTGCTTTTACTCTTTCCTAATTTCATCGTCAGCCAAGAACAGCACACCCTAACACCACCGGTAACTAGTTGTAATCCTTTGGAGGAAGTGACATTATCACCCTTAGGCATTACTTACTACCGACACTTAGTACTATTTATATATTGGTGATAAAGCACTTGTTATTAGTGATCTGAGCTTGCTTCATGGAGTTAAGAAAATGCTCTCTTTGAATCTTTTTCGACACGAGAGGGGAGATGCAGCCTACTTATGCAATTGGAATAGAAATTCACGAAGATGATTGAGAAAGTTGTTGGGACTTTATTAGAGAGCAATGATGGCGATCTTAGCTGATGATGGTGTTCTTTCTGATATAATAAACGACGTCGTGGATCAGGTGTAACTCTCGCACAAAGTTGATAACATTTTGAAAGAAATGTATGGAAATCTAAACCTTAATTCTGGTCCGAGTAGTTTGATATATGTCGAGGATTGCATGAGAGTGATGAGACCAGATATCATTCATGCAATATATAATCTGGGTAGATACTCACTTAATCTCCTGAAATTACTCATTGAGTGGTTGCAAAAGTGGTGATGCCACTGATCACATGCTTGTACATAAAGGCAACTGACTACACCGATGCAGTCATGCAGACTTCGGATGATGGAAAACTCATCACTGGTTAAATTCTTTTACTAGCTGGCCGAGCAGTTACTCATTAAAAATTACTGAGCAGTTACTTGTGTCAGCTTCAACCACATGATCAGAGATAATAGCTTCCTGTGAGGCTGGGGCACATGCTAAATGGTTGAGGAACTCTAGTTCTGAGGTTGCTGAAATAAAGGTGGGCCACACGTTAAAAGACTTCTAATAAGAAGGAAGTATGCTCAATGAAGAAGTTGGCCAAAACAGGAAGTAAGTTGATGATTATTATTAGTATCTTTCTCAAATTAAAGTATGCGTAACTCATATCTGGAAGCTTGTTGGAACAGAAATGTAAGCTAACAGCTATCCAACTGATCAAGAAACTTTCGTGATTCGAATAAAACTTGGTAGAAGATTGCAATACGGTTTAGAAAATTGGAGTACAATTTTGCACGCTACAACCGGCTAAACTTGACTTCCTTGATGAAATAGTAGCAAACAATTCGCAAGTTCTTCAGTAGGCTAAAGTTGATTGAATTCACCGAGGTTACGCTGGCCTCAGGTAGATTACTAGCTTTAGTTGCTAGATGTTTGCAGTTACTTCTATTGAATAATTCCAAGTACTATATATCTTCTGTTCTTTCCATCGAACTTATATACAAACATGACACTTGTGAATACTTCTATACAAGACTGATATAAAGGAGATAGTGATGACGTGGATTTTTTTTAATATAACGGAGATAGTGATGACATGGTGTAACAAACGGATTAGATGAGAGAATAATAAAACTTTGACTCATATTATCAAAAAATCCTCCTATCTCATTGAGTTTAACTGGTCTCTTATACTACGTCATATTTATCATGGTTAAACTGAGATTTCTTGACAATATGTTTCTTAAGCAATCTAGCGTCTCCCTGGCTGTCCCCACCGGCGTACCCCCACCCTTCCTTCCCAATGCACAAGACAAACATATATAGTAGATAATAATAAATGAGTAAATATATACGGCTATGGTCCGTAGCTTTCAGTGACAAATTATCATGCCAAATATGGTTAACCACACAAGCATATTTTGTGGAAACTTTGCCAGACATACTTGGTTGTAACCAAATGGTTTATGAACCAGTTTTGTAGCGGCAACTTTTATGATTAAAAGGGAGCTGCTTCCAAAATTCTATCCTAAATGAAAATCCTCAACGTTCTACAATTCAATGACACTTGGTGCAGTGATGATGTCGTTTGTTCAATTTACCTAATGATCATTGTTGTAATTACAAATCTTAGCCCTCCTACTACAACAACCGTGGTAACATTAAAATCCTCCCCAGCAGTGGCGGAGCCAGAAAGAAGCACAAGTTGGGCACTTATTCGAAGGAAAATTTTAACTCGAATAATCAAAATATAATTGCTTACTAGACCCCCTATATTGGTACGATCTTGGTATGGTCAAATGGTGAACTGAGTCCTGAAGATGGTTGATGCTTAATGGTGATGACTAGTGGCCGGGTATATGAAATCAATTCATGAAAAACTGAAAACTAAAGGAAGATGAAGATAAGAAGAAAAATAGGTAGAGAGAGATGACATGGGAAGAGGGATTGAGATGGTCCAACAGAAAGATATAAGATTGCAGATTGGCCTTTGCTCGAGGTGGGTGATGGACTAAGCGGTGGGGTGGAAAGCTAGCTACCTGCCCTGGTACCCTGTAGAAGACTCTGTTGCAAAGCTGTATTGGAAGAGTTGGACGGCAGCAGGTGGGCACGTGCCCCCCTGTGCTCCCTGCTGCCTCCGCTACTGCTCCCCAGTGTCCATTCGTGTTTCCCATATAAGTCAACTTTGCAACGGGTGCATTTTGCATGTCATATAGAGCAGTCAAATGAATTTTTTTTTTTATCTCTTACCTGGCGCTACCAACAACGAAATAATATACTGTCAGACAATTGTAATATATTCAGGCAGAACCCATGTTTTGTGTTCAAACGAGATATGTACTTGTTGTGGATTTTACCCTGTAATAAAGCCATAATAACCTTTGAAAATTGTGTATTATCCTATTATGAAATGTCATTTTTGTTGTTAACAAAATAACAAAGAGAAAAACGAAAAACGACGAAATAGTATTACACAAAAGATTAAGGAGTTTTTTTTTGATTACCCACAAGAATCACGTGTTTCTTACTATAGATCCTCAAAGATGAAGTAACACAGAATTCTTACAAGAGAAGACCTCTAATAATAATTCCTCGAGGCCAACAACACATGACCCTCCATGAAAAATGGACTATTTTCTCTACAAGTGTGAATAAGGAAAGGACCAACTGGGACCAGTGGGTTTAAACGTGGTCAACCACGAAAAAAGTCCCAAAAAAAAGGGAACCTCAATTAATCAATCTCAACTAATTGAAATAGTCAACTAGCAAAAAGTATTCACCACTAAAATTACATGGTGCGACTAATCTTACTTTTATTGACCAACTTCACCATAGGTATGTTTAGCAACTCTCATCATATATAGACAGTAAGGCGAACATGAGTATGGATGGCATGTCACATGGACTCTAGAATAGCAGAACGTAGGTTTTTCACAAGCTCCTTCGTTGTCATGCAAAATTCAGCGTCCATCTGCACAAAACCGAAATCAATTGATGCCAAACTCGAACGTAGGTTATTTCTAATGAAATGAGACGGTTTTTTGAATGCAAAGTTCATCTAATTAGTCATCATGCAACTAGTGTTTAAACAAATGTCGAATTCATGAATATCAGTAAACTGTCAAAGAGAATCAAAATTTGGGATAGAGTTTTTAAAATAAAGTTGACCGCTAAGCTCGTTTATGGAGTTCTTGTGGAGGTGGAAAACATTTACCTGAGCTATGACGGTTATTAGGAGATGGGTGTTTGCAAATGGCATGACACTGCTACTCATGATACTGAGGCAAAGCTTCTGCATTTCGGTTATTGTTTTCATTGTGATAAATGCAGCGTGTTTATCGCAGTAAATTCTGACGAGCACACTCCTGGATGAAACTCGAATTTCAATCTCCGGAGAGAATTTGTTTAGCCTGCCGTAGGAGTTGCCATCAGAAGACAAGACATCGATGTCACTACCCGAGGGGCAGAATTTATTCTCAGAAGCAAATCCTTCATCCTCTCTTTCCCTGGCCTCTTCCTCGAGTGTCTTCACACGTTCTTGAAGCTGTTTTATGTGTGTAATAGCATTTCCTAGGACGGAAGCCTTGTCCATCTGCACACAATAATTTCAAACTCTGATATGATGATGCATTGCAGCCAATTTTTTTTGCAATCGTGTCAAAAGAAAATTTTCTATTTGGTACTTTCAGCATAAGATTTTTAGCGATAGTAACAAGCTACTCGCTAAAACCCAGCCCTCAGATCCATAACTCTAGCTATTTAAATGGAATCTGGCCATAGAAAGTGAAAAGATGTAGAGCATATCGTGTGTGACACTTTTGGTATAAATCTAATTGCGCTTCAGTGATGAGAGGAAGTAATCAGGGACCACTTTTTATAAGTTACATTCAACCACTTTTTGCAACAAAAATCTATCTTAGAAGGAAAGAAATCTAAAAGTACAAGTACCTTCTTCAGGCCAGGAAGGAGGGCTGACAAAGCTATGAAGCGTTCGGTTAGCCTCTCCCGACGTTTTCTTTCTGCCAAAACATGATCTTGAGCTTGTGATAGTGTCCTGGTCGTGATGTTGCAAA
This sequence comes from Escallonia rubra, assembly GCA_033065855.1. Lineage (NCBI taxonomy): Eukaryota > Viridiplantae > Streptophyta > Magnoliopsida > Escalloniales > Escalloniaceae > Escallonia > Escallonia rubra. The sequence goes on from JAVXUO010001548.1 coordinate 664,388, forward strand.
CCCTTTCGGTCCCTTCATCAGATTTTAATGCATGGCAGCGGTTCTCATGATAATCATAACGACCCTGAGGAAATGAAGATGTGAAGTTTTTGCCGCCATCCTTAGTTACATTTCCAGAATGTCCATAGAACTGATTGGAGCTGTCAGGTGGCGAGTCTGAGTTTCCGAATGTTATAATGTTGGAGGAAGAAGACGATGACGAAGGCTTTGGAGTTTTCTTCAGATGTGTCAAACAATTCCAATTGTTAGATTTGAGCAATTTGGCTGGTTTCTCAAATCCAGCTTGGAAAGGTTGATCAGTTCTTGTGCCTTTTGAACTGAAACTCGGGTCTGTTGAGTAGCTTTTAGGTGAAAATGACTTGAACATGAAGCTACCTACCGAGTTTTCAAAAGTCATCTGGGATTGATCAATGAAGGCTAAATCATCCATTTCCTATAAATTGTCGAACCACAATCATCAGACAACTTACAAACAAGTACTCCGAAAAGAAAAGTAAAACAAAAATTATAGCCTACAGACCAAAATTACGCTAAAATGGCGTAGAAGGGTTCAAGTTACTGAATCTAGTTGAATTCAATGGCGAGCCCAGACTTAGGTATCTCTCTTCTACATTAGTTAACTATTTGTTGATTTCACAGAACACTACAAAAAGGTAAAAGTTCTTACCAGCAGCCCGGACAACCAACCATCCGAAGTAAAATCCATCCTGCACTTTCGATCTTTGCCTCTTCTACCCAACTAAAACAGGATGAAGCTGAAAGAAACGAAATCTTAGTTATAATTGCAAAACCTTAAAAGGTTTACACAGAAGAGAGTAAATCGAGTACAATTCATGATCTACCCGAAATTTTTTTGGATAGAAAAACAACAAACCAGTCAAAGTGAATTAAAGCTCGCAACAATCTCATTAATGTAGATCAAATATAGATTAAGATGAACTCAAGAATCGGTCTTTAGACCATGTGTAACAAAGTAACTCACACATGTTCAATAGCTAGAGAGAGAGGGAGCATCTAAATGTAAAATGCAAAAGAAAAGAATTCAACAAACCCATGGTTACTCTTTGGGTGGAAGATCAGCATGAATAGAAGCTTACCGTCAAAGAGGCCTATACTTTTTTTTATTTCAAGTTTCTTTTTCTGTAGATGTAATGGCCGAAGGCAAAGTTCTGACTATAATATATAGGTGCACGACAGGACTTGAATAATAGTACAAGTATAAAATAAGGAAGAGGAGGTTAGTTAAAAATTTCCTCCAATAACACGTGAAATTGACCCCTTACTCACTGTTCAGATGGAGGCCCCTCTCTCTCTCTCTCATATTTTTATATAGAGCATTAATATGGTCAAAGATGGTTTCTCCAGCGGTTTGGGCTTCATTTTCTTGGGTAACGTCAGGTATAAAAATTGGGAAAGTTGTTTCTCATGTGCATTATAACTTGCTATCTATAGATAAAAATGCTTAAATTATGATGAACACACTGGTTGACCGCTATGAATCACACTTGGCAGTATTTTGCATCCGTCTATCTTATAGTTGTATCACGTTGCATAGTAAACTCATTTGATTTGGCATTTACTTTTAACTTAATAGTGTAATGTGGTGTAATGATTAGGTTTTATCCTAAGCCAACTTACCTTGTGCTACTTTTTTTTATTTTTTATTTTATGATATTGGATGTTATTAATCAAGAATACTGGGTGCATCATTTATAATGACGGACATTACAAAAGAAGGTACTCCTTCATCCAAACCAATTAATTCAATAGTTAATCAACATATCTAGCAAACGTGTGTGCTTCCTTGTTTCCTTTTTGTCTAATTGAGAAATTCTCAATGCTTCTGAAAGACCGACTTGCTCTCTTAGCATCTTCAATAATTCCCCCAATACTTGATAGGTCGATATCCATCTTCTTCAAAGTTGAGATAACAAATCAAATATGAAACCTGTAACTCAAGCCGGCCCTAAAATTCTCTGTACATCTCTCTCTCCCGAAGATAGCTCAGCCGCCGCCCCTTCTTCCTTCAGCTTCAATGGCTGTGAGGTTGGAAGGGGAGGCCCCCCCTCCCCCCGTGGTCCTTTTCCTTCTTATCCCTTACATCTCCTCCTCCCCCATCTGCGGTAACCCACCTTGTTGATTCCCAACACCCACCACTGCCTTCCTCCCCCTTCCGATCTCCACTGTCCCTCTAGATCGGAACTCCTTCAGCTCCATAGGTACCCTATTTCTTTCGCTACTCTCAGATCTGAGAGTTTTTCTAAGATCCGTCGTTGTCTCCGAACCGCCGATCCGACGAGTTTGGCTAGAAATCTCCGATGCAGGTCCGAAATGGTGGGATGGTGGCTTGAAGATGCCGAATCTGCTATATTTAGAGGATGCATACTCCCTTCGAGTTGCGGATCGCTTTGATCCGGCCTTGGGAGGACCCCCTTCCACCTTCTATGGCTCCAATGTTGACAGCGACAGTAATGTAAACTGCCACTCTATGCGGCCCAAGGCTCTCACCTCTGTTTCTGTGGGAGTGAGGGAACTGATGCATTTCCTTGCATCTTCCCGATCTGGCTACCCCTTAATTTAGTACTTTCAAATACGGGTAGCCCTTATGTTTTCTTTGGTTTCCTCCAAGGCTATGTTGGCCATTTCCAGGACCATTTGTATGGATGCGATTGTCTCTGTCTTTCCAGGAATGCTTATTTGGGTATTGCCTTTAAGTTGTAATAGTTAATTTTAATTTATGCAACTTGCTAAGAAAGAAAAAAAAAAGTTGAGATAACAAATTGATGAGCCTCCTCCAATGGCTACATCTCTAAACCAACATTGTGCACCAAAAGTGACCTTCCAAGCCGCCACTGCTTCAGCTTGCTCTGGATCCAAACAACTCTTGATCCCAATTATGCGGACCTCTTTAAACACAACTGCATCGAAATTAATCTAAAACCAGTTGGTTGCCAGCGGATGCTAAGTACTGGGTGGTTTCATTACTTGTTTATGTGGATTGGTTTGAGCTTCCTGAAATTTCTCCAAAAAGTCGAAGTCATTTTGCTTAACCATAGCTAAAAAATATCTTGCCACCAATTGTCGCTGCGCGCTGCAATGAACCTCTTCGTAGAGCTGATAAAAGCATATAGAGCCCCGCTTCCCTTGGAAATGCATATTGCCGAAGAACATGTACACCGTTTCTCCTTCCGTGCCACAAACAACAAAAACATTTTAAACTTTGATCTTTCTTTTAACCAAGTTCTGACAAGCTACGAGTATCTTAGAGCAAGTCCTTCATCTTGGAGTTTGTCCTTGTGAATTAGGTCCATCTCCATGATAAGTTGGTATGCACTCCTTGCGGAATATGTAACCTGTTAGTTATAACAATAAAATCCTCATTTGATGAAGATCCAAGAGAGGAATTTGCTTTATTATTTCAGCCTTCTCGGGCCAAAAGGTATTGTATATAAGCCTATCCTACCACTTCTTTCCATCAATTTCAATAAGATCAACCACTTTGGCATTCGGACACAGGAGTTTCCTTGGGGATTGAATTTGGAAAGTAATAGGTTGTGGCAGTCATCTATCTCCCCAGACTTTAATACTTTGACTATTACCGACCCTCCGTCTCTCTCCCGCCAAAAGAACCTTTCAGGATTCCAAAGTACTCCTCCCTCCACGTATATGACGGCCGAGAGCCCAACTGTGCACTTAATATGTTTCTATTTGGAAAATACTTAGCAGTCACAATTTTGAATAGTGAAGACTCTTGATTACATAGTTCTGTTGGTGGTGTTGGGGCCACCATTCCTTCCGGACCCCGGCTTAGCAGCATTTTTGGGTGATGTCAAAGAAAGTGGATTCGTAGTTATATGGAGGTGGCACAAATGATACAGTTCAAGTCAACTGGTAGATGTACAAAGTGAGACACAATGAGGATAGGGTAAGAGCAGAGAGCAAGACTTACCAGACAAGCCACGAGGAGTGGCAGTGCTGTGGAAATGAGGCTGAGACGAACATAGTCGACAGTCGACAGTCCAAGCTCGGGTCCAAGTCAGGGTCCAATGTTGTGTTCAAGATTATTCTCAATTTTGTTTCTCTCTTTAGAATTCAACAGCTCTGAATTCAGAAAGTGCTCTGTATCAAATCAGAAAATTCTTTTTAAAAATAAAGTCTAGCGTCCTCTATTTATAGGCAAAAGTATACTTGTGTCATCAGTTGCCACGTGTCATCCCCTGAGAGTGACACGTCACCAGGGGATCCATAAATACTGGTGCTCCTTCGGACTGCCGATTCCATATTCGCGTTACCTATCCCACACAATGTCGCTCTATCTGTCTGAAAAGATTGACTGCACAACATCGATATGATCAGAGTAAGTTCTTGCCTTAGCCACCGGTCCAGGCCCTTATTGAATCTCACAGGGGAGCGCCGAAAGATGCCTAGAGAACCTGACGGTTGTGAGGGAGGGTCCCTACACCCGACTGCCAGGCAGACTAGGTGCGATGCCTTCCAAAGACCTGTTCCCGTCTCGGAGTGACTCGGGGGTCATCGTCCTGGGGGCGCCGACAATCACCCGTAACGTGAGTGCGACATGATCACAGCTCAGATGTGCGTAGTGTCATGAAAGCCGTCCCAGGTGGAGATAGCTTTTGTGGCATCGAGCCTATCCTGTTGCGAAGGGTCCTCATGCCGGAGCAATGCGAGCGGAGCCCTTCAGAATGCTGCACACTCCTAAGAATGGGTCGAAGCATGTTCCACATCCATGTCGGAGGCGCATGGTGTGGTGAACGAGTGTGGTGCTCGGGGCCACATGACATGATAGTGGTGCACATACGCGGTGCTAGAAGCACGAGACATGAGAGTGGCGCACGGACGCGGTGCGAACGACACGAGACATGGATGCGGTGCCAACGGTACGAGACATGAGAGTAGCGTACGAGCGTGGTGCCAACATCACGAGACATGAGAGTGGCCCACGGGCGCGGCGACACCTATCGCGAGATAATACTTAGTGCCAGGGGTACATGTCATGAAAGCGACACACGAACGCGGCAATACCTGTCGCGAGATAATACTTGGTGCCAGGGGCACACGACATGAAAGTGGCACATGGGCATGGTAACATCTGTCGCGAGATAATACCTGGTGCAAGAGGCACATGTCATGAAAGTGGCGCACATGCACGACGAAGTCTGTCGCAGAAGTGGTCCTTGTGCCTGGGGCACATGATGCATGAGCAACGCATGGGCGCGGCGACTTCTGTCGTGAAAGTGGGAGTCGTGTCGGGGGCACGTGACGCATGTGAGGCGTATGGGCGCGGTGACGTCTGTCGCAGAAGTGGGTGTTGTGCTGGGGGCAGGTAACGCATAAGTAGCACATGGGCGCGGGCGACTGGTGTCACAAAAATGGGTGTTTTGTCGAGGATACGTGACGCATGGACGACACATGGGTGCGGACGACTGGTGTTGTAGAGATGTCGCGCGGGCACGAGCGACGGGTGATGCATGGCCCCTTGAAGAGAAGTAAAGATACCATGGGGAATGCCAAAAACCAACCCTTAGGGGGATGGCCAAGGCCGACCCATAGGGGAAGGCTGAGGCCGACCCCTAAGGGAAGGCCGAGGCTGACCCTTTAAGGGTGGCCGAGGCCGAACCTCGAAGCGCCAAGGCGCACCAATGGTCGATTTTTTGGTAGAAAAAAGAGTTCGATGGTCAAGGCGCGACGATCTCGTTTCCATGAGTCAAGCAAAATAATTTTTCAGTGCCAAAATTGTAAAAAAAAATTGAAAAACACACGTGACTTGGTGCCTGCACATTTTGAGTGGTTGAGAGCATTGAAAAATTGACTGTTGACTATATCGACGTATCATGAAAAACGAGACCCCCAGTCGGCCCTTGGGCGCAACCAAGATAGGTTCGGAACACATACTAACCTCCGTAGCCGATTAGAGAGCAATACATTTGATTTGATTTTGAAGTAGAATTGCATTTATCATAGGAAAATATTACTGCACATCAGAAGTGTTTTGGTGTCCAAAAATAAAACAACAACTAATGTAAATACACAAAAGTAGTAACTGAGATGAAGCACTGAAGTGAGACCAAGGATAGAGCACTCCTAGTTAATAGATAAAAGTGCAGTTGGCATCCACACGAGTATCCTCCCATAAGCTTCCTGGAAGCAACGACCACTCCTAGTTGATGGACTGGTTTGCGTCAATTGCCTATTGAGCAAACTCTTTAGTCGTGTGAAGTACGTCTGGATATCCTATAAAAATACTGCACTCAGCAAAAAAGGAACATATACTGCAAATATCATACATGGTAGGCTTTATCTCGGTTCGGAGCATCTCAACTACCACCATCCGTGATATTATGTGAATAACATTAGTATGAAAAAATATAATTGAGGTTGTGAGTATAAGCCCAACGACATCCCGTGCAAAAAATGCAGTAGAGAAACATCCCGTGCATCTCAACTACCACCATCTCAACTACTTATATATATATATATATATATATATATATATATATATATATATATATATATATATATGAGATTACTCATTAGCCTCTTAAAAACTTATGCTTAAGTCTTATAATGGCTAGTGCGATTTCCTTGACCGCTGTGTGTCGGATGTGGATCCTCTGCTGTAGTTAGGGCTACATCAGAGGTGCTGTAGGGGAAATCGTGGCCGTCCATCTCAATCCAGTGGGTGTTAAAAAGCCACATCGGCAGGTACCTAAGACTTGCCGCTTTGTAATGACGGAGCAGAACCCGTTCCGTTACCAAATGGCTCAATTAAGAGATCTTTCAGTATTTGCCATCATCGGAGGCTAAGAGGCCGTCACAAAGACATAAGCCGTGACAATAGTCAGCCATTCCGATGACTAGAACTTACAAAATCAGCCATTAATGTACAATAGTTAACCACCAGAAATGAGTTTGCCTTAAGTTCTTAATTTTGGTTGTGGACAAACTTCAAATCTCTTGTTTATGAATATGAAACAATAGATTAATGTGCAGATATAAGTTGCTTTTGATCGTGATCTTTGGTCGTTGCCCGCCATGGAGATCGTAACTTTTCTTTGCCTTTGATCATGATTTTGATCCAAATTGAAGGTGCTCCCATGGCAGATTAAAAGCAAAAGGGGAAGAGCGAGATACATGAGAGAGAGAAGAAATGAAAGAGGTAGCGGCGACTTCTTGTGACGCCATTACCCTAAATTCTCATCTTTTTGACATCTTTTATTTGCTCCATGACATGACTTTTTAATAGCCATTGGATCGAGATGGATGGCCACGATTCACTACAAGAAAATGACCTTTTAGCGACGGATTTTTAGAGACGGAACTAAATCCGTCGCTAAAAGTGCCTTTTAGCGACGGATGTTCCGTCTCTAAAAGTCCGTCGCTAAAGACGACCTTTTACCCGGGTTTACCTGGTTATATGTCTATATATATATGTGAATTTTAGGGTTACATCTTATTCAACTCCTCTTTTCACCTGCTTTAGCCGCCCCAGCCTATTAACTCTCCCTAACAGTCACAGATCCCTTCTCACAGCCACAGGTTCCTTCTCTCAAATCTCTCTTTCTCACAGATCTACCAAAGTCAGTAAGTCACGACTCACGACCACCCTACTCAACCCACATCTCCGCGGTGGCTAGTCATTCTCGATCTACCGCATCTCCTCCGCCACCGATCGGTCTCTCTCACATCGTCGTCATGTCACCACCGTGGCCCGTCGCCATGTCACCATCGTCGCCCGTCGCCACCGATCTGTCACCACCGTGCCCCGACGCCACCGATCTGTCACCACCGTGGCCCCGACGCCACCGATCGTTCATCACCGTGGCCCCAATGCCATCGATCGGTCCCCACTGTCGCCGACCGTCGCTTTGTGGGTGTTGGGTAGACTGAAGAGTTTTAGTCAATGGATCTTCATGGTTGTCGACTAGTGTGTTGTTGATGTGCATATTGATTAATTCCGTCACAAAAAAAAATTCCGTCGATCGTAAAAAAATACCCGGAAAATTCCGTCACTAAAAATAATTAATTCCGTCGTTAATATTAAATTTTTGCCGACGGATTACGAAATTCCGTCGCTAATCTTTTAGTAACGGGGTTTTCACCAACGGACTTTTAGCGACGGACTGTCCGTCGCTAAAAGTTTTCCAGACGGAATATTCACTTTTAGCGACGGAAATTTCCGTCGCTAAAAGTAGATTTTCTTGTAGTGATTTTCCTACAGCACCCTGCTGTAGCCATAGCACTACAAGAAAAGAGGAAATTAGCGACGGACGAAATTTTGTCGCTAAAAGTCCTTTCAGCGACGGATACAACCGTCGATGAAAATTCGTCGGTAAAACTATTTAACGACGGAAACATCCGTCGTTAAAACATTTTACCGACATATTTTCAGCGACGGTGTTTTACCGACGAAATATACCGTCGTTAAATATTTTATAGGTTTTTTAAATTTTCAATGATTTTAAAAAAATATATAGGCGACGGAATCATTCCGTCGATAAAACAACCCGTCGGTGAAAGTAGGGTTTTGCCGACGGCTTTTACCGACGGCTGTGTTTCGTCGGTAAAGGTCTTAAAAAGACCGGATCCATCTGCTTTTCTTTCTCCCGTTTTTCTCTCTCTCTCTCTCTCTCTCTATTAACGCTCACCGGCGATATCTCTTCCGTTGCCACCTCCGTCGCCATCCCCGGCAACCCAGCCCCCGACGTTGGTATAGCCTGCCACCGCCACCGACGCCGCCACTGCCGCCCATCTTCAAAACCGGAGCACCACCGCCGCCACTGCCACCCATCTTCAAAACCAGAGCACCACCGCCGCACCGCCCATCTTCAAAACCTAGAGGTATGTGGGTTGTTTTTCGCTTCATGAAAATTGTAATGATCTTAATAATGAGTAATTGGGTTATTTGAGTGATTGTGGGTTATTTGAGCGATTGTATTTCCTTAGAAGGGATCCCAATCAGAATAGGGGATCATGAAGGGTGGTGATTTGTGAGGTTCAGTTTGGCTTAGTTTAGTAAACTATGAACTACAAACTAGAATTTTTAGTGTAGCACAAAATCAATAATGGGTGGTGATGACATGTAGTGAGCCTACTGGTCTAGACACTGGGGGAACTAGAAAATGGGTTTTAAGAAAACAAGATTAGTACATTTCATCCCGTGAGGCCGGAGGTTGCTTGGTTCATTTGCAATGAGAGCAAGATTTGAATTAGGTTTTGATTTTCTTTAGCTTAATACAGTAATGAGAGGAAGATCTGATAATATAGGTGGTGATGCCGGTTGCCTTGTATGTACTCCAAAATACCTTGCTCTTGTATTGTTAGTTTTTCTTGTTTATTTTCATGTCTTCGTCCCCTCTTTTAAGGTCTCCTTGAATTTAATTAAACGTTCGGCGTGCACTTGTATTGTTGGTTGAAGCTATAGACTAGAGGTGGTTTGTTTGGTCTGTCAATTTGGTTTGGTTTTGGACAAAGGTTTATTGTTTGCTAGTATTAGGTGATGCCCTAATCCAACCAAACCCTAAATTGAACTTATAGAACCCCCTAATTGAATATCCCAATTCAACCGACCACTAAATTGAAGTAATTGAACCCTAACTAAACCCTAAATTGAATGCCCTAATCGAATCGAACCCTAAATTAAACTAATTGAACCCCTAATTGAATGTCCGTTTCCAACCGAACCCTAAATTGAACTAATTGAACCCTAAATTAAATGCCTCAAATCAACCGAATCCTAAATTGAATCAATAGAACCTCCTAATTGAACCCTAAATTGAAGTGATTGAACCCTAAATTGAATGCCCTAATTGAATCGAACCCTAAATTAAACTAATTGAACCCCTAATTAAACCCTAAATTGATTGCCCTAATCCAACCGAACCCTAATTGAACCCTAAATTGAATGCCCTAATCCAACCGAACCCTAAATTAAACTAATTGAACCCTAAATTGAATACCTCAAATCAACCGAACCCTAAATTGAATCAATAGAACCCCCTAATTGAACCCTAAATTGAAGTAATTGAACCCTAAATTAAATGCCCTAATTGAATCGAACCCTAAATTAAACTAATTGAGCCTCTAATTAAACCCTAAATTGATTGCCCCAATCTAACCGAACCCTAATTGAACCCTAAATTGAATGCCCTAATCCAACCGAACCCTAAATTGAACTAATTGAACCCTAAATTGAATGCCTTAAATCAACCGACCCTAAATTGAATCAATAGAACCCCCTAATTGAACCCTAAATTGAAGTAATTGAACCCTAAATTGAATGCCCTAATTGAATCGAACCCTAAATTAAACTAATTGAACCCCTAATTAAACCTTAAATTGATTGCCCCAATCTAACCGAACCCTAATTGAACCCTAAATTGAATGCCCTAATCCAACCGAACCCTAAATTGAACTAATTGAACCCTAAATTGAATGCCTCAAATCAACCGAACCCTAAATTGAATCAATAGAACCCCCTAATTGAACCCTAAATTGAATGCCCTAATCGAACCGAACCCTAAATGAAACTAATTGAACCCTAAATTGAATGCCCTAATACAATCGAACCCTAAATTGAAATAATTCAAGCGCATCGGATATGTGAATTTTGAACAATTTTTTCCCATTTGAACATTGATCATTTGTTTGATAATTTTAGGTTGTTAATTGTGCGTTTTAGAATTGTGATTATTGATCGATGATTTTAGGTTATTAGCTGTGCATTTGAAGTAATTGCGGTTATTAATTGATGATTTTAGGTTGTTAATTGATGATTTTAGATTGTTAATTGTGCATTGAGCATTTGAGATATTAAGATTATTGACGGAGGATGGGACCCAATTGGATTGAATGTGTGATTTTTGTTAATTTTTATTGCATTGAGCATTTGAGAATTGAGAATTGAGATTGTTGACGGAGGATGGGACCCAATTGGATTGAAATACCTGTTAGTTAGCGCAAACACGGACACCACGTCTGATCGACGATGTTCGACATTTAAAAAACAAATTAATGTATGCCGATGTGTCTGGAGGTGCGTGTCGGTGGGCGTCGGACACGTGTCCGGAGGCGTCGGACACGTGTCCAAAGGCGTCGGACACGTGTCGGTATGTGTCGGACACGTGTCAGGAGGTGTCAGACACGTATCGGACACCATATCGACACCCTATATGAGGTGTCGGAATTGAGGTTGTTGACGGAGGATGAGACCCAATTGGATTGAGATACATGTTAGTTAGCGCAGACACGGACACCACGTTTGATCGACGGTGTCCAGCATTTAAAAAACAAATTAACGTATGCCGATGTGTCTGGAGGTGCGTGTGGGAGAATAAGTCGTAGATGATGACGCGGAAGACGTTGAAAGTGTTGGAGATGATGTGACCGAGTCTACTGATGAAGAGGATGAATTAGAAGATGAAGAGGACGATGAGTCCCACGAAGAAGAGGGCGACGAGGAAAGTGATGAAGATGATTCGCAAACTGAAAATGATTGACTTGTAATGTTGTAACATCACGGGAAAAATGTAGTAACATTTTAGAACTTGGTGTTTATTGATGTGTTTTTGCACATCCGTTCATATATATATATATAGTGCCGATGACGATTTATGCCTAAATTATTGTTTTTCACGTGTTAATGTCTTTGTATATAATCTATATGAAGTCAGATATGGATAGGATACGGGCTATTCGTGGCCGGGCTGGACGCCGAGCTGCTTCCTCCCTGGTTGGTCCCCCCTCGTCATTGCCTACTGATGACGAGGCACAGAGTGATCGCGCATAGCCATCGGGGGCCCAGCCCCAGCCATCGCCGTCGCCCCAGCCCCAGCCCCAGCTCGAGCCGTCGCCCCAGCCCGACGCAGATTCATCCCACACGCGCGTGCATTCTCCATCTTCCGTGGGTTCTACCTCAGGTATAGTTGATAACGGTTTTTCGTACATTTTCGCTAGCCTTATATTTGAACTGTATTAATGTCTGTGTTTTGTAGGATCTCGACGAGGCCGTGGTCTGACACGCGGGGTACGCATCGACCCCCAGCGTAAACAGAGAGTTACGTTCACGCAGGAGGGCCTGTAAGTACTAAAAATATCACCTCATGCCTTATATTTAAAATTTTGGGGTGTTAATTTATATTTGAACTGTATCAATTAATTTAATTACTTCTTTGGCAGGATCCTGGAGAATATGGCGAGGACGAAGATCGGCGTTCTTGTGAAGGGCCGATTCTTCGAGCCACGCCTGTACTGGAAGGACTGGGATGCCGCTGCGAGGGAGGCCCTATAGGAGGAGTGGCTGGTACGGTGAAGTATTTTTTTCAGCGTTAGTAAATGTTAAATTACAGTTTGTTTTATGTTGTTAATTTGTGTTATTGAATGCCTTACAGGAGGGGTTCACGTTTGACACGCTTCAACAGCAGGTACTGGGGCAGCAGACTTTCTTTGCCTACATCGGCAAGAATTACCGCCGATGGCTCCACGATGCACGGGACCGGGCGAAGAAGGCGCTGCCCGCGGGTGCCCCGATGACGGACATGACGAGATATCCCCCACATTGGATATCTCACCGTGTATGGGGGGAGATGATAGATCGGTGGGCTGCGGATCCAGGTTGGGACGCCAAGAGTAAGAGCGGGGCTGAGAACAGACAGAACAGAGATCCGACACACACGGAGGGGTCGGTGCCACACGACATCGTCCGACACATGAACGCGGTCGAGCACCCGGATCTGGAGGAGGATGAGGTCATAGCTTTGACCTATACTCAGACGCACGTGCGGAAGAAGGACAAGGACGAGACGCACCGGGCGGGCGACTATATTTCAGATATTGCCCGGCGGATCGATGTGAGTCAATTTATTTAAGTTGTTAATGTTTTTTCTTTCTATCCTCAATGTCTGTTTCGTTAATTAATGCCCTAACATATCGTTAAACCACTATTTTTGCAGGCCTCGTATGAACAGCTAAGGGGGTCCGAGCAGCAGTCCGGACAGCCATCAGCGTCCACTAGTACGGCTGCGAGTACTGGGGGGTTGAAGCGATGGCTGGATACGCCGGAGGTCGTGAATCGGCCGAAAGGCCGCATACGCGGCCTGCCTAGCACGACTGCTCGTGCCGTGATAGGAGCGTCATCACCCCCTGCTGCCCCTCCACAGACACCGGCTCCTCGTCCTCAGTTGGACGACGAGGAGATCCAGCGCATTGCTACAGTGGTGGTGAGGATGATCAGGGAGCAGGGCACTGCTGGACAGGCCGAGCCGGCCCCGGATCAGCAGGATCCAGATCCGGGACTCGGGAACCCCTGATGAGCCATTTCCCGTGCCCGTTCCTAGCTTCCCCCCCCCCCCGCCCCCCGCGCCCGACTTCTACTCTTCTCCCCTCTCCTAACCGGCTGTATCCGGTTCCCGGCTTGTATATATATGAGTTTTTTTTTTTTTTTTTATTTTTTATAATTGATTATATATATTTCTTTCTGTATTGATTATTGCGCGTTGTTGTTGAGAATTGAAAATTGTATTACAGGTCTGGGTAATTGAAAAATAAAAAAAAATCAAAAAAAAAATTGACTTTTGGCGACGGATTAATTCCGTCGCTAAAGTATTCCTACAATAAGTTATTTAGCGACGGAATATTGCGTCGCTAAATAAGTTTTTTAGCGACGGAATATTCCGTCTCTACAATATTTTATCCGTCGCTAATTTGACAAAAAAGAAAATAAATTAAAATTCTAAAAATATAATTAGCGACAGAATATCCGTCGCTAATGAAAAATAAATCCGTCGGTAAAAATGACATATTTAGCGACGGATTTAAAAATTCCGTCGCTAAACTATTATTAGTGACGGGCTTTTATACGAGGGATTTTTAGCGACGGTGAATCCGTCGCTAATTCTTTTAGCGACGGATTTTGGACTTTTAGCGACGGACTTGTAGTGTAGTTACAGCAGGGGATCCACATCCCAGTGTGTCATCAACGACGTACGTAGAGACGCCGAACAGTGGCGTGTTAGAATAGAGCTTGACACCGCATAGACCATGGTGTTTGGTGTTAGAGGCCTGTTCTCTACCTAAGGATTAACTGTTTTGGGGCCAAATTAAGGATTCATAGTATAAAGAATGTAAATCAGTTCACTGAGAGAATATACTGGTATATTTCGTCCCACGAAAATTTATTGGAAAATTTATTTTGTTGTATTTAATTGCAAGAAGAGAATGGATAAGGTTGGAAAGATCTGGCAGGTGAGAAGAAATCATATGGCCTAGTTTTTTTTAACCAAACACAAATCTAAATTTTTTTCCCCTTCACTCTTCCCTATTTCGTACCTACTCAAAACATTATACTGTACATGCATTGATAAGTGCACTCTAGCAAGTAATTGTTAAAGCATCCATATGAAAATCAATTAGTAATGAGAGGAGAGGCTTATAATACTTATGTCTTGAAGTATTATTTGTTAATTATCCGATATGAGATTTATATCTCTCAACACGCTCTCTCACGTGTCGTCCGACCAAATTTTAAGTGGGCCTACCACGTTAGAAATTGATTGGGTGAGGATGAGGAAACCTTTTTTTTTGAATTGTTTGCTGGGCTGGATCGACCAATACTCTGTGAAATATCTATCTCAAAACCAATTGGTAATGAGAGCAGTGGCGGAGGGAAAGGGGTGGCACAGTGGGCACGTGCCCACCTCCACACTTTGGCATGAAGTATTTTTTTACTATGAGTCTTATATTAATGGTTTTGTTATTTTGGTATCCCTCTAAAAATTTATAAATTTCAAGAATTTTTTTGAAGTCATTGTTCATTTTCAATATACACGAAATTATTCATACCACTTAACAATCAAGAAATATTAACACTTGAATTTAATTTCACTTTTACGACTATAGATCTATAGTAATACGTCTATTCCTTTTAAGAATATTTTATTAATTTTAATTTAATAGTAGAGTGCAAATATAAAAAATAGAATGCGAATTTTATTTTTGAAAACAACATTGTAAATTTTATCTTTATTAGTTTTGAACCGAACACATTAAGATACCTCTAAAACCTTGGTGCTTATACAAGGTTTCTGGCTTCGCCACTGAATGAGAGGAGAGACATACAAGCCTTATGTATTGAAGTATTATCTGTTAGTTACTGGATATGAGATTTATATATCTCAACAGGCATTTCTTTTTTTTTTTCCTGAAGCCAAGTTGAAGAACTTCATTGATCATAAAAAGTAATCTATATACATATACCGAATAACGTTGCTCGGCCTATTTTTCTAACTGGCAACCGGGGAAAAGAATTAATTACACGAAATTAAAGGTAAAAGAAACGAAGGTACAATTGAGAAAGGCTTGAGCAGTAAATTGGATTCCTAAACCGAAAAAAAAAAGACCCAACTTCTGAGACAAGAGATCGTCTTCAAAAAAATACATACCAATGCGCACCTTTGCAAACAAAAAAGGAGGCGAAGGTTTTTTGGAAACTCCTCCTCCAAAAATCATTGTACGGCGGGCCGTCAGCTAGCATTATGGGGTTGGCTAAACGTGGTGTGAATAATCAACCACGCAAAAACGACTTGAAAAAACCCCAATGCATTTCAAACGTCGTGGCAAAATACGCTATGATGGTGGCATTTGGTCCTTAGAAAGAGACGTTTCTCTCTGGAGGTCTAGGAAAAAGACGTCAAAAATCAACTGTGTAGCCGAGTTTATTCCTAGTTTGAAAAGCTTGCACAAACGGAACTTGTTCCTGGATGTTATGGAGCTTATGGTAAGGCAATTCGTAGATTCCTCACAAGATCCTTCCCGGTCAAGCAGAATTCGGTGTCTATCTGCAAGAAATGGAGATTTGGGTAAAATATAGAAACATTGCACAGAGTATATTAACGTGCAGCTATACCACCTGTATTGATGGTTGTATATGATTATGATTATGATTATGGCAACAACCATATGTAGTTGACCTTTAAAGACAACATTTTCTGAGTTGCGTCTTCCAAGAAAGACAATATATCTAAGATAAGCATAAAATTTTTGGCGTGGTCCAATTTTTTCTTAAAGTAGAAAAAACTATTTGATGGCCCAAAGAATGTAGGTGGATTAGTAGAACCCTAATTCCCAAATTTTTTGCTCAAATGTGTATGCATGGTCCAGAATTTGATAATTGGAGAGTCAAATAAGTAACACTACTCGAACACGTTGAGTCATTTTCTTCTGGTTCTACAAATGGATTAGATCTAAGAGCGGCTGGAAGTACCTGGGCAGCTATAGTTACGTCCATGGCATGATTCCCGAATGGCATGACATTGCTGTTGACGACACTAAGATGAAGCTTCTCTATCTCCCTCAGCAACTTCACTAGAAAACCATTTTGCTTCTCACAGTGAATTTTAATGAGGACATTGTTTTCTGAGATTCTTGCTTCTATATCTGGAAGAGATACGTTCTCATCGCATGAAGAGGAAGAATCATGACCATTCTCTGCAGCATGCTGGAATTTATCCACAAAAACCAATGATTCCTCTGGTTTCTTCTTGGCCTGCTCCTCGAGCAATTTCACACGTTCTTGAAGCTGTTTCAAATACTTGATAGCATCTCCAAGCACAGAAGCTTTGTCCATCTGAATAAAAGTTGATCTATCGTTAAGTTCATTTCGATATGGAAAATATTAGGTTCCTCGTGAAGCATTTCTTTAACAAAAAAATTTCTATGATTTCATGGCATCGTGACTGGTTTTATAGAATTATTCTGATGTAACTAATCCTCTATGAACTTTGAGGTTTTAGACAATTAATCCCACTATTATTGAACCAAAAAAGTGAATCTTTGATTGGCCTAACGAAGTTTTTACTGATAAAAAATATATGAAACTACGATGTACACCTTATAAGAAATATATGACGTAAACATGGAATAACTGATACAATTCAATAAGGCTGCCAAATAGTTTTGAACTATGTGCATCACATATGGGTGGGTATATCATAAGTTGAAAGTGTCACGGTTAAGGAAGGCGATCGAAACATGTGTACGGTTATGGCTAACGAAGACTATTGAAGTAGTGCAATACATACCCTCTTTAGGCCAGGGACAATGGCGGAAAGCGCTATGATCCTCTCGGCAAGCTTTTCTCTCCTCTTTCTCTCTGCCATTACATGATCTCGAGCATGTGAAGGAGACCTTAACCTGTGAGTGTAGTTAACCTTGTCACCGTTGGAACCATATGATTTCCAGGAAGGTAAGCTCATATCTTCATCAGACACCACCTCGCCCTTCGGCTGGAGGTTGTTAGGTTTTGAACCCGAGTTGGCAAACGAGATAAGTTGAGAGGAAGATGTACAAGAAGCAGCTTTTGGAGAAACAAGCTCTCTGATGCTAGTGGTGGTGGAGTTCCAACTACAATTGTCCGTCTTGATAAACTTCGTGGGTCTCTCAAAGCTTTGAGCACAGTTTTCATTAACAGAACTCTTTTTGTGGTTGAGGACTGGGTTAGAGGTGTAGCTCTCATCAGAAGATAAAGGATTCTGGAATGTTTTCCTGAGTGAAGTTACCGAGTATGGCACTTGTCTTGTGAAGGCATCCAGTGATGTATTGAATTCAAGAGAATCCATTTGGAAGTCATTTGTAAAGTTGCAGTTATCAATTCCCTGTAATTTTCCCATCATAAAACCCCAATTACAACTATATACTTAATATGCAGACTTAAGCTGTCTAAGATTTATGTCATGCAATAATGATGAGCAGCTTCTTCTAAGCACATATGGCAGTCGGAAAAATAGAAAATGATGGCAAAAAAGCCGTTTATGAATTCAACAAAGGCTAGAAAGCTTTTTTATATGCTCAAAAAGTTCCGTTAAGCACCTTATGGCTATGTCATAATATATCCAGAAATTTTGCCTGGATGAAACCACGGTTCATTTTATTCTAATGATGGTAAATTTATATCTAATGACGGGAGAATCATACCTGTTCAAAGTTCCATCTATCCATCGACATGTCCATGGATGCAGATCTTCAGATATGGACTGGAAAACCTGATCCTGATAAAATAAAAATTGAAACAATCTGCACATATTTCAAGACCTTGACAAAGAAAAAAGGAACAGACAATGACGAAAAGTTATACTTCTTTTACAAATGTAATCCCTCAAAATTTAATGTCAAAGCATAGGAGGAGCCAGGTTTTAACTTCGAAGCGCCAAATCGCTGAAGCATAACTGGTTTAGAAAAGAGATTTGGAACTTTATCGATATATAGTGACCCATTAGAACACTGAACACATTAATCGTATAGTCACATACCCAATAAAATACCCTCTTATGACTTGAAAACAAACGCAGACATGAAGATTTTAGAGAGATTACTGGAAGGAATTAACAGCAGGAAACAGTTCAGAAGAAGAACCCTGAGAGATGGAGAGAGCTTGTACCTTTTCGGAAGGAGAAGACTTGGTATTTCAAGTGAATAGCAGGTCTGTAGCTTTCCCATTATATAGAAAATATTCAAGTAAGTGAAACCTCTCTTTCCCACGTGTGAAAACTTTGTCTTTTGTGCAAGCAGTTTGACCTTAGCTGTCTCTGTCCCTTTTCGTCTCTTTGCTTATAGGTATACTGACTGACGTGCGGAATTATGGGCACTTGATCTTAAATCTATTCACAACGCGATATGCAGAGATACGCCATATCTATATCAGGATTTTACTTATGTTATTCTGGAGCAAAGAAATAGGCAGCTTTCATTTACAGTGTTATGGTCATCCACTCCTGTTAACGCATTCCCATGTTGCTCATTTTGTTGGAGACCCTTCATAGCCAGCTTTTGTGACTTCATGGCACGGTATGCTTTTCTTCTAGAGAGTTGAATTTCTCAGGTTCAATTTGTTGATGAGAACACAGTCCGTTGGTTGTGTGCGGTGGTAAGAAAGTGGTTTCCATTTAAGTTAAAGTATTTCTTTTTTTTTTTTTGTTTGGTGTCATGCCATATGTGAAAAGCCAAATCAACGTATATTATCATCAAGTTGAAGTATTTTTTTTTGTATCACACTGTATGTGAAAAGACAAATCAACTTACATCATCGTCAAGCATACAAATACTGCAAATTTAATTATGAGATGACAGGAAATCATAGAGATGCAAATCAGTTATCAGTTTCTCTAAAAAAATTAAGTCAGCTATTAAGAAATTGTTGAAGCATGATTTATATTGTTAGACTAATTCTCTATTAGCATAAACTTTTATAGCACGTGACAACTTAATAAGGTATCAGAGCTCTGATTTTGGCAAGACTTTATGTTCAGTTCTTTCTATTGCATAATTTAGCCCCCCTATATTAGTGTAATTTACAATGTATGTGTTTATTTGTGCACTTTGATTTATCTCTATGCATGACGTGAAGGGGAGTGTTTGAACCATGATATGCATTATTGCGCTTATTCTCTATTGGCTTAAACTTTTAGAGCATATAATAATATAACAAAGAATGAGTCCAAAAATATACTACTATATTTTAACTTAAACACGTTAGGCGTGGATGCAAAGTCATCATTTCCATAGCTACTTTGCTTTCGTTTATAGCCAACAAAAATTACTAACTCTGAGCAACATTATGGGCCAATCGAGTGCATAGAAAAATTTCAAAATACGATGAAAGTTTGTTTATTTCAATTCTCTCACTAACCAATCTCGGACGAGCCTTTAACTGAACTTTGATAAACCGAGCTCGAGTACGATGGTTTATTCACAGCCTTATATATCTGCTTATATCAATTATAGCTTCTTCAATTGCACGTTTTATTTGGTTGTGCCTTTCTGATTAATAAGTTAGAAAACTCTTAAAAACGTCGTTTATACGAAAAAAACTATCTTCGTGCATATCTATGTAATTAGACAGTAGAAGAGCGAGAATTCACAGTTTATTCGGCAGTTGCCTAATTGAATCTCATTTATTCAGAACATAAGTTCCGAAATTACTGTGGCATTACAATAGATGGGAAATTTCCTAGTAGGATTTTAAACAAAGTCATCAATGATCCTCCATGATCTTTGGATTAGTTAATTCATTTGGTACACAGCCCAATGGATAGATTCCAAAGGACTGGTTGCAGGTATCGATGACCTTTAATATGAAAGGGTAGAGATGAAGCAATAATGCAAAACACAGCTTATGAAGGAACATTGTCAAGTGGTTGTCTTCCAAATTGACATATCTATAATCCTCAGTTGTGATACTTAATTCATGCTTATTGGCATTAAGTGCATGTGCAGGCAGTGGCTCATTTCCAGGCGAAAGCGGTACAAGGGTTCATTTGACTAGTCACAGGCACATGAGCTATTGGGTTTTATTTAACTTGTTTGTGCAGATCCATATCTTTGATATATCATAGATTAAGAGTCGTATTACACGTTTCTTGGGGGTGGTGGGGAAGGGGTTTAAATTGCATTCGATCCCCACAAATAAGGCATCACGGATCTGACAACTAAATTTAGCTTAGAAAATCGAGACAGTGAAGCAAGTACCGATTTGAGGATTTAATAAGAGTAATCAAACAATGCTCTTGTAGTGTTGTTGGGGGTTCCGAAACCTAAACTAAGGTTGTACCAAGGTAGATCTATATACATTCCACAGCTACCTATAATTGAACTGCAACTTAAAATATTCAGCTTATTGCTAAAGAGGATGGGCGGGTCAAATATGAAATAGTCCCCGATGATCCTTTGGTACCCCGGTTATCCTCCACCAATTTGCCTATGGCTCTACATTTATTAGAAGCGTATCCAAATAACAAAATTATGGAAATCTAATATATTGCAACGTAGAAGTGCAGTTCTATGCAGATAGGGTTAATATGATTTTAGTCCTTCAAGCTATTTATGCATTCTTAAAATGGTCCCCAAACTACTATATTCGCTAAAATAACCCTTAAACTATTTACTTTTTCTATTTTGTTACCTTCATGATACTTTCTGCTAAAATGTTGGGGATAATCTAGTCAATGAAAATATTTCTCTCTTCCTCTCGTCTTCTTAACCTAAGTTCTCTCTCTCTCCTGACTAGAGCTACAGCAAGGCCAGCACTGCAGGCGACGGCCAATCTGCTTACCAAAAATCTCGTGACGAACCCGTGCTTCTCTAGAGAATATATAACAGAGCATAATGTGATGGTAGTTTTTTAATTTTGGTAAATGCTATTCATGATTGCAATCAATTTTATAATTATTTTAAAAGATATAAAAGTAACTTTAAAGACTTTTTTTAGTTCGCTACTACGACATATATATATATATATATATATATATATATATATATATATTATTTACGTGAGTAATGA
The DNA here is from genome assembly GCA_033065855.1 of Escallonia rubra. NCBI lineage: Eukaryota > Viridiplantae > Streptophyta > Magnoliopsida > Escalloniales > Escalloniaceae > Escallonia > Escallonia rubra. Next base: position 685,734 of record JAVXUO010001548.1, read on the forward strand.
ATCACGACCATATGTATATATATGTATATATATATATATATATATGAAAACTTGAAATGATAGAGTGACTTTTGGGGTTATATATATATATATGAAAACTTGAAATGATAGGGTGACTTTTGGGGTTATAAAGGAGGAGACTTTGAAAATAATTATGATATAGGTTTATAATAAGTAATAAAACTGAAGGAGTCAAAAAAAAAAAAAGATATTTCAATCGGGCTGTAGAGTGAACAGGAAAGAGAATAGGGGAGAGAGATGGAGCAGGCAGCCGGCCCTAAAACGGGGGGCGCCTCTTCCAGATCTGGCAGCCCCCATTTCTGACCACACGCGGTCACCGGAGTTCAACTCCGGCCACACGTCTTCAACGGATGCCGACCAAGGACGACTGTCGAATATGCAATCTCATCCGGCGACCGCCGGCGCCGAAGGCAACAAAAGCCCGCCAACAAAGGGCATCCTTCAGCCGCCAATCAGCACACCAACGACGATCGGCGAGCACCGTCGACAATTAGGGTCGGTGACGAAGAGATGATGTCTGTGTGTGTTGTGCGTTGGAGTGCGTAGTGTTTGGTTTTTCAGGCTGCCACTGACATCAATCGTGGCGAGGGGAAGCCGACGAGACCGATCGACCCGTGAGGGTGACGCCGGAGCAACCAAAAGGCGACCTTTAGCCAGCTACTGTCGTGGCTGAGCTCCGATCGTCGTTCACCGCCGTAGACGCGAGGAGCTGCCGTCGTGCATACTGCCTCTGTTGGCCCCTCAAACGTATCTTTATCGCCATGAACAACCGTGGCACCTTCTTCTTCGTTGCCCTTTTGATGATCACGGCTGGCAGCCTAATCACTGTAAAATAGGTTGGGGCTGATTTATGTAAAATGGATTTTGGTTCTGTGTGCTTGTGTTGTTGTGATTTTGATGGTTGTGCAGCAATGGTCATTTGGCGACAGTGTTGGAGGTGGATGGTGGTTTGTGTGTACAGCTGAGGGTGCACGGCGTCTATGTTTTTGTAAGATGTGTACGTGTGGTTGTTATCGGACAATTATGTGTAATAGGGTGTGTGCGTGGAGCACTGTGGTGTTGGTGTATATTGGGTGAGGAGTGCGATTGTGTATATTTGGATATGTGGGTAAGTATGTGCAGGTATTCTTGGGTGGACGGGTATGTGAAATTTGGTGGTGTATATGTGTGCGGTTATTGGATGGGGGTGGATACAGCTCTGAGAACATTGTTGTGTCTTATCTGTAAGTGTGCGTGTGCTTTGGAGGGTGAAATGGTGTATCTAGCAGTATGTGTTCTGGTGTGTATTTTAGAATGAACGAATGGTGGGTGAATGGCACGTATCTGTGTGTGAGGCAGTGTGCAAATGGGTGAGTTGTGGCATGTGAATTGGTGTGTGTGTGTGTGCAGTGAAGGAAGTTGCCTAACGTCGGTCAAGAAAATTGTTACTGGACTTGATTTACTTTTGTATTATTGAGAACCACATATGAACAAAGAAAGTTTAGTTGTGAAAAAAAGGGGCAGGCACATTTGGTTGAGGATTGAAATTATTATGGCAATTCAAGTTTGAGGCAGAGAACTAACGGGGTGGAATAATTTGGTTATCTTCAAGTGGCAGTACACAAGAAGGAGGCTCGATCAACATTAGATCAAGTGTTCGGATGCAAATAACTTGGTTAAGCATGCAAGTAACTCACAAGTAGAGGTGTAGTTAAGGCCGAAATGGATGTTCAGTTATTTTGGTGGAGGTAGCTATGCATATGTACGGCAGTGTGTTTGCGGTCCATGTGGTATAGTTGTGTGGTGTTTATTGTACAGTTGCATGCCTATCTTGGTTGCGCGTTTTGCAGTGTGAAGGGTGAGTATTAGGTGCTTGGAGGATTTTGGAAGTGACTAGTTACTTGGGTGAAAATCAATTGGCAAAGTTGAGTTGTATGACTAAGTGGTATGGTAAGTACGTGTGTGTTGTGTACCATATGTGTACATGGTGTAGGTGTACCGTATGCTTGCAAAGGTGTACCCTATGCATGTATGTATTTTGGATAAGAAAGCGCATAGGCTATGAGAATATATATATATATATATATATAGCGTGAGCTCTAGCGATTAACTGGGTAGCTTGGTTGGTTATTAAAATCAGGTAGATTAATGAGGGAAGTTCGGCAACGGTGATGCAATGCCCGAGAATGACATGGTGAACTTGGCACGGTTTTAGACGGGTTGTGTAACGGGCGGTTGGATGCGGCGTCTGAGTTGTTTGAGAAAATATCTGTTAGGAATTCTGCATTTTCATCAACGTTGCCCTTCCGGTTATAGTGAAGTGTGGGTTATGGAGATGAAAGGAATGACCTTGACGGTTATGTTGGTCAGAGGTAACAACTGATCATAGCGCTAGATTTTGGATCGAGACAATGTGTCAGCGACAAGTAAGTGACCCTTTGATTCAACTAGCGTTTTTCTATAAAATGTATATGTTTACCTACTGTTAAAAACTGATATTTATCAGCATTGAATGTTTTAATTACGTTTAACTGCTCTCACTTTATTTGCCAAAAAGCTCTTAGTTGTTTAATTCTCGTTAAAAATCGGACCAGCATGTAATTGATATTTTGCTAGAAATCGTAATGGAACTCAGATTTGAAATGTTTGGTACAAGTGAAATGTTTTGGTATTTGATGTTATTGTGAGTAATGAACAACTTGAAAACTATCGAAAGGGGTGTGAGGATGGTTTGACCATTAATTGATGAGTGGTTGTGTTTACGATGAACCAAAAATGTGGTTTTGTTTATTCGATTGTTGTGCCCCATATCTGATGGAGGAAAGCTGGATTTCGGGCCCTAGTCAACGGGGCTTATATGTTGATGCACAATACTGTTGCTCGTGGTTCGTTCTTGCGTCCACATAATTATATATCCCAAATGGAGGAGAGATTTCGGGCCCTAGTCAGGGGGGCTCGTACGCTGACCGCAACATATCGTTTGAGTTGATGTTGGGATGAAATTGTTTGTCGTGATGTGTTGTGCTAATGATTTATACTTCAGTTTTGTTCCATGTACTCTATTTCATTTACCGGATGATTACTTATGATTTAGATTTTAAAATGTATATAATTTATTGTGAGTTATTTTTTGACATGTCATGGTCCACCTAGTTGAATCATGAGTTACTTACTGAGAACGAGGAAGCTCATTCCTAACTTATAATTTCAGGTTTGAAAGTAAGGTGATGGTGATGAGCAAAAGAAGGGTCAATTTGGCGCGAAGCTACAAAGAATGCATTGAATAAGTCGCCAATATTTAGATGGTTGGTTTAGTTTTAGTTGTTGAGAAAATGGAGTTATGTGGAGTTGTAACATAAGTGTTGTATTCAAATTAAAATATAAAAATGTAATTTAAGTTTGTAGAAGTTTTAATTTTCGCTGCAGTTCATATTGGTTTTAGCGAGTAAGGCTTGTCAGACCCCTTGGTTGGAGTCCAGCGGGCTTGCGGTTGGTCACGTGCCTAGCTCACGGGCCCACTTGTGGGTTTGGGTTGTGACAGGTCGTGTGGGTAGCCGTGTAAGGGGACTGCTGTTGTGGGTATGTGTGTTATGTGGTGGTAGGATGAAGGCTGTTGGAATGAGGGAAAAAGAGGAAGGGAAGGGCTGTTATGGGGCAGCCGTGTATGCTGTGGTATGGTGTGTTGTGGGTGCAATGAGGGAGAAGAAGGGAAAGAAAGAGGCTGTCGTGTGGTGACAACCATGGTGGGGTGTATTTTGTGCTTGTATGTGCGTGAGAGTGAGGGAGAAGGGGGAAATGAGAGGCTACCACGGGGCAGTCGTGGTGTAGTGTGGGTGTTGAGGTGCTTGTGCGTGAAGACGGAGAATGGAAAAGGAGAGAGGCTGCCATGGGGTAGCCGTGTTGCATTGTGTGAGTCTTTTTTGTTGTGTTTAGATGAAAGTAGAGGGGAAAATAAGATAGGGAGGGGCTATCGTGGGCAGCCATGGTAATGGTAGTGGTAGTGTGCGTGGTGAGTAGAGAGAGAAAGAGAATTAGGGCTAGGGTTTTGGTGGTGGCTTAGGGTGGTGGAAAGAGAGTTAGGGAGAAAGGCTGTGCCATGGCGGCCGTGGGGCAGTCGTGGCATGAGGTGGTAACTTTGTTTGAAGAGAGAGAGAGAGAGAGAGAGTAACAATTAGGGTTTATTGAGGAGTAAGAAAATGAATAGTGAAATTTCTAATAGAAAGTCCTTTTTGGATTTTTAGGATATGTTTAAAAGCTGATTTAGGCAAAGTACAAAACTAAAATTCTTCTTATTTTTATGAAATACGTCGTGAAATTTTCTGGGCATGCGAAAGGCATGAAATAGTTTTATTTCAAAAACAGGTGGTTGAATTATTTGACGTAATAAACAAATTTATTTTTAGCCAAAAAATTTATAGTAATATGATTTTACTGAGATGCTCGAGTATCTAAAATTTTCGCAGCATTCCGGTGCCGATTATATGTTTTTGAAAGATGATCCATAGCGTTCAAATTAAGGAGCAATTTAGGAAAAATCCCCTGAGAGACCATGTTTGTTCGAAAAACCCATTAAATATTTTAAAAGGTGTTTTGTGTTATTTTTGGGTGTGTAATGGTACGTTAGGCATCATAGGTATTTTGGTAATTTGACACAAGTCCGTCGGTATTTTGAAAATTTCACTTACCAGGAAAATTTTAACAGTTGGGCATGATCGAGCATCAAGATTTAACACCCATATGATTTGCCATTTAGGTTTTTCGATAGACAAGAGCTAGGACCGACTTTTGAGCAAGTACTAGAACCAGTTGTTGAGTCAGGTAAATACTCTTACCATGTTCCTCCGTAAACCCTACTTTCTAATATATGTAAATTTATACATGATGTTATCAAATGAAAGTTTTAAAGTCTTTGTATTGCTTTTGCCTTCGTGTTAAATTGTTTGAGGAGAAAATGAATTCAAAATGGCATGAAATGTTTCTATTCATAGTGGTTTTAAATTTGGTTTATGTTGAACGAGATAGTAATTCTGACTTTGCTGTTGTGCCCCATATTCACGGAAAAAAGTTGGATTGTAGGTCCTGATCGAAGGGACCATGCGTTGACGCACAATACTGTTGCTTGTGTTGCATCCCTGCGTCCACAATAATTTTATCCCGGTTCGAAGAGGGATTGTGGGCCCTAGTCAGTGGTCTTGTACCCTGACTGAAGCATACCTAAGTTGTTATTAATTGTGGTAGCTGTTTGATGAGCCTTCTTGATGTCTTACTTCAGTTTTGAGAATCTTTTTCTGCAAGTACATAAGTATATATATAATGAAGCAATTTTTCGTTATGGTGATATTGATTTCCTGGTTTTGAAAAGAAAATTCGTGGCATACTTTATAACCCTCAAACCTATTTTAGGGAGATGGTATGTGTGTTTATTGGGCCCCCAGCTCACTCTTTTATTAATGTTTTCAGGTGACTAGATAGTTGAACCCGACGTTCTTGAGGGTCAAGAGGACGGAGTCGCTGGTGATGGTTGTTAGGCGATTGAAGTTCTCTTAGGGCATTGATAATATTGTATGGCATTGTAGTACTACTTAATGAGAATTGGATGGAGCATAGATCTCCATAGAATTTTAATAATTTTTTTAGTTGATAAAATTGCTTTTTAAGGCTAGTACTAATAAAGATATGATATATACTTCTTATCTCCATTGTTTAAGGTAATCATGAGTTTATCTTTGCCTTTGACCGGAATCTCTGATGAGTCTCCTAAGGTAACTTCTCCTATGATTGTCTCATCTAAATGTGCAAACAACTCTATTCGGCCGTACAAGTGGTTGCTGGCACCAGCGTCGAGATACCAAGTATATTTGATATATTCTTCATTTTCTCTGTAAGTGAGAAAATTAGAATTTTCCACAATTTTCTCTTCAGCTTTTATAAAATATTTTTTTTCCATCTTAGGAGCTTATATGATATGCATTCATAACTCCAATGGCCATATTTTTTGCAATCATAACATTGCAACTAAAATTGTCACCTCATTGTTGAAATCTGTCTCTACCTTTATTTCTAAATCCTCAACCACGACTATATATTTGATAGTCTTCATTTGTTTAGCCTCTTTCAAAAGATTGTCTACCACGTCGACGTCCACCACGTCCACCTCTGTAGCTACCACAATTTCCTCTACCTCGTCCGTGGCTACTATAAACTTGATTTTCACCAACATATAATTTGCTTTGCAAAGTTTGCTCCAAATTACCAATATTTTTTTGTTTTGATTCATTCCTTGCTCATGATCTTGAAGAGAACTCACAAGCTCATCAATAGAAAATCATAACAAATCTTTTGATTCTCTAATGGCAGCAACGACATAATCAAAATTTCACGTCAGAGAATGTAGAAGTTTTTCCATTACCCTGACATCATTAAGAGTTTCTCCATCTCTTTTCATCTCATTTGCCACCTTTTCCAAAGGAGTTATGTACTCATTTATATTTTCTGAACTTTGTGATATTACCGTCTCAAATTCAACTCTGAGTGATTGAAGCCATGCCTTTTTAGCCCTTTTGACTCCTTGTAGAGATTGCTACAGAATATCGCACGCATCCTTTGATATATGTCTTCATGTCTATTATGTTTTCAGAGGTTGATTCGTCAACTCCTTGAAATTTTAAAAGCAAGGTCTTCTTATGCTTCTTGCGTGATTCTTTTAACGCCATCTTCTGGGCGTTTGACAAAGCTATTTTGGCAGCCACATCTGCAGGCTCGGTGTACCTGTCTTCAACAATTTCCCATAAATCTTGTGACCCAAGTAGGATTTTCATTTGGATGCTACAGTTCCCATAATCCGCCTTTCGCAATTTTAGGATCTGAGGCTTAATTATGTTGGCCATTGTTGGCAGATCGGAGGTTGGCCGGGTCCATCTACCCTTTGTGTACTCGACCGTGTGCGCTGGCTACTGTGCCAGGATTATAAGGAAATGAAGTTGTGCCCTTACTAACAGTAATTGCTTTTGTGCAGTGGTAAGCGCTTGAACCTAACAATTGGTATCAGAGCAGCTCAGGGGTTTGAGTCCCCCGGGGTGTATCTGGGGAAGGGATTGTTGGCTGATCGGAGGTTGGCCGCGTCCATCTATTCTTTTGTGTACTCAACCGTGTGCGCTGGTGCTGTGCCAGTACTATAAAGAAATGAAGTTGTGCCCTTACTAACAGTAATTGCTTTTAGTGCAGTGGTAAACGCTTAATCCTAACAACCATATCGTCACTTTATTGAAATGTAGACACGAACTTATATCTTTGATATCACTTCTAAAAATGTAATGGACTTAATATGACTACAAAGAAGATTACACTCTAAAACACTCTTGAGCAAAATATATTTCTCACACAAACTTGGTGTTTCAACACACAAATATTTTTCTCTTTTCTGTCTACACTAACTGCTATCTATTTTTCCTCTCAAGCTTCTGATTCTCTATATCTTATACTATGGCTAATTGCTTCCTCCATGTCGTCACTGCCATAATACTTCCCCCAAGTCGGCACACCCATAATAAATTGAGCAATGAAGATTCTTCTCGAGTCAACAATTTTAGCTCATGCACCCTTTTTTTTAGCCAATCAGATTAATCCTTCAAGGTTAAGATTTGTGGTTATCCATAGTTTCATTAACTATGAAGAGTTTGAACTTCTAACAGTCAGCACTTGAACTCACATTTCTCACAATGTTTAATATTTGACCGTTGTTAATAAATTAGGGTCAATGGACCTATTATCCGCCCAATAACAGATAATGTGTATTTGTTAGTCTGGATTATTACAGTTAATTAGATGATATTTATCTCCTAAGTGTTTGAGGTAAAGTCATCCTCTATTACTATCTCTATATAAAGGCTAGAGATATCCCAAGAAAAATAAGTGACAGACAATAAGTCACAAGACAATCACTCTCTCTAGAGCATCACCGAGCTTTAGGATTTGATTCATGGACAAAGAACTCGACTATAGTAGTCGTTTTCGTACCTGCGATAAAGATCAAACGTGTTAGAGGCTCGTAACAACAAGGATCCTTCGTCGGAATTTTTGGGGACTTCGTAAGGTATGTTTCTGAACCCACTACATGGTAGGCACATTATTTTTTTTAACATTGGTATCAGAGCATGATTAATTGTTGATTCATCTTTAACATGCTAGAATGAATAGTGTGCATGTTGCGATTTTTATTTCTCGAATACAATATATGAGACCCATCAAGAAAAATTCAAAATTTTTGTACATGTTATTCTGAAAAATAATTATATGATTTTGTTCTTCTATGGTTGAGGATGAACTCCATAAAATGTCGTGATTATTGGATGCATGGTTTGTGAGAACTCACGATTTTATTTTTATCATGCACGGTTTGGAGCAAGATATTTCGTTTTTATCATAGTCGGTTGATACATAATTAATCTATGTCGCATATGATTTACAATGATATATGACATGCATTATTTGGCTTAAAAACGAGAGAGATATGGCCTTCGAAAGTTGGCATCGCGGCTGTTGGAAGAATTAGGGGTTTTTCATGAAGAAGATGAACAGTGCACACGAGCGCCACGCACTCAAGCCGAGCTGCCATGCGCCACCTAAGCCACAGACATGTCCCACGCACCAAACCAGAAGTACACTCGCCATACGCGCGAAAAGCCACACTGCCACGCGCCAGCAAGGCTGTAGGCACGCACGTACCACGCGTAGGCTGCCTCCACTCGCCACCACGTGTGCGCGTGCTTCACACGAGCCCATCAAGCAACATCACACGCTGCCCCACGCGCACGGCGGTGCGTGGGGGCGTGTGAAGGTTTTTCCGGTAGATACTGACCTCACCGTCGGCTCGTGGAGCCTTGTCTTGGCTTTCAGAGTTTTTCTATGATGTTAAAATTACCTTTATACCCTCTATGTGTATTCTGTTTAAGTTTTAAACGAAGTTTTCTAAAGAAATTAGTTTTAAAAAGTTTGTTTTATACACACAAAATTTCCTTTAATTCTAGAGGGTATATTAGAGTTAAATTTACTATTTGTCATCTTTTCAGAATTTATCTCTCATTTTTTTGGTTATTTGTGAGTATTTTTTGTGGTCCCAAAAATACTACGAATAATGCGCAAATATTAATATTTGCACTTCGTGGGCAGAAATAAATAGTTTGGAGAGTTATATGATATAGATAAATTCTTTCTTATTTGTTACATGCTTGTCTTGGTTTGCATTATGGTTTAAATATACTTTTGTTAAGGTATATTTGTTGAGTTTTGGTAAGCCCACACTTTTTTAAACCCAATTTCAAGGCATTCGCGCCCGTTTCCTTGGAAGGAAGATGTGGCCTATTCATCCATTTAATTGCCCGTAAACTTGTTTTTGAGCATGCTAGTTTTAGGTTAAATGGATGGATATTAGATTGGTATTCTAAATAAACCAATCTAGATGGTATAAATAATGTCTTTTCCATGGGAGATGATTACGAGCTTAGTGAATTTTTGATTTCATGATGTGAGGAAGGATAATATTTTTCAATTGAATTTTTTGAAATAAATAGAAGGATGTATAAGTAATGTCTTTTCCTTGTGCAAACTAATGTAGTGAATAGAATGGCCACCAAGAATGTCATAGCTGATGTCGTTAAGGGTGAGAAATTTAACGGGGATAATTATGATGTTTGGCACAAAAAGAAGAAATTCATGCCGAATGAACAAGAGCTCGAGAAGCACTTGACCAAGGAGATGGTTGTGCCCACTGAGGGGAAACCCCTAAGAGACCACGCTGCCTACCAGAAATGGAATGAGAAAGATCGTAGTGCGCGCTATACCATGTTGAGCAGCTTGCAAAATGATCTTATTGGGCAATTTGATGAACTTCTAACTTGCAAAGCTTTATGAGATCAGCTCAAGTTCTCTTTTGGTGGAACCTCAACTACGCGGCTTCGTAGTCTTGTGATTAAGTTTGAGGAATAAAAAAATGACCCTAAGCATACCATGAGTGAACATCTAAGGGTGATGTCCAATATGATTGGTAAACTGAGGGATGCTGGCCATGCTCTCACAGATGAGCAGTAAGTCAGACCTGTCATAAGGTTCCTTCCTGCCTCATGGGCCAATATGAAACATATATTGACATATAGTGAAAACATTAGGAAATTTTCTGATGTTTCACAGCATGTCATCCTTGAGGTCGAGACTCGAGATGCTGACAAGACCCGTACTTATGTCGGGCAATGCAAATGGCAAGTGTGGAAGACAAAGTAAGAAAGGTAAGAAATGCGAGGCTAGCACTTCTGCTCCAACGGAAGGGAATATGAAGAAATGCAAGAGAGGAAAACGTGGTGGGAAAAATGATTTGTCTAAAGTCAAATGCTTCAACTGTAAATCAAAAAGGACACTTTGCTCAGGTGAGCCGAAAAAGGTACCTTCTGAATCTCTCTCTCAGTTATAGGTTTACTTACATGTGATGGTTGCTCATTCCCAACCCGTGTGGTTTATGGTTACAGGTGCAACAAAACATGAAGCACGTGATCGAGAGAGATTCGTAGATTACCACCGGATTTCAATGGGAAGCAAACATATCTTCATGGGAAACAATAGCTCCGAGGAGGTGCTAAGGGTTGGTTCTTACCAGCACAAGTTGTGCACTGGGCGCACATTGCTTCTTGAGGATGTGCGATATGCACCCACTGTTCGGGTTAATCTACTTTCAGTTACTGCTTTATTAGACAGTGGTTTTTCCTTTATTTTAGGGGTAATAAGTTGAACATCTTTTTGGATGATGTTTTGTTCGGACATGGTTTTCGCATGGATAGTCTTTTTTAATTGATTTTTGATTCTCTGTCCTCTTATTCTTATGTGGTGAATGATAATATTGTGAATGATTCTACCACATGCCATGCAAGACTGGGCCACATAGGCCAAGATAGAATGACTCGTTTGGCTAGAGAAGGCCTTTTGGGCCCACTCGCAAGAGTCAATCTACAAACATGCGACGCTTGTTTGGCCGGTAAAGCATGTAGGAAGCCTTTTGGAAAGGCTGTGAGAGCAACTCAGCCACTTGAGCTAGTTCACTCTGACATATGTGGACCTAGTAGTGTAAAGGCACGCCATGTCGCCTCTTATTTCCTTACACTGATAGATGATTATACGCGATATGATTATGTGTATATGATATCTCACAGTTATGAAGCTTTGGATTGTTTCAAACGCTTTATAGTAGAGGTTGAGAATCAGAAAGAGAAGAGTTTAAAAAACTCTTCGCACTGACCGGGGATGCGAATATTTGTCCTATCATTTTAAAAAGTTTTGTGAGGAAAAAGAAATATGCATGCAACTTACTATTTATAATACTCCATAACAAAATGGTGTTGCGGAAAGAAGGAATAAAACATTGTTAGATATGGTTAGGTCTATGATGACGCAAGCAAATCTTTCAATATCTTTTTGGGGGGATGCGCTTTTGACTGCAACCTATATACTTAATCGTGTGCATTCACAGTCAGTCAAATCCACCCCATATGAGCTTTGGAATGGCCAAAATCCAAATTTGGATAACTTGCGCCCATGACGCTCAGCAGGTTATGTTCACAGTACATCTCATAAGTATGGGAAACTAGAGCCTAGAGCTAAAAATATTATCTTCTTAAGGTATTTTGAAAAATCTAAAGGCTATGTGATGTATGGTGAACATCCAAATGATGGAAAGACTGAAATAGAGTCTCGTGATGTCGATTTCATAGAGAGTGATTTTCCTAGCATTGGAGACGCGAGTAAGAATCTTGACCTCTATGAGTTAGAGGAGGTTGAAGCCACTTTACCATCTCCAAGCGAAGGTGGGAAATTAGTTTCTCATCCGGTTGTCGCTGAAGATAGTATAAGTGACCATCAACCTAGTGGGACCATCCCAGACAGTGGGAGCACACCACCAAGACCATTAGGTTAACAAAATTCTCAACTGCGTAGAGGTGCACGGGGAAGAGTTTTATGTCGTCGTTTTGAGATTGACGGAAAAAATTTAATGTGCACTCCAACTGATGAAGATGAGCCCACTTCTATAGAAGATTTCGACACTTTTGAATTCTTGATTTTAATTTATGTATTATCCTTGCATATTGTAAATCTATTGTAAAATTTATGGGACTTTGATTTGAGTTGAAAATATTAATAGCTATTTTTGGACTTTTCTTGTATTTAAAGATATTATTTTAATTCAAAAATATTTAAAAATTTAAAAAATTCACATTTTGACTTTTTATAATGTTTAAGTTATAAAAGTGTTTTATTATAATTTATTTTTAATTTTTGGATATCGTTACGTATTAAGTAGCGTATAGAATGAGCACGTTTTGGGTAGACGATATTATAGTTTATAGTATATTAGAGATAGATTGTGTTTAACAAATAAATTGTCAATTTAGGTTGATTCAAATGATTATTGATCGAGGTTGTGTAGCATTGCTTAGCTTGGTTCGAGGTAAGGATTTTCTCTCCGAACCATATATCATTATCTGATTTTAAATCCTTTATTATAACAGTTTTACAGACTACATTGAATGTTGATTTTTATGATTGATATAAAAATGTTTTTAAACTGCCCATGAAATCCTAATTTGAGTCGTTTAGCGATCGTTTGAAATCCTGATTCATACTTTTCTGTGTATTGACTCAATCATCGTAAAATATTTTCAATTCTATTTATTACTTCTCAATGTTGACATGAGTTAGTAATATGGGAGTTATAAGGATGATGCGTATTTTTGGCGTTATAAGGATGGTCTGTTGATTGGGTTAAACTAGTACCTAAATGGACTAGTCAGTGTACATATACATATGTAAAGCATATCGAGCACTGCCGGGGTAGCTTTGCTACATCGTACTACTCATGTTCAATGTTATCCATTCCTGTTTTATATTACCTGAATTGTTTTGAATGACTACCGATTTAAGATATTAAGTTGATACTCATCCCTATGTTTATATTGAAATGCAGTGGTTTTCTTTGCAAACCCTTTTAAAATTATCATTTGATTGTATATAGAAAATCAATTGAATTGTTTCGTTTATCTGTTTAAAAGTTGTTATTTGGTTTAAAGGTAAAATCGTCCGGATCTTTTTTTTGTTGTTTAAATCCTTAATCGACCTTACTGGGCTCTCGAAAGCTCACTCTCCTTTGACTTCCTTTTCCGCAGCTGATAGCCAGCATTAGGTTGCCCGAGAATGGATTAGAGTCGAGTGAAAGAGAAAAGGATTTAATTTTGGGTATTAATTATTAGAACCCCTGCGCGGGTAATGATTATTATTTTTAAAAAAAATAGACTTAGATTGATGTATCATTTATGACAGTCTACTGAGAGTATGATTTGATTAAAGGTTTAGCTGCTCTGATGATCACTGTCCATTTGGTTATGAGGTTATCATTCTCTTAGTGTCATTGATCGATTGAGTGTTAACGTTTCGAGAAATTTCGGGATGTTACAGTTGGTATCAGAACATATGTATATGTTTATGTAAACTTTAGAAGCGTGTGAGGGAAAACCTAAGTTTCAACAAGAGAGTTAGGGAAAAACTTTAGTGACTTAGTTGAACCTTAGTACTGGCCAGATATTTGAGGGTGTAGTGAAAACATAGTGGTTACATCGTTTGATTTGAGGCATTGGTGTGTGAGTGCTTATAGGAATTGGCTAAATATTTCGAGGTTGAGAAATGATATCCGGTTGGTTGGAATATGAAACCCTAGGTTATACTCGAAATCACATAGTAAAGTTAAATGTCCTCAGCTGCTATTGATGTTCTCGGCTCATATTTTGGAGGTTAATTGTAAGATTCGGTGATACTTTCGTTTGGGAGTTACATAGTGAATGCGTAGTGCTTGGATATTATTGGTTTGTAAAATTTCGAGGACGAAATTTTTATAAGGAGGGAAGAGTGTAATATCCCGATATTTTTAACTATTTAATCTAAAACTTTTAGCTGCAAATTTTTTTTAGCATCGATATTTTTAATTAGCAATTTTTAGCGATGGCTAGTGTAGCGGGGTTATCTAACAAACCCATTAAAATTCTTCTAACACATAAACTATAGTAAATAATTTATTTGGGCCTTTTTGTAATAAGAGAAAGTTGCGGGTAAAAATTAGAATACCTAACGAAAGTCTAGGGGGTTTTTGGTATTTTTCCCATCTAGGGTTTTATGATACATATAAATATAACTTGTTTAGGCAGCCGTCCAAGCACCCTTTCTATTTTTATGATATACTTATACGGTAGAGAGAGATAGAGAGATGGAAAGATGACTTGAAGAAGAAAAGTTTTCTGGCAAATTTTGCGGTAAGTTCTAGCCTTGTCTCTCTAGTTTTCTTTCAATGATTTAAGGGATTAATGGGTAACTGTAAACGGGTGTATAATCAGTGTGTCTATCGTGCGTTTAGTGTGAGTATTGTGGGTGCAAGAGAGAGAGAATAACTGTGAGGTTGCTATGGTTCAACGTGTGTGAGTGTTGTGCGTGAAGTGGCTGCCATAGTGTGTGTTGTGTTTGGGTTTAAAGGGAAAAGGGATATGGATGTGGGTATCCATGGCTGCCGTGGATGTATGCTTTGGCGTAGCCATGGTTTTTCCAAGGGGAGCACTAGATCATCCATGGAGAGAGGAAAGAGGGGCCGCCTTGGGTTGGATCTGTGTTGACGTGCACTACAAGAAAAGAAGACTTTTGCGACGGAAAAAATTCCGTCGCTAAAAGAGCTTTCAGCGACGGAAAGAATTCCATCTCTAAAAGCGCTTTCAGCGACGGGTTTCACCATCGGTAAAAGTCCGTCGTTAAAAACGTTTAGTGACGGACAGTTTCGTCGGTAACAGGTTATGCCGACGGACTAAACTGTCGCTAAAATTTTTAGAGAAATTTATAATTTTGGATGGTTTTTTAAAAAAAATTAAGCGACGGAATGGTATCGTCGCTAAAATTTTCGTAAGTAATAGTGTTAAAAAAACTTTTACCGACGGAATGATTATGTCGCTAAAAGTCCGCCTTAAAACAGATCAGATCTGCTTTATTTCTCCCATTTCTCTCTCTCTGTCTCTTATCTCTCACCCACCGACGTTCTCACCTCCGGCAACCCACACCTCGGTGACACCCCCGTCCCCCCCCCCCCCCCCCCCCGACGCCGCGCCACCTTTGGCGACCCTCACGGCACTAACTCCGACCAGATCTACTAGTCCGGTACAGATTTTAGTTCAATTTTTATAGTAGCCAAATCCTGCAATTGAACTACTTTGTAGTTGAATTTCCATTCAATGATACTGAACTTGAATTGAGATACCTGCGAGTGTTGAAAATATGAAATAAAATAGAAGAAGTATGTCCATGAAATGTTCTTTAAAGGTTGTATGCTGGCTATATCTTTTATTATACTTCAGCTTCCAGCATTGCTATAGGGTAAGCAGTTAATGGCTGATGCTTTAGGTAATTAGGTTACTATAGAGCAAGCAGTTCATGGCTGATTCTTGGTTTCCTGATTTGAGTTCCCACATCTTGTTAAAGGTGCAGTTATGTTAGATAGATTAGGTCTAGAGTAAGTTAAAATGCACCATCTTTCAGGAGTTTCACAGCATGCAAGTTTAGGTTGTTTGTCCCATTCAATTTTCTGTGCTTGTAACCCTTAAAAACTTTTTAGGTTTCCTGATTGCGAAGATGCTGCAATGCTACTAGAACATCAAGGATCAGTAAAACAGTGGCTCTGCCTAAAAGTCTTATTATTTGAAAGATGTAAGATGCAGGCAATTGGTCTTCACTTTGAATATGACATGGCAGCTACTCTATAGCCCCCACAATCCTGGTGGTCGAGCTACTATTAAGAAGGATGTTAGTTGCTAGCTTTGCAAGGAGAGTGGTCATAAGAAACTTGATTGTCCAAAATAAAAGACTTGGTTAGAAAAGAAGGAAGAGAAAGCAACAGTGTAACTCACTAGCTTTTAATTGCTTTGAACCCTTCTAGTTGATGTAACACTGAATTCTTTTGTGGCTCAAAATAATTGCTCTTATACCTCTCGAAAAAGAATAATTAAAAGTAATATTTTACCTACCTTAAATGATAGCGCTTATGTAGATTATATTAGAAGCAAAGTGACAAAAAACTAGAGAAACGTGTTGCACGTACTATTGATCTTAAAAAGATTATTTTCACTAATATTAGTGAGCCCCTGTCTCCAACCTTGTGTGGAAAAAGTCTTTTCATTACTTTCATAGATGACTACTCTCGTGATAGCTACGTTTACCTCATTAATCATAAATCCGAGTCAGTTCAAAATTTAAAATTGTTCAATACTGAAGTTGAAAAGCATCTCACGAAAGTGATCAAAATTGTTAGATCTGACCGACAATGTGAGTATTCTAGCAAACGTGGTGATGTTGATCCGTATATGGCACCCTTTTGCTGGATATCTATAGATTTGTGAAATTGTTGCACTGTACCCAGTTGGATTGAGATATATGTGATTTAGTTCTAATTGTTAGACTTCTTTATATCAATTTTCAATTCTTTATATAATTTTGTTAACTGTGCACTGAGCATTTGAGAATTGAGATTGTTGACTGTGCATTGAGCATTTGAGAATTGAGATTGTTGACGGAGGATGGAATCCAATTGGATTGAGATATATGTTAGGAAGCACGGACACGGACACCGCGTCCAATCGACACCGATTGGCTTTATACTTGTGGACACTTCTTCAAAAGTTGTTCGACACTTCTTCAAGAGGTGTCCGACACGGTGTCCGGTAATTAAAAATTAAATCAATATCTATGGACACTGCTGAGAGGTGTCGGACACGTGTCCGGAGGTGTCGAGGTGTCGGTAGGTCTCAGACACCATACCTCGACTTATATGAGGTGTCGGTGCTTTCTAGGATATCTCTGATTTAGTTCTAATTGTTAGATTTCTTTATATCAATTTTCATTCAGACTTCTTTATATCAATTTTCATTCTTTATATAATTTTGTTAACTGTGCATTGAGAATTTGAGAATTGAGATTGTTGACGGAGGATGAGACCCAATTGGATTGAGATATCTGTGATTTAGTTGAATGGTGGGTTGTTGAAATTAGGTTAATTAGGTTAACGCGATATTTTTAGCACCCCCTGGAGTGAAATCGTAGCTCCGCTACTTGTTATAATTAGCCCTAATTAGTTCTGATTAACCCTAATGAACCCAATTAACCCTAATTAGCTCTAGTTAGCCTAATTAGTCGTAATTAACCCTAAGAACCCAATTAACCCTAATTAGCTCTAATTAGCCCTAATCAACACTAATCAACCCAATTAAACCCTAATTAGCCCTAATTACTCCTAATTAACACTAATTAGCCCTAACATATCTTATCAAATCCTAATTAGATTAATTAAACCCTAACTAAACCCTGATGAACCCAACTAACCTTAATTGATTATAGTTAGTCTAATTAGTCGTAAGTAACCCTAAGAACCCAATTAACCCTAATTAGGACTAATCAACATTAATCCGCACAATTAAACCCTAATTAGCTATAATTAGTCCTTCCCTAATTAGCTATAATTAGCCCAAAGTACTCCTAATTAACACTAATTAGCCCTAACATATCTTATTAAATCCTAATTAGATTAATTAAACCCCAAATCCTAATTAACCCTAGTTAACCCTAATTAACCCCTGACACATCTCGAAGTAACCCTAATTAAACCTAATTACATACTAATGACTGGAAGTAGCCCTAATTACCCTATTTAAACCTACCAACCCTAATTACCCTACTTAACCCTAGTACATCCTTAATTTATCCTAATAAGCCCTTGTACATCCCATAATTAATTCATATTTCACAGAAATGGTTCAATTACTCGTTGTTATTAAACCCTGCATTACGAACATTCGTTGTTATTTTACGAAGTCTATTGACAACGAGTTGGTTCAATTCGTTGCCAATGAATTCTAATTAAAATGGAATTGGTAACATATGTAACGATATTTCTGCAATTTTGATATTTCAGAAAGATTCTTGCATATGTTACCAATTTCTGAATGAATGCATGCATGCATAAAAACCCTTAGTTCCCGTTCAAAGGTACTCATTACAAAGTAATGCTTTGTAATGAGCCTTTGAATGTCCAGTTTGGATAATTTGGAAAAGCTAAGTGTTTATAAAACAGTGTATTGACTCGTGCTCTGTGTTCTATGTCATGGATATTTGGTACACGTTCTCATGTGTTTCTCTGGGTGCATACATATCTGGTGTTCTAACGTCCGTTAAATCTTTCAAGGCAAGATTAGATGAATGTTAGAACACCTAATCGATGTCGTGTACTTGGAGAAATGCGGGGAGATGCTGCCGAATTTTTCGCAGACATATGACTAAGCACGAGTTGGTAACTATTTTATAAACATATGCTTTTTTGAATGAGATATGACCACTACCTATTAGAGAACGGAGAGGATATATATAGACATGTTGTCACATGCATGCATTCATATTTACATCGACCCTACCTAATTATTGGTCATAATTGAAGGTGGTATATAGTACGTTATCTCAGTCGTCATGTCAGTCGACCGAAGTTGGATGAAAAGGAAGAATGCTGATGATTTTGAGGATCGCGTTGACGAATATCTAGACTTCGCTTTCGCACATCATGCACATGTTGACTTTGATAAGATAAGTGTCTGTGCGGTAAATATGAGTTGCTGCATTGTAGAAAAAGATTTGTAGTAAAATGGCATCTTCGTCGGTATAGTTTTATAGGTGGATACACAAGGTGGACGCAGCACGGGGAAATGATAGTATTGTCATCCAACCCAGCTAGTCAAGTTGAAGTTAGGAAGGAGGCACGGTATGATTATCGAGATATGATTATGGATGTTGGGCATGCTAATGTTGACTGTGGTGACGATCACGGTGACGACAGTCCCTAACAGCCGAACGAAGGGGCTCATCAATTTTATGAGTTGTTGAGAGACGTGGAAGAGCGATTGTGGGATGGAGCTCCAAAACACACACGGTTGTCTGCAGTTAGTAGGTTATTACAGTTGAAATCAGATAACGGGCTGAGTAAGATAGGATTTAACGAGTTTGTTACTTTAATCAAAGAAATTTTGCCTGAAAGTGAAAAGCTACTCCCGTCGTACTATAATGCGAAGAAGATGATGAGGAAACTTGGGTTGAGCTATGAGCGGATATATGCGTGCAATAACGATTGTGTATTGTTTTGGAAAGTGAATAAGGACTTGACACGGTGTCCAGTAAGTGATCATTCGAGGTACAAACCAGAAAAATGGAAGAAGAAAAACATTGCATGGAAGGTATTGCGATATTTTCCAGTTACACCAAGACTTCAAAGAATGTACTACTCCTCCACTACGACTGAACATATGAGGGCTCACTGTGAGGTAGTGGGTATCGCCATGATGGGTTCTGTTGGATGTATGTGTGATCGTGTAACCTGTGAGAATTGGTTTAATGGGTCTGCCGCGAGTTTAGTCTGTGGGTTGTTGATGCATTGGTTTGGGAGTGCCATAGTGATGCATGCAGGAGCTCTGAAGGAAATACAATTCAAATCGCCATTATGTGCTCATAGACTTGTGTATAGGGGCTTAGAGAGAGAGTGAGTACAGCCATGTGCGTGCGTGCTTTGTGGGTGTTGTGTGCCTTATGCGTGCCTGTGTGCGTGTGTTTGCATGTGTTGTGTGTGTGTAAAGTGAGTGTGTGTGTAGATGTGTTGTGTGGGTGTATATATAAGAGTATGTATGGTGCGTTGAATAAAAGAGAAGAGACAAATAGAAAGACCCACTGCCGTGAGGTAGTGGGTGTGGGACGAATGTGTGTGTGATTGTGGAGTGTGGGTGGGTGTTTAATCAGTGCGTGAGTCTGTGCCTGCTGTGTGTGTGTATTTTATGTGTGTGGGTATTGTGTTTGTAAAGGTGTGTGTGAGAGTGCATGTGTGTGAGTATGTTATCCAAGAAAGGGAGCTACTGCTGTGAGGCAGTAGCTGTGAAGAATGGTGAAAGTTTTGTATAATTGCATGTGTTGTAAGGTGCGTGTATAGAGAATGTGTTTTTTTTTTTTTGTGCAAAAAAGGCTGGACCGTAAGACTCTAATCCAACCGGCTGGGAGTATTGCGCCTCGGGAACCTACAAGGCCGCCACATACATCTGAACCCCCGATTCCCCCACCTATGTCGGGGCCGAAGCGCACAAGGACCCGTGTGTGGAGCACAAGCAGGACGAGGACGTAAATTTACCATCAACAAGTGCGGCGGGCAGGATTCGAACCCAGGTGGGAAACCTGGATTGGGATCCTGGGGACCGCTGAACCAACCCTTGTTGGCGTATAGAGAATGTGTTGATGCGTGCAAGTGCGTAAGTGGTGAGTGTGTGCAGTGGGTATAAGGAGTGGGAAAAGGGGATGGCATGTATATGAGTTATTCTGGAAAAGAATTATGTGCACGGAGAAAAAAGGAAGAGGAAGAAAGGAAATACATCTCGGGTAACGGGTTGGCGTTAAGTTCGGCACGTGCATATGCTAGTGCACACTTATTGTTAGTATGTGAAATTTTATATTATAATACCTTAGGCTATATTAGAATTTCTAGTAAAATTTCATAATTAATCTTCTGAAATCATATGTATTTTTAGTATTTTCTATAAGTTTAGATTTCTAAAATCTTTTGGAGTCTATAAACTCGTGAAACTTTTCTGGAAAACTTAGAGTAGTTTTTTTATAGTATAATAAAGACTCAGTATAAATTTGGTGATTTGTAGAGTTGATTTTCTATAATTTCCGTATCGCATTGCTTTTAGCAAAATGAATAATTAAAAACTAATTTTAATACCTTTTAATTTATGATTTAAATTTCTATAATTTTTATACATATTTCAAAGCAGTTACGAAAATTATGGGACTTTATTTTCACCTAGAAACAATTATGGCTATTTATGGGGTTTTATTGCATTTAAAGAAATTATTTTAATTCAAAAATATTCAAAATTTCAGAAAATTCATATTTTGACTTTTTATAATGTTTTAAGCTATAACAGTGTTTTGCTATAATTTAATAGGTATTTGGAGTATTCATTACGCATTAAAGAGTGTATAGAGATTTCAGTTAAGTTAGCCGTGGGCAGAACCGCTTTGAGTTGCGCGATTTCGGAGTTAGAAGTGACCAAGTGGTGGGTAGTTGATATTAAGTTTATAATAATGTATAAATTGTGTTCTAACCAATGGATTGTCAATCTAGGTTTATTAAGTGAATCTTGATCGAGGTTGCGTAGCATTGTATAGCTTGGACCGAAATAAGGATTTCTCTCCGAACCCTACTCGTCATTCTGAATCCATATGTTTTAATCCTAATTGTTTCGCAAGATTTATTGAAATATTTTTTTATAATTTTTTCTGAAAGTATTTGGATTTTTGCCAGTGAAACCCTAACTTGAACCTTAAGCGAACGTTTTGAATTCTTTGTTTATTCTCATCTATTTTATTGATTCAATTATCGTAAAATATTTTGAATTCTGTTTATTGCTTCTCAATGTTGTCATGAGTTAGTAATATGAGAGTTATAAGGATGGTCTGTTGGTTGAGTTAAACTAGTACCTAAATGGACTAGTCAGTGTACATATGCATATGTAAAGCGTATCGAGCACTACTGGGGTGGTTTTGCTACAGCGTACTACTCATGTTCAATGTTTCCTATTTATGTTTTATTACACCTGAAGTGTTTTGAAATGATTATTGATTTAAGGGATTGAGTTGATACTCATCCCTATGTTTATATTGAAATGTAGTGATTTTATTTGAAAACCCCTTTAAAATTATCACCTGATTCTAAGAGTTGTTATTTGGTTTAAATGTAAAACCGTCCGAATCGTTTTTGTTGTTTAATTCTTTGATAGACCTTATTGGGCTCTCGAAAGTTCACTCTCTTTTGACTTACTTTCTGCAGGTCAGATTACTAGAAACTGGACTAGAGGCAAGCAAGCTAGTGATTTTTGTTTTTTTTTTTGGAATTTTGTTAGAACTGCAATTCATATATAATCCACCAGTATGGGGAATCGAACTCAGAACCTCGAGGTCACTCCTCGAGGCTGCCCCTTGGGGTTGCAAGCTAGTGATTTAAGTTACTCTATTTTCCACTATTCACCCCTGCGTGGGTGAATAATATTATTTAGAATTGTCTTAGACTTAGATTTGGTATTACAATTATGACAGTTGATTGAGTGTATGGTTTGATTGACGATTAGTTGCTCTAACTGTTTGCGGTGTTATTTGGTTAAGTTTTGAGGATACTATTGTCTTAGCGTAAGTGATCGAGCAAGTGTTAAAGTTTCGAAAATTTCGAGATGTTACACCTTGGATCATGGATGATGCAGTCTCGCGGGGCATGTCTAGAAAAGCGGTTGGGTCTAATTGGAATGACATGAGGGCTTTTGGAAAAAAGTTCAATATTACACCATGTTGTATGATTCATAGCCCGGGCGACTTTGTCGATTTTCGTTTCGATATGAGTCATGAATACATAACATATGAGAAGTTTAACACAGCTCATTATGAGGGATTTAAGAGTGTTTAATCTGGTGTAGTTGAACTATCTGGGGTACATACGAGATTTTTCGGAGTGATGTATTGTGTTAGTTTGGTAATAACTTAATACAATATTCATCAACTGGACATCCTTTTTCGTAGGTCGCACGTTCCATTTCCTGTATGAGGAGATGAGTGGACAAGAGATAATGAGGGACTGCACGATTTATTTGCCCTGTGTGTGGGCGAATGAGAGCTGTTAATAAATTTGGGTCAGTGGACCCAATATCCGCCTACTAACAAATAATGTGAATTTGTTAGTCTAAATTATTACAGTTAATTAGAGGATATTTAAGTATTTGAGATAAATACAATATTTATCTTATAGGTGTTTGAGATAAATATATCTTTATCTCACTACCAAAAAAAAGGGTTTCGGCGACGCTTAATTTCCGACGCTTAAAGAAATGTCATAAATTAGTTATAATTTGCGACACTTCTTTCGTAATGTCGGATAATTTACGACACAAGTACTAACGTGCCACAAAGTTTTTGACATTTTAATACATGCCACTTTGTAAGTGTCGCTTTACTCATTCGCGACACTAAATAAACGTCATTTACTAACATGTCGCTTAATAGCGACGCTTAAAGTAAAATGCTGTAAATCTTAGACGCTAAACGACGCCGTTTTACTATTTCTATCGTTTCATCTTTACATGAAAAACGTCGAGAACCAAAAAAATTCAGTGGGAAACTGGCGCGCCAAACTTTTCGTCCTGTTCATCTTCTCCAAACTCTGTCCCCAAATCGCCTTCCTCTCTCTCTCTCTCCCCAAATCGCCTCTCTCTCTCTCTCCCCTTATCGCTGTTGATCAATTTGCCTCCCCCCAAAATGAGCCTAAAATTTTTGTAACAGATTCTGGCCTCCGATGGTCTCTTCTTGGCTGTTGAAGACCGCCACCGCCCAAATCCCCTTTTCTTCCCTAATCGCGCGATCTTGCCGCTTTCTCTCTGTCTCTCTCGCAAGTACATATTTCTTGGTCTCAATTCGTTGTAGATGCTTGGACGGTGACAGGTATGTGAAGGTTCACCACCGTCTCTTCATTTTCGTTATAGCAATTTTTGATGTCTTGCGTTCATTGCGTTTAATATCTTGCCAGCATGTATTGTGTACCTAATCTTACTTGATGTGATCTTTTGTGTTCCTTAATTCGTGCCTCATGTTGCTGGTTTTGTGCGTGATATATTATATGTGATATTGTGGCATTCAATTTCGGGAAATTTCATGTCAACAATATGGACTATCGTGGAAAGAATGAAATCAGTTGTTCTTGATTGACACGTTGTTGTAGGATGTAAGTGTTTTGATGCTTCAGCGGTGTGGTGCAGGGCCTTGTTTGAATTCTATTGCATCTTTGACAAAATTAAAAGAAAGGAAATCATATATTCAGGCATGCTAATGTTGTCACAAATTATGGAATAAATGTGCGAAGAGGTTAGGATGTCAATTATTTTTTAATTCTTGTCGGTTGTTTAGTCTAGATGAAGAGATGTTAGTTGGGGTTTCTCTGCTCTTGGTATTCTCAGTTTGTAGAATATTGAACAACCATCAATTTAGTAGTTTAAATTACAAAATGCATTGGTCGACACATTTACGTCATGATTTAGTCGACATATTGTAGCAATTTAATAGTTTGGCTGATTAGTAATGGGGTGAACTTAATGACTGTCCAAAGCAGTTAATAGCAATCCCTGTTCCCCCACCTTGGCTGAACCCAAAGATGAAATGACCTTTCTTTTGGAGCTGATGTTCTCTTTTCAGTAGAAGTCATAGGTAGTGGAAATGCATACTGAAATCAGCATCGTTTATGACAATTAAGGCAGTGTTATGCCAATGCCATGGGCTGAATAGTTTTTTGATGCAACTCACAACAAAACAAGATTTTGTGTTCTCTACTTTGATCTTAGTCTTTTCCTCTGTTCTGTCCTTCAAGTTCCAGCTAGAATCAGCTCTCGCGTCACTGAAACTTGCATTCAAGTCTTCGATCACATCGAGCTTCCTCCCATTTCTCGGGAATTGATTTACCTGTAATCAAAACTGAATAATTCTCTTTCTTTTTCCCCTGCAAATTGACATGATTAAAAGTGTAAAGTAGCATATATACTACATTAGTTTTAACTTAGCCGGCCTCAACTTAATGTATAATCGTCTTGACTATTGTTCACCAGTGAGTTCTAGTTTTAATGATAGTTCCCCCATCCTTCACGCGGTACCACATATTTTCTACCATATTTATAATTAAAGGTACTTATCGTTAAAAGGTTTTGTCGTCATTACTATAGTTTATAATGTCATCTTTCTTTAATGATGGATAAGTCGCAACGAATTTATAAAACAGAAGATTAAGAGTCCTTCCTCCCAATTAGCTTATATATGTTTTGGTGCTCATTTAATACCCAAGTAGACAGGGACCTTATGCAGGGCCGCTTGTGACCATGGAACCCCTGGATATTTGGATGTTTATTTTAATTTGTGTGATGTTTTTCTTGTATTCATATATATTAGATGAATCTAAACTTCTTTTAATTTTTTACATGCAAACTTATTGCAGTAGAAACGTTGCTATTGCATTCATATATATTACATGAATCTAAACAACACTTGTTGTCTTGATGTCGTACGGCTGTGTGGGTATGTGTGCGTGTGGCTGTGGCTATTGTGCGGCAGAACGATGTGTGTGCGTGGCTGTGTGGTGGTGGTGTGTGCGCGCTGTTTGTGCAGATTTGTGTGTGTTTTCGTGGTGTGGCTCTGAGGTGCGTATGCGTGAGCGGCTGTTTAGGCAGCAGGGTGGTGTGTATGCATTTTTGCTGGTGCGGCTATGTGATTTATGCGCATGATATAACTTCCATTTGGTTATAACGTGAGCGGCTAATATAAGCAATGGAAGAAATAGGGTGGTGAGAATGTTGCTTCCAACAAAAAGAATGTGCGCATCAAAGGACGGTACCTTATTAGACAAAAAAGGACAGACTACACTGCATATGGCTGTAAAAGGGTTAGCTGTGAGGTGGTAAAATTGTTGCTGAAGGGATGATGCAGCTATTGTGATGCTGCCAGACAAGTTTGGCAACACAGCATTGCATATAGCCACCAGCAAGAAGCGAGCTGAGGTAATATTTGGGTGCTAACTTATGTCCTTGAACCTCAATCTATTCCGACTTAAGAAGATATTGCAAAATTTGTGTGTCAGCAATAAAGTTTCAAACCGTCACTTCTATGATGAGCTTACCGAAGTTATGCCTAATCACCTATGCATAGGAGAATACATGTGTACTGACAGAAATATGGCGTGATACTTAAGAATATATGTAGTTGCTGTGTTCGTTAGTATACAGACACACGTTTTGTTTATTGGCATAAGCTTTAGACATAAATAAAAGTTCTTAATTCACCTTAAGTACTTAGGGAGGGTGTCCACATGCTCTGATGCTTCTCCGTGTCTTGTTAAATGCAAGGGGATGGATCTAAGTCCTTTTAAGTTTTCAAACTTTGTGCAGAACGCTAAGAAGATTTTTCTAGAAACATATACGTGTAAACCACTAAATAAGCATCTTCTGCAACAACCTCCAATGAAACTTAGAATTGGTGCTTATGCATGATTCTAATAGGCGTAATTGCGTATTGTTTCAGCTCTCTCTCGTTGTCTTTTCCTTGAAAAGAACTGTGTGGGTTCTAATTTATAGACCTGTACCGCAATTCAGTAAAGGGTTCAAGTCTCTCTCCTGGCCAGTGGGCTATAGTTAAAAAGCTTGATATACAAACCAATGTGACACTTGGAAAATGGAGCAGTCATGAGTTGGCAGTACAGGAACTGGAGGCAACAATATGGCAATGGAAAATGGAGCGATGTCATGAATTTTCCAATACAGGAAATGGAGGCTGAAGCGATCAAGAAGCCATTGATAATGCCTCCAAGTATTCTACCTAATAAGCATCTTGAACCTTACCGGTATGTTCCCACACAAGGTAGCTCTTCTAAGTAGTTGTCTTGGTAGTGAGTGTTTGGCAGCAATTGGTGGTTGCTATGGTGTTGGTGGTGAGTGATGGTGGCTATGGCTATGGGGAGGTGGGTGTCAGCAGTGCTAGGTAAGAGTGAGAGTATTAGGTAATTATGGTATCAAATGCTCTATTTTGGGATTTTCTTTTATAAGGGAGACACATGTTTTGCCTCGGATAGTTATATGTAGTGAAATATTTTAGTCTTGGATAGTGCTGACCAATTTACAGCTTTGTTGCAAAACAACTCTTACGTCTTACTTTTAAATGTTCATCTATCAATGCATTTGGTACAAACACAATAATGCAACAAAAAACTTGAATAAATGTTTACCTAAGTGCATGGCTGTTTTTCATACGATTGTGTCTCTTATTTTGTGAAACTAATGATTACGTATGATCTAATTGTTCAGGTTTCTCAACATAAAAAAGTGAAGAAGAATTTTGTCACTTGGAAAAATTTGCAAAATAGGATGCAAGAATGAAAGGGGGTACGTAGACGAGTCTTTACCTTTCTTAATGAATTTTGTTTGTTGACTAGTTTTTTTGTTTAATTCGACTTAAGTTATACCGGTTAAATATATAACCTTCTTTCTTTGACTTTTTTAATTTCTAGGTTGATATGACGGGAAGACAGCAATGCTTTTGTTGGACTTAAAAGAACCGATATGCACTATGATGACATTTTGGATGAGATGTATAGATCTTTAGGTTGGTTGTTCAATGACATTATATTTGTATGTTTTTTAAATTGAGAATTTCTGGATTATTATGTAATTAGAATTTGAATTTTGGATATGATATGGTTGCTAAATGACATTAGTTTGTTTCTAATGATGAGTTTATAAGCTCGATAGATCGACTTAGTTGTGCATTATTCATGTTGGATTGGAGCAGGATTACATAAAAAATATTTTACTTTTACGTCTTTTTTGGGAAAATGTAGCTATTATCAGTGTTAGGCCAATGTACTTTTAACAGATTTCACTATATGGCATGGCAGACAAAAAGTTAGTAACAATTGCTTAAAAGTGCCGCAAATAGGAACGACATTTCTAAGATAATGCCACTAAATAAAACTGACAGTTAATGGAAGTGTCGCTAAATTAACGACATTTCAAAGATTGTGTCGCCAAATAAATACTAGCACGTTAAAGGAAGCGTTGCTAGATAATGCCGCTAAAGAAAAGTGGCACTTGAAGGAAGTGTCGCTAATTTATCGACGTTTCAAAGCTAATGCCGCCAAAATAAAAATGGCACTTTAGTGAAAGCGTCGCTAACTTAGCGACACTTTTTGCGCAAGTGTTGCATACCTGAGTTGACTATTGACCCCATTAGTGGCACTTGAAAGTGTCGCACAAAAGTGTCGTAAGTGGAATGCCAACGTTTCTAACAAGTGTCGGAAAATTCCCGACGGACGAATTTGCGACACTTACGAAAAGCGTTGATAAAGTGTCGGAAAACCATTTTGCGACACTTTTACTATCATTGGCGACACTTTTCTAGTGTCGCCGAAACCCTTTTTTTTTGTAGCGTCTCCTAAGTGTTTGAGGTAAAGTCATTTTCTAATACTATCTCTATATACAGGCTAAAGATATCCCAAGAAAAATAAGTGACAGACAATAAGTCACAAGACAATCCCTCTCTCTGTTGCACTCTCTCTAGAGTATCACCTAACTCTAAGATTTGGTTAGTAGACGAAGAACTCGATTCTAGTAACCGTTTTAGTACCTGCGATAAAAATCAAGGGTGTTCGAGGCTCGTAACAACAAGGATCCTTCGTCGGAATTTTCGGGAACTTCGTAAGGAACCCACTACGTGTTACGTGGTAGGCGCATTATTTGTTTCAACAACTGTAATACAAAGTTTTTTATTATTATTATCCAAGAAAAATGTTTTATTGATTAGTAAAATATTGTTTGTGTCTACAATAATACCTTATTGTTACTCTTGATTCTTAGAACACAATTTTGTCGTTGTACATAATTGTACGTTTGCAAAATGATTTCTCTTTTCAACACAAAAGTTAGAACAGAAGTCGTGTAACTTGAAGTAACGCAAACAGCATGCACCAAAGGTACTTATGGAAAACTATAAATATTCTATTACAGTATTGACAGACTCATCAAAGTACACTTCATACATATGAAACGATCTACAAGACAAGGGCTTATTGTTCCCGCCTCAGTAGAAGCTACAATATTTGCATCTTCTTGTGCTGTGAACTGATTTGCCTACTCCTTACTGTTATTTGGTTGCACTTTCACAGCGGCCGCAAGATATAATCGGCAAGTGCACAGGTTCCATTCTGATACGTGAAACGGTTCCATTCTGGTAAATTTTATGCGACACGACGCAGAGCTGAACGAAGACTTCTCACTATATCTTTCACACTCGTGCAGAACTCCTTTTCCATCTGCAGAAAAAATTAAGAATCTATCATTTAAACCTTAATCTGCAAATAATAATAAGTACCTCATGATTATTATCGTGGGTCTTGCTTCTATTTTCAACATATTTATTCGCAGCTTGAAAACAGCTGGGTTCTCATTTTATTTCAGAAAAGATTTTTTTTTTTCACCTTTTAGCAAACTCATTTCTGTATATTTTCATAACATTACCTTCCTAGATCTGTATATCTCGAACAAATTTTAACAACTTGTCACGTTTCCTTTGGCCGCTCATCATGACTACAGGACAGGAACCGTAATGGGGCTATAGAACTACCACGACACGCGGGGAAAATTAAAACCCTTGATGGGTTTACTAGTTCTGGATCCTAACGGACTGCAGTACAGCCAAAGAGGCTATAAGAACATCACTATACTTGGATCTTTGGTTAGGGGCTATAAGAACTGGGCTCTAGGCATGACAATTTTGTTAATAACTTTGGGATCTTTCTTATGGAGTGTTTGAAGCTTACCTCCGCAATGATGGTGATGTCAAGAGCCAAAGTACCGAACGGCGAGACGCTGGTGTTGGCAACGGACAGGTTAAGTTTCTCCACCTCAGAAAGTATCTTCACCAGAACTCCCTTACGTTTCTCGCAGTGGATCCTAAGAAGAACGCTCTTGTCGCACACCCTGGCTTCGATTTCCGGCAGCGAGTTCTCGCTGCAGCTGCCAAGGGAATTCTCATCTGAAGAACCCTCATCCTCAACTAAGAGCTGCGATTTCTTGACAAGTACCACTGATTCCATGGTCTGCTTTGTGGCCTGTTCCTCTAGTATCTTCACTCGCTCTTGGAGTACTTTCAAGTACTTGATCGCGTCTCCAAGAACAGAAGTTTTATCCATCTGCAACAATGGAAAAACCCATCTTAGATGCGTGCGCATACGCATGCTTTTAAATATATATTTCGCATCAGTTCCACAAGCACAGTGAAAGCTAGAGGACATTTTAAGTTGCGTGGCGAAAATTGAAAGCTACTAAAAGGACACGGTATGC
Organism: Escallonia rubra; assembly: GCA_033065855.1. Taxonomy (NCBI): domain Eukaryota; kingdom Viridiplantae; phylum Streptophyta; class Magnoliopsida; order Escalloniales; family Escalloniaceae; genus Escallonia; species Escallonia rubra. The sequence goes on from JAVXUO010001548.1 coordinate 715,790, forward strand.
GCAGATGTGGTGGCTCCCAGCTAAAAGTTTACCATTTGACAGGAAGGCAAGTACTGCTTTTACGTGGTTTTACTTGGGCAAACAGTACTTAAATATCGGATATAGTCATATAAATTCCCAGTAGTTGAGATTCAACTGCACGCAGCTCTATAATTGGTCGCTACAAATACTAATGTGACAAAAAATTCAAATTCATTGGTGTGGAGAAACAATAGTTTTATTGCAACGGAATTTTATGATTGCGTTTTGATATATACCTTTTAATTTTCAAGAATAATATAACTTATCTTCTTTTTTGTGGTCTAAAGGAAGGGTCAATTAAAGCTCTAATATAAAGCTGTATAGCCGACGAAAAGTCGACATCATGTATATTCTTATATCATGGAAAGTTGTAAACATCCTTGAGTTTGTCAATCGGGAATAATTCCGATTGAAAAGCAAGTTTCACTTACCTTATTTTTGGTTTGAAAATTTTGGGATATGATTGATATGGTATTTGATGGAAACGATATTTTTAATTATGAGCGATCGACTAGTGTTAGAGCAAACTTCCTCTAGCCCCACCGTGAGTGTGAAAAATTGATGCTAAAGTTTATTACTGACAATTCTGTCAGCACCTCTTTTCACAAAATACTGACACTAGCTAGGTATGCAATTGTTGCCATAGTGTCTCCAGAAATGACGCTATATTTAGGATCATGATGTTTTGTAGCTAAAAATTAGGTCACAGGAAACCTCCTCTCTCTGGATATATATATCCTAATTGATAATCCCAACAGAGGTTGAAAGCAAACCTATGGCACGAACCACAGCAAAGCCTGGGTCTGAGTCCAAGAATAAAGCTAACAAAAGGGCAGTTTTGTCCCTCTAGCAGCCCATACACTATAAACTTTTTTAGGAAAGATCATGATTGTAGTTAAAAGGCTATAACTTATCATTTTGGGAAATTTAGTACGGAGTAGTTAATACATATACATAATTAACACTAAAAATTTATCACTGGATTTTAATTGCCGCTTAAAGAATTTGCAACGTCTTGCTGTCCACCCTTTCCTGCACAAGTATGAATGCTCGTCTATATACTTCCATTAACCATGGTCGGATCTAAGTTTTTATAGAAAAAGCGTGAGGAATGCTACCTCAGAAGTACGTATAACATGCAGTTTTTGCTCTGATTAAATTGAAGGAGGCAACTTTACGTCGAAACAAATGACCCTTTTAATGTCTACAAAAACGATGTAAGATTAAAATAGCTAGAGAAATGACTACCTTTTTTAGGCCAGGAACAATGGCGGAAAGAGCAACAAACCGCTGGCTGAGCTGCTCGCGCCTCTTTCTCTCTGCTATAATGTGATCATAAGTCTGCGAAGGGGGCCTTGTTCGCGCATTAGCTTTCTTTGTCCCTTTGGCTGCATCCTCAAGGTTCAGATAGGAACCAGCTTGAGACATCAAAGCATCAGAAACAGCCTCGTCCTCGTGATTCATGGCACCAATTGGGCCTCCTTGCTCAGCCAGGTTATCCGAGTTGCCGCCAAAGGAGAGAATGATGGGGACAGAACAAGGTGCTTGATCAAGGTTCCTCATGGTATTGGTATTATTGTTGTTGTTATAGCTGTTAGGCTTGTGGTGCTTGGTAGGTCTTTCGATGCCAACGTTCTGATTCTGAGGAGGAGGTGCCGCCGCTTCAATGGCGGTTGGTGAGGAGCATAAGGTAGTGGTGGAGCTGCTTCTATGTATTAAGGTTGAGGAACAGTTGCTCTCAGATGATAAAGAGTTGTGAAAGTCCTCTCCGAGTGCTGCTGCTAACTCTTCATCGAAAGAGTCCATTATATCACATTGATCCATGAATATTGGATCGTCCATCCCCTGTAAGTTTATTAAGTGAGCTGTTAGTATAAGGCAAAGTCACAGAATTGATTGGTTCATCTTTCTATGCCATGTGATACATTTTTGGTGTTTTGTCAGATCCAACTCAAACCAAAAATGATAATTTAAAAAAAATGAATTCCATAGTAATACTTGATAGAGATTCTCTATCAACAAGGGAGAACCTATTGTCGTATGATAAGACAATAGAAGCAGGAAAAAAAATACTAGTAATTCTGTAGAGTCTCATTGGGAATATAAAAACTGTAATTTCACATAGAGCTCTTGCGTGCTTCTTAAGAATTTAAAAACTGAATTACTTTATTGTATTTAGTAACTATGGAAGATGGTTATTAGAAAAAAAATGACAAAATTTTCTTACAAAAACATATTTCGCTTCCTATGATACTTGAACATGTTACCGCGGAAGAGGAAGGAGGAGACGTTATCAATAGACTATTTAAAGATATTTGATTAAATTTATATTTACTTGAGTGCTCACCTTTAACAACTTAGAAGTGCTATTTTAAACTTGATGCGATCGGTATGCCTCCTTTTATGGCTTTGCAGGTAGCCTCTTTGCTAGAAATTTCATTCCGTGTAAGTTTTTACCCCACCTCCCCCAAGGGTTGAGGTTCTTGTGCTCTCCATTGATTTCAAAAGAGTTTTACTATAAGACCACAAAGTCACTCGTACACTTCATTAATTCATCTTCTTCTTCTCTTGCAACGGAGGTATCTGGCTAATACAACTTAGAAGTGCTAATTTAAACTTGATGCGATAGGTATGCCTCTGTTTATGGCTTTGCCGGTAGCCTCTTTGCAAGAAATTTCATTCGGGTTAAGTTTTTACTCCACCTCCCCCAAGGGTTGAGGTTCCTGTAATACAGTGTGAGCACTTTACTTATATCTTGGAAACGACAATTAAGGGGTCGCCGCAAGTGGCGTCTCGCCTCTACATATGCGCGACAGCATTCATGGTGTGCTCATGACTTCCCCTGGAGTATGCCCAGTGAGAGTCGAACACAAATATCCTAGCTTATGGTTTATCCATGCCTTTTCAACCACTAAGGAACCACATATTCTTTAATTCATCTATATATCGTTTAATACGGATGTATAGACCAAATAAGAACAACATTTGGCTCCTACCTGGGTTGTAGAAATCTTCCTCTAACCCCGTGTATAGTGACAATTAATAGTCGTTAAATGTTTCCAGTGACTTTTCTTCTAATACTTTCAGCAACAATTATTAGCAGCATTTTTTTAGCGTCACTAAATAAAAGTCACTAAAAATATTTAGAGACGACCGATTGTCGCAACATATTCTACAAATCTCATAAATATATGCTTTGACCTTAGTTTTCCTTATACCTCTCATCAATTTACAAGGAAGTCACAAACAGTTTTCAACATGAAAATGATCACGTGAGTAGAAACTAATGAGTTTTATCACTGTATCACTTTATCGTGGAACATCAAAGAGCTAGGTTAAACCGGAAAAACAAACTAGTTTTTAATATTGGTAGATAATTTTTTAAATATCTCATATATATGTAAAAGTTTATCTCGCATGCTCATATGTTGTCGACACCTTAGAAATTAGTATTTTACCACCACTACATTTTTATCGACTAACAATGGTTTAAAAAAACATACTATTAAGGTATGAAAATAGAGCTTCGCAAATATCTATCTTCAGAACCATTTAATCTCTTTTAATTAATAATACTGTCTAGATTCTTACAAAACATATTGCATACATCATGTACTAGAGAAACCATGGTTTCCTAAAACTTTATCAGTTATTGAAGATTATTATCTTAGACTGTCAAATTTAGTTTTGCTTTGTACTCAGCAGAGACAGGCTTTATCAGCCTGATAATCCTATCGATTTTTTTTTTATCTAATATTGCAATGAATTAACAAAATGTTATATTCACATTTAAATTTATTTGTGTTTTCTTGCCTCTATACACTCAACTCTCTAATTAGAAGGGAGAACATATACATGTACATATTAGAACAAACTCCGCTAATAACCCATACTATTTCCGATCCCACAATCTCTTAAGTGAAGAGGGCCAAATGTAGAATTGAAATTAAAAATGATGTGGGACACTTTTTGTTTGGGAAAATAAGGAATGATGCGCTTTTGTGGAGACGGATCTTTCAATCAATAATCCTTTTTTTTTTTTTCTGAGAAGATTTTATTAACGTTATAACTTTTTAAATGTTTTGTTGTACAATTGTTTAGTCATGTCACATATGATATGGCGAGATTTTGGTAGGTATCTCATTGTTTAAGGGAAAGATTGGCCCAAACTACTAGAGGCGGTTGGTCTTATAATGGACTATACTCAAAGCTCCAGTACTTATTCTCATATTCTTCCAGTCTTTCTTGGACATGGTATAAAGACTCAATACCCGATCTTCCTAGTCTTGTTTATCTGAAGGTGCGAATTAGTAATAGAAGAAGATTGGGAGTTCCCTAGTTAAAGCATGAGAAAGGAAAAAAAAAACACAAAAAAACCATGCATATTGTTGTAATTTTCCTCCCACGGAACTGCTATAGTATCCAACCCTAAAACCCTCGGACAAGTCTCTCAACAGAAACATTCTCTGGATATCAGACAAACTTTAAGAACACACTTTGAAAGAAAGCGCTGATCATGTACAGTACAGTAATAATGTACTGCACTTCAGATCCTGATAAGACGTTTCAGTTAAGGGACTAGTCCCCCTTACTATGGATGGCATTGACTCGCGTGAAAAAAATAGAGTAATCGATCCTCGCTTTGACTCGCGTAAGAAATGTTATGAGGCTGGCACAAGCAACTATAACTAGTTCAAGGAAGTCTACTGCCGTTATGCCGAGATAGAACCCTCATATTTCATTCTTGGAAAGGAAAATAAGCCACACCAAGAAACAAAACGCCGAGATTTAGCTCAAGTTTTGTTGTTAACATTATGCGGATGAATAGCATCTAGATAGTGTCCTCTTCAGCTCTTTTGGTCTATGAATTATGCGCTGAACGACATCTTTTTCACTCCGGGAGGTAAAAATCTACACATGACATATGATAGGCAGGGATGGACGAAGTTGGAGTTATATTATACGTGAATTATGTAAGGGCGTGAGTATTATTCCGACATGCATAGTAGGTGGAAGTATTAATCTTGGCGACAAGATTGAGATAAAACTATGAAGACTTGCCTGTTTTGGAACGAGTAAAATATAAGAAAGATACCTCAGATTGAATGGAAACAAATTTTGTGTTGGTTGTGCATTGTTCTCGAGATTGAGATTTTATATTATACAGGTACGAATATGTCTTTGCGATAATGGTGCAATTTTTCTTCGGAAAAATATGCTTTCGGGTCTAAGATTTTAATATGGGAAATAATGGCAACTTTGATCTAAAAACAGATGAAGGTCTTCTCTAGGTTTGCAGCCAACTTTTGAGAAAGGGTACGTTTTTCATTACAATAGCATGCACTTTCAAACGTAGATGAAACAAGAATCACTTACCAGTTCAGAAAACCATGAGGTCGACGTGAGATCCATCTATTATGCTCACAAATCCTTCTCTCCTGCAGAATTTCCATCAAACGCAGATTATAAGCATTGGGTTATAATGGAGTTTAGAAACTAAGTTGCTTCCAAATGGTTTTGCCCCCAAAAACAGAAACGAAAACGGAGTTTAGAACGTAATGTCCAAACGGTGGAGAACTCTCACTTAACATGTAGGATTGACAGATAATTAGAGAAGAAAAGGAAGCCATAAGTTCTGTTTAAAGAGAGGCAAGATCACCTTGTCTAGAGTGACTGAACTCTCTCTCTCCTGACTTGCAGCAAAGTTTTGACTCCTTTTATAGAGTTCAGAGCGGCATTAAAATATCACTACCTTTGTTTGTTTCTTCTTTCCGTTCTTGTGAACCTCAGAGGTATGGAATGTAGGTGCTACCTTGGCCAGTACTGATGCATGTGCAAAAAAGGCATGACGGACAATGAACAAGTATGGGTAATGGTAAATTTAAATAGTAACAAGGATTTAATATGTATCACTAAACAAATCATAATGAATCATTCCGGGCACAAATGAGCAGACGTTGGGAATTCCACATTTCATCCTTTCCCAGGCCTATACATATATATGTTCATACGCTCATAGCATATGAGAGAGAGAGAGAGAGAGATTTTGTGCAGCCCCGTCGTCTCCCAGAGTTATTGAGAAAGGGTGATATATTGGCTCCAAACCGGTAAAGTTTGCTTGTACTGTTCATGTTATTAGAGGATTAGATTTACAGTTTGTTCTCAAAAACCAAACACCGGTTAAGAAATAATGTCGACAAACTTATGAGAGCTCTGCCACAGAGCTGTGAGACCTGAACCTGAACGTGCTACTAGAGCTTGAAGCTACTCAATGAGGTGAGGTAAATATGGTAACCTCTTTATTTTGCAACACTTGAAGGCGAAAAGAACGTCCGCAAAGCTCAAGCTCGCTCTTAACATGGATTATTCACGTGGAACTTAAACATCGTATGTTTAATTTATATGATCGCTTATAAACTGTACAGCTTTGGAGCTCTAATTCTTATACTATTACAAATGCTTTTTGAGTTTTATTTGTTCTCTAAAAATAAATGCAGTACAATATAAAATTTTTAACAGTAAAAGAATGCGTAAATAAACGTTCTTCTTAATTATCACTCCTTCCATCCCACATAAATCGATCGCTAGTGGAAAGTTAAATGTGGGAAGAGAAATAGAATTAAAAAAGTGTAAAAAATAATAAATAAGTAAAAATACTTACAGAATTTCTTAATTTAGAAAGTGGATAATTTTTGTGAGACGGTTTAAAAAAAAAATAAGATCAAATTACACGAGACAAAGGAGTATTCTGTTGTTCACAGAGGATAAGTCCGTGTGGTGGGGCTGCTTTTTTATTTTTATGAACAAAGAAGGAACAGAATCAGGAGTAGCAAATAAAGAAGTGCCCAGAACACATCTAAAATTTGCGATAAAAGAATGTCAAAAGGAATATATGTGCAGCAGACAGAGTGATAAATCCAAAAAGATGGTTGCCGGGGAGTGGGCCTAATCCAATCTCCCCACACGTTTGCCTTTCCAATTCTGCCACGTTCCTAATTACTTTGACCAAAACTTCTTCCTGCTAAGGACAAGGCGTGGACCGGTTCCCTCTAGCGCAGCCAGTCCCGTTTTTATTCCTACAGCTTCTCTTCGTGTTGATAAGAACTTGGTTTGCATTCTTAATAACAACTAGTCTTCTTCTTTGAACAATAAAGGCCAAACAAAGAAAATTAAGAAAGAGTTTTTATTGGTTGAGGAGTTACTTTATGTTTAACCAGCTCTAACATCAATGTTAGAATAATTTTAAGCAAAATAATAATAACTATTTTTTTAGAGTCTAACTAATAAGTTATGAATGGTTGTGACCAATACTTTGGTCTGATAAATGTTTAATAGGCCTCACCTTTTATTTTAGGCTGAGACCATTTTCAGCCTAGTTTGAATGCCAATTCACCCATTTCTTTTTTACTAAAAAGTCAACAGTTGCCATTAAAATAAATTTTCTGCGACTAAAAAATGTAAAAATCATTTTCCGTTATTTTAAACCTAGAAGTAGTATAGTTTTCATGTTACTTTAGCATATTATGAATCAAAAGCTTACTAGATCTGCCACAGACGGGTGCTATTTGTTCATATCAGTCTACAAGAGTACGGGAAATTTTTTTACTAGTAAAGCAGGGAAGATTTTTGATTTACTACATATTATCTTTTTCAAGAGTAAGTTGTCTTAGGACTAACATAGTGGTTAGCAGCGCTGCACTTAATATTAAGCTAGTCTTAGACTCTTAGTGCCAAAATTGCAATAATATTAAATGCAGTATAACTACTTATAAGCTGACATTCCTTTGAAAAAACGTATTTTAGTTTTTAGGCTAGCTGCATTTTATATCAAAAAGCTTGTCTACCTAGATTCGTGGACAACTTTTTCCCAAAGCCTTATTCATTACGAAAAAAGTCGTTCAGATTATTGGTAAAACTTGTTGGTAACGCTTAATGGGGCTTTAGTTTGGTACATTACAAATAACTTCCTGAAATTTGCATCATTTTCTTATCTAAATTATATGATTTCAATTGTATCACATAACACCCTAACAATTTAAATCGAATGAAATTGAATCCAAAATCTTCTGTTTGCTAAAAAAAAAAAAGTTGGACGATCGTTCATTATGAGGGAAAAACCTGTCAATCAAGTGACAGGTTGTGTCCTCTCTCTCTCTCTCTCGCCTTCCCCCTCTTTCCGTATTCTAACTCTTCCCCTCTTTTGACCGCCGCCACGCCGTCGACACCACCACCTTCACTGCTCTAACCGCCGCCGCCACCACCTACGCTACTCCACAATTTGAACCGACATCACCATCACCATACCCAACCACCTTTACCACACTACTAGCACCATCATCCAACCCACCATCACCATCACAGATCTGACCCCTCTTTTACATGTCTATTCCATTCGTTGGGTTGGAGGACACGTTGTGGTGGTGGCAGCAACTGTGGGTTGATGGGGCTACAGTATTGGTGCTAGATGGGGCGACAAACGGGGCTGGGCTGGTGGTAGGTGGATGAGGCTTTGTTGGTGGGGCCCGATGTCTAGTGGCGACAGTTGTGGGTTGAAAAATCTGGGCTAGTGGTGTTGGCGGGGCAGCAAACGAGGCCGAGGTGGTAGGGGGTGGACAGGGCTGGGTAAGGTTGGTGGCAGCGGCTATTGATTTACAAAATCTGGGCCACTGGTGTTAAAGGGGGTCGCAAACAGAGCTAGGCTAGTAGTGGATGGATGGGGCTGGGTTGGTGGTGGCGGCTGTGGGTTGACAAATCTGGATTATCGGTGTTGGACGAGGCGGCGGCTAACGGACACGCTAGTAGGTGGGGGTAGATGGGGCTGGGCTAATTATGTAGGACGAGGCAGCAGAAGGTTTGGGCTGGTGGTGGGTGGACGGGACTGAGTTGGTGGCGGCTGCTGTGGTTAATGGGACTAGGTTATGGAGGAACAGATTGTGGTGGTGGCCGTGGTTGGGATTAGACGGTGAGAAAGAAGACTTGTAAGTATAATAGCCTCTTTGTGAGTTTTTAAAGGAGATAATAGAGAGGAAAAGAAAGGAAAGTGACTTCTCTCCTCCTTTTCTCTAGTTTGTGAGTTTTTTCAAAGAGAGAAAAGAAAAAAAAAGAAAATGGAGGAAAGTTTGGGCCTCTTTTGTCTTTAAATCTTTCATTCCAAAATTGGGAAGAAACGGAAAGAAAGAAAACTCTCATAAATAATATTTTAATAGTGCCCATATTACCCTTGAGATTATAATGACTGGATTTTTAAAGACTTTTAGGTCCTAGTGTTTCTTACAAAAACCTATCATACTATTTATTACAAACAAACTGAAGAAGTATGTGACATAAGTGGTGGCTAGCTTCATCTCCTGCAATCTCAGGTAAGAGTCTCGAAAAGCAGAGGGCTTTATTTGGCTGTCTATCCTAAGGCGCAAGCTTATGTTAGAAAAAATGACGAGAGATTCAAATTATCGCTGATAGGATTTTGAGTGTTAGAGTTGACTCATGACTATTGTTATGCTTTTGTTTTGACATTAATTAGATTTGGAATGTCGGATGTTTGTAGTCAACTCATGACTAGCTTGTATATTTTTTTATTGTGGCATTAACCGGTGATGTGTGACTTGTCACATTATTATGGTACAAACTTTATGTGATGTCCTTGATGATCAATTTTTTTTTTTCCGTCTGAATTATATTCTTAGTTGGGATCATACTTATAAGTCTTTGTTTAAATTAGCATATTGTTGTATAAGGATATATACGTAATGTTATATTTTTTCTTTTCTTTTGTTCTGAACTCACAAACAAAGGAAATGAATAATACTTTCATTTCTCTCTTAAATTCACAAATAAGAGGAGGGAAAACTGTATTCCCTTCTTTTCCTTTCTCTTCTCTTCTCTTCTCTTCTTTTCTCTCATCTCAAAACTCACAAACAGACTATAAAGGTTTGCCCCTCTAAAACAATAAAATGAGGGGCACATGAATGCGGCCGTCCACTTCTTTTAACGGAAATAAAATTTTGAGTTCAATTGCAACATATTTAGAAGGTTAGAAAATAGAATTAAATTTTTGGGGGTCATAAGTCAAAATGATACAAACCTCATAAAGTTATTTGCATTTGTTCTTAGTTTTAGCAACAAAGTGCAACACCAACTTCCGCCAAGTGTTTGAAGTTATAGGTGGGTTTCTCAACAACTGACGTCATGTTATTCCAAAAACTCAAATGACGTGTTAAATTTTATGGTCGCTGAAAGATTTAAAACTTTGTAATTATGCTGCTTAAAATCTATGGAAGAGGGATTCAAAGTCAACAACACTGACAAATGACAAGTTTACTTCTGAACTTTTTAATTTTTGGGCTAATATCTGCTTCTTTTTTCATCACTTATATATCCCATTTGTATCATTAAATCTAAAGTGTAACAGATGGTAATCATAAAGTGTCGCAGGTTTTAGGCCTGTTTGACGGGGCTTTTTTTTCAGTTTTGAAAACTGAAAAAAAACGTTGCGTTTGGTAACCAAATTTTTTTTTTTTAGTTTAAAAAATCAGTTTTTAAATCGATCAAGGCTGTTTTTAAAAACTCAAAAAATGAGTTTCGGTTTTCAGTTTTGATTTTTTTTTTAGACCACAACTACCCTCCCACCGCCGGTAGCAACCTCCGGCGACCATCGCCCGCTGTCGGCAGCCACTAGCCACCGCCGGCCACATCCACGCCCCACCACCACCACCGTCGGCCACCGCAAACCACCACAAAAAAAACTCATAATAAAAACTGGGTAATCAAACACCAAAAAAAAAAAAAAAACTCAAAATAAAAACTGGGTTATCAAACACCCACTTGTTTTTGTAAAAAAAAAAAAATTAAACTGCTCTTTATTATTATTATTATTATTTTGAAACTGAAAAAAAAAAATGTTGTCAAATAGAGCCTTAGTTACTGAAAAGTGGACTAGTGTTACCAGTTTCCTTTCATTATCATATATATTGTGGCCTTCAAATTTTTCTGAGGAAAATTATTTTGCAAAAAAAAATAGTATTATTCAATCATTTTACAGTTGACGAAACATCTGTCGTGAAGTTCAAATTGTTAAAAAGTAAAATTCACCATTTTTTTTCCTTACAGTAACATAATAATGATAGACAAGAACAACTCATTATCTCGTCGTTCTCCTTTCCCGAGACAAAAGATAACGTGTCTCATCGCTCCATAGTGGACTAGCATTGGAAATATCCTTTCATTTTCATATATTGCAGCCTTTAAATTTTTCTGAGGATAATCTTTTTGCACAAAATTACTAAATTATTTGATCATTTTACAGTTGATATGAAACATTTCTCGTGGAGTTCAAATTGTTAAAAAGTAAAATTCAACGTTTTGTTCTTAGAGAATTATAATAATGATAGACAAGAATAATTTAATTTCTCATCGTTCTCCTAACCGGAGGCAAGCTGTAACGTACGTGCCTCATTGCCCCCATAGTGGACTAGCATTACTAATTTCCTTTCCTTTTCATATATTGTGGCCTTCAAATTTTTCTGAGGAAAACTATTTTGCACAAATATATAGAATTATTCAATCATTTTATGGTTGATGAAATATTTGACGTGGAGTTCAAATTGTTGAAAAATAAAATTCGGCGTTTTGCCCTTACAGAATTATAACAAAGATAGACAACACAACTCACTATCTCGTCGTTCTCTCTTCCCAAGGCAAAGGATAACGTGTCCAATCGCCCCATTTTTGGCCCCGCATATATCCAATCAAAATTGATTGAAAGGAAAAACTTTTGAAACAAATGTTTTTTTCAATCAAAATAACTTGTTGTCTCGTTGTTCTCAACTTTGTTCAATTTCCTTTTTATCACTAAGTATTTTGGATTGAGCCTCATAAGTTTGGAAAATTTCTCTTGTATCCCTTGAATTCGAAAGAAAGGAAAATGTTTTGCAATGTAGTAACGGTTCATTCTACTAACTCCTCTTGAGGTTTCTGGTTCTCACACACAAAACAATAGAAATAAAATAGAACCACAAGGGGGAGATTGTTGAATCTAAAAATGTAGTTTATCCAAGAAATTTTGCTAAATTCCTTTTGTATTGGGCAAGAGACAAATTTCATTTGTGTACGAGTGCCCCAAAAGCATATAGCACCACCTTACTGCATTACATGGATCAGGAGTAGTCGAAAAAACACACTCAATATCTCTTGGAATACCTTCTCGAGATTTTAGTTAATTACACTCGAGAACTTGGGATTTCAGAGAAGTTATTAATTGCAAGTTTCAAAAAATTGAGGGTTGTATTGCCATTTTCAAAATATTTATTATGCCAAAACATGTTTAGTTCTAATTTTCTTTATATACACCCGATCGAGCCTCATATCTCCAAACGTATTCTTAAGTACAATTTGAATAAGGATCAATGGTTTGAGACCGAACAGTATTTATAGATATTTAGGTATGTGAGATAAGAGATTAATGAAAGGAAAAATAATAATAAAGGAGGGCCACAACATGTGCCGGACCATCTAATGCACCTGCCACGAACTGGCTGCTTGTTGCACTAATAAATTTCTTAGCATTGATTGAGACAACAGGGTGCCGCTTAGAAAAGTGCAAATGGGGTTAAATAATTTCCAACAAACATGCCCGGATCTGTACACGACCCTGCATTATTCTGTCCCGAGGGCTAGATGTGTGTAAGACGAGGACAGAAACCACACCCAAATTGAGTTACTCTATTACTCCCGAATCATTAATAAGTAAACCCAAAACAAGTGCAACTAACAATTTATTACTATATATATAAGTTTCATAATTAGACCTTGCAGATTTGAGATGTGATGTATACAGGAAATATTAGAAGGCCCTCATGCTTGGTTTGGCATTAGCCTGAGCCTCCGGTGGCATTCTTTTCATTGCCGTTCTTCGACAACCTTTTGATAAGATTTTTTAACGATTTTATTCCCCTCTAATTTGGAAGAGGAGTGATTGGTTAGAATCTCTTTTCCTGTCCTGGCTACTAAAAGTTATAAGTACCAAAACACTCTGTCTATTCTTTTGCTTTTGTACATTTGCTCGGAAGAGCCTGGGCGTCATGTCTGTAACTTCCTTGCGCTAATCTTCTGGTAGAATATCAAGCATAGAGTCAGGGGGACAGACCGCTCACATGACTGGAGGATGTGACCGGAGGGGGCCACGGCACTGCCAAACTTTTGAATTTATTTTTAACAATGAGTAATTATATTTAAAATATCTATGAAAATATCACTTTATTATAATATTAATTAATTAGAGTTTTATTTTATTGTATCTTTTATTATTTGTGTCACCGACCGTCATAATCTTTATCTTTCTTATTTTCTTGCTCCATTTTCATTCTTCCAAATTCTAAACTTTGAATCTCCAGATTACAAAATTAAGAAACACGACTAGATCAAGATTATTATTATTTTTTTCTTGTTGTAAATTCTTATACTCCCTCCGTCCTTAAAGAGTGATCATATTTCCTTTTTGGGTCGTCCCACAAAAAGTGATCACTTCCAAATTAGGAAAGATTCTATAAGTATTTTTACATATTTACCCTTTTTATACTTTTTTTATTCTATTTCTCTCACCACATTTAATTCTCTACCAACTCATTTTTTCTCTTACCTCTTTACACCTTTTTATTTTATTTCTCTCTCCACATTTAATACTCTACCAACCAATTTTCTCTCTCATGGCCCACCCTCTTCCCCCTTTCTCTAAAGGGTAAAATGGGAAAGACACACAATATATAACCTAAATCCTTAATATACGTGCAAAATAAAATGGATCACTCTTTAAGGGACGGAGGGAGTAGTATATTACTCCCTCCATCCCTTTTTAAGTGATCATATTTCCTTTTTGGGGCATCCCACAAAAAGTGATCACTTCCAAATTAGGAAAGATTCTTTAGGTATTTTTACATATTTACCATTTCTATACTTTTTTTATTCTATTTCTCTCACCACATTTAATTCTCTACCAACTCATTTTCTCTCTCATGGCCCACCACTTTATACTTTTTTATTCTATTTCTCTCTCCACATTTAACACTCTACCAACCAATTTTCTCTCTCATGGCCCACTTCCCCCCTCTCTCTAAAGGGTAAAATGGGAAAGACATAATATATAACATAAATTCTTAACATACGTGCAAAATAAAATGAGTCACTTAAAAAGGGACGGAGGGAGTAACTTATATGTTACTATTGTATTCATACAATCAATAATCACATTAGTAATGCATGTATATAGTAAGAATGCATGTATATAGTAAGAGTTAAGCTTCTTTCATATAAGATTAGTAATTCGTTGTTGACTAATCTTATCAAGTTAAAAAAAAATCACAATAAATAGTAAATTATATGATGAGGAGTCAAATTGAGCAATTTATTTTGTATTTGACTTATTCAATAGTGATGCTAATTTTAATATGCTTTTGATTTTTCATGTTTTATGTGAACTTGAACTTTTTGAATTATTTTATTTTAGCAACCAATTTTTTTATGACCACCCCCCCCCCCCCCCCCCCCTCCTCCTCCTTTTCAAGTAGACTTTCTGGTTCTGCTCATGCATAAAGTGAAAAGTTTTTCCTTCTCCTGACTTTTTTCCAAGTAAACATCCTTTTCCATGCTGTATGACACAAGAAAAACTTGATATTGTGGAAAGTCTACTAAGGATTTTGTTGACGAGGTTCTATCATGTATGTCATTGCGGACGATCCTTTGTTAATTGATGAGACTGCTATTGACCAAGGGTACAATATCTTTGTTTCGATGGTAAGAGCCACATTGTAATCGTTCTAATGTGGTGTTTGAGTTTGATCTTATAGGTTTGTATGCTTAAACAACTCATGACTCGTGTCGGAGCATTGGAGTGCGATAAACTCACATTAAAGCTTCAAGTTCTATACATTTGGGGAGCTTCATCAAGCTTTATTAAATCAAGATTCTAGACTAGGTTAAGCTGTAATTACTTTATCATTGGTTTGTCGTGCGTGTTCATGATTTTGGCCTAGAATCACTCTACAATTGTTCTTTATTGCATTTGAGATCATATATATATATGGACGTGATCTCTTTCCCTCTCAACCAACTTAAGCCAAGTTTCTAATGCGATTTGGCCGTCCATCCAACCTGGTCTAACTTTTAAAAAAAAACGCCGTCCGCTTCATGATGTAATAAATGTGAATTTTGACCAAAATGCCTTGTAGGGATTCGCAGGCAAATTGGGGGGGGGGGGGGGACAGTATGGTAAACTTTACCGTCCGCTATATTATGTACGGCCAGATAGCGCTTTCAACTTAACCAGATCTAATTTTAAAAAAAATTGACGTCCGCTACAATATCCAGCGGACGGTGATTTTGACCAAAATGTCTCGACAATATTTAATGAGTCGAAGGGATTCGTAGGCAAATAGGGGGGGCAGTATTATACTGTAAATTTAATTTCACTGTCCGTTACATTATGTGACGTACGACGAAATTTACTTTAAAAATAGATCTGACATGTCTATCCGCAATGGATGGACGGCCAGAAGGCGCTGACAACTTGCCTTAAGTTGTTAGCGCGTACGAAGGATAGTTCCATATATATATATATATATATATATATGGTCGCCATCCACTACCCGCACATGCAATTTAATTTACTTGCCAATGCGATATGGCTGTCTATTAGTGATTCATGGATGGTTCAGATTAAATATTCTCTCTCAATAGTGCTAGATAACCCTAATACTTTAACGTATTTACAATCTGACCCAACAACTTTAGAAAAAATATTTTTATGCACCATAATACTTTGTCACCTACGATATAAACCACAAGGTTATTTTAAGATATAATGCTATTTACAGTTATGATGTTCTTGGTCCTTGAATGTATGCTCGCCATGCTTCTCCTGTTGTTTTTCGATATCCAAGCTTTTCACCAAGTTGACACACAACTCAATGCCTTACTCTCCTCAGAATTGGTTAATGGTTATTATCAAACACTCTCAAGCTTTCAGGATATTGATTTGAAATGTGCAGTAGAAAAACGTCGTACTAAAATCAATACCTAGTTATCTATACTGGAAAGAAAATTTTACATAAGAGCAGTAGAAAGGAAGGCTTCTTTCTATTGTTGCACACACTAATTCTTAGCACACTTCACAATCTTACACACTTCACACTTTCTCAAACTTCATCTACCTTTTAGCTCTTACTTCGACCCATTTTATAAGTAAAAGGATCAGGCACATAGGGTTCTTCGATAGTAAAAATCTTCTATTATTTTTTGTAGGGTCAGCTTTATCTTTTATTATGGTAAACATCTTTATTCTCTTCCCCACTTGGCTTTGTCATTTTTCGCTGGCCATTATGTCCATTTCAAATATGCTTATCCTATGGTCTTGAACCCTTTAGTACAGCTCAAAAGTTTGGCTAGGAAGATCAGGTTCTTCTTGCCTTGGCTGTTGAACTGTTCATAGAGTTTGATTACCTGATCTTGACCCTGTTTGGAATGTTATATGGATGCTCTACACCCCTTCAAGATTACTATTCTTCGTCCATCGCAGAAACATGCTTCTATGGGGTCAGCTACCATGTTTTCAATAGTTGCATGGACACAATTAATTCTTTCGATCTTGTCTTTCTCTGGATTATATGTGTTCCATAGCTCATCTTGGTGTGGTCGGTAGAAACTCATTAACTTTTTATTAGTGAATCGATAAATGAACCAAATCCGGTATGGCTGGCAGAATTTGTTTTCGCTTCTTTTTGCCAGTGTTGACAGTATTTGGACTGTGATAATCTATCGGTTGAATCCCATAACTCCAATAGCATATCGAATTATAGCTGGGAGATTATTGATCAGTTGCCTATCATCTCGATTTATTTTGAATGTATCTACGAGTCCATGTTCAATTCCTTTAAGATCAACCTTATCTGATGGTAATGTGAGGCTTGGCCATCCATAATCTCAATTCAGGAACGCTTTCATTTCCGATTTACAAAGGATCTCTTCGTGTTCATTTTCTTTCCTGGCTAGCTCTTTTATTTTTGTAGTGATATCAGCTGGAAGCAACGTTTCTAAATCTTCTAGCAATCGGATTCTTTCTTCTTTTTCTCATAGGACTATCATTCCTTCTTCATCGTTTATATTAAACATTTTTTCTAAGCGCTTAACATAATCAGTTAATTGACTAAAGGTTCTCCGTAATTCTTTTCGATATTTTTCCCTCAAATAGTGTCAGACATTTTCCGGATTAAATGCACAGGAAACCCCATACTTTGGGGCCTTTTACACGGAACACCGTAAGGTTTAATTTTTGGTTCTCACCACCCCATACTTTCAGTAATGTGCTCCACGCACCATTTTGACGGTCAAAGTCACCTTTGACCAAACGTCGGTTAGTTTTTTAGGGATAAAATAGTCCATTTGTTATTGTCCCCTCTAAAACCAAAACCAAAACCTAAAACTGAATCAAGAACTTCCACCACCACCACCACCACCAAACTATGTCGCCTCCACTATGTGCACTGGCGTCACCACCGCACCACCACACCAATCTCATCACCGATGACCACCACACCACCTTCTATCTCAATTGTCATCGCCATCGCAGCGCAGTTACCGGCCCAGCCCACACCGGTTGCCACCCCCGCAGTCCACACCGACCGCCACACCCCAGCAGCCACAACCCTTTACATAGTCGCCACTAACACACCAAATCCCTTCATCACCGACCTCCACTCCACTCTCTATCTCCCCCCCTCCCCCCGATGGTCACCACTACCGTAACCCACATCGATCGCTCACCACGAGAGCCTGCAAAACCTTTGAAATCTCAGCTGAAATGGGCGTCGTCTTTTGGTGTTGTTCGCGGATCTGGGCTCCATATCGGGTGCCATCACAGATCTGGACTCCAGTAATTTAGGGTTCAACAATCAGAAGATGTGTCGTCCGGCTATGTCATCGCCGGTGGGTGATGGTTCTTCCATGGCAGCGATTTCAGGCTGCTTCGATTTTCGTAAAAGAGAGGTATTGTAGATCGCGTCGCTGGAAGATGGAGGAGGTGGATGTACTGTTGTCGTGTCGTTGCCGGGAGGTGGAGGGCGTGGAGGAGTCCTCTCATCTAGCAGATGAAATGAGAGAGAGAGAGGGGGGGAGAGAGAGAGAGAGAGAGAGAGAGAGTCTGACTTGGAGAGAGAATATTAGGTCGGCAGTGTGTTTATGGAGGAAGTTACATTTATGCCCTTTGGCTTCTAACAGACATCCCAAAATATTGACTAAAAACTGTCAAATGGTGCTATGTGCACCAAAATTGAAAGTTTGGGGTGGTGGGAATCAAAATTCAAACCCTAGGGTGTTTCGTGTAAATGACCCCAAAGTATGGGGTTTCCTGTGCATTTAATCCGACATTTCCAAATAAATTTTTTCTCTCTTCACATAACCTCAGATCATAAAACAATTTTGTTTTATTATCGTTGGTTTGTGTTATGGTAACATTTTGCTTTGAAAAAATTTCATCTTTATCAGTTGCCACTTTTCTTTTTAGATCCTTGTTGTTAGGATAGTAATTTTTTTATTTTCTTGCCCACTTGTTTAGGGTGCCTTACTGTCGAGGCTTCAGTCTTATTTTCTTTATTCCAAAACTTATGCATTGGTTTTGAACGCTTAGTTGTGTATCGTCCTATTTTAGGGTTTTCGGGTTGGTAGTTCCAACCATCTTCTTCCGCTACTGGGGAGGATTTGTGAATGACAAAGAACTGTCCTCTTTCTTTTTAGGGTAAATGGCGTAGTAGTTCAATTTCCCTGATTATCTCCCAGTAGATCTACTTTAGGATCTCCTACTTCATGCCTTTCTTTTAAGGCCTTTTGAGTAGTCTTTTTTGGGGTAATAACTTCATGCATCATAAAGCACAATTTCCTGGTTAGGCTATCTACAAGTGCATTTTTTGCTGATGAGATGTATTCTACATCAAAAGTATAATAGTTGAACCATTGTTGCCATCGATAAAGTCTTATTTGACTAACATCTCTTAGGTCTCTCTTTAGGAAAGCTTTAAAACACCTATTATTTGTTCTAATAAGGAAGTGTTCTGAAACTAGAAATATGTAAAAAGATTTTATGCCACGTTTTATACCTAAAACTCTTTTTCGTTTATGTGATACCAAGTTTCTGCATTCTTAAAGATTCTACTTTAGTATCCACAGAACTGTTCTTCATTTTGATTAGAGGGTATTGCTTTTAGTACTGCACCCAACTATTTTCAGAAGCGTCGGTTTCTAAAACTAGCTTGTCTCCTTCTTTAGGTAAGTTTAGTTTTGGCAGGGTTTTAACTTGACCTTTTATCCAACGAACATTTTGGATATCTTCATCTTCCCATATCTATTTTCCTTTTTTAAGCTTTTTACTTAAGACTTCCGTTAGGGTTGATAAATGCGGGATGAATCTTCTCGCGTAATTAACAACTCGATAAATCTGTGAAGTTGCTTTACATCATTGATTTGTTCTGAAAATAGTTTTATTTTTTCAGATATGTGATCTTGAAGGACAATTTTTCTACCATCTTTTATTCTTAATCCTAGAAAGTTAACGGTGATTTGTTCTCATTCATATTTCTTTTGTGATAGTACCAATCCATGGCCAATGAATTCTTGTGCTTTGCTTTTTTAGATGATTTATGTGTTCTTCTTTAGTTTTTGAGAATACTAATATATCATCGATGTGCACTATACAGTAGCTCCGTGCTTTCTAAAAATGTTATCCATCCTTTTTTTAAATTAAGGTGAAGCATTTTTCAATCCGAATGGTGGCACATTTTTAACATATTTTTTATACTATCAAGACTAGTAATTTACTTTCCTTA
Source organism: Escallonia rubra (assembly GCA_033065855.1). Taxonomy (NCBI): domain Eukaryota; kingdom Viridiplantae; phylum Streptophyta; class Magnoliopsida; order Escalloniales; family Escalloniaceae; genus Escallonia; species Escallonia rubra. Next base: position 735,673 of record JAVXUO010001548.1, read on the forward strand.
TTTGCATTGACAATGTTGGTTTATTTCTTTAACCCAACTGTCATTTTATTTGGTTACTTCTTTGTTCAGTAACTCTTCTTTGGTTACTTCTTCTTCAAGTATCTTTTTTCATGAGGTTGTTTTGTTCTCTTCACCACACTGAGCTGCGTAGAGAGACTCACTCTTGATATGTTTTTGAATTTCTCCTAGTTTTTTTGGATGAAAACCAAATTTACATTTTTAAGCAGCATATTTTAACGACCGAATTTTTTGATATTGTATTTCAATATGAAACTCTTCCTGAATACATGGTAGATTTTTAGTTTGTTTTAGGAAAATATTTCCAATTAGAAAATCACCGTCTAAGGAGTCGAATTGGATTAATCCCTCTATAATGAACTGTTTTCCATTTATAATGACCGGAATATGATATGCTTCATATTCTGGCTCAAACTCATCTCCATTTGCCATTCGCATGCTCATGAGTTGATCTGTTTCGATCCATTTTTCAGAGGGTAAAATTCCTGATCGTGCATGGCAATATGATGCTCCAGTATTTACTAAAGCATCTATTTTATAAGGGTAATAACCTTGAAAGTCAAAACTTAATTCTATATAAGAATTGTTTAGACTTACCGCCATCCGTTTATCATTCATTTTTTAGAGGTTCTTTTACCTCTGATAATACTCATAATATCTTGAATACCCTTTTCAAGCTCATCTTCTGTCAAGCCCTTTTCTTTAAGTCTCTTCTTGACAGTGTCATTTATTGATGTTGTAGTCATTACATGTATGGTTTTTACACGTGATGATATACTTCGTCTGATTGAAATGATAACTGTTTTGTATCCTATGATGTCTTTATCAGAACTTTCTTCTTCTTTGGTAGATTCTTCTACCATTTTTTCCTTTCCTTTGCTTATTGGATTTGTAGACGTGGAAGATATAGAAGAGACATAGTGTCTCATTGGTTCTTCCAGGATTACAACATATTTATTTTCTCTAATATGCATGTGTTAGCTAATCCTTCTCCTATCACCCATTTTTTTGGCCATGATAGTTGCTTTGAATTTATCTTCCGCGCTTTTATTGCTCGGACTTACTTCTTGTTTGTTCAGATAGTTCTACTTCGCTGCTTAGCATTTTACTTAATGAATTTGTGGTATTTATCACTCTGTAGACTAGACGATATTGTACTGCAATATTTTTGCACACTTCTCGTAATTCGGTCATGCCTTAAGTCTGAATCATCAGTCCTAATGCTTTATTAAGATAAGAATTTTTAAGGATATGAAGCAGTTTGATGTAGTTTTAAACCAAACTGGTCCATTATACAAGTTACTTTGGATACCCCCTATTAGGGCTTTAATCAAAAGTTTTCCACCGATTGTCTATTGAACAACATATTACAAGTGTATCTCTGTCATCTATGAATAATGGACAAAGATTAACTTGTATCATACCAATATGGACATATTGATAACCTTCTTTAAGGTAATGTTGTGCCTTATTTGTCTTGAAGAGAGGAATGTCTAGTATTCTTTCTTCAGTTTGACCTACCGAGATTTCTCCTTAGAGATCTCTACATTCATCTTACTCCTGAACCTGAATATGGAGTTTTTTTTATATTTTTCCAACCTTGATTTTAGGCATCTCTCAATGGTTTATAGTTGAACTGGGAGTTTCTTCCTTAAATGATGGACTCTGACTAATTATATTATTAAATAAGGGAATCATCTCTTCTTTATGGTCATATGTTTCTAACATCATGAGATCGTGCCTACGTCTTTTAAAGTTTTGTTTAAACTTTCTTCGTCATCTAATGTTATTTCATCGTCAGACTCGTAGCCATATTCTGAAACAAGTTCTTTTGCTTCGTCTTCAGAATCTGATTCGTATGTGGGCTCGTATCTTTATTCGGCGAATGAGAAAGCTCTTATATTTTCTTTTCTTTTCTTACTTGGACATTTATTTACATAATGCCTTTTTCGCCACATAATCAGCAACAATCATACTCTTCTGGTAATTTTCTTTTTGGACATGAAGATTTTTTATACGGAATATTAGATTTTTTTCTAATATATTTTCTCCATGATTTTGGTTTTTCTCTTGATGGATTAAATTTTCTTTTCTGAAACTTTTTCATTTCTTCACATATCTTTTTTCGTTTTCAAACCTTTTTTTTTTCTTCGTGAAGTTTGGTTTCTTTTCGCGTCCATAGTTGTTTACCATGTTATCAACTTTAGAACAACAATCGTAACTCATATAAGCCTTTTTCATATCTTTTATTGCCTGTCCTTCAGTATAATATTTCGTTAGAACTTTTTCTACAACTGATATCCTTCCTCCTACAGAATCGCAAAGCATTCCGTCATTTCGTCATTTAGGAGTTTAACAGATTCTTTTCTACTAACTTGTCACATGGTTTAGGGAGTTTGACAATAAATTCTTTTTGCCAATGGAGGCTGCCTCTAAATTCTAACATGTAAAAATATTTTTTTAAATTCACAAGTGTAAATTTTGAAATAGTACACATCACATATTTATAGTTTGTCAAATTTGTGAAAATACTTTTTTCTTGAAAACCTATATTATTTATAGATATTTCGCAGAACTTTCGTTTGAGGTTATCTGCATAAAACATTATCCATTCTTAAAAAATATTAAGCTTGCTCGGGTTTCAATTATCATTTTCTTATCTGCTATGCTATTCCAGAACCTAGCTGCGTTTTCTCGCAGGATTGCTCGAATAAAATATTTCATAACAAGTCTTTCTGTTAAATTACCACCTATTATGACAATTCTTAAGGCTTGTGCCTAATTAATGATTATTTTTTCAGTATTTGAAATACAATCGATATCAAGATATATGTCGTATTGATTTACGGGCTCATTTCTTCCATTCTTGGGGATAAATTCTTGTTTTAAATTTATCCTTATAGAGGCGTTATTAGATTTAGAATTTTTATCTAAATTTAATTCTGAGTTCTACGCTCCTACATAGTTTGAATCGATTTCTCCGCTTTATAAATTCATATCAGCAAATGCCTTATTTACTTCTGATATGACTCTTTTTTTCTTCTTGTTTATATTGGTGTTCTTTTAAAACATCTGGATCTATTTCATCCATCATTTGTTTTTTTTCAATTATTTTTCTTTTTCTACTCTGTCTAAGTAGTCATTTATTATTTTTTCTCTTTCTTCTACACCCATTCCCTTTATGGGATCTTTGGTATCTTTTGAGCCACTCGAAAAGGGTTTTCTTTCGCTTTCGCTACCACTATATGTTATAACCTCTTCAAATACATAAGAAGTTTCATTGCTATAGTATTTGTTGGTAGTGACTAGTGACATAACTTTCAAAGTTTGATAAGAAGTTATCTGAGTTTATGACGTAATTTTTACTTCATAATCCTTTATCTGAATGTCGTAATTCAGTTAATATCTGATATGTTGTCTTGTTTAGAGTTTTACAGATATTCAAAGTTTCATGAGATACATCAATCATTTGATTTAATAATCCGGTTATTTTAATTTTTCTAACTCCATGGTCTAGGTGTATAATTCATGTCATATGATTTAATAAACAAGGAATTTCTATGACCTTTTCGGTTGAATCTCGTTTATGATTATTAGGCTCTGATACCAGTTTTGTATGACCAAATTCTCTTTTGGTCAGGAATGACATGTTCTAATCTTGAGAAGAGTCAATTTTAATCTTTTGAAAAGTATGATGTGTTTTAAGTGAAATGCTTATAAGTTGAGGGGCTGAAAATAAAATTAACCAGAGAGCTGGCAACTTAAGTTAAGTTGTCACTAGCAACGGATCAGCTCCTATATATATATATATATATATATATATATATATATATAGACACATGCACACACGCATATTGTATATATATTGGAGCTGATCCATATCTAACGCTATAATTCTCCAACTCTGAGACCAAGAGTAGTGGTTAGTCCTTGCCCCCTCCCCCCCCCCCCCCAGCCAATTGCCCTTGAATCCCTTTGCTTCTTAAGATCCCTTCGGTTCGTGGGCTTTTAAGCGCTACTAAGAATAGCGTTTAGAAGGGAAAATTTTGAAAAAAAGAAGTAATTAGGGTTGTCCGCGATCATGGACGGTCCAATGACAGTCCACCTACATATGTATATATTGGGAGCCGATCCACAAAAGCTCTGGTAACTTAAACTAAGTACGTTGTCAATGCGATCTGACCGTCCATCCATCGTAGATGGACGGGCTAGATCGAAGTTTTATTTAAGTTTTTTATTATCCGTTACATTATGTAGCGAGGGGGAAATCTGACCAAAATACCTCAAAAGAATTTAATGAGTTAGAGGAATTCGCAGGCAAATGGAGAAAAAGGGAGGGGGGGGGGGGGGGGGGTAAATAAACTTTGTCGTCCACTACATAATGTAGCGAAAACTGAGGTTTACTTATATATATATGGCGTGTCCATCCGCGATGGATGGACGATTACATAACACTGCTAACTTCGCTTAAGCCACCAACTTTATCAATTGATCAGCTCCCTACATATTTGTGTTTCTCTGTGTTGCTCGGCGTGCTCATATTATGTGCATTTTCTATTGTTTGGGTCAAACTTTGGAGCTAATTTGATTTTTTAGAAGATGCAATTAAGGATTAAACTTTTTTCCACTGGTACTTATCTATTGCATTTGAGATCAAAGACTTTCATAACATCTGCAATTTTTATTGTTTGGGTCAAACTGTGGAGCTAAATAAGATCTTCTGAATGATATAATTGGGGATAAACTTTTTATCACTGGAGAGAACTCTTTATTAGGTAGTCAGTGCTAAAAAAAAAAAACATATCAATCCAAGCTTTCTAGACAGACATATGTCAAAAAGTGTGAAAGGTGTTCCTTTTTCTCTTTTTTCTCTTTTTGTGAGAATGCACTTACAGTAGACTTCAAGTTGACTGTAAATTTCTTTTTTGAATTTGCACTCAACTATAAATTATTTGAAGTTGAATATTAGTTGTAAAATTTAAGAATAACGGCTACTTCTGCTCCTATCATGACTATTTCAAGAAATTTTTAAATGAGAACCATCTTAGTCCCCATTGGGGTAGTATCAAGAGTTGTAAGGTTGAGTAAGGCAAGAAAAAACGAGAGTTTGGACCTTAAAAGTATCTTGAAGCATCCACAACAGCTTCACCGAACCATTTTGTCACGTCTGGCATCAAATAAGGTATCGGATCTTCCAACAATAGTCGAACCCCAAAACAATTCTAATGATATTCAACCAGGAAATCCAAAAAGCACACTCGTAATAGGAAATCCAGCAACAGGAGGCTAGTGTGTGAGAAAGAGATTTGTGACTAGGGGCAGTCAATGAGGGATTTAGCATATTCGAAGGCAATTATAGCCGGCCTCAAATACGGAGTAGCTCTTTACTTTATTGCCATACTAATTACTTGTCTTCTGTTTTTGTTGGTAATGATATTAATAACTAATCTAATATTGATTAGTTTGTTGTTTGAATACTTTATGGTTTAAAGTAGTTTCATCTTAAGGCCCATTTGGTTTGTGAAATCATCTAATTCAAAATTAATTGACAATTAGAGTAGAGGCTCTTAAAGCTTATATATTAAACTATTAATTATTTTTTGTCCTATGTGAAATTTATATATCTTAACACATCCCCTCACGTGTGGTCAAACTTCTTTTGAGTAGGCTTAGAACTTGAAGAATTAGACTGTATGGCGGTAGATGAATCAATTTTTTTTATTGTCGGCTTGACCTTGATCGAGCATCATCTAAAAGCATTCAATTCAAAATTAATTGGCAATGATAGGAGTGGCCCGTAAGGCTTACACATACTGAAGTATTATTTACTATTTGCGTGAGCTGAGATTTATATCTCCCAAGATGGTTCATAGTTTGTAGGTTGTTATTGACGCAATCAATGGCCTAATCGAGAAAATAATGTGTTTGGTTCATCGTTTATAGCCGATTTGCGAGTTTTGAGACGAGAGAAAGAAAAGAAAGGAAGAGAAGGGAAAAGAAGCGAAGTGAAGACAATTATCGTTCCTCTTTTTTGTGAGTTTAAGGGAGAAAAGAATGTGTCATTCTTTTCTCTTGTTTGTGAGTTCAGCAGAAAAGAAAAGAAAAGACACATGATTACGTATATACCCTTATACTGCATTGTGATAATTCTAACAAAGATTATGAATGTAGGATCCTAAAAAAAACATGATTTTGTTGGTAAAACAATTTAGTTATCGATAAATCATACAAAATACATATCATACTAATGTCATAAGCCTTACATAGTTGATTAATTTCATCATGTAAAAAACAAAAATAGCCATGAGTTCTCGACAAGCATCCCAACATCTAAATCTAATTAATGTCACACCAAAAACAAAATAATCAGTTATGAGTCAACTCTAACATCTAAAACAATCACTTAATTGTAAATAAAGTGATAAGCTTCCATAAGAAACCTTAAAACCTAGAAGTCATTCAAAATTTAGTCTTCATTGTCTCAAGGGTAATATGGACATTAGTGAAATGTTACTAATGAGAGTTTCCTTTCTCTCTGTTTCTTCCCAATCTTGGGAGGAAAGATTTAGAGACCAAAGAAGCTCAAACTTTCCTCCCATTTCTCTTCTTTTCTCTCCTTAAAAAAACTCACAAACTAAAGAAAAGGGAGGAAAGTAGCCACTTTCCTTTCTTTTCCTTCCCTTTCTCTCCTAAAAAAAACTCGCAAACAAGCTATTAGTCCGTTATGGTCATTATGATGTAATTCCAGACACGCACAAGGGTTTTTTTTTTCATTTCGCCACCCAGAGGTATTTTTTTCATTACATCTAACTCCGTAACAAAAATTAACGTTGAAATATCATATTTATTCTCTTCTTTAAGTGTTTTTGTGAACAACTATGATACAAACAAAGAAAATAATTCGA